>CM062817.1:91443282-92646365 GCA_031772625.1 Pinus tabuliformis
AAAACTTCAAGTGTAAGAGCGCTCTTTTAAGGAATTTTAACTTTATCTACATAAGAAAATAAAGACCTGCAACTTCACTACTATACTTGAAAGAAGAAAACATAAGATGACACATGACAGAGAAGTTACAAAATTATACCCAACAATTCATGGATTTTTCTGATTCTTTCATAAATCAACAGTTATATCAGGAATATAGTGGCCTAGTCTCTGGGTTCTCCAAAATTCCAACAACAACCTTTTTCTTTGTAGTTTTTCCTCTTTTATACATTGGGAATAGTTACTGATCTTTGAAACTATCAAACTACTCAACTGCTTCTCTAACTATCTAAAGTAAAAATTATTACAGAATTTTACAAAGGGTAAAAGATACCTAAAAGAACATACAATAACAAGAAATAACTGAACTAGAAGATGAGGATAACTGTTGGCTTTTCAACTCTGTTAATTGGTTCTTGAGTTCCTCTATGGATGCTTTAATAATTCTTAATCTGCTTTAACTATAATTAATTGCGTTAGACTTTTACTTGTGCGAAAACTGGGCTTCTGTATATATCGGGCATTTTGATTGGCCAAAATACAAAGAAAACATGCCCAACTTCCTCCTCTTTGGATTTGGTTTTAACACTGATTTTCCCTTTATACAACGAAATTAATGCTAATCTTTGGTTTACCATGGAACTCAAAAAGAATTAAATTGGCTACATAAATCCATCGGATCCACCCGTTCAATGTTCCATTGACTTTGTATCACAAATCACAATTGGCCCTTTCAAATGATATATCAATACGAAACTTAACAATATGCGATATAACGGACGTGCCGAGAGTTTAAAACAATATGCATATATTTTTGGGTTCGGCCAGGGGTGATTTCATATAAGTGTTGCTGCATTTTGTGATTGTGATTTAATCACATCGCTAACACATATATATATATCAAGTCCATTCTCCACTATAGATTTCAACCCCAGGATCCCACGGCTGATATCAATTTCGGGTGGAATACTTGCATGAGAGTTACCCGCCCGAAATAAGCATTTTTTCTCTCTCCTCTAGTTGCTACGTGTCAACCATTGAATGGAATCAAGCGCTTTCCTCTAAATACCATTTACCATTTTGTATCCGCCCGAAATCCCACTTATAGATTTAAATCTGCCCTTCATCTTGGTTAACGCCCAAACTTGTTCGCGCCCGATGACCGTAGATCTTCGACCATCGATGACGGTGATGCTCCTTCAGATTTCTCTTCCACCAGCGCTTTTGGTTAATCTCTGCCATTCATTCCTTGATTCCAATCTACATGATTTATTCTAGATTGTTCATTTCCTTTGACCTCATCCGTTGATCTTCAAGATCCAATGGTTCCTGTGCATTCATTCTTCATCTATCCACTCACTTTGACTTTGCGCCATTTGTTCAGTATTTTGTGGTTCTGGGGTTTTCTTCAGGGTTTTGGCCTTTCATTTTCCCATTCAACTCTCTCTGAGCTTGACTTCTGCGAATTCTCACTTCGTTGTTACTCTTGGACTTTACAACATGTATATCTATATATATATATATATATATATATATATATATATATATATATATATATATATATATATATATATATATATATATATATATATATATATATATATATATATATATATATATATATATATATATATATATTGATTATGGCTCCGTATAACCATTTATATTATGATTTAACTTGATCGCATGGGTATACTGGGACCAATTCTTTTATACTTGTTCCTTTAGCAATTCCGCTATGTCATTATCACTTCTTCCTCTTTCTTTTAGCTTTTTTGAAATATTTTCAAGTTCTTGAATGAAAAATGAATACTACAAGAAACAAAAATGCATGTTACAACATTTCGCTCCACCTGGGGATAGTGCTTTTGCCACAGAAGCACTAAGAACTGCAGATTAGTGCCTTCACTTCGGGCATGGAGTCATATATTGCTTCACATAAATTTAAATTCTATGGAATTTGTACATTGATTTCACCCCAATATTTACAATGAAATGACACTTATTTTTCAGAATTGGAAGTAATTATTCAAGTATTTCCCATTGATAGGCAGCTGTAGAGTTTCACCATCAAGATTCTCAAGAATGAAGGTATTATTGGATCTTACTTCAACAATTCTAAAAGGGCCATACCAGAGAGGATCAAACTTCCCGTGTTTACCCTTATCTTCTCTTCTGGTATCCCATCTCAATACTAAATCTGCAACTTAAAATCAATTTCCTTGGCTTTTTTGTCAAAAATATTTTTCATCTTGGATTGATACATAATCAAGTTGTCTCTTACCTTGTCCCTCTTCTCGCTTAGCTCCATCACTTTATTCATTCTTCTTATCAAAGCATTTGGTTCTTCTTTCGCCTCCTGAATCATTGCAATCACCAGCTTCACAAGTTGACTTGGAAACAAAGCCTGAGTTCCATATACTAATTCAAAAGGTGATTTCCCTGTAGATCTTATTGTAGTTACTCTAGCAGCCCACAGAGAAAACTTTAACTTAGAATCCCAGTCTCTTTGATTTTCTGCAATGGTTTTCTTAAGGATCTTCATCAAAGTTTTGTTAGTAGATTCAATTAATCCATTTTCCTATTGATGGTAAGCCATTGAATGGGACAAAGAAACATTATAATTGTGACAAAAAGTAATAAACTTACTTGAATTGAAGACTTGAGAATTATCTGTTATAATTTTGATGGGGCATCCAAACCTGCTGAAAATATTCTCCTCTAAGAACTTCATTACTATCTGATCATTTTCTTTCGTAGTAGGTATAACCTCTACCCATTTGGTGAAATAATCAGTTGCTATGAGAACCCATTTGTGTTGTCTACTTGAAGGTGGATTGATTTCTCCAACAAAGTCCAATCCCCATTGTCTAAATTGCTCCTCTACGAAAACTGGAATCAAAGGTAAAGGGGCTAATTTCTTTTTCTCGGCAAAAAGCTGACACTTCTGACAACTTCTAACAAACTTATATGTATCACCAAATAAATTAGGCCAATAAAATCCTACCTGAAAGATCTAATGTGTAGTTACTTTCCAACTGTAATTTCCTCCACATAAACCCTCATGATAATCTTTGATTGTTTCTGTAAATTCATCCTCTGTTAAACATAGCAATAAAATTCCAGTAGGATCCTTCCAGTACAATCTGCCTTCCACAATCACATATGGTTGTGCCTTGATATTTAGTGCCCTATAATTTGTTCTATCTAAGGATTGGGTATAAGAAAGAAAGCACAAATAATGAATTATATTCTTATACCATTCTGAACACAAAAATTTATCCATGATCTTCATACCTGGATCTTGATTTCCTTCACTTTCTTCAGCTTCTTTTCATCCACAGGTGCCAGCAAGTTGATTCCCAATGCCTAAAAGTTTGATTCTTTCAACATCTTTGCCAATCCTTGTCCTTTCACCAACTTGTGGGTTTTATGTCCAAATCATATTCTTGGATCTTGGCTATCCATTTTCCTCTTCTGCCTTCTACATCTCCCTATAGTAATACATCTTTCACTGCAGCGTTTGGCACATAAGCAATGATTTGTGACTGCAGCACATAAGTTCTAAAAGCTTTCAGGGCTTTACCAAAGCATACACCTATTTCTCATGAATATTATATTTCAGTTCAGAATCCCTAAGAATCTTACTGAAGAATGCAACCGGCTGCTCTTTCACTTCATCATTCTTCTGCAATAAGACAACAGCTATTGAACTTGATGATGCGAATGAAAAAACTTGGAAAGGCTTTTGGTAATCAGAGTTGATTAAGACTAGAGCTGCCTATAATGCCTCTTTAATCCTGGAAAATGATTCTCTAGCTTCTTTGGTCCAATTCACTTAATTCTCCTTCTTTAGCATATTAGTAATTTCTTTTACAATTTCTACATAGTTGGATACAAATCTTCGTAGGAAGTTTATATTTCTCAGAAACTTTTTAATATCCTTTTTACTCCTAGGCAATGGTAGTTGTTGCACAGCTTGTACTCTGGCTGGATCTATCTTCACTCCATCTCTAGAAACAATGTGCCCCAATAGCTTTCCTTTTTCCAGAGCAAAAATGGATTTCTTGGGATTTAAGAAAAGTCCAAATCTTCTACATTTATCAAAAGTATTTTTCAAATGGTCTAAATGTTCTTCATCGGACTTTGAGAAAACGGTAATATCATCCAAATATATTACTACAAACTTATATCCAACAAAAGCAATATCCATAGCCCTTTGAAATGTAGCACCTGCGTTCATCAATCTGAAAGGCATTTTGGCATACATAAAGGTTCCCCAGGGAGTTGTGAATGTCGTTTTCTTTTGATCCTCCTTATCCACATCCACCTGGTTATAACCAGAAAATCCATCTAGCATTGACATTCTAAAATATCCCGTTACCTTTTGCAACACATGATCCATTTTAGGCAATGGGTAGTTATCTTTCAAAGAAGCCCTATTGAGATTTCTGAAAACCACACATAAACTTAATTCTCCATTTTTATTTCTCACAGGCACTAAATTAGCCACCCAATCAAAATACCTAAGTGGAACTATTATTTTGGCATCAAGAAACTTCTTGACCTCCTTTTCAATTGATGGTAGAAGCAGAGGATTTATCTGTGTAAGATTCTGTTTGTAGGGTTTAATTCTCTCCTTCAAGGGAATCTTGTGCTGAATAATATTTACATCATAGGTTTTGAGATCTTCATAAGACCATGCAAAGACATCAACATAATTCTTAAAAAGTTTAATATATCTTTCTTGAAAATTAGGTGGAACTCCACTGAATAATTTCACTAACCTGGGATTCTCCTGAGTTCCAAGGTTGTGATCCTGAATGTGTTCCTCCTGTGAAATTTTCCCTAAGTCAACAACCACATCATTGGGATTAAAAAGTATTTCAAGGGGAACAAGTCCCTTTGGCATAATATTATCTTTCAATTGAAAGATTTTCTGATTAGCTATTGAATCTTTTAAACCACTGACTTCTACAACTTCTACTATTTCTTCTTCATCTTGATCAATTTTTGTGCCCTAAAACTCTTCAACCATAGTCAAAAACTCCTTAATCTGCTGATCATCCTCAAAAAATTGCCAATTCTTAACATTATTAGGAATAGAGGGTCTATGTCTCATCTCTATCTCGTACCTTAGTCTTGGATTAATAGGAGGCTTGAAAGTACGAGAAGCCACAGCCAATGAATCTGCTAATCTATTCTCATCTCTTGGAATAAATTGAATGTTGAAAGCTTCAAAAAAGTTCTCAATCAAATCCCATACCTTATTTTTGTATTCCCTAAGACTAGGGTGCTTTGTTTGGCAGTGATCTTTTATTTTCTTAATAATCAGCTCCGAATCTCCAAAAGCAGAAATTGACTTAACTCCCATCTATTTAGCTGTTTGTAAAATAATAATCAAGGACTCATATTCTGCCACATTGTTTGTTGCCTCTGTTAGAGCCTAGATTGACCTCAGGCTGAAGGGAGGCAATCCTAGGATAACCACAAACCAAACTCAACCTGGTAGCTAGCCCTACTAGGTCGAGAGAGGTCTCTCTCCTTGTGAATCTTAGTCAAGATGACTGTATCAGATATGGATTTTAGGCTAGGTATGATAGCTATAGGGTTTTTTATTGATTTTTTTTTTGGTTTTGTTGATGGATCAAATGGAGCAGGCAGCTTTGGGTCCGGGAAATCAAGTCAGGATGCGGGGTGTTCTATGGGATGAGATAGGTAGGTGTTTTGGCACTTGAATTTGAGTGATATGAAAGGTCTAAGACTGGTGAGGAGCTGAGGAGGGCATGCAAATATCATGTATCCTACTCAAACAATAGAAAACATAAAAAACTGAATGGTTTCCCAAGGCAGAGCACTGTAAACCATGTATTCTACATATCTATCTTGATATCATCCAGCTAGAAGAAATAAATTAGATTGTGGCACACATAACACATGAGAAAAACTAATAACAGAAGGAGAAACTATACAAAAACACTTTACCACAAGTATCCCATAAAAATAGCTGCAAATCCTGGTTTATTTCCTTGCCAAACTGCTGATAAAGGTGTACAATATAGCTAAGAGCATCCAAGAGAGTCCAACCCTTGCTAATGACTGAAAAAATACATAATATAGACATAAAACCTCCAGTGGTAGCCATCAAGGGTTGAATGCAAGAGATAAGGAATTATTACAACCATTTCCAAACAAGTAACAGGAATATAGGTAGTGGAACAACTTGCCTCTATAAGCATGGAAATTGGTTCATTAACCCTTAAACCACCTCAAACTGCTGAATCTACCCTCTAAGATAATTTCACAATTACATTCACACACCATGGCATTAATTACTATCATAAATTCTTCCATGAAGAGAGAAAAATTCAACTTGCAGTGAAACTTGGCGAAAACTGGATTTTTTGGGCAAACTGGCTCTATGCAGTGCCACTAGCCATGTGCACAACGCTGCTTCATAGCCACTTTTGGAGGCCTTCCCCTTAGCCAAATTGAGCCCAAGATAGCTCATTGGAAAGTTATTCTTGTCGAGCTTTTGGAACATCTTTAATTTGTGCATTTGGATTTCATTTACCCTCTCAAAAGTTGAATCTCCCAAGGCTGCTTCTGTGTGTCCAAAAAGAGGCAAAGAGGTCATTTTTTGGTATTTTTTTACCTTTTGGTGACCTAGTTTTGCTCCAAAATTGTTGATATTTTTTGGGTTTGATGCTCTCATCATGCTGAATCTAGATATATAAGCCATTCCTCCAAAACTTCCTCTAGAGAAAAGCACAACACCACTGCACCTAGGCCAAATTTCTGTTTTCAAAATTCCAAAATTTGAAAAAGACAAGAATTTATCAAAACTTGTCCAGATTTGGCACAAGGCACCACCATTAGTTACTTTGATGAGCTAGTGAGGCTTAAGCAAAGATTTTTAACTTATCTTGCTCCTTTTTTCTCCTTAAGGCTTTCCTCAACCTAACCTTAAGCTTCCTCATTCTTATGTTGCAGATCTTGTTGTGAGTCATGTAGTGGTAGGCCATGTGGCGAAGCATATTATTGTCTCTATTGGCCTTCTCAATCAGCCCCTAAAGGTGTATATTAACCCTCTCAAGTCAATTTTCCCCGTCATTCTCAATCTCTTGTTCAATTGAAGTCAACTTGACCTTAGCCTTCTTGGCCTTTTGCCTGTTTTGTTTGATCATTTGTAGCTCCATGAGGACTTGCTTATTGCTTAATTGTTTGTTTTCTTGCTCTAAATATTTGATGACCCACTTAGCCCTCTCTAAGTTATCTAATAAGAATTGTATCTCAGCCTCTTGTTCTTTTATGATCATGTCTTTGGTAGTCTTTAGATCTTGAGTTTCCAAGTCAATGACATCAACCCCTTGATGAGTGAAGTGTTTTTGTGTCTCCTCATGATCAACAAGGTCAAAATTTCTTTCTTGCTCATCACTAAGATCCTTCCTTTGCATATTTTTCTTGCCCTTACCTTTGCCATTGCTTTTCTACTCAACCTGTACCTGTTTAGTTGAAGAAGAAGGCAAAGCCCCTTCCACTCCTTGTGGAGATAGAATTTTCCTATAGCCTGATGATGAAGGCGAGATCCCTTCCACACCTTGTGGAGATAATACTTGCCTAGCTGCTGCAAAAAGTTTCCTAGTGCCCCTCTCATATATCACAAACACTGGCACTCGAACAGTTTCAGTTTCTTTGACCTTTTCATGTCCTGAACATCCACCTTCTTCATGATGCACTGATGAAAAGATTTGTGGGCCTTTGAACATCTCATGAGAAATGAAAGTCCCCCATGGCATGTTAAAAAGGTTCAGTTGATGTAGAACAATGATTTTAATTAAAGAGTAGTGGAAAATTCTATTCAACTGTTGTGGGTATGGTTTCTTCTTTACAATAAGTGCAATCTTCTCAATATTTCTGAACATGAAGTATGGGATATTCATCATTCTTACTCTAGTGAAATGCATCAGTAGTCTAATGTGGTAGGCATACAACTAGGAGAACCTACCTTCACAAGTGAAGTACTTGATAACGAATTTCATCAATGGAGCAAACCTGTCTTCCAAAAACTTGAAGGGGAATACTCTCTTCAGTTTGTCTTTGTATCTAGCCTTGATGTAAAGCTCATAGTACTCCCTATCAATATCCTGACCTTTGTTCCATCTTTCACCCACATCTGGAATACCTGTAGCTTCTAAGATGGCAACTGGTGATAAGGTGAATGTCATTCCAGTAAGGTTTACTTCATTATTGTGCAAATGTGTCACAAACAACCTTGCCAACTCATGATGAAATTTAACTCTTTCTACCATTTCACAAAAACCAAAACATGACTGGTGTTTAAAGCAAGAAATAGCAAGTGGACAGGCTTGCAACTCCCTCAAACTAGTGGGCTCCTCTCTGATCATCCTTCCTCCTTTATGAGGCTTCCTGTGTTGTATGTTTCTCTCCTGGAATTGTCACTAAAGGTGTCTTCTTCAAGCTCATATTTATTGTCTCTTTCCATTGTTTTTATAGCTGTGATTACTTGTGGTGAATGAGAGATAGGGTGGATGAATGAAAGATGAGTATGAAGAGATTTTATGGATGAGTGGGTGAGAGTGAATGGGAGTGTGAATGGGATTTAGGGAGTGATTAGGGTTTGGGGATAGTGTATAGGGTTTAGGGAGTGAGTAGGATAAAGTGTGTAGGGTTTTGGGGAATTTGTATGTGGGAATGGGATTTTGGGAAAATATATGAGGGAATGGGGTTTAGGGAACAATAGGAAATGGATGAGATAGGAAAACAATAAGAGAGTGAGCTGGTTAATTTTATGAGACAGTTTGTGTGAACACTATGGTTCTGACTTTATGAGTGAAAGAATCACCAAGACTTGATGTAAAAACCATTTTCAACAAGAAACATTGGTGTACTTACTTTCAAAGAGGTAAACTTGGCTGATTTGAGGCAAATTGGGCGATTTGGAGTGATTTGGAGCTTGGCTACTAGGTGCGCAGCATCTCCCAGGTACGTAGTGCCAATGTATTTTTACACTGAGAGTGACTGCCAAGTGCACAGCGCCGGCCTTTGATGCACAAAGCCAGTATGAATTTCTCCAAAAATGTAGCACTTGCACTTCTTTGCTCAATAACTCTTAAAAATCACTTTCTTCACTCTCCTTTAGCACTTTTGACTTTCAACTCTAACAATGGAATGATCAATAGAGGAATAGGCTTTATATGGCCTTTACTTTTTGATTTTTTGATGGTGAAACCCACTTTTGTAATGTCTATGTGCTTTTTCAAATACTTTGTTTTTTGATGATTGAACTTTTTGCTTTGATAGGTGGATTGATGCTCAAATTCTTTGACTTTTGCAATGGCAAGTACTTGGCAATATCACCAGGTGACCAGGAGCAGCATGGAACCATTTATTACATATGAGAACAATGAAATTACATGAAATTTAAAAATAATATACAAATGCTCTGTTTTCACCTCAAAACTAGTTTTGAGGTGAGAACTTTATTAAGCTTACAAATTAAGAGATTAGAACTATTCTGATCATTATTATCATCCTCATGTGTCTGCTAACCATTATTAACAATAGTCACTGAAATTTGACCCAGGTAAAACCCTAAGACCTAATGAGACTAAAACCCTAAATAATTGATGAAATGAACTGAAAATAAGCATGAATCATTGACTAAAAAGTATGAAAGGAGGTCAGCAGATATATATCATGAGGGAAAATAACTGAAATGAACCCTACCATCAGTAGATCCATGACCTAATGGAATGCAACTCATCAGAATGGGACTCCTAGTATGAAATGCAAAAGAGTAAATTTTGATCATTGATGGTAGTGTGAAGACACTGACACTTAACATTGGCTCCAATGGGGATGGTAGCTCCTTGGAGGTGCCAAGAACCATAGATCTCTGGGAACAAGTAGACTAGTGCGTCATCCATTGGGCAATATAGTCAAGATACTTCAAAAACTGAAATTGACTCAAGACTCAAAACGACTCAAGACTCAAAGACTGAATTAAACACACAAACTGATACAAATCACTCAACTTTATAGCCTTCACCTCGGGCCCCAAGCTGAAATGAATGTGTACCTTTGAACACTTGAAATGAAAGGAAAATGGTATATACAATGATCACTTCATGATTTTAGAAATCACCTTAGTAGAAGTAGCGCTTCAGGAGCCTACCATTGACTAGTCCTCCTGAACAATCTTGTCCATCCATCTCTTTGAGTAGAAATGCATTTTGTCCTCTATATGCAGCAATCTTGTAGGGTCCCTTCGATAAGTTTTCAAACTTACCATGCTTGCCTTTATCTTCATTCCTAGCATCCCACCGCAACACTACATCCTCAAGCTAGAATTTATCTGCTTTTAGTTTTGAGGTGAGAACTTTATTAAGCTTACAAATTAAGAGATTAGAACTATTCTGATCATTATTATCATCCTCATGTGTCAGCCTGAGGTCAATCTAGGCTCTGACATAGTGGCGACCATATTGGGGAAGAAAGACAAATCACCCCAATACTATTGAGAAGTTCTAAACTTTTGGATGATAAGTTTAGAATCCATTAGGCTGAAAAGTGAAAAGTTGTAAAACAATATAAAAATCTTGAGAACTTTGAAAACACTGGATTCAAGAAGATACACCAGGTCTAATCCTAATCTTGATCCTCCTCCCGTATTTAAAAATCCTAATCTCATTCTGAGGATACTCAGACAAGAAATTTCACTAAGTCCAAGACCAATTTTCAAGTCTCATTCATGCCCTGTGGAGTAGTTGTTCCTTGAAGATCTCCCTTTTAACGAATATTTTGGTCTCTCCCTATTTAGAACCACATCTGATAGTGAATTGTTGGACATAGTCACAGACCCAGAATTCACCAAAGAACTTGAAATACAAAGGGCCAAATTGCTAAGTAACCGAAATATCTAAAACTCTCCTCAGTCATCCCTCACCACTGATCGAATTCCTGAACTCTCTGATTCAGCTTCAAGATCTTTTGCTTCACCATCATTTCCCCATATTTCAGAGAATCATCTGTCATCTCCATTTATACCTTCACTCCCTCACCAGCCTATCATTACCCCTCAAACACCCATCGCTTCTGTTACATTAACTGCACTTGTTGTCATAAATCCCCCTCTTTCCCCAAGACTAGTTTCAAATCCACCGCAAGTCATGGCTACTAGATATGCACCTCTCGTTCTGCCTCAGAATTTGGATGATATGCCCACTGATTACCAAAGTAAGATACCTCTGTTCGATGTTGCTCAAAGTGTCACAACGCATCAACATGTTCATAGGATGAATGAATTCTTTGACCTTCATGAGGTAGATACTGAAAATGTGTCCATGAGATTATTTGTACAGAGTCTTGGAGGCAAGGTTCGAAAGTGGTTCAAAGCATTACCAGTGGGATCAATCAATACTTTGCCAATTCTCCATAGAAAATTCTCCGAAAAATTGAAAAGATGTTTGATCATTTGACAATTGCAGACAAAGCCTGAAACAACGATCAGAAATCCCAACTTTAGAGGACAACAGTAGCCCCAATTCAGGAGTAAACAAAGGGAGCAGAAGACACAAGATCAGTCACCGCAACAGCAGGTCAAAACTCCTTTGCATTAAAACTATGTACATGGGATAGAGGATGAAGATGATGATGATCTGGTGGTTGAGGCGAATTATTTATTTATTGCTGATGGTTTGCCCATCTATTTCACAGAAGATGAAGAATATTCGGAGGTTCCTGATGCTCAAAAGGATGAAGCTTACATACTAGCAAATGAGGCAGTTTTGGAGGATGAGTCGGATGATTATCAACGAGGATATATGAATGCATTTACAACACAATAGAAACAATATTCATTGAGAAGCAGAGATGTACCAGTCAGTCCAGTTCAAAAGAGAAAGGAAGTGCAACCCAAAAATGACTCCTCAAACATTTTTTGAAGAATTCTTCGGCGAAAATCACATGGAGCAATTTTTGTCGACGTGTTTCGAACCAACCAGTGTGGTTCATCGCCAGGACAAGTTGAATGAGCAGATCTAGCTATGCTCTTTAAATAGATAGGGCCGAATATCCACTGACTCAGATTTCTCGATAAGGTAACAGCTAAAAAGACAACAGCTAGATTTGACCTGATAATGGATAGTTTGACCATGATAAGGGGTATATATATATATATATATATATATATATATATATATATATATATATATATATATATATATATATATATATATATATATATATATATTCGGTTATTAATATAGAATAAATTAATATAAGATAATAAGTAAAACATAAAATAAATTAATTTCAAATATATTAATGTATTAATAAAGTAAAATTAATAATAATAATAATAAATAAATAAATACATAAATAATTTCAAATATATTAATTAATAAAAATTAATTTTAAATTGTTAGATAAAAATATTAGTTAGTAATATAAATATTCGTAAAAAAAATTAAAGAACTCAAGGGTTGGAAATATAAAAATTAATTCAAGTTTTATTCAATGGTAAAAAAGAAAAAAAAAAAAAAAAAAAAAATAATAATAATTAAAAAAAAAAAAAATAGTATATTAAAATAGATTAATTTTAAAATTCACTTTATGTAAATTAAGTTTAAAATTGATAAAAAAAAATAAAAGAAATAATAATAATAATAATATAAAATTAATTAATAGTTTAAATTAATTAATTAAAATAGATTTAAATTAGTTTTTGTAGATAAATTAAGTTTAAATTAATAGTCAAAAAGTTTTTACATATAAATTAAAAATAAAAATAAATAAATATAAATAAATAAATAAAATAAATAATAATAATAAATAAATAAATAAATTACCATATAAACAATTAATATATCGATGAAATAAGGGTGGAAAAGAAAGAAAACGACTAGGAGGAGAGGGCTGGGATCCAGCAACTACTGATCTTCCAGCCATCCTCTCTATTGAGATTGTTCGGTCTTTTTTCAATCTCCAGGGCTTCCCTAAATTTCCGGTGATGGAATTGTGACACTCTAGCAATCACACTAGCCTCCTCGATGCAGACATGATGATTGGTTTTCTCCACATGCTCTGCTAAAGTGGAAGACTTAGTTCTCATATGCTTGAGGTCAGTTGCGTGCTCACTAATCCTTTGATTAATGGAGCGACCAGTCTCACCAATATAGGGGGTCCCACAAGAACAAGGAATAATATAAACCCCTTTCATGTCCTTAGGGTCGATGGGATCCTTTACAGATCTGAGGGATTTACGAATGGTGTTGAGAGGTCTAAAAGTTGCGGGGACATTATGCTTCTTAAGAACCCTCGCAATCTTATCCGTGGTCCCCTGAACATACGGAAGATGGACACTAGGAATCCGCTCTTTAGGCCCTCTTTTGGTTAACGAATTCTTAGCTGCTTTGAGGAAAGCCTTTTGTCCCAAGTGTCTACTATAACTGTTTTCAACAAAGACATTAAGGAGGTGGGATTTCTCCTCCTCGAAGCTCTTATCATCAGAGATCCTTAAGGCACGAGTTGCAAGGGTGTTGAGAACCCCCAACTTCTGGGCCGGGAAATGGTGGGAACTAGCATGAAGATACTGCTCCGTATGAGTTTTCTTGCGAAACACTCGGTGGGAGAGGGAACCATCCTCATTCTTAGAGATAAGAATATCAAGGAACGGGAGGCAACCATTAACCTCTTGTTCCATAGTGAACTTAATAGCCGAGGATTGATTATTGAGATGATCGAAGAAGAGATCTAACTCCTCTTGGCCGTGAGACCAGATGACATTAGTGTCATCTACATACCTTTTCCAAAGTTTGGGTAGGAGACGGGCTGAGTTCAGAGCCTTAGATTCAAAATCCTCCATAAACAGATTAGCAACCACAGGGGATAGGGGTGAGCCCATGGCAACCCCACAAGTTTGCTCAAAGAATTCTCCTTCAAAACTAAAAAAGGTTGAGGTGAGGCAGATCTCAATTAACCGAGCTGTATCAGGATCAGTAAGACAGTTGATCACATCCATTTCCTCATTTATAGGGATACAATTGTAGAGGGAAACAAAATCAAAACTGACCAGAATGTCTCCAGGGTCCAGCTTGATGTCCTTGAGCTCTTCAATAAAGGAGGCTGAGTCTTTCACGAAGGATGTTGTACGACCAACTAAGGGCTTAAGCTTCAAGGCAAGAAACTTAGCAAGAAGATAGGTGGGACCTCCAATGGTGTTGACGATAGGCCTAAGGGGAGCTCCTTCCTTATGGATTTCAAGAATCCCATAGATTCTAGGCGTGATAGGATTTCTCTCAATGAGTTTTTGGTGTAGGGGACTCACTGAGTCACAGGATTTAATAGCAAGGGCCACAATCTTGGAGATCCTCTTTAACGGGTTTTTGGGAAGCTTCTTATAACTACCGCTATTATGAAGATGATCTAACATTTTATTGCGGTAGTCTTCCTTGTTAAGAATGACAAAAGCCCCCCCCTTGTCAGCTTTCAGAAGAAAGGGAAGGATCCTGCTAACCCAACTTCCAGCAAAGGATCATCTACAAATAGCATTGAAAACAAGAAGAATAATCAACAAAGTGTAGCAAAAGAAAAAGTTGAAAAGAAAGACCTTCCAATCAAAGAGGTAGATAAAATTTTAGCTTTTAGTTTAGAAAATGAGATTGCTAAATTAAAATTTTCAATTCCTTTGACTGAATTGATGAAGAACAGCAGTTATAAACACCAAGTGTCCAAAATTTTGCACATAGATCCTTTATCTGATACGGTCAATGTAGAAGATGATCACCCTAAGCTCATCTTTGGTCCTGCTTTAGAAGGTCAGTCTAAGGACAGTGAAGTTCCTCCATTCTATATAAGCCTTAGACTACACGAGTATGTCCTCCATAATGCGATGTTTGATTTCGGAGCTTCCCATAATCTAATTCCAAAAGCCATTATGGAGAAATTGGGCCTTGACATTACTCGAAAATATCATGACCTGTATTCTTTTGATTCTAGTAGAGTCCATTGTATTGGTATTATCAAAGACTTGGTGGTATCTTTAGACCAAATCCTGGCAAAGAATGTTCTCATGGATGTGGTTGTTGCTGACATTCCACCACGGTTTGGTATGCTTTTGTCTAGATCATGGGGTGCAAAGCTTAAAGGGACTTTCCAACTAGATTTCTCCTATGCTACCATTACCGTGTTTGGTCAATTGAGAAAACTATACAGGGAGAATAAAATGAAGTACATGATTACAAGCAAGGATAAATCGCTTAATCATCCAACTAATGTTGTACATACAGATTTAGAGTCATTTGTATTATATTCAGATAGTGGTTTTGTTAGGATATTCTGACACATAGGAAATAGTTAAGTACAACTTGGTCTAGTATAGAGTTAGGTATAGAGTTAGGTAAAGTGTGTTTCTTTACTATGTACATTTTGTAACTTACAATCCGACGGTCACGATATGTAGTGATCTGACGGTTCATTCTCTCCTCGGTATTACCGACACTTGATCCATGGCTTAACACCCGATTGGTCCATGATCTCTATTTAAAGAGCATGGAGGGTCATTTGTAGGTTAACCATTCATGAGAGAAGCTTATGTAAATTTTCATTCTTTTATTAATAAATTGCCTGAAGTGGCCGGGTTGGCTCAGGTCGTGGACTGTTTCCCTCTTTGAGGGTTTTAACCACGTCAAAAGTACTGGTGTATTGATCTGCGATCTGTTTGTGAGCAGTGTCCTTTGGTGTTCTGTCTGAGGAACTTACCCTGTAAATTCCTACATGGTATCAAAGCTATTTGAAGGTCGCGTCCGTTGGTGATCCAAATCTGAAGCCGGTAGAACTGCATCCGACAACCGTTTCCTAGATCTACTATTTCTGACTGCTTTGGGGCCAGAGGACTACTCTGTTGTGTTGGGAGCATCTGTTCCAATGAGGAACCCCTTTCGTTTCACGCGAAAAGGTTTCCGGTAGCACTAGCTGCTTCATTTTTAAGATCTGGAGGTATACAGTGTTTATTTGCAGTTTACAGTCATTTTCTCTATTTTTATTTCGGTTTCGGTCTATTTAGCCTTTTTTATTACCAGATCTGAACCTTTCATTTCTGTGTATGCTCTTTACCCCATGACTCTATGCGGTCTGGGTAAATCAGAAACAGAAAGGAAGGATTTTTCTCATGCGTATGCTCTTTTCCGCTGCGCCTTAGTGTGATCTCGGAAAATCAGAAACAATGAGAAAAATATTTAGTTTCCGGCTAAAGCTAACTTCGAGCCATAAGGTTCATTTTTTTTGTATTTCCGTGTTGGGTTTTTTGTTTCTTGTTTTGTAGGGAAAAAGAGCTTTCTCAAAGCAAGCACGCAACCCAAAGCATCAACCCCCCCCTCTCTCTCTCACTCAAACTTTTTGTATAGCTCACTTGGTGCAAAGCTAATTTATGAGAGTAGAGGTCTTGGGTTCAAGTCTCCATTTTTTGGGGGCGGATTTTTCATTTCCACACATTCCCTCACTTCGTCGGCGACTTCATCAAATTTTCTTCAAAAAGCCATAACTTCTTCATCTAGAAGCCGTTTTCAGAACCATTTTTTTTTAAACAGCCTAATTTTTCGAGATCTTTCCATTGAAACACTTAGTTTCAGCATCTATAGCTTCAGTTTTTTTTTAAATGGAAAGTCCATGCCAATTTATTCTTGATAGCACCAACTACTTCCAATGGTGGTCCTACATTGTGGATTTACTTAGAAGTAAAGGTCTTTACAGAATAGCCATAGGCCAAGAGACCAAACCGAAAGATGAAGACAAGGCAGCTAAATGGGAAAATAGGCAAGACCAAGCACGTGGGTTGATAGGGATGTCTATTTCTCCAGATCTTAGATTCCATATTGCAGAACTTGATACTCCTAATGAAGCAATGAAATAGATTACTAAAGTCTTTGGAATTAAAAATGAATTGAAAATGAATTGCTTACATTGGACCCCAATAATTTTTCTTGCATTGAAGATTTTTTGTCCAAGTTTAAGACCCTTAGACTTCTCTTGGAAGGTGTTAGGTTAAGAAAGAAGATAGTAGCCTTATCTACTCCATTCTTACTAAGTTGGGACCAGCCTATTCTGTGTTTGTTTCCACCTTCCATTCTACAAGAGAAGCCTTCGTTTCTCAAGGACAAACCTACAAGTCCCCTTCCTTTGATTCCTTTTGTGATTCTTTAATAAGAGAACAAGAAAAACTCTTACACCTTGGTCTTCTTCATCTTGGAAACTCTTCTAAGAAAGCGTTAGCCTCCCAGCAGCAACCAAATCCAAAGAATCCTAAGAAGTTGTATCCTAAAAAGAATGGTCCTAAACCAAACAAGGGTCCTACGCAATTTCAGCCTCAAAATGAAAAATCATTTCAACAAAATGATAAGACAAATAAAAACAAATGGAAGAAGACTGATAGACATTGCAAATTTTGTAATCGAGATGGCCACTTAGAATCCAAATGCTTTAAGAAGATGGAAGCCTTGGAAGCAGCAATGAAGAAGCATAACATCCATTTGGAGCAATCTTCAACTTCAACTTCATCTTCAGGAATGACACTTTCTGCATGTGGTTGTCAAGCATCTCCGTCTGGCTATGCACTAAATGTATCTTCTTCTTCTCATTCTCATGAGTGGCTCATTGATTCTGGAGCTTCTTATCACATGGCCAAAAACAAAGCCATGTTTTCTTCTTTAAATGATTGTAACACCAAAAATATATATGTTGGTGATGATAGATCTCTTAGTGTTGTAGGGACTGAAACTGTTCATCTAGACAATGGTCAGTTTAATGATGTATTATGTGTTCCAACCTTATCCTGCAACCTTCTATCTGTATATCAGATAACCCATTCAGGTGAAGGTAAAATCGTTGAATTTTCACCTCACGATGTTGTAATTAAGGACCTAAGAGATCCTAGACAGATTTTAGCTACTGGCATTGCTGATGATTCTACAAGGTTGTATAAGTTTCACAACTTTGGGTCAACAAATCTTCCCTCAGTATTTGTTTCTCAAAATAATGAAGTGAGCAAACTTTGGCATGAGCGATTTGGTCACTTAAACTATTGCTCTCTTCAGAATCTATGTAAAGAAAATATGGTGACAGGTCCTCCAATGGTATCTTGCAGAGATGGTGTTTGTTCCGGATGTGTACTTGGAAAACATCATCGGGACAGTTTTGAAAAACGTGCCTCTTGGCACGCCTCAGCCCCTTTACAGATCATGCATAGTGATTTATGTGGTCCACTTCCAGTTGCTTCATTCTCTGGCTACAAGTATTTCTTAACTTTCATTGATGATTTCTCCAGATGCACTTGGGTATTCTTATTAAAATTCAAGAGTGAAGTATTTAACATGTTCTTGGCCTTTAAGGCCTTTGTTGAAAAACAATCTGGACATCAAATTCTTAAGCTAAGATCTGATAATGGCGGAGAATATGTTAAAGACACATTCATCAACTTTTGCACTGAGAATGGAATTCAAATGCAACATACTGTTCCATATACTCCACAACAAAATGGTGTAGCTGAAAGGAAGAATCGCACCTTAAAGGAAATGGCTAATTGTATGCTTCAATCTAAAGGACTTGGTCTTAATTATTGGGTAGAAGCAGTTAACTGTGCAAATTACGTAATAAATCGCACTCCTACTAAGGTTTTAAAGAATATCACTCCAGAAGAAGCATGGAGCTCAATCAAACCAGATGTAAGTCACTTTCGTGTTTTTGGAAGTGAAGCATGGGCCCATATTCCAGATGAGAAACATAAAGCTTTAGAACCTAAGAGTGAAAAATGTATTTTTGTTGGATATTCTGAAGATGTCAAAGGATATAGACTTATTCCACTTAAGTCCAAAAATGTTATCATTAGAAGAGATGTAAAGTTTGCTGAAAATATATCGGCTTGCGAGCCTAGTTCGGCGGATGTGCCAACTCTCCCTATCTCTTCTACTTTTGAAAATATTTCTTCTTCAGATGATGAAAGCGAGGATGAAACTCCTCCCCCACCTTCTCAGGATCCTCCTTCAGCTCCTCAGCTTCCAAAATGGGTCTGTGCTACTCGGGATGTAGCAGGTGATCTTGCCAGTGATCCTACAGATCAGCGATGTACACGTTCTCAGTTCGATAGAGCCTCTTCTTTACTGGCTCAAGCTTCAGTGAATTATGATCCTAACACCTTTGCAGAAGCTTCAGGCCATCCAAATTGGGAAGCAGCCATGAATGAAGAATATCATTCATTATTGGCAAATGATACATGGGATCTTGTTCCTCTACCAAAGGGACGAAAACTTGTTAGATGCAAATGGGTTTACAGAACCAAGTATGGACCAGATGGGAAAGTTGATAAACATAAAGCTCGTCTTGTTGCTAAGGGTTTTTCACAAGTTGAAGGCATTGACTACACTGAAACCTTCTCCCCTGTTGCCAAAATGAACTCTATCCACCTTGTTCTTTCCCTTGCTGCTTCTTTCAAATGGGAAGTCCATCAGATGGATGTTAAATCCGCCTTCTTGCATGGGGACTTGCATGAAGAAATCTATATGGAAAAACCTATTGGCTTTATAAAAACAAACTCCAGCCTTGTATGTCGGCTTAAGAAATCCCTTTATGGTCTCAAGCAAGCTCCTCGAGCTTGGTATGCCAAAATGGATAACTTTCTTTTAGAATCTGGCTTCTCTAGGTGTCATTCTGACAATACTGTCTACACCAAAAAAGTGGGCAAGTCTTATCATTCTTGTTCTTTATGTTGATGATCTTATCCTGACTGGTAGTGATCCCAACCTTATAAACCATGTGAAGTCTAGCCTTAAAAGGAAGTTTGAAATGACAGACTTAGGACACTTACATTATTTTCTTGGTCTTCAAGTCTTGCAATCCAAGGAAGGTATTTCCCTTTCTCAGTCCAAGTATGCCTGTGATATTCTACGCCATTTTCACATGGAAGACTGTAAGCCAGCCCCTTCTCCCTTTTAGTCTGGAGTCAAACTTTCAGTCACTTGTACTTCTCCTGAAGTTGATGCTACCTTATACCGTCAACTTGTAGGAAAACTTTTGTATCTAACCCATACTCGTCCTGACCTTTCCTTTGTCGTTGGCCTTGTTTCTCAGTTTATGAAAAACCCAGATGAAATTCATTGGAAAGCAGCTAAAAGAATACTTCGTTATGTTTGAGGTACAGTTTAGTTTGGGATTCATTATAGTGCCGAAGCAACTCCTCTATTGGTTGGTTTCACTGATTCTGATTGGGTTGGTGCCCTGATGATCGGAAGTCTACTGCAAGTTATGTGTTCACTCTTTGTTCAGGACCTATTACATGGGCTTGCAAGAAACAAGGTGTCATTTCTCTTTCTTCAGTAGAAGCGGAGTATCGTGGTGCCGTAGAAGCTAGTAAGGAAGCCTTGTGGCTTCGTTAGATCCTGTCAGAGTTTGGCTTTCAGCAGCAGCATTCAACTACACTTTGGTGTGATAATCAAAGTGCCATTCAGCTATGCAAAGATCCAGTCCAACATCAGCGCAGCAAACACATTGAACTGCACATGCACTTCATCGGAAATCGCATTCACGACCATGTTCTTGAAGTGAAATATTGTTCAACAGATGATCAATTTGCAGACATCTTTACAAAGGCTCTCATAGAGGCGAAGTTCACTAAACTTCGATTTATGGTTGGAGTTTAGGAAGTCGTCACTAAGGGGGGATAGGCTCTAGTGCCTCCTTCCTTCTCCTATTGTGTCATATTTGTAAATCCTTCAATCCTATCCCAAGTTGTTCTTAAGGGGGGATGTTAGGATATTCCGACACATAGGAAATAGTTAAGTACAACTTGGTCTAGTATAGAGTTAGGTAAAGTGTGTTTCTTTACTATGTACATTCTGTAACTTACAATCCGACGGTCACGATATGTAGTGATCTGACGGTTCATTCTCTCCTCGGTATTACCGACACTTGATCTATGGCTTAACACCCGATTGGTCCATGATCTCTATTCAAAGAGCATGGAGGGTCATTTGTAGGTTAACCGTTCATGAGAGAAGCTTATGTAAATTTTCATTCTTTGATTAATAAATTGTCTGAAGTGGCCGGGTTGGCTCAGGTCGTGGACTGTTTCCCTCTTTGAGGGTTTTAACCACGTCAAAAGTACTGGTGTATTGATCTGCGATCTGTTTGTGAGCAGTGTCCTTTGGTGTTCTGTCTCAGGAACTTACCCTGTAAATTCCTACAGGTTTGAATGATGTTGATAGTCAATTAGTTGAAGTAGAAGATGTTCTAGAGATTTTAGGAAAATTTAGAGTAGTCCTCGATCAAGAAAGACACAAAATTGCAAGTACCTCTGAGAATTCCACATACCGACAGCAGCAAAAAGGTAATGAACAACATCAAAATGGAGAGGTTAGTCAAAGTAAGAAATAGAAGGAAACATAATTTTATCATTTAGAAGAAGAAGCAGGTCTATGGATCATGGATTTTGATGGAGCTGTGGGTAAGGATGGTGCCAACATAGGGATTTGGATTTGTAGCCCTGCTTTCCAGCCAAATAAAGTCCCTAGCAATGTTAGAATTTGTTCATATAAATTGGCCTTTGACTGTTCTAACAATGATGCCGAATATGAAGCACTAATTGCACGTTTGAAAATTCTCAAAAAGCTGAACACAAAAAGGATATCAGTCTATGGAGATTCGAAGCTGATAATCAAGCAAGTCAAGGGTGAATATCAAGCCAAACACCCGTGGATGAGGGCCTACTGAAATGCAGTTTTATATATCTTAAGGATGTTTCCAGATTATACCTTGACAGTAGTACCTCGTGCTCAAAATGTTATTGTGGATTCTCTTGACACTGCTGCAAGTAATTTGAAGATTTCGATGAATTCCAACAACAAGTTTGAGATCCATGTCAAATATTGCCCTGCTATTCTAGACAATTTAAGGTATTGGCAGGTGTTTTGGGATGATAAGGAGATCAATACCTATTTGCAGAATGAAGGGAACTACAAGGATGCTTCGATAGATGTTGACTATGATACCGATGAACCAGAAATTGAGGTGAATCAGTGTTGGCATTATGGTACAGGTTTGGCACTATGACACAGGTGTTGTCCTTGATGGCAACTCACTCAAGTGACAGATCATTGTTTCGGCTCTCAGAATGAAAGAAAAAGAGATATACACAGGTTCCTCTTAACCAAGTCGTGTATACATGCGAGTTCGATGATCAAAAGGCACGTATACGTATACACACACTTTCATGCAAGGAAAATTGTGTACATGTGTGAAAAATTATTTTTAGTCCATGGTATTTAGTCCTTAGTATTTGGACCTATGGTTTTGGACCATGGTATCTTGTCCGAAGTGTTGAACCCAGGTATTGGGTCCATGGTATTGATTCTCTATGGTTTTGGACCATGGTATGGAGTAAGGCCTGAGACTATAAAAGGGGGAAGAGATCATTAGGAAAATTCATTCACTTAAGTATTAAATACCTTATGAAGAACAAGGTCTAGAATTGGGTTATGGTGCATAGCTGGATCTAAGCTAAGGAGGAACCTGAGCGCTAGAAGAAGGATAAGTTCTATTGATGGGTCAAGATCTTAAGGCTTGAATAGTAATATCTATATGTGATTTTGATCTGTTATATTTTGTGCATGACTTGATCTATAAATCTGATAATCTGGGTATAACTGATGTCTGAATAAGTGAATAGGCTAAATTATCTTTTATAGATCTGTACGCAGGTTCGGCACAACAAAGGCGCGTATACATGCTGGTTCAATAAGTCAAAACAACGTATATGCTGGTTGGCCTTAATACAGGAGCGTATGCACGCAAGTTCTACATATTGAAGTAGCGTACGTCTCATGAAATATGTTTTAGCTACTTCTATTTATTGCTGCGGTGTTCTTGGTTCAGGATTGGTGTCTGGTTACTGTTACTGTATTCTGGTTACAACATTCAAATAAGTGATTGTTTGATTCAGTTTTGATTGGTGCAAAGGAGATTGGTTAATGTAGATGTATTTGATGTTTGATTATTGTTATTGATGTATCCAGTCTAAAAATTTATAAAACGTGGTCCCTGGAAGTAAAGAGAAGGTTGTAGCCTTTTGTAGGTCAGCACCTACGTACTAGTACATCAGCTACTACAAGAGCTAAGGGGGTTGTAGCTCCCTTCCAGGAGAAGATGGAGAACGAGAGAACGTTGTAGCCTTCTGCAGGTAGAAGCCTGCATACTAGTATAAGACTGCACCAGTATAGAAATATTGTAGAAAGAAGTTTCATATTAGAAGAAGATAGAGATGAATTTCAGCAGGTGGTTTTCACTCACATTGGGTTTCCACCTTATATATTGTGTCCATGTGTGTGATGATCTGTTCTATTTATTGTTCTTATGGTTAATGAAGTTCTGATGCACTGATTAAAGATCAACATTTAATGAATCATAAGTTTACTGATATACGCTGGTTGCTTTAGACATAGTAGCGTATATACGCAGTTTCCCATAACTGAAGTAGCGTATACAAATCTGATTGTGAAATGAAAAATAATTGATTTGATAATATTGATTCACCCCCCCTCTCAGTATTATTTCCAACAATTGGAATCGGAGCAGGTCCTTCAGAAGAAGCTTGATCACTTGAAGGAAGATCTATCATCATGAGAAACTACGAAAAGGAGACATCTATCAGGCCACTAATCTTTGATGGGAGCAACTTCCTCTTTTGGAAGGTAAGAATCACAACCTATCTTCATCTCTTGGTACAAAAGTTTGGGATGTCGTGGAAGCAGGATACACATTTCCATCAACAACTCCTACAAATACAGCTAGCAAAAAGCAGTATGAAACAAATGCAAAGGTTGTCAATACTCTATTATGGAGTTTATATCAATTAGAATTCGTCAAGGTTATGTAGCTCAAAACCGCAAAAGAAATATGGGACAAGGTCGTTCTATGCTATGAAGGAGACGATCCGATAAAATGTGCAAAACTACAATCTCTTAGAATTCAATATGAAAATCTCAGAATGCAAAATGATGAAAGTGTGGCTAATTATTTCTTGCATATAGATGAGATTGTTAATCATATGAAAATTTTGGGTGAAGAGATAAAAGAAGTTACTTTGGTTGAAAAAGTTCTAAGATCTTTGTCTTCTAAGTTTGAATCAAAAGTTTCTGCCATAGAAGAAAAGCAGAATCTACAGAGCATTACCATGTCACAGCTCCACAGAATCCTAGCTGATTTCGAAATGAGAAAAGGGGGACCATCGGATAGGAGAGAAGCCGCATTCAAAGCTTCAGGAAAAGGAGATTACAATGAGTCAAGACATATGTCAGAAGGAGAGGAAGAATCAAAATTTTTCAAGAACCTTCAATGGGGTTCTGGAAGATTCAGAGGTATGCTACCTTTCAAATGTTTTGTTTGTGGAAGAGTCGGTCACTATGCAGCCAAGTGTCCTCATAAAGATAAGTTTGACAAAGGTAAGGAACCAGTTAGATGGAATAGAAAACAGAATGTAAGTAAGAAGAGCTATTATACACATGAAGATAGTGATGGATTTTCAATTAGTGATGAAGATGAACAATGTAATGATTATAGACTTTTGATGGCTTTTGAAGATGATGATTTCTTGGATGCTATAGATGAAGATGATCTCTATGAAGAAATTTCTAAACTTAAAATATGTTTAGAGGAAAAGAGTATGATCATAGATACTCTGACATTCCATCTTGTTGAAAGGGAAAAACACAATGAAAAGTTAGAATGTGAAATTGTGGGACTTAGAAAAGATATTGAGAAAACAAAAGCTCCTAATCTTAGATTTGCTAAAGGATCTGAAACTTTAGATGAGATTATCAAAGTGCAGCGTTCTCCTCTAATCAAGACAGGTCTTGGATATTTTGAATAAGCATCTCAAGCACAAAAGCCATCCACCTCCAAAAGTTATCTAGATGCAGCAAGGAGAACTGAACAGGTTGAAAATCGACAGCAAAGGCATAAAGCAAATCACCAGGTAAATCAGAGTCAATCTACTTCAAGGATGAACAGAGATCACCAAGTAAATCGGGGCCAATCTACTTCAAGGATGAACAGAAGTTGCAATCAACTGCAGGTAAATCATTCTCAATTTGCCTATGGAAACTAAAATCACTTGGACACTAGGTTTGATAATCACAGGAATTTCTTCAATGGCCAATGTTTCTCTTGTCATAACTTTGGACACAAATCTGCTCAATGTGTTGCCTACAAGACCATCATGACTAGAGAAGCACGAAATCAAAAGAGTGTGACTGGGATCATGAAAAGGACCTACAAAAAATTTTCTGCTCTTGAAAATGAAATAGAATGTTCTATTTGTAACAACTTTGGTAATGAAGATTCTGAATGCAGGAGTAGGTTTCGGCAAACAACTCAGAAGGAGCAAGATTCATTGAGTCCTAAAACATGGAGAAAGAAAAAAGCGCAACCAGAAAGATGTGGTATAGCCTTATATGCAGAAGGACAGGAAAATCAGTGGTACATTGACAGTGGATGCTTGAAACATATGACAGGTGATAAAAAAAAACTTCAGTCATATAGTGCCTTAGAAAAGGAAAGGAATGTCTCATTTGGAAATAACACCCCTGCACTCATAAAAGATAAAGTTTCTATTCTTTTGAAAGAAAAAGTCAAAGCTGGAAACGTTATGTATGTTGATGTCTTAAAGCATAATCTATTGAGTGTCAGTCAAATGTGTGATCAAGGAAATGAGGTAATATTTCGATCAAATGGATGCATTGTTCGTGAGCTTGATAGAGGAGAAACAGTGATCAAAGGCATAAGAACTGCAAATAATTTATATATACTTAAGGGAGGACAACAACAATGTTATCTAAGCAAGAATGATGAACAATGGCTATGGCACAGAAGACTGGGGCATCTAAGCTTCTCTAAAATAAGTAAAGCATGCAAATATCAGGCGGTTCGTGATCTCCTTGACATCAGAATTCCAGACAATACAATATGCAAATCATGTCAGTTTGGCAAGCAAACCAGAACCAAATTCCCTAAGAAGGAAGGATCAGCTAGTATGCCACTTGAACTTGTCCATACTGATGTATGTGGTCCATCCAAGAAAAGGTCACCTTGAGGAGAAGAATACTTCATATTGTTCATTGAAGACTTTTCTAGGATGTGTTGGATAGGACTTTTGAAGCATAAAGACAAAGCTTTCAAAAAGTTCAAAGCATTCAAAGCCTTGGTTGAAAACGAATTAGATCGCAGAATCAAATGCCTCAGGTCTGCTGAGGAGGGAAATTTACCTCAAATGAATTTTTCGATTTTTGTGAAGAACATGGAATAAGAAGGGAATTCTCTACTGCAAGGATTCCTCAGCAAAATGGAGTAGTGGAAAGTATGAACAGAACAGTTCAACAAATGGCTCGTGCTATGCTTGATGAATCTGGAACTCCTGCAACCTCCTGGGGTGAAGCTGCGTTTTCTTTCGTTACTATTCTCAACAAGAAAAATGTTTGGGTGAATAGCACTCAGAGTCCTCATGAACTTTGGTATGGTAAGACTCCTACGGTAAAATACTTCAAAATTTTTGGAAGCAAATGTTACATCAAAAGGACTGATGAAAACCTTGGCAAGTTCGAACCTAGAGCAGATGAAGGCATTCTCCTTGGTTACTCTCCCCACAGCAAAGGATAAGTGTTACAAAAAAATACTTGGAAAAATTGTTGAAAGTATTGATGTAATGGTCGATGAAGAAGGAAACATTCCTAGGCAGGTAAAATCCAAAGCTTTCGAAGATGATGAGGACTATCCTTCAACATCAAATCAGACTTATGATGAAGAAGAAGCCTATGAGGCACCAGAAGAATAGATAAGGGTAGAAGAAAAGACTCCATCCAGGTACGTTCAGAAGAATCATCCAGAAACTCAAATTTTGGGGCAGAAAGAGGCAGGTGTACAAACAATAAGAACTATCTCAGAAGCTTCAAGCTATCTAGCATTGCTTTCCTCCACTGAACCACGAAATGTAAGTGAAGCATGAAAAGATGAATGCTGGTTCAAGGCCATGAATGAAGAAATTGAGTAGATTGAAAAGAATAATACTTAGGAGTTGGTTCCTAGACCAAATGATAAGAATGTCATAGGGACAAAATGGATATTCAAAAACAAGCTGAATGAAAATGGAGATGTTATTAGAAACAAGGCTAGACTTGTTTGTAAAGGGTATGCTCAATAAGAAGGTATAGACTTTCAAGAAACTTTTGCATCGGTTGCAAGACTTGAAGCCATAAGAATGTTCCTTGCTCTTTCTAGCTTTCATAAGTTCAAAGTATTTCAAATGGATGTGAAATCTGCCTTTTTAAATGGAGACTTAGAAGAAGAATTGTATATTGAGCAACCATATGGATTCATCCTTGGAAATGATCCAAAACTTGTATGCAGACTTAAGAAGGCACTCTATGGTCTTAAACAGGCTCCAAGGGCTTGGTATTTTTGGTTGGAAAAATATCTCCATCAACAAGGCTTTTCAAAAGGATCAATAGATAGCAATCTATATATAAAAATTGATAATGATAAATTCCTAATACTTGTTGTGTATGTTGATGATATCATCTTTGGTAGCAATGAAGAAGCTATGAGTGAAAACTTTGCTTTGGTGATGCAGAAAGAATTTGAAATGTCCCTGCTTGGTGAGCTGACATATTTTCTTGGTTTACAAGTCCAACAAAATAAAGACAGTATCTTTCTATCACAAACCAAGTACCTCAAGCAGATCTTGAAAAAATATGGCATGGAAGATTCAAAACCAGTATGTACCCCTATGGTAACAGGATGCAGCCTCAGCGCAAATGACGATTCAACAACAATACATCAACCAACCTATAGATCCATGACTAGTAGTCTGCTCTATCTGACACGTACCCAACCAGACATCATGCATGCAGTAGGAATAGTTGGAAGATTCGAGGAAAATCCAAAAGAAGCACATCTTCAGGCGGTTAAAAGGATTTTCAAATATCTTCAAGGAACACAAAACTATGGCTTATGGTATCCTAGAGATACAGATATCACACTTCATGCATATACAGATGCAGACTGGCCAGGAATCATGGATGACAGAAAAAACACTAGTGGTGGTGCATTCCTTATGGGTTCCAAATTAGTATCTTGGTTCAGCAAGAAACAAATTTCAATTGCTTTATCTACAGCTGAAGCGGAATATGTGGCTGCTGCATCTTGCTGCACACAACTCCTTTGGATGATGCAAACTTTGCAAGATTTTCAAATCACTTGTACTCCACCTATCTCCATTTTATGTGATAATACAAGTACAATCAGTATTTCAAAGAATCCTGTCATGCATTCAAAGACCAAGCACATACCTATAAAATATCATTTTCTTCAAGAACAAGTGCTTGAACAAAAGGTCAAATTGGAGTATGTTCCCTCCAAGGAACAAGTTGCTGATATACTCACCAAACCACTACCTAGGGAGACATTTGAATACCTCAGACAGAAGCTGGGAGTAGTTGATGCATCATCTTGTTGTTGAAACTTGTCTGTTTCAGAGAAAAGTGGTTGTATGCGAGTTACATGAGGAGGATCCGTGTACATACGCCGGTTTATGTGGATACAGTCGCGTATATGTTGGTTTGAAGATAAACAATGGGCTAGGCTCAGAATGAAAAGAGTCTGATATGGGTCTGACAGAGACCATCTGGCACAGGTTCAGGGGGAGCATATATTCTTCTAATAATGCATTGTTGGCATTATCTTAGAAGATCTTGGTTCAATTTCACAGTTTTTTTTGGTTTCAGGTGGAACAGGTGCAGAGGGAGAACATGGTTGCTGGTCTGAATGATGATTGATAGATGCTACTGATGATAGTTGTTGATAATTATCATATTCTTGTTGTAGATATTTCATCTCTATGCCATGTATTTCTTTTCTTATCAAGGTCATGTAATGGCCTACTTTGGTTTCCCCACTATGCCTAGGATGGATGATGTAATGTTCTTGTTTTATCATGTGTAAACTTTTGGTGTATACCCACTTGGTTGGGTGGATGAGTCAATATTGGTATATTCCCACTTGGTTGGGAGATGGATGTATGTATGAGTCTTTGGTGATAGGAAGGTCATTTATGATGTATAAAGTCATGTATATTCTTGCAGACCTTGCCTACAGTCAGGGGGAGCATGGACAACAGAGCAGAGCAGAGATTTCAACATGAACTTAGGGGGAGCATAACACTTTACACTTGATGACAAAGGGGGAGAATGACTTTGAGTGACTTGGGGTTGCCATCAAGTCCAAAGGGAGAGATTGTTGGCATTATGACACAGGTTTGGTGCTATGACACAAGTGTTGTCCTTGATGGCAACTCACTCAAATGATAGATCATTGTTCAGGCTCTCAGAATGAAAGAAAAAGAGATATACGCAGGTTCCTCTTAACCAAGTCACGTATACACGCGAGTTCGACAATAAAAAGGCACGTATACGTATGCATGCACTTTCATGCAAGGAAAAGCGCGTACATGTGGGAAAATTTATTTTTGGTCCATGGTATTTGGACCTATGGTTTTGGACCATGGTATCTTGTCCGAAGTGTTGAACCCAAGTATTGGGTCCATGGTATTGATTCTCTATGGTTTTGGACCATGGTATGGAGTGAGGCATAAGACTATAAAACGGGGAAGAGATCATTAGGCAAAGGCATTCACTTAAGTATTGAATATATTATGAAGAGCAAGGTCTAGAATTGGGTTTGGTGCATAGCTGGATCTGAACTAAGGAGGAACCTGAACACTAGAAGAAGGATAAGTTCTATTGATGGGTCAAGATCTTAAGGCTTGAATAGTAATATCTATATGTGATTTTGATCTATTATATTTGGTGCATGACTTGATCTATAAATCTGATAATCTGGGTATAACTGATGTCTGAATAAGTGAATAGGGTAAATTATCTTTTATAGATCTGTACATAGGTTCGTCACAACAAACGCGCATATACATGCTGGTTCAGTAAGTCAAAACAGTGTATACGCTGGTTGGCCTTAATATAGGAGCACAGGCACGCAAGTTCTACATATTGAAGTAGCGTACATCTCATGAAATATGATTTAGCTACTTCTATTTATTGCTTCAGTGTTCTTGGTTCATGATTGATGTCTGGTTATTGTTACTGTATTCTGGTTACAGCATTCAGATAAGTGATTGTTTGATTTAGTTTTGATTGGTGCAAAGGAGATTGGTTAATGCAGATGTATTTAATGTTTTATTATTGTTATTGATGTATCCAGTTTGAAAATTTATGAAACGTGGTCCCTGGAAGTAAAGAGAAGGTTGTAGCCTTCTATAGGTCAGCACCTATGTACTAGTACATCAGCTAGAACAAGAGCTAAGGGGGTTGTAGCTCCCTTCCAGGAGAAGCTGGAGAATGAGAGAAGGTTGTAGCCTTCTATAGGTAGAAGCCTACGTACTAGTATAAGACTGAACTAGTACAAAAATATTGTAGAAAGAAGTTTCTTATTAAAAGAAGATAGAGACAAATTGCAGCAGGTGGTTTTCACCCACATTGGATTTCCACCTTATATATTGTGTCCATGTGTGTGATGATCTGTTCTGTTTACTATTCTTATTGTTAATGAAGTTCTAATGCACTGTTTTAAAGATCAACATTTAATGAATCATAAGTTTACTGATATACGTTGTTTTCTTTAGACACAGTAGTGTATATACGCAGTTTCCCATAACTGAAGTAGCGTATACAAATCTGATTGTGAAATGAAAAATAATTGATTTGATAATACTGATTCACCCCCCTCCCAATATTATTTCCAACAATCAGATGGAAATATTGCAACTGAAGGACAACATTATCCCTAAAGGTCTCATACATTTAGAAGAACTTTTTGATCAAGATGATGTGGCTAGAAAGCCAAGCTTGGTGGCTACAGACAAAGGTGTTGAGGATGTGAATCTTGGAACAACAGATAAGCCCAAGTTTGTGAAATTGTCGAAGACATTTTCTCCCGAGGTAAAGTCTAAATATGTCAGATTGTTATCTGAATTTTCTGATGTGTTTGCTTGGGATTATTCAGATCTAAAGGTCTATAACAAAGATATAATTCAGCACACTATTCCCATCAAGCCAAATCAGAAGCCATTTCGACAGAAGCTGAGAAGAATTAATCCCAAGTTGCTGCCGTCCATTGAAAAAGAGGTAAACAGATTATACAAGGCTGGTATAATTGTCCCAATCATATTTTCTGATTGGATTTCAAATCTTGTTCCTGTGAGAAAGAAGACCGGGGAGATCAGATTGTGTATCGATTTCTAGAATCTAAATAAAGTGTCATTGAGGTACAACTACCCACTGCCGAAGATGGATCATATCCTCCAGAGAGTGGTTGGAGCATCATGCATGTCACTACTCGATGGATATTCAGGGTATAATCAAATTCTAGTGCATGAAGATGACCGAAATAAGACTTCAATTACTACCCCTTGGGGAACTTTTCATTATGCTAAAATGCCATTTGGTTTGAAAAATGTTGGGGCCACATTTCAGCGTGCAATGGACATCACTTTTGCCAATGAAAAGGATGTATTTATGGTTGTATATTTAGATGATTTGACAATGTTTCAGGTTCAGATGATGAGCATCTTCACCATTTGAGGTTTTTGTTTCAGCAATGTAAGAAATTTGGGATATCACTCAATCCGAAGTAAAGTCTCTTCACCATGGATGAAGGGAAGCTACTTGGCCATATTATCTCAAAGGAAGTAATTCGCATTGATCCTTCAAGGGTAGAAGCAATTCAACAGATAGATTTTCCTAGGAACAAGAAAGAGATACAAGCTTTTAACGGTAAGATGAATTTCCTACAAAGATTTGTACCCAATCTAGCTGAGCATTTGAGAGAAATTATTAATATGTTAAAGAAGGACAACGTGGTAAAATGGATGGAGGATTCTATGAAATCATTTAATCTGGTAAAGTATGATTTATCTATAGCCCTGATTTTGATTAGTCCTAATTATACACAATATTTCATTTTATTCTCATTTGCATCTGAGCATACCATGGCAGCAGTGTTAATGAAAAAGAGAGATCAACTAGAAAAGCCCATTGCATTTTTCAGCAGGACCATTAGAGATGTTGCTTTACGGTACAACATAAGTGAGAAACAAGCTCTTGCTCTTGTCAAAGCTTTGAAGGCCTTCAGAGTGTATATTCTGCACTCTCACATCATAGTATACATTCCTAACGTAGTGTTTAAGGACGTGCTGGTACAAACCAATCCGGAAGGAAGGCGGGGAAAATAGATTGTAGCTATTTTAGAATATGATTTGGAGATCAAGCATACAAAGTTAATCAAAGGACAAGGCCTAGTGAGGCTAATGGCGGAATCAAATTTGCATGCTTTAGATATAAATCTTATTGCAGCCATGTCCGAAGATGAAGAAGAAAGCTCCCTGATTCAAGTGTCTGAAATGTTCCTTCAATCACCATGGTATTCAGATATCATGTATGTACTTCAGCACCTCTTACCACCAATGGGGATGACAAAGAATAAAGGTAGATCCCTCAAACTTAAAGCTGCTAAATTCTACATTTTGAATAATGCCCTTTATTGGAAGGATCCAGGAGGTGTTTTGCTGAACTGTTTAATTGAATATGAAGCCCAGCAGGTGATGAGTGACTTTCACAAGGGTGATTGTGGTGGTCACTTGTTCTGGAAGACAACAGCAAACAAAATATTAAGAGCAGGTTATTACAGACCAACCTTATTTTCAGATGTCTACAAAACAGTCATGAGCTGTCATGAATGTCAAGTCTTTCAAGGTAAAATAAAATTGTTGCCTCTACCTATAAAATTGGTTGAAGTCAAAGCACCCTTTCAGCAGTGGGGACTCGATTTTATCGGGGAAATCCATCCAACATCGTTGGCTCAACACAAGTGGATCCTAATAGAAACTGACTATTTTACCAAGTGGATTGAAGCAATCCCAACCAGACAGGCAATAGATATGGTAAACATTCAATTTTTGGAATCAAATATTTTATCTCGTTTTGGTTGTCCTAGTAAAATCATCATAGATAATGCAATAACATTCAAATCCAAGAAGATGATTGATTTTTGCAGCAAGTATAAGATTACCTTGGGTCATCTTACAACATATTATCCGTAAGGTAATGGTCTGGCAGAATCATCCAATAAGGCATTGGTGAACATCATCAAGAAGCTGTTGGAAACAAATAAGAAAGGTTGGCATAAAAAGTTAGTTAATGCCTTGTGGGCTAACAGGGTGAGCCAAAATAATTCCATAGGTATGTCTCCATTTGAACTAGTTTACGACATTGACACAGTCTTTCCGACATCTCTTACTGTCCCAATTGTGAAACTTTTACAGTAGGCCGGTAGTGAGGAAGATGATTTTCAATGAAGAACCAATCAGATGATTCATTTACAGTAGACAAGGGAGGAAGTTTTCCAAAACACTTTTAGATTATAGGAGAAGATCAAAAAGATCTATGACCGGAAAACAAAAGCAGATAAATTCCAGCTTGAGGATGTGGTGTTGCAGTGGGATGCTAGGAATGAAGATAAAGGCAAGCACGGTAAGTTTGAAAACTTAAGGAAGGGACCCTACAAGATTGTGGCATACAGAGGAAAAAATGCATTTTTGCTCAAAGAGATGGATGGACAAGATTTTTCAGGAGGGCCATTCAATGGTAGGCTCCTGAGGCACTACTTCTACTAAGGTGATTTATGAAATCATGAAGTGATCATTGTATATACCACTTTCCTTTCATTGCAAGTTTTCAAAGGTACATAGTCATTTCAGCTTGGGGCCCGAGGTGAAGGCTATAAAGTTGAGTGATTTGTATCAGTTTGTGTGTTTAATTCAGTCTTTGAGTCTTGAGTCAGTTTGAGTCTTGAGTCAGTTTTCATAGTGTCAGTTTCAGTTTTTGAAGTATCTTGACTGTATTGCCCAATGGATGAGGCACTAGTCTACTTGTTCCCAGAGATCTATGGTTCTTGGCACCTCCAAGGAGCTACCATCCCCATTGGAGCCAATGTTAGTGTCAGTGTCTTCACACTGCCATCAGTGATCAAAATTTACTCTTTTTCATTTCATACTAGGAGTCCCATTCTGATGAGTTGCACTCCATTAGGTCATGGATCTACTGATGGTGGGGTTCATTTCAGTTTCTTCCCTCATGATATATATCTGCTGACCTCCTTTCATACATTTCAGTCAATGATTCATGCTTATTTTCAGTTCATTTCATCAATTATTTAGGGTTTCAGTCTCATTAGGTCTTAGGGTTTTACCAGGGTCAAATTGTAGTGACTATTGTTAATAATGGTCAGTAGACACATGAGGATGATAATAATGATTAGAATAGTTCTAATCTCTTAATTTGTAAGCTTAATAAAGTTCTCACCTCAAAACTAGTTTTGAGGTGAAAACAGAGCATTTGTATATTATTTTTAAATTTCATGTAATTTCATTGTTCTCATATGTAATAAATGGTTCCATGTTGCTCCTGGTCACCTGGTGATGTTGCCAATTACTTGCCACTGCAAAAGTCAAAGAATTTGAGCATCAGTCCACCTATCAAAGCAAAAAGGTTAAGCATCAAAAAACAGAGTATTTGAAAAATCACATAGACATTACAAAAGTGGGTTTTCACCATTAAAAAATAAAAAAGTAAAAGTCATATAAAGCCTATTCCTCTATTGATCATTCCATTGTTAGAGTTGAAAGTCAAAAGTGCTAAATGAGAGCCAAGAAAGTGATTTTTAAGAGTTATTGAGAAAAGAAGTGCAAGTGCTGCTTTTTTGGAGAAATTCAGACCGACGTTGCGCATCAGAGACCAGCGCTGCACACCTAGAAGTTGTTGCACACTTGGAAGTCATTCTCAGTGTAAAAATACACAGGCGCTGTGCACCTGGGAGGTGCGGCACACCTGGGTGAGGCGCTTCACACCTAGCAGCCAAGCTCTAAATCGCTCCAAATCTACCAATTTGCCTTAAATTAGCCAAGTTTACCTCTTTTCAAGTAAGTACACCAATGTTTCTTGTTGAAAAGGGTTTTTGCATCAAGTATTGGTGATTCTTTCACTCATAAAGTCAAAACCCTAGTGTTCATACAATCTATCTCATAAAATTAACATTCCCAAAGAAGATGGGAAGACAGCCTCCATTCCATAGACTAACTGATAGGGACTGGTACCAATAGATTTCTTAGTGGTCAGCCTATCTGCCCACAAGGCATTTACTAATTTCTTATTCTAGGTTTTCTTGTTATCTTCCAACAATTTTTTGATGATATTCATTAAGCTCTTATTGGAAGACTCTGCAAGTCCATTTCCTTGAGGATAGTAGGTTGTGGAGTGACCAAGGGTTATGTGATATTTTTTGTAGAAAGCAATCATCCTCTTTGATTTAAAGGTTGTTGCATTGTCTATGATTATCTTGGTAGGGCAACCAAATCTTGATAGAATGTTGGCCTCAAGGAAACCTATAATGACAGTATTAGTGGCTTGTCTTGAGGGTATGGCTTCTATCCACTTTGTAAAATAGTTTGTGGCTGTTAAGATCCATATATGTTGGGCAGAGGAAGGGGGATGAATTTCACCAATGAAGTCAATACCCCATGGTTGAAATAGTGTTTCAGTAGATATAGGTTTCAAAGGTAATGGCAGTAATTTTCTTTTTCCTTAGAAAATCTTACATTTGTGGCATGAGGTTACAAACTTTTTAACATCAGAAAACAAGGTGGGCTAGTAAAAACCAGCTCTTAAGATCTTATCAGTCATTGTCCTCCAATAAAGATGTCCCCCACAGTCACCTACATGAAACTCTTGCAAGATTTTGTCAAATTCTTCCTTTAACAAGCAATTTAGGAGAATGCCTTCATGATTTTTCCAAACTAAAGCATTGTCTATTATGAAAAACTTTAAAGATTTCATTTTTAAGAACCTACTTTTAGTTCTGGACAAATCTGGATGAGCTTGAAGATTTTGTAGAATGTAAATTATGTCAGCATACCATGGTGAATATGTAAAGGCTTGGCTGATCTGTCGAGTCGCCATCTCCTCTTCGTTATCCATTTCTGCAATGAAGTTTATGTCTAGGGCCTAGTAGTTTGATTCAGCCATGAGTTTAGCTCAACCTTAACCTTTGATCAATTTTGTAGGTTTAATTTCTAAATCATACTCTAATAGTGTATATATCCACTTCCCTCTCTTTCCATCAGGTCCATCCTGTGTTAGAATGTCTTTGACTACAACATTGGGAACATAAGCTACTATATCAGAGTACAATATATAAACTTTGAAATCTTCAATAGCTTTAACTAGAGAAAAAACTTGCTTTTCCATTATATTATACTTTAAAGGTGCATCTCTTAGGGCTTTACTGAAGAAGGCTATTCGTTGTTCGAAACCCTGATCATTCTTCTACAGCAGGACTACAGAAATTGTGTGTTTTGAGGCGAAAGAAAAAATGATGAAATCCCTATCAAACATTGGACTGATGAGGACTGGAGTTTGTGTTAAGGCTAGCTTTATATATTCAAATGACTTTTTAGCCTATAGAGTCCATTTAATAGTTGAATATTTCTGTAACATGTTGTTTAGTAATCTAATTAGTTCAGCTAAATTAGAGATAAATCTTCCCAAAAATTTTATTTTACCTAAAAATGCTTGAAGTTCTTTGATGTTTCTGGGGTGTGTTATCTGCAAAATGGCTTCAATTCTTGTTGGGTCAATCCAAATACCATCTTTTGAGATAATGTCGCCTAGTAATTTCCACTCTTCCAACCCAAATTAAGGTTTTTTATGATTCAGAGAAATTCCATATTTCCTGCATTTAATAAAGACCTGCCTAAGATCATCCAGGTGTTACTAATTTGATTTAGAGAATACTATGATATCATCAAGGTATATTACCAGGAAGTCATGTATTTCCTTAGTAAAGGCTATTTCCAATTCTCTTTGAAAGGTGGCCCCTGGATTTTTTAACCCAAAAGGCATTTTCACATACATGAATGTGCCCTATGGTGTAATGAATGCAATCTTTGCTTGAACATCTAGGTGGACTAAGATTTGGTTATAACCAGAGAGCCCGTCTAGCAGTGAGATTCTGGTGGAACCTACCACCCTCTGTAATATGTGATCCATTTTAGGAAGAGGATAGGTATCCTTAAGTGAAACTTTATTCAAATTCCTAAGGTCAACACACAGTCTAATTTCGCCAGTTTCCTTTCTTGTAGGTACCAAATTAGAAACCCAATATGAGAATCTAATTGGTGCAATAAAAGGCTTTTGGTTTTGTTTTAAGGGAATGGTGTGTTTTATTATGTTGGTATCATAGGACTTAAGGTCATCATAATTCCAGGCAAAAACATCTTGGAATTCTTTTAGCAGTTCTATGTATTTCACTTTTTCATTGGGAGGTAATGATTTTGACAGTTTTATCAATTTGGGATCTTCTTCAGAACCTATATTACATTCCTCAATGTTTGATTTCAAGGGATCTATTTTAGGCTTTTTAGGAATATCGTTTGAATCGAATAAGTCCTACAAAGGAGTTAATCCTTTGGGCAAAAATTTTTCTTTAAGGTTGATGATTTCAGTTTCTTCATCGATTTCTTCATCAATTTCCATTTGTTTTAGGTTTCAAATATCTGATTTTGTAAACTTTGTGGGATGAAATCTATCTATGTGATCATCTTCTACTTTGTTAATTTCTACTTCATCAGTGTAATAAAAATCTAATGCTTTGTCTGTGATTATGTTGCTATTTACAAATTCCTCATCTAAAGTCAAAAAAATTGTTAATTTGTTGATCATTCTCAAATACTTTCTAGTTCTTTAATTTGTCAGGAATGGCAAGTATATGCCTAACCTCGGCAATGTACTGATGGTTGGGTTGAAATGGCAACTTGCAAGTACTAGCAAACATGGCTAAACTGTGAGCTTGCAAATTGTGTTTTCTTGGAATAATAGCAAGCTTGGTTTCTAAAAAAATATTAAGTATTTCTACAACTATTCCTCTATAAAATCCTAACCTAGGAACCCTATTCATATAAACAGCATTAGTTTGTTTGATTACCAACTCAAAATCTCCCATAATAGAGACTCTTATGGCTCCTAAACTTTTGACTAGTTTCAGACCTAACATGAGTGCTTCATATTCAACCATGTTGTTTGTACACTTAAAGTTCAATCTGTAGGCATGACCCTCTGCATGATCATTTTCTAAGTTGTAAATCCATACACCTGCCCCTGCACCTAGTTTGTTGACTGACCCATCAAATTCAAGATGCCAAAGAATTTCAGTTTCATAATTCTTTTTAAGTATGGGGGATTTACGCAGTGCATTATATTAGATATCATTTTTGGGATTCAACTGCGTTAAGTAAGTCATTCAAACGTATGACCATTTCCATGAGAGGTAGTCGTAACTGACTAATTTCTCATGATTTTTGAATAGTTCACTTAGCACTCATTGCATCGGGTGATGCTCACAGGGGTGAAGAAGTGGGATTGAAACTAGAGAAATGTGGAGAACGAATCACATAGCATCAATCATCACTTCCGGGGCTTGCACCCGGTAACCAAGACTTCCTAGGAGGTCACCCATCTCAGAACTCCTCTGGCTCAAGCGCGCTTAACTGTGGAGTTTTTCCCCACAATCAAGCCCACTTAGCTTGCTACCCCATTTGCAAAACCTTAGCAAGTATTGTGCCTCATGAACCATTCAAGTAGAGATCCCTTGACTCTTTTTGAATTTAAGTGGGGGATTTACGCAGTGCATTATATTTTGGGATTCATAATTCTTACTATCTAGGGGTACAAAATCTTCCTTGACTAAGGTATCGAAGTCATCTTTGTTATCTGAGATCTCATGAATTTGGAAATTTTGATTTTCTTTTAATACTGCAATTTCTTTTGGTTCGGCTATTATGATGTTTGAAGTGTCTTCTTGATTAGATTCAACATTGTAAAGTATGAAAGAATCAATATCAAAATGTAGTGAATATATAGGAAAGTTTTGAGGCCTCTCCTGGGTACTCACTACATACTTCATCAGAGTCTCTCTATACAGTTTCTTAGGATGTCCAAAGACTGATATGGTAGCATACGACATGTCAAGTTGCAGAGATCCCTGGAGTTTGGCACCCCAAGATCTAGACAACATCATGCCATACTTAGGTGGCATATTAGAAACAACTATGTCCATATGTATGGTCTTAGCAGGGTACTGCAATAGTGAAGCACACAGATCTTTTATAAGTCCTAGGCACTTAACTTGGCTTGAATCAAAGGAAAACAGATCCTTGTAAGGTCTAGTGATATCCAAGTTTAGCTTCTCCATAACAGATTTAGGCATCAGATTGTGTGAAGATACAGAGTCTAGCATGGCATTATGTAGGATTTTATCGTGGATGTTAAGGCTAATGCAGAAGGGTTGTATCCCTCCTTCCACTGGTTTTCCATTAACATCAGGTCCAAAAATTAACTCAGGTTGATCATCAAATAGGTTCACAGAGTCTTCATTTTCAACAAAGTTTAAAGATTTACTTATTTGAGATCTGTAAGTTTCATGTTTAACCAATTCTGTTAGAGGCACTGAGATTTTGAGTTTGGCCACCTCTGCTCCCAAATTGAAAGGTAGAGGAGATTTGTCTATTTGAACATTTGAAATTTTAGCCCCAAGGTTTCGAGTAGTCATTTCTTCTTTTTCGTTGTTTGGAATGTTCTTAATTATACTTTATAGTATAATTTCTGGAGGTTGTTCCACTGTTCCCTTAAGGGGGACTGAAGTGGAAGGCTAGTCATTAGAAGGTTGGTCATTGGTTACATCTTCATTGGTGGGACTGGGAGGGTTTTGACTTGGTCTAGAGAGGATTTGTAAAGTTTTTGTAACTTGAGGATTCTGATTTGCAGCTTTTACATTCTTAGGCTGATTAGGTACTGATTCTTTATTCTGATCTATAACATAAGTGTTCTTTTTTCTTCTTAAATTGTATTGTTTATGCACTTCGAAAATAGCAGAGTCATGCCCTTGCTTATAGTCGAAGGATTCTCTAGTTTGAGTCTGTAACTATTGAAGCATGTATAATTCTTGATCATCCTGAGTTAGAAAAATAGTTTCTTCATCATCTAACCCCATTAAGTTGATTTGGGTGTCTATCTCTGGGTCTTCTTGATGGGAGGTTTCAGCATAATTCTCTTGGAAAGGTGGTCTAATGTTCTGATTAGGCCCATTTTTACCAGTGTTTTGGTTTTGGTTTTTCCTAAAGTTTGGATTCCTTACTGGAGGTTCCTATTGGCCATCCCAATGAGGTTTCCTTTCATTGTCTTCTATTCTATCCATCAACCTTTCCATTCCTTTAGCTAAAGCATCCATTTTTTTATTAAAGGGTGAAGTTTCATCTTTCAGAAGTGTTCTTCTCTCATTTCTAACCCTAGCCCTTTTGTATAGCAGATTAGATTATATACTTACTGCTACACTTTGCATATCTTCTAGGGTTGGGGGATTCCTTTCTCTAAGTTGGAAAGCCATATCTGTGTCAAATCTGTCTGGAAACTTAATCAGGGCTATGCTAGGTGGAGGCCTAATGTCAAGTGTGATTGCATTATATACATTGTTAAACCTGGTACAATAGTCCTTAATAGTTTCATTTGGTCCCCTTTTAAGGTTTTCATATTTAGAAAGAATTTGAAGGGGGTTCATTTTATTCTCCCACTTATTTAAAAATTGTTGGTAAAGAACTTCTAAACTATCTATACTCTAAGGAGGAAAAGATCTAAACCATGTTCTCACTTCTCCAGCAAGAGTTTGGAAAAAGATTGTCATTTGGACATCTCCTATGTCAATCTCATGCAATTCAAAATAATCTGTCATTTTCTTAGTGTGTTGTTGTGCTATGTAAGTTCCAGTGCCATCAAATAAAGTAATTTTACTCTAATAATATGCTAGTAAGGCACCTTGAGGTGCAAGCATCACAAGGGGAGCATATCTGAGTGCCATAGCTGTAAGTTGGACAGGGTTGAGAACAGGAGTTGGGGTAACTGGAGGATTTGGGACAACAAGGGGAGTTGGGGTAATGGGGGCAATGGGTGTTTGAAGGTTAGTGCTAGGATCATGGGGGAGCAAAGGTATGAATGGAGATGATGGATGATCTTTAGAGGTGTGGGGAAATGATGGTAAGCTAAAATATGTTGAATTTGTTTCAGAAAGTTCAAGGAGTCTATCAGTGGTAAGGGATGACTGAGGGGAGTTTAGAAGGTACTGATCAATTGACAAGTTGGCTTGTTGGACCTCAAGTTCTCTTGTGAATTCTGGATCTAGGACTGTGTCCACAAGTTCACTCCCAAACTTGGTTCTAAACAGAGAATGGTCAAAATACTCGTCAAAAGAGATGTCTTCAATGAATAACCACTTAGTAGGGCATGAATTGGATCTAAAAACAGGTCTAGGGCTTACTAAACTTTCTTGTCTTCTGATTATTCTCGGAATAAGGTTGGGATTGTCAAATACATGGGTAGGATTTGGATCAGGGTTGGCCCTGGTATAGTGAGTTCTCCCTGAAGCTAGATTTCGAGATTTTTATGATTATTTTGCTTTTATGAAATTTCTAAATTAACTTCTAATAACCCTTTAAGAGGCTTAAAAATAAAAATTCGAATTTCTCAAAGGTTTATTAAGGCTGAGGGTTTTGAGTTCCCCAGTATGGTCGCCACTATGTTATCACTCAAATTTTTTCCTTAGAAGTTATCAAAGAAGGAATAGTCTGAGGTAACCACAAACCTAATATTTTAGACTTGGGTTCTAGCCAACCTAAGTCTAGAGAGGGATCTCTCTTCATAATTTAACTTTGTTTTAAATAAGATTTCAGGCTAGTTCTTAATGCTCATTATTGTTTTGTTTTGATTGGGTGGTGGAATTAAACAAACAGATGGATAGAGAAAGTATTCAGGCCATTGGGATATGGAGTCAATCGAGAGTGGCTAAACTGGATTTGATCAATCACTAAGGTAAGAGTTCACAAGGTACGATAGCACAACAAAATAAAATATGAAGTTTCAAATGGATGAGGTAGTTCTAACCAGGGTCCTTAACCGAGATTAAGATGAAGAAAGGAAGGATGATCAGTAGCAAAGGGCAATGAAGAATCCTTTACTATGGACCAAAGGGGTAGGTAAACTACATAAGTAAGGGAGCAATTAAGAATTCCTAAAACGAGGCTATTTAGTAGAAAACATAAAGAAAGCAAACAGTTAAAACAGAGAGCACTTAAGCTAATTTTGATGATATCATTCCTTGTTTGCTTTTAAGATTTCGTAGGAAACACATATGAATATTTATAACATGAAGAGAAAACAATATTTAAACATGAAGAGATAATACTTATTTGTTCCAACTGTGCACAAGAATCCAATGAAATGTCCTCAGCTTTATTTCATATCCAGCAAAAACAGTCCAGTCTTGAGTAGAATAGCTCCTTAGCTCAAAATAAAATGTCTACAGAAATGTATTTTAATCCACCATAATTACTTCAATTTGTGAAGTATTTATACAAAATATCTCATAACAATATGAGAACTATTCTAGGAAATAGAAAATATCTTCCACATGAAGATAGAGACAGATGGAGAACTGTCTTCTTGTTGTCCCTTTTATTGTGACTGTGTTGGCTGTTGTAATTCGGATTTGGCTCTTTCAGTTGCTTAGTAGTTATGTGCTGGAATCACTTTCCATCTTTTACCTACTTATACTCTTTACCTGTTCTTCTTTGGCTCTGTATTACCTGTTTTACCTGGCATCCATGTTTTACCATGTAGATTTACCATAGTAACTTATAGTAAACCTGTAAGTTTCATCCACCATTCACTGTTAGGTAATTTCATCCTTATCATTTTCCTGTATATCTCATTAGATTTGGTATATTTAGCAAAATTTGGCTTTCTTGTAAGCAAGTGCTTGACTTCATGTTCTATGTAAAATAGATTCTCAAGACCATCATACAAGACCTTTCCAGTGGGAAAAGATTTCACCCCTGAAGTACTAGTTTGGTTGTTGGCTAACTTGTTCAATCTATCAATGTAATCTTCCTGGGTCATCAATTTGCCATGTATTACCATAGGACTCAGAAGTCCTTTTTCTCTTAAGATGCCATACTTTGTCATGAAACTGTCAATGTCTGCTTGGATGCTTTGACATCTTTTCTCCAAATTGAGCATCAGGTTCCTCTTAGTAAGAACCTTCTTTATTTCAATGATGGTTGTTGTTCTATCATCAATTTCCAATTCATCCATCTGGTACCTGTTTCTTCTGTTCAAAAATGTGATCAATTGATTGGCTTCTTCAGGTTTGTCTCCTAATTCTTCCACTGTCTTGTGTATTTCTTCTGTGGCCACTTTGACTAATTCAATCTATTTAAAAATAATTTGAATAGAAGGCCAAACATCATTGATGGAATCAATGATATTGGCCCAAAGAATTTCTTTCATGTCTCCAAGTGGTTGCTGCAATGTCAAGTCCTTTTTAAGGACTCTGATTCTTTCTACCATCCTTTGGTTCTTCTGAGCTTCTTCTTTTTGCTGTATTTGTGCAAGTTTACAAATAGTTTCTAAACTTGACACTTGTTCCCTAAGTTTCTTAAACTCAGTGGCTTGGATTCTCATTTCCTCCATGGCCTTGATCAATTATACAGTCCTTTATGTTGGTGTCTTTGTGCTTGTTGATGTACTTGTGCCTGCTGAAGTACCTGTGCCTACTGAAGCACCTGTTACTGGCAATGTTGTAGCTGGTGGAAGTGTAGGTGCCAAGGCAGCAGCCAAGGTGGAGGGCACTGCTGTGGAAACTGTAGGTATTACAGTCTGAGGAGTGGTGGCCAACTCACTCTGTTTGGACTGTATTAAATTGTCTAATTCTTTTTCAGTTTCCTTCAATTGTTCATTCAACTTAAGGACTAGGTCCATAAGCTCTTCCTCCTTCTGTGTTTCCAACACTTCAGCTGTTTGAGGATGATGTAGAGGAGGAATTTTAAGTTGCTTCTTTAGTGCAACTATGTCGTCATTTTCTTCTTTATAAGCTTCTCTGCAGCTTTCACATCCTTGGGATCATGTCCCAGTTCTATGACCAAGTCCTCTAAGGACTTTATTCTGGTGTCTTTGGCCTGAGAAGAGGCCTTCTCCAACTGGAATTGTGTTGATATATTATTCAACGAATTCTGGAGTTGGTGGGCTGCAATTGCTTTATTGGTCAAAGTGGAGTAGACCATTTCACCAGTTTGCTTATGTAACTCAATTTGGTCAATAGGATGGATATCCTTTGCCAATACCTCAAAATTTGTTTTAAGATAATCTGCCATTGATTTGGGTTGTTGTGTGGTTGGCTTCAAAAAACTCATCTGCATTTTCCCTTCTTTTATGTCAAAGGTTGACATTAGCCTTGTTTGGTTTGTTGGAGCCATTTTCAGGTAATGTGCATAACTTTGCACCTTTAGCCTTTCATTCCTTGCTTTGATTTCCTTGTATTTCTCTTTGATATCTAGGCTCTGGCCAGTAGGAGCCCTAAAGGAGGATACTTCCACACTCTGTTGTCTTTCCAACATTTGAGCCTGTGAGGTGGAAGGTTCTTGTGTACCTCCTGAAGGAGTAGTATGCATGCTTTCTGTTCTTTCTACACCTGTAGTTCCTGTTGTCTCCTCAGTATATTCCTGCTCTGAAAATGGATTCAACCTTTGCCTTTTAGCATAGGTTTGGGCAGTAGGTCTACTAGAAGGAGTGGCCTCCTCTCTGTCTCTTTTTAGGTTCCTCTCCTCATTTAGAGGAGTCTGCAAAATAGGAGGATTTCTCATGATTTGTTCTGGTTGAGCAAGTTCCTCTGAAATCTCAGGTTGTTCTGATTCTTCTGGCTATTCTGAAAGTCTTGGTTCCTATGATAGCCCTGGTTGTTCTGATGGCCCTGCTTCTGCTATCTGCCCACTATGTCCCTGTGATTGTCTCTGAGATTGAGACTCACCTTGTTGAAAAGTGTGCAACAAGAAATGTTTTTTGAGAATGCAACAAGATGATGGAGCTTAGTGGAAAGGAATCGCCTTCACTAAGTGGGCCCGCAGGAAAATTATGGTGCAAAGTCTATTTTTAGACTATGTCTGTTTTTAGACATATGGATCATGGTCTATTAGTTGCAGGATGTTGTTTATAGTTGATTGGTCATGTTGGGAAAAATAGATGGAATTCTATTTTTGGATCACAGCAGGAGTGATCAGATTTTATTTTTAGACTGCTAGTCAAAAATAGAAAAGTCAAATATTATTGTCTCATAATAATATTTAGACTATAAAATTTATCTTATCCTCTTGGAGCACTACAGTTTGAGCTACAGATGTGGCACATGCAGCTGTCAGAAGGAGATACTCTTTCTTTGTGGGTCAGTTGAGCTATTGTATGCAGGACATCAGTGAGAACTCATGTGGTTGAGTTCTGTGGAGTTGGATGAGCAGTTAATGGAGTTGTGTTCAATTTGACTTAGTTGAACTAGTTGTATTTAGTCTAACTGGCCAATAGACTAAGTGATGAGTTGTGTGAATTAGTTATTAATTAATTCACTAATTATTAACTCATAATGCAACTGAAGAATACATCAGTTAACTCAATGCATGTACAGTTCAGTGGAGACAGGTGTTAGAGGTTTAGATTGCTATCAGTTGTGACTACAGTTGTGCATGAGATTTTGCACAATCAAAGGATTGAGTATGCCCATGAGAATTGCATATGCCCAGTGATATAGCATGTGCTCACGTGATTTACAGTGTGAGTGATTTTCCCAAGGTAAATAGAACTTGGAACGAGTTTGGATTCATTGATTCTCTTGCAGGATTGAGCAGTGGAGGCAGGCAAAGCAGCGGAGGAGATTTGAACCTGTGACTTGTTCGGATCTGAGCTAGTTTTGTGTGTAACAGGTGGAGATAGTACTGAGTACTTGTGAGGAGTATTGTACTATGTATTGTTACATGTTATCAATCATTATAATATACAGATAGTGTGGGGTTTTCTACTGTATGCTTTCCCTGGGTTACATACTGTGTTAATGTGTGCATGTGATTGATGTTTCATTGTTTTTAATGCTGCTAAATTGATGATCAACGTAGAGGAGGTTATGTATTATGCATGTATTCTACAATAGTGTATAATCGGGATAATCTCTGTGAATAAGTGTCATATTATTCAATATTTCTACATGGTATCAGAGTGATCTGATTTGTAGAAGAAGTTCTACATGATATCAGTGTTGTATTGATCATCAGATCTATTATTCAGAAAGTGTTTACATTTTATTTCTTCAGGAAGAGTCTGTAATCGGGCCAGGTAGCTTCTGGATTCATCCTTCTTTTGGAAGGTGAGATATCTGGTGAATGCCCATACAGTCGATCTCCGTACAAGAAATGCTTTGTTCTCACAAATTTTAGATCAGAAGCACTTGATTTTTGAGCCGGTGGAATGGCGCTCAAGGATAAACTCAGAAACATCAAAGCTGAGATTGGAGATGCCACAAATTGTCCGCAGAAGAAGAAAAATAAGCAAGTTGTTGGATCTGCAGGGGGAGAGGCCTTAGCCTCGCAGGTTGAGCTGGATTTTTCGTTGATCGCATGCTTGGTATCAAGTGTGATGGGATCGATATGGTTCTTGGACAGTGGTGTGTCTTCTCAGGAGATCGAGATTTGTTTTCTGATCTCGATGAGAAAGATCTTGGAGTGCACATTGAGATGAGCGATGATGGTAGATACAGTGCGACTGGTATCGGTACCATTTCCTTTGAGAGGGAGTCTGGTAAACCCTTCAAATTGAAGGAAGTGATGCATGTTTCAGGATTGAAAAAGAATCTTATCTCTGTGGTGATGTTAAAAGACAAGGGATATGGTGTCGTCTTCAGTGAGGGAAAGGCTTTCCTGCGCAGCAAGAAAACTAGAGAAACCCAGAATATAGGGGTTCGAGTCAGGAACCTTTATCAGTTGCATGTAGATGCATGCAAAGCCTTGAGCAACGAGGCAACTGATATAGACTTGGTGGTTGAGAGGGAGTGTATATTACCTCTCAGCATGTAGAGCCAGAAGAAGTCTCAGACAATTGTGGAGGAGCCACGATTGGTGTAGCAGCTTCAGGAGGTTGTGGAGCAGCCACAACATGTGAAGCTGAGTGGAGATCAAGTAGAGACACCTACTCATGCAGAGACCTCTAGTAGGGGGAAACTTCGAGCCAGGTGGGCAGAGGGATCGCATGTAGCCATACCTCCAGGTAGGAGGTGGGGTGATGTGGATTGATAGTCCCAAGGAGGAGGGGCAAGATCCTTGAGGTACCCAACCTCTTGGATGAGACCTTGCTACAGGAGCCCTAATGTGTAGTAGCAGGAGCTGACTGATTAGGTAGAGACAGATGCGGATGGAGCAGCGGAGAGAGAGATAGTGTAGGGAATCTAGGACAGCACATAGCATGTAGGCTGCAGCAATGCGAGAGGCACAAAGTGTTTTGCATAGTGTTAGGTGGCACAGAGAGGTGTGCAATGGTGCGAGATGCATGGGGATGTTGCAGTAGCGCAGATGTCAAAAAGGGAGCACTTGTCAGCAGCAGGTAGAGCTTCAACATCAGAGTATGTTCCTAGCCCAATAGAGTGGTCAGTTGGGAGTTTTCTTTTGTTCCAAGTGTTGTTGGAGTAAAGTGGACCAGGCAGATGTGTTGCATGCAAAACATTCCAGAGTTACAGGATCGGGTTTGAGAGGAAGCCTTTCTTGTTGAGAGGGAGTATTGAAAATTGTTTAACAAGAAATGTTTTTTGAGAATGCAACAAGATGATGGAACTTAGTGGAAAGGAGTCGCCTTCACTAAGTGGGCTCACAGGCAAATTATGGCGCAAAGTCTATTTTTAGACTATGTCTATTTTTGACATATGGATCATGGTCTATGAGTTGCAGGATTTTGTTTATGGATGATTGGTCATGTTGGGAAAAATAGATGGACTTCTATTTTTGGATCACAGCAGGAGTGATCAGAGTCTATTTTTAGACTGCTAGTCAAAAATAGAAAAGTCAAATATTATTGTTTCATAATAATATTTAGACTATAAACTTTATCTTATCCTCTTGGAGCACTTCAGTTTGAGCTACAGATGTGGCACATAAAGTTTTCAGAAGGAAATATGCTTTCTTTGTGGGTCAGTTGAGCTATTGCATGCAGGACATCAGTTAGAACTCATGTGGTTGAGTTCTGTGGAGTTGGATGAGTAGTTAATGGAGTTGTGTTCAGTTTGACTTAGTTGAACTAGTTGTATTTAGTCTAAATGGCCAATAGACTAAGTGATGAGTTGTGTGAATTAGTTATTAATTAATTCACTAATTATTAACTCATAATGCAACTGAAGAATACATCAGTTAACTCAGTGCATGTACAGTTCAGTAGAGACAGGTGTTAGAGGTTGAGATTGCTATCAGTTGTGACTACAGTTGTGCATGAGATTTTGCACAATCAAAGGATTGAGTATGCCCATGAGAATTGCATATGCCCAGTGATATAGCATGTGCTCACGTGATTTACAGTGTGAGTGATTTTCCCAAGGTAAATAGAACTTGGAACGAGTTTGGATTCATTTATCCTCTTGCAAGATTGCGCAGTGGAGGTAGGCAAAGCAACGGAGGGGATTTGAACCTGTGACTTGTTTGGATCTGATCTAGTTTTGTGTGCAACAGGTGGAGATAGTAGTGAGTACTTGTGAGGAGTATTGTGCTATGTATTGTTACATGTTCTCAATCATTATAATATACAGATAGTGTGGGGTTTTTTGCTGTAAGCTTTCCCCGGGTTACATATTGTGTTAATGTGTGCATGTGATTGATGTTTCATTGTTTTTAATGCTGCTAAATTGATGATCAACGTAGAGGAGGTTATGTATTATGCATGTATTCCGCAATAGTGTATAATCGAGATAATCTCTGTGAATAAGTGTCATATTATTCAAAATTTCTACACTCCTGGCACCTGTACAAATGAATCCTCATCAAGTCTTCTATCTAAATCAATCAAAACATTATTGACAACAGTTTCTGTGCTATCCTGGTCTACCAAAGTGTTTTCCACTCATTCAAGTTGATTTGCATATTGTTCAATTTCAGGAATTCTATGGTGGATGTAAGGAGATAGTTTATTCTTCTGTCTCCTATTGCAAATGAAGTCTAAAGGGTCATAGTTCCAGATAAAACTTTGTTTGAGTCTCAACCTTTGTAGGATTTCCTCTGCTTCCTTTCCTACTTCTCTCCTATTACATATGAAGGTCCAAACTAATCCTTTATCCTAAGTTGAGCCTTCTTCTTGGATTTCACAAAATGCACCTCATCTGAATGATCACGTGTCTGTAGTACTCCATGGTAAACAATCTCATGGGGAGGTATCTGGGAAATTTGTAGGGAGTCAGATCGCATCCATAAATTCTGATTTCAGTGTGGTTTTGGTACAAGTACCAATCCCCCACTTTATATTGCTTAGTCAATTGAAGGACCCTCCTGACGTCTGCACTGATTCTAGGGGGAGGGCTTCCTAGTAGCATAGTTGTCACAGGGTACACAAAGAGATCTATGAAATTAGTATAAGAATATTCAGAGTCAAATTGATGGATTAATGAAGTCCAAAAAATCACTAGTTTGGGGTTGCCGCTGGTATCAAGATTTTCGAGGGTGATTGGAAACCCATCAACTTGATAATACAAGAATAAATGATATAGAACTGAAGAATATTTAAACACTCTTTCATTATCCAACCTCATGAATTGATCATGCATTTTGTCAGCAATAAACTTAGCATAGTCAAACATGATGGCTGGTGGTTGGCTAGGAGAGTACATGGACATAAAGGATATTATGATTTCATCAAAAAATTCACTTGTGGTGTAGCCTAGCACACTGGATATCATGTCTATGATGTCTCGGCCACGGTTGGAGAATATAGTCCATAGGTAAGGGGGAGAGTCCTTTAGAGTGTATTATTATTCTCTAATGAAGGCCTGGTATAACTGAGTAAGTCTAATTGAGGTGAGTGTAGGGTATTTATTAAACATATCTCGAATGGAAAGAGGAGTCAGGCTTTGGCTTGGTTGTAATTGTAGTATTTCGTTAATAGATTCAGCACTGATGGTAAATAGAATAGACTGGTTAGGGGTTATCACTTCCCTTTGGATGGGATCATAGTTCATATGGCAATAATGTACAATCTCTGGGAAGATATGAACTCTGGGGAACTAGTACTTGGGTAAACCTGATTCCCAAAGTCCAATGAGGTCTGCATGATTTAGGTATTGGTCTCTGTACTTGCAGAATAGTTTCAAAGGGGATTTTGAGACAGAAGTATCTTTAATCTGTAAATCTTTGTCTGCAAGTGGGAGATGATCTAAATCCCTATGAGGAGTCGTAATGGGCATGATATTCAATGCAATTGGGGCATCCATCCTTGGTTCTTGTGGATTCAAGGACAGGGGCAAAGGGTTTCAGAGAATTTTGGGAAAAACTGGTCTAGTTCAGGTATTTTGAAGTCACTAGGCAACTTATTTTACTAAATTACTTAGTATCTGAAGAAATTTAGTTCAGGTATGGTAAGAAAACATGGTTTCTCAGTGAAATTGGGGTAAATACCTAGTTTCATCTATTGAATGTAGTAATGGTGACTGTGCACTATTTGAAGGAAGTGCACGCAGTTGAAAGGTGGTCGAGAATTTCAACAGGTTCAGTCAGTTGACGGTTGGTAGCAGGTTGACGGTTTGAACGTACTTTGTGCTTTGCATGGAAGTTAGAATGTTCTCTTTTCACGATAAAACAAAAAAATTATAAGTTTTTTGGTTTTATGTGTAAAGTCAATGACTTTGGCAAGTACATTGGGAAAATGACAGTTGGAGCCAACGGGGGATGTGACGTTTTGGCATGTAGCGGAGGCGGTAAGCGAAAGCCATCACACCGCTTTTTGGGATAAGTGGTTTTTGGGGAGGCCGCCCAATGCCATTCATTGGGTGCCACGTAGCGGTGGGGTGAATAGTGAAACCGCTCACATCGGGTAGGTAAAGGTTGGCCTTTGAAGGCACCCAATATGAGTGTCAACTGTTGGATTTGAAGGGGTCAGATTGCACGGTGATCGGGGTGATGATTTGGTCAGATATTTAATGGAGGGGCCTGACGGGGTTTTAATGAGTGGAAGGATTAATTAACTGTGGATTAGGGAGGCTAAATGATGTCGAGGGTGATTTGATTGGCGCGGACAAATTATTAATTAATCACTAATTTATTAATTAATCTCATTAATGCGGTGGTGGGTCAAGGTTATTAATTAGTCGTTGATTGACTTAATTAATCCCTTTAAATTATTCACTAATAAGGTTTATGTTTCAAACCTTGGTGGCAGGATATTATCATATCGGTTTTATTAAAATATAAGTGAAAGGGTTTATATTTGGGATTTAATAAATATAATTAAAATTAGGAGTTAATATGACATGAAAACGGAAAATGGATTTTGCGCTAAGTATAATGCGTTTGAAATTTATTTACATTTTCGCATTTAAACATTATAACTTAGGCTAAATGCATATTTGTGGGTTTTTGTGAAAAAAGGGTTTTGCATCGAGGTAATTACTTTCCCTACGCAAATGGTGATTTTACCTTAGGAAAAGGGATCTATTAGACGAAATGGATGATTTATGGAGGGGGTGAATGTTGGTGAGGGGGCTTTAGTACTTAGAACCTATGAGTTATTGGGCCGAGGGTCCAGTCCCTCTAGAAGTCAGAGAAATTCTCTGAGCCCCTCTAACTTAAGGTTTTAGGTACTTTTGTCTTTACTTATGGGAAATTAGTCAACTTAAGGGTAAAATGAATGGGGAAATTAATCACTTGACTTTATGTAATTTCCCAATTATCATCCATACTTTAGCAACTTGATGATGAAGGTAAATGATATGATCTTAACTAATCATTCATCAATATTCTACAACCAATCAACTACTTACCCATCTACTCATCCTACCATTTTTTCTACTCTTTATTAGGGTACACTTAAGCTGGCAAACCCTTATCAAACATTTTTCTTTTCTTTTACAATAAAAATCTATCTAAGTCTATTCTTATTACATCCAAGGGCTCAGATTAAATTGTTGAGCTCCTTTTATTCACTCTACCTAATCTAATTATCTGCCAAGTTTAAATAGTTTGGTTAGATCTTATTCTCTATCTCTAAACATGAAATTCAAAACATGGAATACCCAAGATTAAACTGTTTGGTTACCATGGATTGTGAAATGAATAACAAGTTTCACACAATCATTATTATGCAAAAAAAGTAAATAGTAGTGGCATTTGGACTTGCACACTTTCATGGGCCTTTTCTTTCTTCGGGTTCATTTTTTCATCTTTTTGACCTTGTTTTACTCTTTTTTGTCCTTTGGTTTTTCTTATAGGACATACCCTCTTTACATTTTTTTATTTTTTGATTTTCTTGAATATGGAAAACATTTGCAGAAAGCAAAGCTATGTACATATTATAGATTTTACCTCAGCTATTCAAAAATTATGACACTTATTGGTATAGGAACATAATAGTGGCACCACTTGGGGATGGCATTTCCTGGTGAAATCTCAAGAACTGGTAGATCATGGCCTTCTAAATTACTATGTTTTTACTCTACAACTTTTCCCTTTTACGTTGTTGCTTTGTTGATACTTATGATAGTAAACATTTTGAAGCTTAGGGCCTTCTCTTTGAGCTTCAACTCCAAAATTTACCATCCAATCCACACTAGACTTTGTGAAGGATATAATATGTACAAATTATTAGTGGAATCAGTGACTAGGATCTATATAGTGCTTTAGCATCTGACCATTAACTCGTCCTCCTTCTACTTCTGCACCATCCAATTCTTTGATAAAATAAGCATTATTACCTCTGAAAGCATAAATAATGTAAGGGCCTTTCCATAGGAAGTCAAACTTCCCATGTTTATGTTTATCCTCCCTTCTTGAGTCCCATTTCAGAACTTTATCTCCTAGATAGAAATCCTCTGCCTTGATTCTTTTGTCAAAAGCCTTTTTTATTCTTTCCTACACAATTTGGGATCTAATATACACATGTTCCCTAGGCTGCTGTAAGTGAATTTTCTGGTTGATCCTCCTTTGAATGTCATTTTGTTCAACCTGTGCCTCATAGAGCAGTTTCATTACTGGTGTTCCCAAAGAAGATGGGAAGATAGCATCCATTCCATAGACTAGATGATAGGAACTGGTACCAATATATTTCTTTGTGGTCAGCCTATCTTCCCACAAGGCATTTACTAATTTCTTATTCCAGGTTTTCTTGTTATCTTCCAATAGTTTTTTGATGATATTCATTAAGATCTTATTGGAAGACTCTGCAAGTCCATTTCCTTGGGGATAGTAGGCTGTGGAGTGACCAAGGGTTATGTGATATTTGTTGCAGAAATCAATCATCCTTTTTTATTTAAAGGCTGCTACATTGTCTGTGATGATCTTGGTAGGGCAACCAAATCTGGACAGAATGTTGGCCTCAAGGAAACCTATAATGATAGTATCAGTGGCTTATCTTGAGGGTATGGCTTCTATCCACTTTGTAAAATAGTTTGTGGTAGTTAAGATCCATCTATGTTGGGCAAAGGAAGGGGGATGAATTTCACCAATGAAGTCAAGACCCCACTGTTGAAATGGTGTTTCAGTAGATATAGGTTTCAAAGGTAATGACAGTAATTTTCTTTTTCCTTCGAAAATTTGACATTTGTGGCATGAGGTTACAAACATTTTCACATCAGAAAACAGGGTGGGCCAGTAAAAACATGCTCCTAAGATCTTATCAGCCATTTTATTCCAATAAATATGTCCCCCACAGTCACCTACATGAAACTCTTGCAAGATTTTGTCAGATTCTTCCTGTAACAAGAAATTTAGGAGAATGCCTTCATGATTTTTCCAAAATAAAGCATTGTCTATTATGCAAAACTTTAAAGATTTCATTTTTAAGAATCTACTTTTAGTTCTGGAAAACTCTGGAGGAGCTTGAAGATTTTGTAGAATGTATATTATGTCAGCATACCATGGTGAATCTGTAAAGGCTTGGCTGATCTGTGGAGTCGCCATCTCCTCTTCATTATCCAGTTCTGCAATGAAGTTTATGTCTAGGGCCTGGTAGTTTGATTTAGCCATGAGCTTGGCTAAACCTTGGCCTTTGATCAATTTTGTAGGTTTAATTTCTAAATCATACTCTAATATTGTAGCTATCCACTTCCCTCTCTTTCCATCAGGTCCATCCTGTGTTAGAATGTCTTTGACTACAGCATTGGGAACATAAGCTACTATATGAGAGTACAATATATAAACTCTGGAATCTTTAATAGGTTTAACTAGAGAAAAAGCTTTCTTTTCCATTATATTATACTTTAAAGGTGCATCTCTTAGGGCTTTACTGAAGAAGGCTATTAGTTGTTCGAAACCCTGATCATTCTTTTGCAGCAGGACTGCAACAATTGTGTGTTCTGAGGAAAAAGAAAAAATGATGAAATCCCTATCAAACATTGGATTGATGAGGAATGGAGCTTGTGTTAAGGCTAGCTTTATATCTTGAAATGACTTTTTAGCCTCCTGAGTCCATTTAATAGTCGAATTTTTCTTTAACATGTTGTTTAGTAATCTAATTAGTTCATCTAAATTAGAGATTAATCTTCTCAAAAAGTTTATTTTACCTAAAAATGCGTGAAGTTCTTTGATGTTTTTAGGGTGTGGTATCTGCAAAATGGCTTCAATTCTTGTTGGGTCAATCTAAATACCATCTTTGGAGATAATGTGGCCTAGTAATTTCCCCTCTTCCAACCAAAATAAATATTTTTTAGGATTAAGAGAAATTCCATATTTCCTGCATTTAATAAAGACCCACCTAAGATGATCTAGGTGTTGTTGATTTGATTTAGAGAATACTGTGATATCATCAAGGTATATTACCAGGAAGTCATGGATTTCCTTAGCAAAGGATATGTCCATTGCTCTTTGAAAGGTGGCCCTTGCATTTTTTAACCCAAAAGGCATTTTCACATACATGAAAGTGCCCCATGGTGTAGTGAATGTAGTCTTTGCCTGATCATCTGGGTGGACTACGATTTGGTTATAACTAGAGAACCCATCTAGAATTGAGATTTTGGTGGAACCTACCACCCTCTGTAATATGTGATCCATTTTAGGAAGAGGATAGTTATCCTTAAGTGAAACTTTATTCAAATTCCTAAGGTCAACACACAGTCTAATTTCACCAGTTTTCTTTCTTGTAGGTACCAAATTAGAAACCCAATCTAAGAATCTAATTGGTGCAATAATCTTAGCTTCATACATTCTTTTGATATCTTTTTCGATAGAAGGTAATAGAATGGGGTTAATCCTTCTAAGCTTCTGTCTAAAAGGCTTTTGGTTTTATTTTAAGGGAATGGTGTGTTGTATTATGCTGGTATCATAGGACTTAAGGTCCTCATAATTCCAGGCAAAAACATGGAATTCTTTTAGGAGTTCTATGTATTTCACTTTTTCATTGGAAGGTAATGGTTTTGACAGTTTTATCAGTTTGGGATCTTCTTCAGAACCTATATTACATTCCTCAATGTCTGATTTCAAGGGTTCCATTTTAGGATTTTTAGGAATATTGTTTGAATCGAATAAGTCCTCCAAAGGAGTTAATCCTTTGGGAAAAAAATTGTCTTTAAGGTTGATGACTTCAGTTTCTTCATCGATTGCTTCATCAATTTACATTTGTTCTAGGTTTCGAATACCTGATTTTGTAAACTCTGTGGGATGAAATCTATCTATGTGATCATCTTCTACTTTGTTAATTTCTACTTCATCAGTGTAATCAAAATCTAATGCTATGTCTGTGTCTATGTTGCTATTTACAAATTCCTCATCTAAAGTCAAAAAATTGTTAATTTGTTGATCATTCTCAAATACTTGCTAGTTCTTTAAGTTGTCAGGAATGGCAGGTCTATGCCTAACCTCAGCAGTGTACTGATGGTTGGGCTGAAATGGCAACTTGCAAGTACTAGAAAACATGGCTAAACTGTGAGCTTGCATATTGTGTTTTCTTGGAATAACAACAAGCTTGGTTTCTAAAAAAGTATTAAGTATTTCTACAACTATTCCTCTATAAAATCCTAACCTAGGATCCCTAGTCATATAAATAGCATTAATTTGTTTGATTACCAACTCAGAATCTCCCATAACGGAGACTCTTATGGCTCCTAACCTTTTGACTAGTTTCATAACTAATAGGAGTGCTTCATATTCGGCCATGTTGTTTGTACATTTAAAGTTCAATCTGTAGGCATGATCCTCTGCATGATCATTTTCTAAGTTGCAAATCCATACACCTGCTCTTGCACCTAGTTTTTTGACTGACCCATTAAATTCAAGATGCCAAAGAATTTCATGTTCATAATTCTTATTGTCTGGGGGTACAAAATCTTCCTTGACTAAGGTATCTAATTCATCTTTGTTATCTGAGATCTCATGATTTGGACATTTTGATTTTCTTTTAATACTGCAATTTCTTTTGGTTCGGTTATTATGTTGTTTGAAGTGTCTGCTTGATTAGATTCAACATTGTAAAGTATGAAAGAATCAATATCAGAATGTACTGAATATATAGGAAAGTTTTGAGGCCTCTCCTAGGTACTCACTACATACTTCATCAGAGCCTCTCTATAGAGTTTCTTAGGATGTCAAAAGACTGATATGGTAGCATATGACATGTCAAGTTGCAGAGATCCCTGGAATTTAGCACCCCAAGATCTAGACAACAGCATGCCATACTTGGGTGGTATATCAGAAACAACTATGTCCATAAGTATGGTCTTAGCAGGGTACTACACTAGGGAAACACACAGATATTTTATAAGTCCTAGGCACTTAACTTGGCTTGAATCAAAGGAAAACAGATCCTTGTAAGGTCTAGTGATATCCAAGTTTAGCTTCTCCATAACAGATTTAGGCATAAGATTGTGTGAAGCTCCAAAGTCTAGCATGGCATTATGTAGGATTTTATCGTGGATGTTAAGGCTAATGTAGAAGGGTGGTATCCCTCCTTCCACTGGTTTTCCATTAACATCAGGTCCGAAAATTAACTCAGGTTGATCATCAAATAGGTTCATAGAGTCTTCATTTTCAACGAAGTTTAAAGATTTACTTATTTGAGATCTGTAAGTTTCATGTTTAACCAATTCTATTAGAGGCACTGAGATTTTGAGTTTGGCCACCTTTGCTCCCAAATTGAAAGGCAGAGGGGATTTGTTTGTTTGAACATTTGAAATTTTAGCCCCAAGGTTCTGAGTAGTCTGTTCTTCTTTTTCATTGTTTGGAGTGTTCTTAATTGCACTTTCTAGTGTAGTTTCTAGAGGTTGTTCCATTGTTCCCTTACATCTTCAATGGTGGGATTGGGAGGGTTTTGAATTGGTCTAGAGAGGATTTGTAAAGATTTTGTAACTTGAGGATTTTGATTTGTAGCTTTTACTTTCTTAGGTTGATTAGGTACTGTTTTTTATTCTGATCTGGAACATCAGTGTTCTTTTTTCTTCTTCAATTGTATTGTTGATGCACTTAGAAAATAGCAGAGTCATTCCCTTGCTTATAGTCGGAGGATTCTCCAGTTTGAGTCTGTTACTATTGAAGCATGTATAATTCTTTATCATCCTGAGTCAGAAAAACAGTTTCTTCATCATCTAACCCCATTAAGTTGATTAAGGTTTCTATCTCCAGGTCTTCTTGATGGGAGGTTTCAGCATAATTCTCTTGGAAAGGTGGTCTAATATTATGATCAGGCCCATTTTTACTAGTGTTTTTGTTCTGGGTTTTCCTAAAGTTAGGATTCCTTACTGGAGGTGCCTATTGGCCATCCCAGTGAGGTTTCCTTTAAATGATTTCTATTATATCCATAAACCTTTCCATTCTTTTAGCTAAAGCATCCATTTTTTAATAAAAGGGTGAATTTTCATCTTTTAGAGGTGTTCTTCTCTCATTTCTAACCCTAGCCCTTTTGGATAGCAGATTAGATTCTATACTTACTGCTACACTTTGCATATCTTCTAGGGTTGGGGGATTCCTTTCTCTAAGTTGAAAATCCATATTTGTGTCAAGTCCATCTGGAAACTTAATCAAGGCTATGCTAGGTGGAGGCCTAATGTCAAGTGTGATTACATTATATATCAATAGTCAATAGTCCTGAATAGTTTCATATTTAGAAAGAATTTGAAGGGGGTTCATTTTATTCTCCCACCTATTTAAAAATTGTTGGTAAAGAGCTTATAAACTATCTATACTCTAAGGAGGAAAATATTTAAACCATGTTCTCACTTCTCCAGCAAGAGTTTGGACAAAGATTCTTATTTGGACATCTCCTATGTCAATCTCATGTAGTTCAAAATAATTTGTCATTTTCTTAGTGTGTTGTTGTGCTGTGTAAGTTCCAATGCCATCAAATAAAGTAATTTTACTGTGATAATATGCTGGTAAGGCACCTTGAGGTGCAAGCATCACAAGGGGAGCATATCTAAGTTCCATAGCTCTAAGTTGGAAAGGGTTGAGAACAGGAGTTGGGATAACTGGAGGATTTGGGACAACAAGGGGAGTTGGGGTAACGGGGGTAATGGGTGTTTGAAGGGTAGTGATAGGCTGATGGGGGAGTGAAGGTATGAATGGAGATGATGGATGATCTTCATAGGTGTGGGGAAACGATGGTAAGCTAAAAGATGTTGAAGCTGTTTTAGAAAATTCGGGGAGTCTATCAATGGTAAGGGATGACTGAGGGGAGTTTAGAAGGTACTGATCAATTGACAAGTTGGCCCATTGAACCTCAAGTTCTCTTGTGAATTTTGGATCTAGGACTGTGTCCACAAGTTCACTCTCAGACTTGGTTCTAAACAGAGAAAGGTCAAAATACTCGTCAAAAGGGATGTCTTCAATGAATAACCACTCAGCAGGGCATGAATTGGATCTAAAAACAGGTCTAGGGCTTACTGAAGTTTCTTGTATTCTGATTGTTCTTGGAATAAGGTTGGGATTGTCAAATACAGGGGGAGGATTTGGATCAAGGTTGGCCCTAGTATAGTGAGTTCCCCTGAAGCTAGATTTCAATATTTTTATGATTATTTTGCTTTTTATGAACTTTTTGAAATAACTTATAATAACTCTTTAAGAGGCTTAAAAATAAAAATTCAAATTTCTCAAAGGTTTATTAAGACTGAGGGTTTTGAGTTCCCTAGTATGGTCGCCGCTATCTTATCACTTAGATTTTTTCCTTAGAAGTTATCAAAGAAGGAATAGTCTGAGGTAACCACAAACCTAATCTTTTAGACTCAAGTTCTAGCCAACCTAAGTCCAGTGAGGGCTCTCTCTTTATAATTTAACTTTGTTTTAAATAAGAATTCAAGGTAGTTCTTGATGCTCATGATTGTTTTGTTTTGATTAGGTGGTGGAATTAAACAAACAAATGGGTAGAGAAAGTATTCAGGCCATTGGGATATGAAGTCAATCAAGAGTGGCTGAACTGGATCTGATCAATCACTAAGGTAAGAGTTCACAGGGTAGGATAGCATTGCAAAAGCAAATATGCAATTTCAAATGGATGAGGTAGTCCTAACCAGGGCAAATGGTAGTGAAGAATCCTTAACTGGGATTAAGACGAAGAAAGGAAGGATGATCAGCAGCAAAGAGCAATGAAGAATACTTTACCGTGGACCAAAGGAGGGGGGGGGGGGGGGGTAGACTATAGAAGTAAGGGAGCAATTAAGAATTCCCAGACCAACGCAGTTTAGTAGAAAACATAAAGAAAGCAAACAGTTAAAATAGAGAGCACTTAAGCTAATTCTGATGATATCATTCCTTGTTTGCTTTTAATATTTTGTAGGAAACACATATGAATATTTATAACATGAAGAGACAACAATATTTAAACATGAAGATATAATATTTATTTGTTCCAACTGTGCACAAGAATCTAGTGAAATGTCCTCAGCTTTATTTCATATCCAGCAAAACCAATCCAGTCTTGAGTACAATAGCTCCTTTGCTCAAAATAAAATGTCTACAGATATGTATTTTAATCCACCCTAATTACTTCAATTTGTGAAGTATTTATACAAAAAATGACACAAAATATCTCATAACAATATGAGAACTATTCTAGGAAATAGAAAATATCTTCCACACGAAGATAGAGATAGATGGAGAACTATCTTCTTGCTATCCCTGTTATTGTGACTGTCCTGGCTGTTTTAATTCAGATTTGGCTCTTTCAGTTGCTTAGTAGTTATGTGCTGGAATAACTTTCTATATTTTACCTACTGATACTCTTTACCTATTTTGCTTTGACTCTGTATTACCTGTTTTACCTGGCAGCCATGTTTTTACAAGTATATTTACTTCAAAAACTTATTGTAAATTTGTAATTTTTGCCCAGCATTCACTGTCAGGTGATTTAATCCTTATCATTTTCCTGTATAGCTCGTCAACTTCTGTATATTTAGCAAAAATTTTCTTGCTTGTAAACAAGTGCTTGACTTCATGTTCTATGTAAAATAGATTCTCAAGACCATCATACAACACCTTTCTAGTGGGCAAAGATTTCACCCCTGAAGTACTTGGTAGAGGGAAAAACTCCCCTAGGGCTTTTTGGGTGAAACCCTAGCAGACTGAAAGTTGTCTATTCAAAGAAACATGCATTCATACAGCCATTATGCTATTATAAGCAAATTCTATGATAAGGGTACGTACCTTTAGTCCTACGTTTGAGAAGGCCTTTAGGGTCCAAACCCTTCTTGGAGTTCCCTTCTTCTCTTTTGTCCTACAAAACAAACAATTCAAAGAACGCAGCAGTACATGGACAAAAACTTATAAAGAAACCATCTTCCTGTTACAAAGAAAGGTAGTTAGTTATGAAATCCAAACAACCATTCACACATGAATTCAAAACATGAATATCATTAACATAAAGAGGATTCAATTCGGGAACCAAGACATGTGCTTCTTTTATTATAGACAAATAAAGTACATAAAAAGGAATATGTTCACCTGAGTCACCTTCAGTAGGCTCCAAGAAAAGCTTCCTTCCAGATCCGTTCCAGCCTCAAGCCTCTAACAAAACTCCTTCCATGACTCTCTCCATGATGTCATAAATGGTGGATGAACATCAACACACAAGGAAACAAAGGTTTCCTGTACAAAATGGGGGAAGTGCAGAAGGCACAAGGGACTTCAGACCTGGTCAAGGGAAAAATCTCAGCATAATAACCTTTCTCTCTATTCTCTCCTCCCTTAGGCCTTCCCTTTGAGGTCTTTTTATACCATCTCCAAAGTAGTTTTTTAGTTAGGAGTTGGTTGGGAACAGTTGGGCTACGGGCACTAACAGGTGATCAGCAGGTAAAACCCGTGATCTCCGCCCGAAAAGAAGGAATTTTATATTTTTTTAAGTGTTTTAATACATACACGCGGGTTGGATATACACAGACCCGCGTATACACGCGTTTAACTCAGGGCAATGTCGCGTATAAGGAATAAAACACTGTTTTTTAAATTTTAGGACCAGGTCTGGAAGGAGGGGTTGCCCTAGGCCATAAGTACAACATCACAAATCATAAGAGTGAGATTTGGAGCTATAACAGATGCCCCCTAATATATGAGGTCAGAAGGGGTACATGATGGCCGAAATATATTATGCGAGTACATGGAAAGGAAGTCTGTCAAAAACCAAGGAGGACTTCACCAGAATTCAGCCTGCCAAGCCACCAAAGGAGATCAGAAAGAAACACTGTCTGAGGCGGGCATACCCATGCTCAGAAAAAGTAAAGCATGTCCGCATATCAAGTACAAGCGGATCCACTAAGTATACAAGTATAAATGACTGAAAAATACATAATGGATCATCTGATCATAATGAACAAGTACATATCTGAATATCACATATAAGACTGTCAATGATGCTGAAAGATGCAACGGATCACTGATATCAAGGACTGATCCCAAAAGGTACCAACTGAAGATGATGGAATAGGATGGTACTACACTGCAAACTTAGGTGCCAGCATATAGAATGTCGCCATGACTGACTGCAACATATAAAGTGGAGTGGTATCAACTAGCAGCAACAGGAGCAACTGTCAAGTGAACCAATGAATGCTGATACAACCTGAGGTCTTCACCGACCGCCGTGGTACATTTCTACACCATGGGAATAAATGATCTGGAGTCGACCATGTGAGAAATCGTTTGATTACCGGTCATTGATGTATACCGTTAACAAATGCGAGACTACTCACCGATAATGATAATGAGCGGCAAGGTACCCAGTACAATCTAACAAGTGTGAATAGATGGGTTGGAGTCGAACACCTGTAAGAATCTATCGATCAGGAGACAATGATGGTTTCCCACTGTCGATAGCGAAGGATCTGCCACTAATGACTGCAAACCCCAAGGTACTGCCAAATGGACTCTAGATCTTTGCCCCAGAGCAATGAGTCGAAGTCGATAGGGAAAGATCCGCTAGAAGGAAGGCATTAAGGCATCCTCCATCAATCTAGTGCGAGTGTAACCCGTAGGCCAATAATGTGGAAGGAATCGGACGAAAAAGATGCAGTAACCCAATCGAAGTACGTTTCCGGCGTACACAAGATGTGGCTAGCGCACGGCAGAAACCCTCTAAACCAACCAATAATGAAATCCGACACAGAGGCGAGGTATCCACCAATAGGGTCAAATGGAAACCAAGGTACTGCACGAATCCCAATGTGTGATAATGTAAGCTGATGTCGAACACAAGGGAAACCACTCAGTCAAAGACCCATGATACTGATCGATGCTGAGCACAAGGTGACCTATCAATAATGAAAATAGGGCCAGGGTGCGGCTCTAGGCCTGTCCTCAGAGCAAGGTGTCGTCATCGATAAGGACAAGACCCGCCAGCAAGAAGTCAATGGGGACCTTCTCAAACCAGCACGAGTAAAGGACCAATATAACTGACGTGATGATAGACATGACACTGACAACCAGGGATGGCCGACTGAAAAATGAGTCAAGAGACACCGCAGAGAGGCCGACTCAAGCTAACTTCCCTTGAACAAAAGCACGACTCAATGTGACTATGTGGCAGCATATGATGACTCTGTATAAGTTCGCCATGCAGGAGGCACGAACGAAACCTCCATATGATTGGAAGAGATAACCAATCGGGGGAGAACTGACTCAATAACAAGGTTATGGCGTACCTAAGTCAAACTAAATCCCACCCATGTGGAGGAGACTTTGTTTCAAATGCTTTGTTCAAGGGCGACACGACTGACTCTAGCTGCCAACAATAAATGGAAATAATGTCCCGTTCCCGCTCTTTTTGGAATATTTTATTTTTTTGTCTTTTTCTATTAAGCCGGAAAAAGAATAAAAGAATGCTATGGTACAGTGGAAAGAGCGAGTGTCGGTGAAATAGATGATCTAGTTCCCGGGACAGGAACGTTCCTATGCTCAATGCAGGGAGGTGAACACTGGTCAGTGACACTCAAAGGTATGCTCCTTCCACGGGTCAAGGTGTGTCAAGCTGCAAAAGTCAAAGGTATGCAAGGTTGATTTTGTAGACGTCATGGTCAAAAGTTGGCTTAAACACGAGTCCAAGTGAAGCCAGCTTTAGGCCAAAAGGTGCAAGTGGTCAACATGCAATGCAGTAGTACAACTCAACACAAAGGAGCCTCTAGGGTATAAGGCCAGAACAAAGTGGAGAAGCTAGAGGAATGAGTTTTCAACGCATAAGTCATGGCAGGACTACAGAGGACTCCCAAGCCTACTCAAATCGGAGCCGCATGGGCAACAAATGTCAGTGAGATGCTAACTAGGATGCCCATGTAAAGTATGGCTCTACCATCGTGTCATGATTTAAAGAATCGGCGAGTGAAGATGGCTTGCGAACCATAACACGATGGGATCGACCCTATGGCAGATGTATCGGTCAAATGGAGGCTAGTATGCATAATGCAATGGAGAAATGGTGTCCCTAACCTATATGCCAGTGAAAACACGATACCTGCCATGACGGGTCAGCAGTCATGGAACCGTCTCGAACTGTCGAAAAACGTCCAAAATGTCGTGAAAAACAAACCAATCTCGACATTCCAAGCTCCCAAGTTAAAAGTCACATGAGGCCAAACAAAATAAAATTTTGAAAAAAATTTGCATTTTCAAAACTTATAAAAAGCATTTTGGACTCACCATTTTTACCATTTGAGTTTAAGAGCAAAAGATTTGGAGCAAAAGGAGCAATCTTCCCACAGCCAGATTCAACCGTTCAAATTCGTCGAATACCTCCAGGTAACCCTTATACTTAGCTTGCAATTGATTGTGATAGTTTTTAAGATTTATGATTAAGGTTTCACCATTGAACTTTTGTCAAAAATTCGCTCGCAGCATATACGCGGGTTGGTAGTATTGAACCCACGTATACGCAAGCCCTACACGCGACTGTGTGCAAAGGGACCCGCGTATGCGCCACGAATCATTTTAAACAAAAACTAACGATTTAAACTCAATTTTTTTCTCAGGATGCCTATCACGTGGCATGAAAGAGAACATGCAGCTGTAGACAATGAAGTTATGAACAGTCCAGAAGCATTGGATACGCTCCGGGGATGCGGTTTGCTTAAATTTTTCAAATTGCCAAATATGAAAGCGAACACGCGATTGCTCGAGATGCTCATTGATTATTGGGATGTCGATGAGGAAGCTTTTATGATCGATCAGATGCCACTCAGGGTAGAAGTGGAGGACATCTATTTTATCACGAGTCTTTCCTGAAGGGGAGAGGTAGTACAGTCCCGGGGCAGGTCACGGAGTGCCCTCTCGATAGAGGACTATGTACAGATATACTGCCCTGGACATCCCAAGAAGGTTGGGAGCCAGATTTCCATTACACATGTGGCAAGTTTGTCACTTAGGATAATCTTGTTTACGATGGCTCGGGTGAACGGATCATCCTCTCTGCATCAGGCGTCACGGCAAAACATGAGCGTGGCAGTTGACTGTCTTACTACTGTGTTTGACTGGTGTACTCCTCTTCTGGCCAACATGAAGAGCCAGCTCACTTCTATCAGAAGGGGTCAGACTAAAAACTTTGGCTATGGAAGCATCTTGTGCACTTTCTTTTTCGAGAAGGTTCCTGCACTCCGCCCCAGGGTAGCAGTTTCCATCAGCACCCCACGCGATCCACGCATGGGCCAGTGGGCTGATCTGATGAAACGTCTGGGGGGTGGGGAGGTCCCAAGGACTGCATTTGACGATGACTTCTTCACCTGGTGGGATCAGCAGATCATCGCCGTGGACGACTACCCCTATGCTGGACTGGATTTCCGAGGAGATCCTGATTTAGCGTTGCCACCAAATGCAGCATGGGGCGAGATCGGTAAGATTTTTTTGATTTTATGATTTTTTGGATTTTTCAAATATAATGATAAATTTTGAAAAATATTTTTTGATGAGATTCAAATGACTGATATGATGATCATGTTCCAGACATTGGGCCTGTACGACCAGATGGATTCCCACGACATGGACGGCGTGGCCGAGGAGCCGAAGAGGCGGCTGCTGATACAGAACGTACTCTAAACAACGTCCAGCGACACTTGGCGAGACTGAGCTGACGAGTACCGATGGCCGTCATAGAGGACCTTCCTCCGGATATGCAGTGTCATGTGGTTGGCATGCCACGTGACTGGGTTCGCATCTTTCGGCGTGTGGCCACTGCTATAGTGACATACTTAGACGCTCATACTGAGCCGAGGCATTAGATATGCCGGATATGATTATGGGCATTTGAGTCCCAATTTTGTATATTTTTGGACACACATATGTACACTCGAGACGCTTTACGATATATATATATATATATATATATATATATATATATATATATATATATATATATATATATATATATATATATATATATACAGTTTAACTTTTTGATGCGTGATTTTATTGTGATGAATGATTAATATGCCAGTCTAATGCTTGATTAGCGATAGAATCAACTAACCAATTATGAGATCTTGGAATATGCAAATAATTAATATAAGTAAATGATCTTTGCAACAACCTCACCCTTAAATACTGGCGATATAAAGATGGATCCCGTACCCGATAAATGTTATTTAATTGAGACACTATCAATTGAGAATCAAGATAAACTACCAACGAGTCGATCCCATGAGAGATTGCCTCGGATAATAAATGAATAACAGCAGTATACTCGGCCATATTATTTGAAGCAGGACCGATGCACACGCCTCTTGATACCATCAACTGACCAGTTGGATAATAGAGTACCCAAGTTGCGGAAGCGAGATTCCGAGTGTGCCGACTAGCACCATCGGCGAACCCAAAATAAACCAAATCATCCATCGACACCTGCCAAAGCAGACCAAAAAGTGCTGATATCAGAAAACTCTCGATGATATATGTACAAATATGCATAAAATACAAAGAAACCATTGCCTGGTAAAACTAAGCAAAGTACTTCTTTAGGTAGAGCCCATTTCGGGGCTCCGCCAGCTTGTTTCCTTCGAAATCAACTAACTCATATGATCCTTTTTCTAAAACTCGTTTAATGATGAAAGGACCGTACCACATAGGCTTAAATTTTCCTGCCCCCAAGGCGTCCTTATCTTGGTCATAGACCAGGACAAGGTCACCTTTAGAAAAGACTCAAGGACGGACAAACTTATCATACTGCGTTTTAACCCTTTTCTTATGGGCCTCATTCATCGTGGCGGCATCTTGACGCTGCTCATCGAGATGTTCCAAGTGAACCAGGCGCTCCTCGAGACTCGAAGTCTCAGGAAGAAGCTCAATAGCCAACTTAAGAGATGGAATTTCACATTCGACCGAAAAGATAGATTCCATCCCACAAACCAACTGAAAAGGAGTAAAACCAGTAGCCGTTTTGACGGAGGTTCGATATGCCCAAAGAGCCGAATACAACATAATGTGCCAATTGGACCGATTTTTATTGATTGTCTGTTGGAGTATCATCTTAAGAGTTTTATTGACTGCCTCGACCTGTCCATTGGCCTGAGGATAATAAGGGGACGAATGCTCCTGATGGAAACCTAGTTTAAGAGCCAATTCGGACATTAATTGATTCTGAAAATGACTGCCATGGTCAGTGACAATCTCTCTTGGGATACCGAATCTTGAGATAATCTGATTGAAAAGAAACAAAGCTGCCATGTCTCTGTCATTCTTATAAGTAGGCATGGCCTCAGCCCACTTCGTAAAGTAGTCTACAGCCACGATAATGTACTTGTGATTCGCCGCTGAAGGCGGATTACAAGTTGTAAAATCAATACCCCACTTAGTAAAGGGACCGACGGTGACAACGGGAAAAAGGGGAGCTGGATGGGCGTGCATCTTGCGAGTAAAAATTTGACACGGGTGACAGCGTTTTACCGCTTCCACACAGTCCTTAAAAAGTGAAGGCCAAAAATAGCCGGCACGTAAGATGTGTTGGGCTGTAGCAAGCCCTGATAGATGACCACCACAAGCTCCACTATGGCAATCATTGAGCACAGACTCTACTTCTTCTAAGGTTAAACAGCGCTGAAGGATTGAATCAACCCTCGACGGTACAATGTGTCACCAATGATAACATAGTTTTTAGCCAGGTGACGTAATTTGCGACGTTCATCCTTGGAGAAAGTAGAGGGAAACTTCGAAGTCTGGAGATAAACAATGATATCTCCATACCAAGGGTCGAGTGAAGAGATAAGGAATAAATGTTCGTCGGGAAAACTTTCCTCATAAACAGTATCCTCTCCACAAGAAAGCTCAGAGATTAGCTCCGCAAAAACCATAGATTTCTTGGACTTGGATGACAAGAACTCGAGATCGAATTCTTGCAAAATGACTATCCATCTATTATATTTGCCCCCAATCACTCGCCTACTGAGGACAAATTGAAATGGATTGACCGCTGCTAAGACAAAAGTTTTGCGAAGCAAGATATAATGACGGAGCCTCTGGACAGCGTGGACAGCTGCCAAGGCCAACTTCTCAACCGGAGAATAGTGGAGTTCAGGACCTATTAAGCCTCGGCTCAAATAATAAATCACGTGCTCGGCAAGAACATCATCTTCCTGAATTAGAACCATACCAATGGTTGATTCTACTGCAGCGAGATATAAAAGGAAGTCTCTACCATAATTCGGTGGACTCAAAATCGGGGCAGAGACTAATGCCTTTTTCAAAGCATCAAACGATCGCTGCGCAAAGTCGTCCCATACAAATGGAACTCCTTTTCGTAGCAAACACATGAACCCTTTAGTGATCTCGGCATAGTTTGCTATAAACCGTCTTAAGAAATTAGCCTTCCCTTGAAGACTTTGAAGTTGACGAATTGAGGACGGGGGAGGCAACTGAACTATTGCCTCAACCTTGAAAGGATCAACTCGAATCCCTTCATTGGACACTATGAACCCTAACAACCGACCGGATGTAACCGCGAAAACGCACTTGTTGGGATTCAACCGGATTTTATAAAAATGACAACGTTCAAAAACCAATCGAAGATGACTAGGATGATCAGTTCTCTTTCGAGAATGAGCAGCGAGATCATCCAAGTATGCCTCGATGACATGTTTGATGTCGTGGAAAGCGTATGACATGGCCCGCTGAAAAGTGGCTCCAGCATTTTTAAGACCAAAGGGCATCTTTCTATATGCAAAGGTACCCCAGGGACATATAAAAGCTGTCTTATGTTGATCTTCAGGACGGATAGAGATTTGATTATAACCCGAAAAACCATCCATGAAGGAGAAAATTTCATTACCCGCACACTCGTCGATAATCTGATCAATGAATGGCGTGGGGTAATTGTCTTTCAGACAAACCTTGTTTAGGTCCCTAAAATCGATGCATACTCGGATTGTCCCTTGCTTTTTGTCCACAGGGATTGGATTAGAAACCCAATCAGTAAGAGGAACAGGGTATATAAAACCCGCCCTTAGCAGCCTCTCAACCTCAGCTTTGATAGCCGTTGCTTTCCTAGGGTTGACCGGCCGAAGCCTTTGATGAACTGGTTTTGCGTTTTCGTACGTCTTGATCTCATGTTGAACTATAGAAGGATCAATGCCAGGCATTTCCTCATAAGACCAAGCAAATACATCACGATATTCCTTGAATAGGTCGGTGTAAATTTGAATTTCTTCAGGGGAACACTCAATTCCGATGAAGATATTCTCGATGACGTTAGGGTCCCTAGAGATGTTTATAGGTATCGTTTTTGAAATTACCGACATATTACCTTCGGCATGAACACGTGCTGGATCCAAAGGGTTCGACACCGTACAAACATCACTAGCGAGGAGCTCGGAGAATCTAGATTCTACTTCCTGCAATGGAGGAAGAAAGTATGAACGATGGTGTAAGTCTTCCCAAGGTCAATCTATACCCATCATTACTTCGAGGATTGCTTCTTCAGAAGGCAGAACCGAATCTAAGCAGTCCAAGGCAGAGGTAGAATCAAGGCTCCAAGCCAGGGCCACATGACCATCTAACTCCTCTTCGGAAAAAGGAGTATAATGGTTGTCTGTAGAGTCTACGATAGACTGATATCTAAGCTCAGCTGCAGATATAGGGAATGCCATTCCATTTACTTGTCCTTCAACTAATGTGGTCGTAGGTGAAGGCAAGGTCCAAGGATCTGAAAAATAATGAGTTCGGAAGAACTCTTCTGGAGGAGACTCCTTAGATGATGAAATAGCATTAATTTTAGCGAAAGGAGAGGGAATATCAAATGTACCCATCAATGAGGAATACATCCCTACTCCTAAATTCTCAGTCGACAGGCGAGGGTTATCCACTAAAGGGACAGTAGAGTTAGAGCTTGCTTGAGGATCAACTGGACAATAGTCCAATTGATCAACCTTAACGATTTTCCCCTCATGAGGAAAGCAAATTACATGAAATAGAGTCGAAACAACGGCATCCATCTCGTATACCCAGTTCCTTCCTAATAGGATATTATGGTCTAGGTTAGCGTCTATGACCTCTACTTAAATATTGACGACCTTTCCCCCAACACATATAGGAAAGGCCGGGATAATCCCATGCGGCTTGTGAGAATGACCGTCAAATGCAGTCAAGATGGTGGGTGAAGGAACAGCCGAATGTGATCCAATAGCCTTCCAACATGACATCGACATAACGCATGTGGAAGCTCCTTCATCTACTACGGTGCAAAAAATATTGATTTTCCGGTATGTTGACTTTATTTGAAAATCCATATGATGAGGGAGTCGCTTTTTGACATTTAACATGTCAAAAGTGAGCACTAAATGGTTAGCTAGATTGATAGCTCCAATTGCGGAGAGTAAAGCGCTTCTCTGAGCTAGACACGACTGGAGAACCTCTAAAGCAGACATGGCGCACGGACTCTGACCCAGATCCTCCATAATGGAGTAATTCTGGGCAGCCCTAGCATTAGGATTAATCATCGCGCGTTTAGCGGAACCTTTCGGTATCCGTGGTATAGTCTCGACAGAGGGTCGCTCGATATGAAGGTCAGTACTTCCAGGAACAGTCTTGTCCTTGGAAGTTTTGGCTTCACCATAATCACGTGATCGAGTAGCCACATGGATGTTAGAACCCATCATGAAAACATTTGACAATTTTTTCCCTTCCTGGTTGCCCCCGGCGGAGGTTCTAGGGTTCGAACTCGCGCCAGCAAGAAGTTGCTGCCCTTGGGGAAAAGGGTTGGTTAACACGGCTTGAGAACTAGAAGTCCCTTGCTGTCCTAACAAGCGCTGAGCGTCTTCAATCTTAGAGCAGAGATGAGTTAGATGGTCTCCACTGCACAACTTGCATGGAAACTTGACTTTCTTTCTCGACTCATTTCTACCACCACTAGCATTGTTGCCGGATTTATTTGCATCAGGCTTCCCATCCTGGTTCTTTTTCTTACCTTGTCCTTTCTTTTTCCCATTGGAATTTTGATTTCCTTTGGGATTATCAGATTGGATGGCATTTATTGAAGAAGTTTGGGAAGCGGGGGGATTAGACAATGTGACTTGGTTGTTAGAAGAAGTTTGCAAGGACAACTGCTGCAATTGATTCAACAAGTTCACGGTAGTTGTGTCTACTGACCCGACGATACCATCCGTGTGCGGACCTGGCTTCGACTTAGCTACATCAACCTTAGATCCAAGAGCATCTGGCAAGTACTTTTGTAGGATCCCAGACTGAGAGTAGATCAATTCTAATTGTTGGGCCCTAAAAATGGCTTGCTCCTCAGAATAGACCCCAGACATGGAGACATCCTTGGAGATCTTGGGTTGTAAAGACTTCAAAAACCACTCGAGACGGTACTCTGGAGGGATTTTGGCTTTAATGAGCCTCTTTCTCCGTCTCCATTCCTGAATATGATCAGAAATGTGGGTTGCCTTATCCTGACGAAAGGTGGCCAGAAGTTCAGTTTCGGCATCATAGCGGACAGGCAACTGGAAGTGATTTAAGAAAATATTGGCTAAGTCAGCAAACGATGTAAAGCTTCCCCCTGGAAACTCTATATACCATTTGGCCGCATTACCAGTCAAGGTGCACTGAAAGAGTCTCAACCTAATCGAGTCATCGATAAGGGAGTTAGATGAGCACCACAAATGGAATGTGGTTACATGGTCGCCTGGGTCTTCACCACTCTTCCCTTCGAATTTTGGAATGTCCAAAGGGAGTTTGGTTGGGACCGGAGGCCAAGCCGGATTGTACCTAATTGGGTCATTTGTTAACTTAGTGATATCTAGCAAGTTTAACGTTGCCAGAAACGGAAGCCTAGGAGGACCTTGGGGATTCCACCCAGACTGGGCAGAACTCCCAAAGCTCTGAAAAGATTGTCCTAGTATTTGGGAGGCACCAGGCTGCCCGAAGTGACCAGTAGAACCGGCTGAACCAAAAGGCAAGCCTTGTGGTCCAGCAAAATTCGGAGTTTGACCAACTCCGGCCGTATAACCTCCATAACCAGCAAAGTTTCCTCCTAAAGGATTGTAGGGAGTTGATAACCCCTGATACGGATTCCACGCTGAAGCAAGGGGAGGAATACTTTGAAACATGCTAACCGTGGAGTACGGCCTATTCCCTTGTTGGCCGTTAAACGAATTCCCAGTTCCCGCGCTACTAACCCTAGGGTTATTCCAACCTTGGAAAGGATTGCTGCTTTGTCCTACAGAAGAAAAAGGCATGGATCCTACCGTCGGGTTGGAATGTGGTATATGACGACTTCCGAAAGGAAAACCCTAGAATGAAGCCGATCCGCCCATCATGGACGTAGCGGCACTAAACGGAACCGATGGAATACCCTATGATTGGGTGCCAAAAGGGAAGAGTCCAGTACCAAAAGCATTGGTTTGGGCATTTCCACTCGTGGATGGAATGGAGGTAGACCCAACTAAAGATGTGCTAGCAAAAGATCCGAACAAGGAAGCGGAGGGGATGGAAATGGTTCCTCCCCCTTGCACCGATGTTGGGGTTTGCATAGTCATAGCACTCGTAGAAGCCATGCTTCCAGTAGTGCTCATCGATGGTAAGCGCTTAGCGTAACCTGGACTTGACGGTCTATGCATCGAAGTCCCAACGTATTGTAATACGTCTGGATGACTAGATGGTAGTGGAGAATTTGGAGCCACTAATGACTCTGAAAGTTCTTCTACCTCTATGTTATTCTCCGCTTGAAAGCGAATTCGAGAAAGGACTGGAGTGTCCCTCTCTTGGTCAGAAGTGCCAGGCCTTGCTTGGCCGCTAATGCCCCCGAGAGGAGGATCAATCCCCGATGCGTCAACCGCCGTGGGACGGAACCCACCGGTAGTATTGCCTCTGCGCCTTCTAGGAGAAGGCTCTAAACTTGGTGGCGAGAGACCACGAAGTCTTCGAGACCGTCTTGAAGATCGGTTAGCCACTTTGAATTTTTTGTTATGATCTAACTAAAGACTCAAAAAATTGAAAGCTAGGCCAACTAGGAGCACAGAGCACACACTATGAAGTCCCTAAAGATACAGCCAGTCAAACAACTTCCAAGTATTTCCGCTCCGGGTGATTAAGACTGGACAACAAAATACGAGAAAGTGAAATAAGGGGCCTTCCGAAGATATTCTGGGATGATGAGGGCCCAGTCCTATCAGCGAAGGTATCAGAGGAAGTTACGCTGACCTCCTAACAATAGCCTGCGCCAGTGCAAGCCCCCAAGCTTCGCAAGGGTGCCCTCCAGTAGTACTGTCGAGAGTGATGCAACGTCGACCTCAGGTGCCACGGGATTCCCCTCCGCAGCCACTTGTGTGGTTCCCTAGGAGAAGCAACTATGGATACCAACTCGTCGCAGAAGCCAGGCAGAACAGTCATGAGGTAAGTTCGGACAAGTAGGAGAGGGGGTATCTCTCTTCCCTGTCTTCACAGACCCTCGTGCTTAACTCCCAGATCCGGAGCTTTCCTGGTCTTCCTAACGCTATTGGATTTTCTCTCGTTATTCAGACTCCTACGTTTGACGTTTATATGGCCTTGGAGAGTTAACTCTCCACTCGCTTAATCCAAGGCCCTAAAATCCTAATCTTGTTGGTGTAACTGACTAAAACAAAAAGTTCTAGTGAATTTTAGTTAGCGCTTGATTTTATTAGGTTGTTCTTTAAGTCACAAGGTAACGGAAGTGAAACTAGTGGTGTTTTTTGACGCAAAAGAAATTAATAAAAACTTAATCTACATGCGCATGCACTTTTTCGTTTTTCGATGAAGAGCAATTTCTATAGGGTTCAGAGGTACTTCTAATAAAACAAATTTTCCTTTTCTTTTCGTTAATGCACACTTCACACTCACAAAAGTTAACAAAGCTATATATGCCTAAAAGGGGATGCAAATTTACTCTAATGCAACAACTATATGTCGATGCAAGATTCAAAACTACTCTAAAAGCAAAAATGAAAGTTGCTTGTTTATCAAACTTTATCTTGCCACTTAAGATGCCTAGATGGAATATGAAATGTTTCCATTCATTTCGACTAAACACTAAAAATAAGTTCTAAGACAAACATAAAGCACTTTCACTTCTCTAAAAGGAAACCAAATGAAAAACAAGTTCAAGAAAGCAAAACTAAGATTTTCAAAAGATTTTCTTCAAAGCAACAAACAAAAAGTCTTTTCAAAAAATGCTCTCAACAACACTGAAACTTGTGATTGAAGAATAGGCAATTAAACACTTTTGCGAATCAATCACCACTTAATGGATGAAAACCCAACAAAAATAAATGTGTTTGAAATCGCTCTTAACAATCAAAAGCAGCAATGAAAGCCTTGGCAATGAAAACCAACAAAGATCAAAAAGACAAATTCCAAGAAAGTGTCAAACAACAACTTTCATGAAACAAAGAAGCAGATGGTCACAAAAAGCGATTTTGTCAAGCAAACAAAAAAGTCATCAAAAGCAAGATTAACACAAAGATTTAATTCAATCTTCCTACCCTGATGAAACAGAGCAGCCAAGATTCCTAGGCAGAAATCTTGCGTGCCTTAGCAAAACGATGACGCTTGCAATCAACAAAAAGCCAAACCAACACTCCTTATAATCAGAGAGAATTCAGAACGAGATGCTCGCTGTGAAACAAATAACTGATACTGGAAAATGACTGTTTCAGACTGACTCAAACCACCAAACAAACCTTTAGAGGTCAAAAAGATTTACAAATCTTGAAAATTAGAATATATACGCGACTGTACTGTAGTACAGATTGCGTGTATACGCGATTGTGTTTGAGGAAACCTGCATATACGCGGGTTCACTCAAAGAAACAAGCGTATATACGCTTTTGTATCTAAGAAAAACAACGTATATGAAAAGCTTCAAGAAAAAAAAAATAAAAAAAGACAAACTGAAGAAACTGGCAAAGCTTAAAGTTCAAGAACATACCAGACAGTAACAGCAAGCAGACAAGGCAGCTGAGCCCTGATTGGCTTGAAAAACACCCAAACTAGGAACAACAAGAGTGTTGTCCCCAGTGGAGTCGCCAATTCTGGTAGAGGGAAAAACTCCCCTAGGGCTTTTTGGGTGAAACCCTAGCAGACTGAAAGTTGTCTATTCAAAGAAACATGCATTCATACAGCCATTATGCTATTATAAGCAAATTCTATGATAAGGGTACGTACCTTTAGTCCTACGTTTGAGAAGGCCTTTAGGGTCCAAACCCTTCTTGGAGTTCCCTTCTTCTCTTTTGTCCTACAAACCAAACAATTCAAAGAACGCAGTAGTACATGGACAAAAACTTATAAAGAAACCATCTTCCTGTTACAAAGAAAGGTAGTTAGTTATGAAATCCAAACGACCATTCACACATGAATTCAAAACATGAATATCATTAACATAAAGAGGATTCAATTCGGGAACCAAGACATGTGCTTCTTTTATTATAGACAAATAAAGTACATAAAAAGGAATATGTTCACCTGAGTCACCTTCAGCAGGCTCCAAGCAAAGCTTCCTTCCGGATCCGTTCCAGCCTCAAGCCTCTAACAAAACTCCTTCCATGACTCTCTCCATGATGTCATAAATGGTGGATGAACATCAACACACAAGGAAGCAAAGGTTTCCTGTACAAAATGGGGGAAGTGCAGAAGGCACAAGGGACTTCAGACCTGGTCAAGGTAAAAATCTCAGCATAATAACCTTTCTCTCTATTCTCTCCTCCCTTAAGCCTTCCCTTTGAGGTCTTTTTATACCATCTCCAAAGTAGTTTTTTAGTTAGGAGTTGGTTGGGAACAGTTGGGCCACGGGCACTAACAGGTGATCAGCAGGTAAAACCCGCGATCTCCGCCCGAAAAGGAGGAATTTTATATTTTTTTAAGTGTTTTAATACATACACGCGGGTTTGATATACACAGACCCGCGTATACACGCGTTTAACTCAGGGCAATGTCGTGTATAAGGAATAAAACATTGTTTTTTAAATTTTAGGACCAGGTCTGGAAGGAGGGGTTGCCCTAGGCCATAAGTACAACATCACAAATCATAAGAGTGAGATTTGGAGCTATAACAGTACTATCTTGGTTGCTTGCTAACTTGTTCAATCTTTCAATATAATCTTCCTGGGTCATCAATTTTTCATGTATTACCATAGGACCGGGAAGTCCTTTTTCTCTTAAGATGCCATACTTTGTCATGAAACTATCAATGTCTTCTTGGATGCTCTGACATCTTTTCTCCAGATTGAGCATCAGGTTCCTCTTAGTAAGAACCTTATTTATTTCAATGATGGTTTTTGTTCTATCGTCAATTTCCAATTCATCCAGCTGGTACCTGTTTCTTCTATTAAAAAATGTGATCAATTGATTAGCTTCTTCAGGTTTGTCTCCTAATTCTTCCACTATCTTGTGTATTGCTTCTATGGCCACTTTGAATAATTCAGTCTGTTCAAAAATAATCTGAATAGAAGGCCAACATCATTGATGGAATCAATGATGTTGGCCCAAATAATTTCTTTCATGTCTCCAAGTGGTTGCTGCAATGTCAAGTCCTTTTCGAGGACTCTGATTCTTTCTACCATCCTTTGGTTCTTCTTAGCTTCTTCTTTCTATTTTATTTGTACACGTTTACAATTGGTTTCTAAACTTGACACTTGTTCCCTAAGTTTCATAAGCTCAATGGCCTAGATGATCGTTTCCTCCATGGTCTTGATCAATTCTGCAGTCTTTTCTGTTGGTGTCTCTGTGCTTGTTGACATGCCTGTGCCTGCTGAAGTACCTGTTACTGACAATGTTGTAGTTGGTGGAAGTGTAGGTGCTAAGGCATCAGTCAAGGTGGAGGGCACAGTTGTGGAAACTGTAGGTATTACAGTGTGAGTGGTGGCCAGCTCACTCTGTTTGGAATGTATTAAATTGTCTAAATTTTTTTCAGTTTCCTTCAATTGTTCATTCAACTTAAGGAATAGGTCCATAAGCTCTTCCTCCTTCTGTGTTTCCAACACTTCAGCTATTTGAGGATGATGTAGAGGAGGAATTTTAAGCTGCTTCTTCAGTGTAGCTATGTCATCATTTTTCTTCTTTATAAGCTTCTTTGCAGCTTTCACATCCTTGGGATCATGTCCCAGTTCTATGACCAAGTCCTCTAAGGACTTTATTTTGGTGTCTTTGGCTTGAGAAGAGGCCTTCTCCAATTGGAATTGTGTTGATATATTATTCAGCAAATTCTGAAGTTGGTGGGCTACAATTGCTTTATTGGTCAAAGTGGAGTAGACCATTTCACCAGTTTGCTTATGTAACTCAATTTGGTCAATAGGATGGATATCCTTTTCCAATACCTCAAAATATGTTTTAAGATAATCTGCCATTGATTTGGGTTGTTGTATGGTTGGCTTCAAAAAACTCATCTACATTTTCCCTTCTTTTATGTCAAAGGCTGACATTAGCCTTGTTTGGTTTGTTGGAGCCATTTTCAGGTAATGTGCATAACTTTTCACCTTTAGCCTTTCATTCCTTGCTTTTATTTCCTTATATTTCTCTTTGATATCTAGGCTCTGTCCAGTAGGAGTCCTGAAGGAGGATACTTCCACACTCTGTTGTCTTTCTAACATTTGAGCCTATGAGGTGGAAGGTTCTTGTGTACCTCCTGAAGGAGTAGTATGCATGCTTTCTGTTCTTTCTGCACCTGTAGTTCATGTTGTCTCCTTAGTATATTCCTGCTCTGAAAATGGATTCAACCTCTGCCTTTTAGTATATGTTTTGGCAGCAAGTCTGCTGGAAGGAGTGGCCTCTTCTGTGTCTCTTTTGAGGTTCCTCTCCTCATTCAGAGGAGTTTGCAAAATAGGAGGATTGTTCATGATTTTTTCGGGTTGAGAAAGCTCCTCTGAAATCTCAGGCTGTTCTGATTCTTCTGGCTGTTCTGAAAGTCCTGGCTCCTCGATGGCCCTGCTTTTGCTGTCTACCTAATGTGTCTCTATTATTGTCTCTAATATTAGACTCTCCTGGCACCTGTACAAGTGAATCCTCATCAAGTCTTCTATCTAAATCAATCAAATAATTGTTGACAGCAGTTTTTGTGCTATCCCGGTCTACCAAAGTTTTTTCCACTGATTCAAGTTGATTTGCATACTATTCAATTTTAGGGATTCTATGGTGGATGTAAGGAGATAGTTTATTCGTCTGTATCCTATTGCAAATGAAGTCTAAAGGGTCATAGTTCCAAATAAAACTTTGGTTGATCTCACCTTTGTAGGATTTCCTCTGCTTCCTTTCCTACTTCTCTATTATTACATATGAATGGGCCAAGCTGATCCTTTATCCTAAGTTGAGCCTTCTTCTTGGCTTTCACCAATGCACCTCATCTAAATTGATCATTTGTTTGTAGTACTCCAGGGCAAACAATCTCATGGGGAAGTATCTCGGCAATTTGAAGGGAGCCAGCTCACATCCATAAATTCTGATTTTAGTGTAGTTTTGGTAAAAGTACCAATCCCCCACTTTATATTGCTTAGACAATTGTAGGACCCTCCTGATTTTTGCACTGATTCTGGGGGAAGGGCTTCCTAGTAGCATAGTTGTCACAAGGTACACAAAGAGATCTATGAAATCAGTATAAGAATTTTCAGAGTCAAATTGATGGATTAATGAAGTAAAAAAAATCGTTGATCTGGGGTTGCCTCTGGTATCAAGCTTTTGGAGGGTGATTGGAAACCTATCAGCTTGATAATACAAGAAAAAATGATATAGAACTAAAGAATATTTAAACACTCTTTCATTATCCACCCTCATGAATTGATCATGCATTTTGTCAGCAATAAACTTAGCATAGTCAAACATGATGGCTGGTGGTTGGCCAGGAGAGTAGATGGACATAAAGGATATTATGATTTCATCAACAAATTCACTTGTGGTGTAGCCTAGCAAACTGGATATCATGTATATGACGTCTCGGCCAAGGTTGGATAATATAGTCCACAGGTAAGGGGGAGAGTCCTTTGGAGTGTATTGTTCTTCTCTGATGAAGGTTTGGTATAACTGAGCAAGTCTAATTGAGGCAAGGATAATTTTAGGGCCGAATGTTCGCCCTTTGGCGAAATTAAGGGGTTTTAAATTTTTAGTGGGCGAATATTTTGTATCATAGTACATTTTTACAAATCACCTCAAATAGCCCACCTTATTTTAAGAGAGAGGGTAAAAAAGGTAAATTTAGCCCTTGAAATTAGGACTTACAACCTTCCATTCACCCATTTTCAAGAATAGTTTTTATTTAAGTGAATCCATTCGCCCATTTTCAAGAATAGGTTTTATTTAAGTGAATCCTATGGGCCAAATACCATATTTATAAAAGAGGTATGGTAAATTAATAAAATATAAATAAATGAGAGGTATGGTAAATAAATAAAACATTTTTTATATTTACTCCATAAGTCACCTTATATACATGTAAGGGTGTAAACAAATAAAAATATAAGTAAAGTGGAGGTATGGTAAATAAATAAAACGTCTTTTTATACTTACTCAAAATGTATGGTAAATAAATAAAAATATAAATAAACTAGACGTATCATAAATAAATAAAACCTCTTTTTATATTTAGTCCATAACCCTCGTTCTATTTATGAAGGCTCAAGAAAGAGGTTTTATTTAAGTGAATCTTATGGGCCAAATATCATATTTGTAAAAGAGGTATGGTAAATTAATAAAAATATAAATAAACGAGAGGTATGGTAAACAAATAAAACATTTTTTTATATTTACTCCATAAGTCACCTTATATTTACGAACACTCAAAAAATGGGTTCTGTTTAGGTGAAACCTATGGCCAAAATACTATGGGACAAATACCATGGACTAGATTGTTATTAATACCATGCAAAAAACCATTATTAACCCTAATATTAGAATTAATAAAAATAAAAATGGCACATGGTATTGACCCATGGTATTCACCAAAATGGCACATGGTATTGACCCATGGTATTCACCTGGAATGTAGCCTATTTAAATGGGGGAATTAAACCAGCATGTAGCCTATGCTAAGATTCACTAGGACTTTACAAAGTTTTATTATTTAGTGAAAGACTCGCCAAGATCTTACAAGATTTTATAATTGAGTAAAATATTCGCCATGCCTGGTAAGAGATTCGCCAAAAAATTATATATACATATTATATTATTGATAAAATCGCCTTCCATTTTTCCTATATACCATGGAGATTCGCCCATTTATTATATTTATAAATTTAGGGGGGTTCTTAAAATTTTCCCTAAATTGAGGTGAGTGTACGGTATCTGTTCAACATATCTCCAATGGAAAGAGGAGCTAGGCTTTGGCTTGGCTGTAATTGTAGCATTTCATTAATAGATTCAACAGTGATGGTAAATAAAACATACTGGTTAGGGATTCTCACTACCCTTTGGATGGGATCATAGTTCATATGGTAGTAATGTACAATCTCTGGCAAGATATGAACTCTAAGGAACTGGTACTTGGGTAAACCTAATTCCCAAAGTCCAATGGGGTCTGCATGATTTAGGTATTGGTTTTTGTACTTGCAGAATAGTTACAAAGGGGATTTTGAGACAAAATTATCTTTAATCTGGAAATCTTTGTCTGCAAGTTTGAGATGATCTAAATACCTATGAGGAGTCGTAATGGGCATGATATTCAACGAAATTGGGGCATCCATTCAGAGAATTTTGGGAAAAACTGGTCTAATTCAGGCTTTTTGAAGTCACTAGGCAACTTATTTTACTAAATTACTTAGTATTTGAAGCAATTTAGTTCAGGTTTGGTAAGAAAACAGGGTTTCTTAGTGAAATTGGGGTAAATACCTGGTTTCAGCTGTTGAACGGAGTAATGGAAACTGTGCACTATTTGCAGGAAGTGCACGCACTTGAAAGGTGGTTGAGAATTTCAACAGGTTTAGTTAGTTGACGGTTGGTAGCAGGTTGACGGTTTGAACGTACTCTGTGCTTTTCATGGAAGTCAGAATGTTCTCTTTTCACGATAAAATGAAAAAACTATAAGTTTTTTGGTTTTATGCATAAATTCAATGACTTTGGTGGGTACATTGGGAAAATGACAGTTGGCGCCAACAGGGGATGTGACGTTTTGGCGTGTAGTAGAGGCGGTAAGCGGAATCCATCGCACTACTTTTTGGGATAAGTGGTTTTGGGGGGAGGCCACCCGATGCCATTCATCGGGCGCCACGTAGCGGCGGGGTGAATAGTGAAACCACTCACATCGGGCGGGTAAAGGTCAGCCTTCGAAGGCCGCCCGATATGAGTGTCAACCATTGGATCTGAAGGGGTCAGATCGCACGGTGATCGGGGCAATGATTTGATCGGAGATTTAATGGAGGGGCCCGATAGGGTTTTAATGAGTGGAAGGATTAATTAACTATGGATTAGGGAGGCTTAATGATGTCGGGGGTGATTTGATTGGCGGGGACAGATTATTAATTAATCACTGATTGATTAATTAATCTCTTTAATGCGGTGGTGGGTCAAGGTTATTAATTAGTCACTAATCGACTTAATTAATCCCTTTAATTTATTCACTAATAAGGTTTATGTTTCAAACCTTGGGGGCGGGATATTATCATATGGGTTTTAATAAAATATATGGGAAATGGTTTATCTTTGGGATTTAATAAATATAATTAAAATTAGGAGTTAATTTTGCATGAAAATGGAAAATGGATTTTGTGCTAAGTATAATGCATTTGAAATTTATTTACATTTTCGCATTTAAACATTATAACTTAGGCTAAATGCGTATTTGTGGGTTTTTGTGAAAAAAGGGTTTTGCATGGGGGTAATTACTTTCCCTAGGCAAATGGTGATTTTACCTTAGGAAAAGGGATCTATTAGATGAAATGGATGATTTATGGAGGGGGTGAATGTTGGTGAGGGGGCTTTAGTACTTAGACCCTATAAGTTATTGGGTTGAGGGTCTGGTCCCTCCAGAAGTTAGAGAAATGCTCTGAGCCCCTCTAACTTAAGGTTTTAGGTACTTTTGTCTTTACTTATGGGAAATTTGTAAACTTAAGGGTAAAATGAATGGGGAAATTAATCACTTGACTTTATGTAATTGCCCAATTATCATCCATACTTTAGAAACTTGATGATGAAGGTAAATGATATGATCTTAACTAATCATTCATCAAAATTCTGCAACCAATCAACTACTTACCCATCTACTCATCCTACCATTTTTTCTACTCTTTATTAGGTTGCACTTAAGCTGGAAAACCCTTATCAAACATTTTTATTTTCTTTCACTCTACCTAATCTAATTATCTACCAAGTTTAAATAGTTTGGTCAGATCTTATTCTCTATCTCTAAACATGAAATTCAAAACATGGAATACCCATGATTACACTGTTTGGTTCCCATGGATTGTGGCATGAATAACAAGTTGCACACAATCATTATTATGAAAAAAAGTAAATAGTGGTGGCATTTGGGCTTGCACAGTTTCATGGTATTTTTCTTTCTTGGGGTTCATTTTTTCATCTTTTCCTACCTTTTTTACTCTTTTTGTCATTTGATTTTTCTTTTAGGACGCACCCTCTTTAAATTTTTTAATATTTTCGATTTTCTTGAATATGGAAAACATTTGCAGAAAGAAAAGGTATGTACATATTACAGATTTGACCTCAGCTATTCAAAAATTATGACACCTATTGGTATAGAAACATAACACACTCATTGTAAGAAAGAAGGACATGATGAGGCACACTGCTGGTTTTTGCATCCAGAATGGAAACCTAAGAAGTTCGGTTGTAAGGACAGAAAGAATGCTATTGCTATTCAGCAGGACTTGGGATCATATTCAGGCGATGAAACAATAGTTATAGCCACAGTTATTAAAGGTAAAGATTCTAAAGCATCCACAAGTAATTCTGCACAATCTGTTGATAATGAAAATAATGAGAGGGAAAGAAATGAGCTTTTTCATATTAGAGTAATTTCCAAGCATAATAAGATTGATACTTTATTTGATAGTGGATCACAAGTAAATTTGATTTTTGAAACACTTTTAAAGAAGTTGGGATTACAAACAAAACCTCATGATAAGCCATATCCATTAGGTTGGGTGTGTGATAAAACAAATCTACAAGTAACAAGACAATGTAAACTTAGGTTTACCATTAGATCAACATTTGTAGATGAGGTTGAGTTAGATATAGTTCCGTTGGATATATTTGGTATTGTTTTGGGAAGTCCATACTTGTATGATAGGAAAGCTATTTTTTATAGAGCTGAGAATAAGTATCAACTCATTAAAGATGGAATAGAATATATTGTAAGAGCTCATAAACTCAAAGGTAACTATTCTCTCATCAATTCAGGACAGATGAAAAGAATTGTGAATTCAAGTAAGCAATTTTTACTAATGGTTGTAAAGGCAAAGGATCCTAAAAAATCCAATGCATTTGAAGGTTGAGATTCTAAACAAAAAGTTGATTTTGTTAAAGTTGTTTCAGAATATGGTGTTCTATTTCAAGAACCTAAAGGTCTGCTACCCAAGCAAGAAATAGTACATGATATTTATTTGCAACAAGATGCTCCATTACCTAATATTGGAATGTACAGGTTGTCAGCTTTTGAAAATGAAAAGATAAAGAAGCAGGTACAAGAGTTGCTCGATAAAGGGTTTATATGACCAAACACATCACCATGTGGATCTCCAATTGTGTTGGTGAGAAAGAAAGATGGTTCATGGAGAATGTGCATTGACTATAAAGCACTAAATAAAATAACGATCAAGAATCGTTATCCTCTTCCTCGTATTGATGATTTATTAGATCAATTGAAAGAAGTAGTTTACTTTTTTAAGTTATACTTACAAAGTGGTTATCATCAGGTCAGAGTTGCAGAACAAGATGCATGGAAGACTGCTTTCAAGACAAAGCAAGGATTGTCTGAATGGTTGGTTATGCCTTTTGGCTTAACTAATGCTCCTGCTACATTTATGAGAGTTATGAATGATGTACTTAGACCATTTATTGATGACTTTGTAATTGTTTATTTAGATGACATTCTTGTTTTTAGTAAGACATAGGAAGACCAAGTAAAGAATGTGAAGTAGAATTTAGATGTTTTAAAAAGAGAAAATCTCTATGTAAAACTATACAAACATGAATTTGGCAGAACATCTTTAAATTATTTGGGTCATATTATAGGGGGTGATGAATTGAAGATAGATCCCTCTAAGGTTGAAGTCATTATGAACTAGCCTAAACCCAAATCTGCTAGAGAGGTTAGGAGTTTCTTAGGGGTAGCACAATAGTGGAGAAAATTTATTGCTAACTTTACTTTGATTGCAGCTCCATTATATGCTTTAACAGGATTGAAACAGGTGTTTAAGTGGGGAGGAAAACAGAAGAAAGCCTTCAACACCTTAAAAGAGAAAATCAGTACTAGCACTGCCAGATCTTCAACATCCATTTGAGATTGAGACAGATGCCAGTGACTATGCCATGGGAGCAGTGTTGATGCAACACGGAAAACCCATATGCTATCATTCTAAGACATTTACTTCTGTAGTAGTTAATTATCCCACATATGATAAAGAATTGTATGCATTAGTACAAAGTGTGAAAAAGTGGAAACATTACCTAATGGGTAAAGAAACAATCATACATACAGATCATCAACCACTTCAATATTTGCACTCACAAACTAAATTGTAGCAATCAAGACATTATAGATGGATGGATTTACTACAACAATTTCATCTTGTCATCAGATATAATGCATGAAAGTTACATTGAGCAATATGCTCAAGATGTAGATTTTAAAGATGTATATGCAACTTTAAGTCATTGTTATAGACATTTTTGGGCACTGCAACCCCAATCATAAAATGTCCATAAACCAAGGGCTCTTAAGTCCCTAAAAGTGTTGTTCCAACCCCTAAAAGAACAAGGTCAGTGTAGAGCTATAAAAAGGGTCTCTTTCACCTCTAATTACCTCACATTAATATGTCAATCCGGGAACGTTTGGTTATTTCAAAGAGTGACTCAATCCGAGGCTATTTGTCAGAGTAATGCTAGTAGTACAACGTCCTACAAAAACACAAGAGTAAACTAATGCTTGTCTATGACTAAGTTCCTTCAAATGACTAGAGCACACACTCTTAAAATTAAGCAACTTTATCAGTCAAGGGTCCGACAGCAGTAGTCCATCCCTTTGGAAACTGATGGAAAGGAAACTAGAGCATGGATCACGGGTCTGGGAGCAAGACAGTAAATGCAGAGGCTCACTACAGCCACAGATTGTCTCTCACACCAAATGTGAGTAAATGAAACGACAGATAAAAATGGAACGGCAAATAGGAAATTAAACAGAAAATCTAGAAAGGAACAACAATGCTTAAAATGGAACAGCAATCACTATAACTAAACCTCACGAGTAACAATCAAACTTTATCTTATCAACTCAAATTCTCTCATTATAATCAAAACTCCAATCTTTCATTCTCCAAGAAAATCACGCAATCCACTAAAGGAACAGCAATATCTCTCAATTATGGAACTGTTAGTGTCGGTCATGATGCCCTCCATCGGTGATCAAAAGCTCTTTGCATTATGCATAGGTAGGTGTCTCATCAATGTCAGTTTTGCATTTCGTTAGGCATGCCATAAAACTGATGGAGGAGCTGGTCCTTGTTCCCTTCTTGGCTTTGCTGGATCAGGTCATATCAGTTAATGAGCTTGTGTCACATTTGCTTTGCTTTGTCTTGAAGTCCAAAGTCTTAGGTCTAGGGTTTCGGTCAAAAGTCTTTGCAATGTCATGAGTCAAAAATCCATGAGTCCCCAGCAAGCCAGAAGGAGGTATGTAAATATGTTTCATTGATATTTTCATCAGGTACAGCTCATTTATACCTTGGATTTAAAAACCATGTTTTTAAAGCCAAGGTCATGTCAATTTTGCAAAAAATAAGGAAATTTCAAAAATTCTTCACAATGCCGACAATAACCCTGGTCTCCTCACTAGAGTCCATCAGATGGTCTACCTGCAAAAAGAACGGAGTTAAAGCACTCAAAAAGTCAAATTCAGGACAAAAGTAAACTCAAAACAGTGTTAAAAGAAAATGTCAAAACAAAACATTAGAAAGTGGGTTTGGTAAGTAAATTTTTTCAAATTGGGCTTATAAAGAGTCAAATTCCCTCTAAAACACCCTCATTGTGCATCTAAGAGCTTGCAAAGAAGAGTGAGAGGGCGAAGAAGGTGAAAGGAGGCGAATTGCAGAGAATTTGGGTCATTTTCAGGTGCACGACCACTCAGGAGCTGTGCGCGACCAGTCAGCAGCTCCTCCGCAGTGTTAATTCCTAACGGGCGCGACCAGTCAGGCTGTGCGCGACCAGTCAAAGCCCGTGCGCGACTAGTCAAACTGTCTTCCACAAAACCACTTCAAATTTGCTCAATCGCCCTCTTGCTTGCTAAATTGATCGAGGTAGGGTCTTCTAACATGCTGGATGTTTGAAATCAAGGATGTTGGGCTTGTGCTTATATATATTTACTACCAAGAATGTAAAGAGGAATGGATTTTAGTTATTGCTTGTTCATGTAGGCATTATGCTAGGGTTGGTGTTCTTTTTCAAGGTTTTAAACTCCCATTTATTCGCTCCATTGTTTCCCATTAAATTCACAATTGTTATGATATGTCTCTATCTTATGTCATTTGCAAAGAATGTTAAATTTCCCATCCCCAATACCTAAACCCTATCCCTCCCTCGCATACATTCCCTAAAACCTAATGCCCTCCATCTAATCTACCCAAAACCCTAACGTCCTTCACACAGCAAGGATAACAAATAAACACAGCAAGAATAAAATGATGTGCAAAAAGAAAAAGGCAATATGATGGCAAAATGACAAAAACTAAAAGAAAGGCAATATGACTGTGCATAGTCATTACAAAACAGAGAACATATTTGCTGTGTATATTCAAAGCAAAAACAAAGACAATGCAGCTGTGTATATTTATCAAAAAGACATATTGCTTTGAGTATTCATTACAAAAATAATGTTGCTGTGTCTCCCAAAACCAAACCCTGTTTTTCCTTTTCCCTTCTATCCCCTAATATCCTTGTTTCAATACAACTTTTTTTTTTCCTGTTGAAGTTGTCAATGAAATCCCTTTTCCCCTATGACAAATGTAAAAGAATCCCTTGTTTCCCTTAGCATCAAATGTACATGAATCCCTTGAAAAACAGAGTATGCCTTATAATGTACAGTCAAAAGACAAAATCAAAGAGCAAGTTGTTGATGCTAGTGATCTATGCTGCCCCATACCCCTGTTATACATGTTGTCCCTTACCCCCTGTTGAGCATGTATATCCTTTCTCTTGGTTATTATCATCCATGTTTCCCTAATAAAAACATTTCTTTGCAAATGATTTCCCGGTGATTAAGATGAGATTGTATGTTTGACAGTTTGTGAATTGTCCCTTAGAAATTCCCTATTTTTATATGTTTCTCTTTCCTTATGAAAAATCCCCTCCCCTAACATTTCCTTCATGATTTTGTTCCCCTTGAAAACAACATACAACTCAGTATTTTTGCAGGCAAGGGCAGCAGTTTACTTTGTCTATTTTCTCCACTTTGCTCAAAAGCACCATGTCAACCACTGAAACCTATGAGCAAGGTGATGACCGGTCTTCTTCCACAGAGGTTGAGGTACAGTAGAGGCCTCGTAGGGGTGGCAAAGGTGGTCATCATAAGAGAGAAGAGCCCACATCTTTAGCAGAATTACAGGCCTGCCCTTTGGCAGTGAATTATTTCCGTTATATGTCATGTTTTCAGTTCTATGAGAGGCTTGCCCAGATTCAGCACCACGGGGAGTTGGCCCGCTTATTTGTTTTGCACCTTCATGATGGGCAGGTCACTCTTGCAGGGGTGAATTTTGTGCTATCTCCGGAGGTGATTTCAGAGGCTACCGGGATACCAAATGTGGGTGAGGTGTGGCCCAAGCGCAAAATGTTGGATTATGTTTATTTTGAGCCATATGTCAGGCCAGCATTCATGAGCCACTTGTCGGGGTTCTTTCCTTTCAGATTCCTCCGGGGGGAGTATGCTCCGATCATGCGGCTTATCATGCATTACTTCACATGTGAGGGGAGATTTTCATAGGTCTTCTCTTATCACATTCGCCTGTTGATGCACTTTACCCGAGTGAGGATGATGAACATCCCGGTTTTCTTCTTCCAGGACATTCAGAGGATGGTGTCCGTGTTTCAAAGGCGGTCCCCAGCTCAGCAGTATAGGAGTTTGTCCCATCATGGTCTCATTCAGCTCATTGTTTCCCATCAGTTGAGTCAGCAGGGCATTCCATGGGCAGACTTCATTTCTCATGAGTTCTTTACAGTGCCACCACAGCCACACCCAGAGCCAGAGGTCATTTATGAGGAGGGAGGTCCATCTCACCAGCCCGAGATCATTGTTCCGAGACAGGTTGCTTCCTCACCTCAGGTCACCTACCAGAGAGGTCACAGGACCTTGTTTGCAGCAGCTCGACGAGTACTTTCTCCACAGCAGGTGGAAGGGGTCTCGCCATCATCATCTACAGGTCAGCGAGTGTTATCTCCACACCAGGTGGAAGGGGCCTCGCGTTCTCCATCAGCAGTACCGGAGGGAAAACAGCCCATGACAGAGGAGGAGAGAGCCGGTGACACACAGGTTGACATCATTGATCTTGATGCTTGCTCCCCCACTTCAGATTTGCATGAGATCATCCGACAGAGAGAGGCGGAAAACCGCTTGTTGCAGCAAAAGCTCCAAATGGCTCAATGGACCATCACTTATCTGGAACAGTGCACCAAACAATTAGAAGAGGAAAAAGAACTTGATGAGCTATGGAGGATCCGCAGTGATCGAACTTTGAACCGTAGGAGGCCCGGTGACCCATTGCCTGCTGACCGGGAGTCTTTGCTCATTCAGGAGAATGCTCGCTTGGAGAGGTTGTTGGAGAAGGCCAACCAGGACAAGAGGCTGCTACGGAACATGAAGAATCATTATTGGGCGAGGATGCATGTTTGCAAGGAAAAAATGAAGATTTTCCAAAGGAGGTTATCCGAGGCCCGCAAGAGGAAGAAGAAGACCAACCCACTCCGTATCTTGGCTGAGGCCTCTCTCACTCACCATGATACTCATTAGCATCCTCCTAGTAGCAAACCCAAGAAATTTTGAGAGTTTTGAGGCAGTTTTGGCAGTTTTGGGAATTTTACAGGTTTTGGCCATTTGACTGGTCTCACCCTGCGCGCGACCATACATGGGGGCAACTCAGAACGGGGAAAACTTTGCATTTTTGGAATTTTCATGCAAAAATACACTTGCCTATGGATGGGTTTCAGATTTTATGGAGATTTGGGTTTCCAAAAGCTCAAAACACATGCAAATTTTGACTTTCTGCCCTTATTTTGAGTTGCAGAAAGCTGTCTTGGGAGAAATGACTTTTGAGGGGTCAAATCAACTCCAAATTCACAAATTCTGGTGGGGTTGGAAAGTAGACTCGCAGACCTTTCCAACGAGCTATCTTGCACCTGATTTGAACACCGGGAAGGCCCTCAAACAGAGCTGTGAATGTGCGCGACCAGTCAGAGTGATGTGCGCGACCTGTCAGGGAAATTTGCCTGTTTTGACCAGTTCGGCCAGCAAAACACTGTTTTCATCTTGGTTGACTTTTGAGGCATGTAAATGATGGATTTTTGTGTAATTTTCATGGCATTTAGATGCTTTTACTCTCCTTCATCACTTCTAGAAGATTCTTTGATGTAAATGGTAAATATTTAATGCATGGATAGGTTCCCTAAGTTTTAGAGGCAAGTTGTTTTCACTGCCTATTATCTAGTGCTCAGTTTAGAATTAGTTGAAACAGCTCCTAGGAAGCTGAGCTCGACCCCTAGAGGTGGGGAAAGGAGTTAGATCATCTATATTATTCCTTCTCTTGCTCATTTTCATGGTTGGACTCTTGAGGGAGAAGCTCCTATTGTATATTTTACTTGTATCTCTGCAATTTGAGGAAAAGGAAGACCAGGGTTTTGCAGACATCATTGGGATTCTTGTGGACTCTTGTGTTGATGGTGTGTTCTCTTATTGTAATTGTAAGTGTGTTTATGTGTTCCATCTCTTTCTTTACTGCAGCTTATTAAACAAATGAAGTGATAAAGTTTGAATTCATGCTTGCCATGCTCAGCTTTCAAATTTGTTTAATGTTTATGTTTTCCACTGTCTAGAGAGGATTCAAAGTCATTATTTGCCCTCTTTAGCTTCTCATTTTTCTGCCTTCATCATCCATCTCAGCTAAAGGCATCAGCACAAACTCCTACCTTGCCCCAAAGACCCACCTGCAAAAACTGAGCTCAATCCCCGCACCCTGAAATGCACTCCCTCCAATTGCCACCAAAAACCCAAAAAAAAACTTTAAATCAACCTTCCTAATCAGTTTACTAGCCTAATATCAGTGTTAACTTGTTGGTCATCTCACCCCATTAAAAATTTGCCGAGATAGACCGGAGAGAGCCTTCTCATACCCCGTAGGGCTAGCTACGAAATGAAATGGTTTGATGTTGCCTTGAAGGTTTACCTTCCTCAGCCTAGGGTGAAATATCAAGCGCTAACAGGAACAACATGTGAAAATCATACACACGTAACATTCTAAGGAAGTAATTTTATTTAATACCAATTATCAACAGGAATTATAACTGTGTTTCAAAATGGAACAGCATGAATTCTGAATCATAAAGAACACACCTTTCAGATAATTACCTTAACACACATACTTAGCATAGAAGCTCCATAACATAATGATAACACTGTTCAGTTAAGTCTAATAAGATTTCATCCAATCTAAAAGTATTGATAATATAATGCAGAGTCAATGGAAAGAACATTAATGAATGAATCTTAGCAGAGCATGTGATTAACTTATAAAGCATATCAGGTTACCAACTAGTGACGATAAGCAAACCACGTAGAAATCAAATCGTAGTGATACAGAAGCAAGTGTCCTCCGGGGCTGGGCCCTTAGCCTCAAGGGTACACCGCTTTAAGCTAATCCAGATGCGAAGATGAGATAATCACCAAGTTTATATTAATGCATAAAACAGAAAGTACAATGAGCCAAGTTCAACGAGACTCGATGATCAAAGTTAAGTCTTTAACAAAAAGTTACATAAAAGTATCTCTCCCCTCAGACTAACAGTGTCGTCTGTTTATATAAGGGTAATGGTGGAGATGTATAAGTGATAAGATAAATAAAGCAGCGATCCCTCAGGATCGAAGATCCTGAGGGATTCGTAAAACTGTTAATCCCTAATCACTTCTTTCTCCTCTGCCGAGCTGGTGCCTTTTCCTCCTTTTCCAGACCGGTTTACTTCAGCTTGCTTTGCCTCGTCTGCACTCGGTCCTTCGTCAAAGGGACAGCAGTTACCCTGTTCTTATCTTCTTCTTTGGAACATCAGCTCCTTGTTTTTACCCTTTCCTGCACAGGAGAATGACAACTATCAGCAGATAAGTCTTTGCATACTAATTCCACGTATTCTACCACAATTCTCTATTGTTTTCCACATTCATGATGTAAAAGATTCATAAGTCCTACTGAAAAGCCACTGAAATGATCATTCAAAACATACCTTTTTAGTACTCCGCACACCCCCCTGCTTACCCTATTTCATGCCCTCATGAAAACATTGTAGTTGACATGCAAAGCAGTGAGAGAGTGGGCTGGAGAAGGAATCTCATGCTGAGGCCTACAGCCATGGTGAGTGACTAGGTAGTCAAAGAACTGGCCTATTTGACCCTCAGGCATCTCATATAGGGCTTGATATCCGGGTGCAGGATGCCAGATAATTGGACTGTGGAATCTATATCCTAACCAGGATGGTCCTGCCCTCAAAATGCTTTCACCATATAGGTTCAAATGATTGGCAGCTAATTGAAAATTCTCATACTTAAATGGCTCCCTGAGCTGGACATTATGATTAGAGGTTCGGTACCGGAATTTGGTTGCATCAATGGTGAGGTCTTTGATAGAAAGAAAATATTCTAAACTTTGTCGAATGAGTGCCTCGTGCATGGGTCCTAACGTTTCAATGACACCTGGAGTTCTCATAAGGTTTCTATGTGCTTTCCATAGCTGTACTGGGTCCCTAGGCTCAGCCCTTACCCACAAGTCTAGGCCATTTTCCTGTCTCTGGAAAGTGTTATAGGCTTTGAGCCATTTAATCTAATTAACCCCGAATGAGATGAATGCTTGCAATTGAATGTCCCCAACAAAAGGGCCAGGGTTCAACTCAGTCTCCTGATCTAGCATGAGGTTATGCAAATAGAATTCACATAGCAATCTCTGGACCTTCACCCCATAATGTTTACAACAATCTATAAAGTCTTTGACAGTATTAATTTGTATCAGGGCACCTGCTTTAACAGCCTTGAGTTTTATTGTATGTATCGTTCCAATAAAAACAAAGCATAGTTTTTGGGAGGGGCCCTACATGCTAAAACGTCATTGTATAAAGAACACAAGGTATCCATCTATTTGATAACAGTATCTAACCTACGGGTTACCTTTGCAACTTTCTCCTGTTCCTTTTGCCACCCTTCAAAGGCCTGGCTTTCAGATTGATTGACATTCCGTAGTTGTTGTTGGAGTTCTTCATACTTCTCACGAGGGACTGTCTGCTCTCTAAGCCTCTCCATTTCTTGTTGAGCCTCTTTCAATCCTTTGTGAAAGGTCCTTATCTTTGGATCTCTTTTCCATGCATCAGTGGAGGCCGGCAGTTTTACCTGAACTTTCTTATTGCGCTGCTTTGAGTTCAGAACCCTTATCACCCCTGAGGGTGGTGCCTCTATTTGAATCTCCTTCCTCTGTTTGAATCTCCTTGTTGTCTTTTTCTTTTTTAACACGAATACCAGCCAGCAGTTGTTCCTTTTCAAATGGAACAGCAGTCTGTCCCTCAGCTTCATTTGGAACAGCAGCTGGACCTTCAGCTTCATTTGGAACGTCAACTGGGCCTTCAGCTTCATTTGGAATGTCAGCTGGGCCTTCAACTTCATTTGGAACAACAGCTATGCCTTCAGCTTCAATTGGAACAACATTTGAATTTTGGGCAGGGTTTCGATCAACAGAGCGATTTTTAGTCCTCCGCTGTTTTATCCTGCGGTTCCTTACTGCAATGGTCATCTTTTTCTTGCTGGTAGTCTTCCTTGTCCTCTGCCTCGCTTTTAGAATCCTGATCTGCTGGTGGAGCTGGGCTATTATGCTCAATAACCTCCGTTGTTCCTTTTGTAATTCTCTAATTTCCAATGTTTTATTAGAAGGAACAACAGGCTTTTTGTTGCGTTCTGGGCCGTGACTAGTCCCATGATCTTTCTCCTGGGGTACTTCTTCATTATTTTGTGCTGGTTGTTCTAGGGTAATAACCCTAACTGATTCCGTGGCTTCACTTTCTATTCTTACTTCCTCTGGAATTTCTTCTGGTGCCGTGGGAACAGATTGTTCCCTCTCAGTATCTCCTATCTCTTTTTCATCATGAACAGGCAGATTTCCTTCCTCTGCCTCTTCTGCATGTGGTTTTTCAGGTGCATCTTCTTCCTGAGGTTTATCGCGGAGGTATGGTGGAGTGGAAGGTTGGCCATATTCACCCATATTGGCCAAGATTGCGGCCAATTTCTCTTCTCCCACTGGGTCCTGTGGTGGGCTACCTACCTGCTGTCCTATTTCCTCCTCCTGCCTGGATTGTCCGTCTTCTGCCTCAGGATGCTCAATTTCCATTTCAGGGTTCTCGGCTTCTATCTCAGGATGTTCAACTTCTGTCTCAGGGGGTTCGGCTTCTGTCTCAGGAGGCTTGACTTCTGTTTCTGAATGCTCAGCTCCTTCATTGTTTTCCTCTTCGGATCGCTTAGCCTCCTCGGCCTCTCCTTCCTTTTCTCCTTCAACTTGTTCTTCTTCTATTTCTGGTCGTGAGGGTTGTTCATCCTCAATTACCACTGGCTAGCTAGTGCTTTCCTGGAGTTTTTCCAGCCTTCCTCTTATCCAGGCTAACCGGACTGATTTTCTGTGTTTCTTTGGCTGTTCCGGTGTATCAGTGTCATGCTTACGCTTTGTTGATTCCTGGCGGGTTTCTGGTCATTCGGATGTGCTTGCAACAGGTTTTTGTTTTCTTAATTCTCTGCATTTTTACGGACGTTCTGGTGTGCTTAGAGTATGTTTACGTTTTGGGGAAGGTGCTGTCGCTCTCCCCTCAATTATTGCAATTAATTCTTTCCAGCTGCTTTGCTACTGGGTGAGGCTATGACTAACTATTAGTCGGATTAATCCATGGTGGCTGACAACTGACTCTACATGATGTGCCTTTTTCAGGCTTCGTGTAGCGTCATGGAGTAAAGAATTCAAAAGTGCAGGAAGGTTTACAGAGCATTTTTTCTTTAAAACAACTAAGAGTTTAAGGTGTTGTGGCCTTACCACATCTTTTCTCCCCTTGCAGGTGATGTAGCTTTGCACTGTTCTTGCTAATTCTGCCCAGGGTTCTCCTAGCGTTGCTGGCAGGACTCCCTTCCCTTTGATTGTTAAGCTATGGCCTTCGTCCTAGAAAATTTCCATGATCTTCTGGAGTCTTTCCTTCTTCAATGTCCATACAGGTCCAGTGGCTGGTAGTCCCGAGACTTCGGAAATTATATCGTCGGTGACTGCTATCCACTTCCCCCGCACCATGGAGTGGTCCTCCTGTAGGTTCTGCAGAAATTCCATCGCCACTGTTTCATTGGACTCCTTCAGGCGACTGAGATAATTCAGCCAGCCCGCTCTTTCCAGGATCTCCCGAGCAGCAGCGGAGACTGTCAACTCCTGTGGTTCACTTCAAACTGCCCTGCCTCCCATGGTTTCACTGTGGATTCTCAATGGAACAGTAGTTGTTTGTGCTGTTTGAAACACAGAGAGGGTAGTAATCATCGGATTTGGAAAAAAACACAGAGTATGCAACAGAAATGAGTTATGAACAGCAACTTGTATAGAAAAAATAGAAATGTCATGCCGTTAAACCGTGCCATTTCCTGGTATGCTATCTTTCCCGAATAATAGGCTGACACATAACCCGGGGAATCATGAGGTGAACCTCCCCCCTGCAATGCGATAGGCTACCCCAACTGTCTGTTGAAGCCCCGAAAATCGGGTCGACAACAAGGGGGATACCCACCCAGTCCGAACCTTGGTTGGCAGCTCCTTATCCGTTTGGTATAGCAGGTCCGACTGGGGATAATGGGACTAGTTTCCCAATTTAAGGGTGTGTGTGTGTGTGTGCAGAGTTGGATGATGCTGATCTAAGAGTACTTAAAGCTAATTTAATTCAAACTTTTAAACTAACTCTATTCTATTGTAATCTAATGAGAAACAACACATCTAATCTACGCTAACCCTGGGTGTATTTCTTCTATTATGCGATCTAAAGAGATTTCAAACAATAACTGGTAATAAAGATCATTCAGCTATCATAAGAATAGAAATCAATTAAGATAAACCACTTTGCATAAAAAGTTAGGCAACAGTTGTGAACAGCATATCGCATAATAAGTTATTCATATATCAAACATAAATAAATGACTCCACCGTACAAAAGTGCCAAATGGTAACTCACACATTCATGCAGTAACATATAAACAACTAAAAACTGTATATCACTTTAAGAATATAAACAGAAACAGTCAAGAGATAAAAGTACCATTTATGACTGGTTCCACTCATAAGCTTCAAGCAACAATGATTTATCTCTCCTTGCTCTAACATCTACTAAGAGTACAGAAGTGCAACATCAGTAGCAGATATCAAATGCAAACATTAATAAACCTTGATCCATCCATTCATCAAAACCCCCTCCGAGGGTGCAAAAGTGCATGTTCTGAGGACAAGTTTTTTGACAAATTTTTGGACCCTTCTCCTAATGCCTGAGAAGGGTTTAAATACTGCTAACTAATTAACTTAATTACATAAATTTAGGATACGGTTTTATATGACCGCCCTTCTACTAAAGCAAAACTATTTCTAAAAATTGAATCTAATTCCTAACCATTTTTGTATTTGCTCCTTAGTGCTGCAAGCATGCAACATTCGCCTGGGAAGAGTCGACTAGTCGCCTTCTACTTTCGTTTGAGCTATGAAAATAGAAATAACAAGCGCTGGCACCACTTTCTGGTAAACTAGAAGATATTTTCGAGAATCTTCCTCTGGCTGGGTGTATTCACTACGTTTATACTTGGTAATAACCCAAATTTCTCTCAAACTGATCCTGCTTTTGCTATTTCGGTTTCTGGCCTTGCAAATGACTGAATAAGTTAGGGACTTTGCTCTCTGAACAATTTTCTGCATTGAAAATTGCCTCTGTTCTTTGTTCCGGGCTTTTCTGGTGCGTTTTCCTTCTTTAGCGCCTTTTTTCCTTTACCGGGCATAAGCTTCAGGATCTTTTGTAAACATGTTGCTTTTGTGCGCTTTTGACTCTGAGCGTTGGGTGGCCTATTGACATCAGCATCTGTTGAGTGATACTCTGGAATATGTGGTCCTGTTGCATGCGGCATCCGTTTATGAAGGCATCTCTTCTCTATTCTCCGAGCATTGATGCTTTCCCCTTTTCCTTAGATGTTTCCTGCACATTGCTTCATGTTATTTCCTGTCTTAAAGTTTACGCAAAGGAAAAGAGTAATGATAATAAAGATTGACATGAAAGCTTTAAGCTCTTATGAATGTATAAAATCATGACACCCATAGCGAACTGACTCTTCGAAAAACACAAAATTGTCCTTCTTGAATACTTTAGCGTACATTCATTAATTTCTTTTAAGGCGCGCGCCCAATTTTGGTTTACGGACTGCTTTCCTTGAATACTACGCCGAGGAAAATTTGCGATGGGTGATTTCTGTGACTTGCATCGCAGCATCGCGGATCGCGTTGTCAAGATGTGTCATCGCAGAAATTCATGATCGCATTTATCGTAAATCGCATTCATCGCAGATCGCACTTAGTCATTCAATCATTGTGTGTTGCTTACGCGATGTTGCGATATGCGACGTCGCATATCGCCCGTCGAAGATTTCTTAAGATTTTTCATTTAAGAGCGCTTCATAATGTATGCAATGCAATGAATTTCGCGTCACTTCTTCGTAGTTTATTATGCTCATAAGAAAATGTTTTATTCTCTTCTCGCGATGCGATATAGTTTTAAGGAGTTGAATACAAAAATTTTCATAAAAAGTTTTTTTTGGATTTTTTATTAAGGGTCCCCACTTGCTTGGTGTTATTGCTAATACCAAACAAAGAGGGGGGTTGTTGGTGGCCACAACAATGGTGATTCACTGGAAAGAACCAGTTATCTCTGCTTTTCTATTGAATTTTAACTTCCAAAGCAGAAAAATTTTCATAAGTCTAAATTTTGTTATGGACATATAGAGTACATTATGCCTTATCCTATCAATGATATTTTGTTTCAACCTTTTTCTATTCCAATTGTTTGCTTCCTCAGGGTTTCTCCTTGTATTTACATCAGCCATTACTTGGTCTTTTAAAGATAAAATAAGGTCTTCTCTGTGTGCTGGCTTTTAAAATATGCTCATTTTTCGTAGGTAGAGCCTCTGCTGCAAGCAGGCGTCCATAGCCTCGACAGGGTTACCTGTTACCCAGCAATGATCCTTTATCCTGCTTAAGGCTATTTACAACTTTTTGGAGAAAAACCCATTTTGACACTTTTTTCCTTTTTTATTCTCTAAAGAACAACTGGTTTGGTGGCCAAAATTATGACACAGTCATTCACTTGATTTACACTTTTGCTGAACAAGCTAGCTCGTGATGAGACCCCTTGTCTTTTGATTGCAACAATCTTGAGTCATTGCCCTGTTTTGGTGGACAGTATTGGAAAAGTCAGCAAGTTATAATATATGTGATCATGATAAGCCGTCTCGTGATGAGACCTCTTATTCTTTGAGATATAGTGTTTTCTCGGATTGTTCCTCTGAATGCCGCGATTTCCTTTAGTAGGGAGGAAATCATTGTTTTTCCTTAAGAAAGCTCTGGACGACAATAATAGAGTTTGAAAACAACAGTTTTACAGAGAATCTTTATTTTATTATTGATACCTTTCATTGTGCTGATATAAAACAATTTTTGCCAAAGGTTGCTTTCATCAAATTTTTTGAAGTTGAAACTAGTATCATATCTAGGCTATTTTTTTTTTTTTTTTTCAACTCTATCTGTCAATAATAAAGATCAGATTTTTCGAAAAATTTTACTATTTGTACAAGCGAAAAAAAATCAAAATCTGATAGAGAATTGGTGTCTTTTTCGTGAACCCCTGTAGTAACCATCTACAACTGGTTTTATTTATAAGAAAGAAAAGAAAAAAAACTAAAACTATCCTACAAAATAGAAGAATAATCTTCTATGGAAAATATATTTTAAGGATCTGTCCATTAACAGGCAAAGAATCCCTTCTACCTGCTAAATCCTACAACACAAACGTTGATGGGCCTATGACTTGTACAATCTAAAAAGGACCAAGCCACATCTTCTGAAATTTTGTATGTTTGCCCTTTTCTTCATGAGCCTTATCCCATTTCAAAACTAGATCTCCCATCTGAAAAAAAATTCTGGTCATTATGCTTGAATCAAAAGAGGATTTTATTAGCGCTTGGTGATGAGCATGGGTTTTCTTAGCTTGTTCTCGTCATTCTTCTAATTTAGTTATTTCCATTTGTCTTAATTGTAAGGAGGAAGTAGATACTTCATCGATGTATAGTACTAAAGACAAGGAGGGGATCACTAAGTGAGTTGGGAGAACCACTTCCTTCCCATAAACTAAATTAAAGGGAGAAGTATCGATTGAAGCTTTCTTCGTTATTCTATCTACCCATAAAGCATTTACCAAAGTTTTGTGCCAATTCTTTTGGTTCTGGTCAACTGTTCTTTTAATAATCCTGATTAGGTTTTTATTTGTTCACTCAGCTAATCCATTACCTTGCGGATAGTAGTTGGCCGAATATTTCAGTTTGAACCCTCTTTTAAGTGCAAACTCAGTCATTGCATTCCCAGAAAAGTATGAGGCATTATCAAACATTAAATCCGTTGGCAATCCAAACCTAGTGATTATAAATTGATCTATGAATTCAATGATGTTTTCAGAATTAGTTGTCTTGAGAGGAACTGCTTCTACCCATTTAGTAAAATAATCTGTTGCCGTGAGGATGTATCTATGTTGCTTAGAAGAGTGAGGAACGATCTCACCTATTATGTCCAAGCCACACTGACTGAATGGTTGCTCGATGTTTACCGACTGTAGTGGCATGGATGGTTTCTTTTGTCTCCCTGCAGTAGTTTGGTAGACTTGGCATTTCCTCACGTAACTGTGTGAGTCTTTGAACAGCGTGGGCCAATAATATCCTACACGTAAGATTTTATGTGCAGTAGCATCTCCAGCATAGTGTCCGCCTGTTGGTCCATCGTGGAGTTCCTGCAAAACCTTTTCGGCTTCAGTTTTCTCAAGACACCTAAGAAGAACAGAATCGTAATTCCTTTTAAACAGAACATCATTTATGAGCTGATATTGTTTAGCTTTCAATCTCAGAGCTCTTTTCTTGGTGTGATCCAGGTGTGACGGAGCATACCCGTTCTTAAGATAATAAATGGTGTCAGCATATAATGATTCTACATCGTTTAGGCTTAACTCATACATTTGTACCTCTTCAGATGAATTTTCAGGAATTTGCGATGCTCCAGCCAACATTTTGCAGAAGCCTTGACCTCTTACAATGCTTGCTAGTTTGATCTCAAGGTCGTATTCTTGTAAAGCAATGATCCAATTTGCTCTTTTTTCACCCACATCCTTCTGTACTAGAAGATTTCTTACCGTTGGATACGGTACTATGACCTTAGTATGGGTTTTAAGTAAGAAAGGTCTGAAATATTTGACCGCTTTGAAAACAGCGTATGCCTGTTTCTCCACATCTGAATAGTTGAGTTCAGCACCTTGTAAATTCGAGCTAAAAAATGCGATTGGAGCTTCCGCTTTCTCTTCATTTGCTTGAGTTAAAATCGCAACATATGATTTCTCTGAGGCAAATGTGTATAAGATAAAAGATTCCGAAAAACTCGGGGTTGCTAAAGATGGAGCGTTAATGATAGCTTGTTTGATCAGGTTGAATGCTTCATGCTCATCTTGACCCCATTTAAAATTTGAATTCTTTTTAATCATGGTTTGCAAAGGAGAAACAATTCGTGAAAAATCTAGGGCAAATCTCTTCAAAAAATTGATTTGACCAAGGAAATATTGCATGTCTTTTTTATTATGAGGTAGGGATATTTCAGAAATTTCTTTGATTCTGTCAGGCTCAATGTGAATACCAGATTTTGACACTATGAATCCTAGAAGTTTTCCTTCACTTAATGCGAAAAAAGATTTCTTTGGGTTAAGTGAAATTCCATACCTTAAACATCGTTGAAATATTTGTTTCAAGTCTTTGAGATGGTCGCTTCGCTTCTTGGAGTACACTGTTATATCATCCAAATAAATTACTACAGATTTATTGACTAAACCCTTGAATGCGATGTCCATGGCTCTCTGAAATGTAGCATCAGCATTGATCAAACCAAATGGCATCTTCTGATATGCGTATGTGCCCCATTTAGTTCGGAATGTGGTTTTTAACTGATCATCGGGATGTACCAGCACTTGATTGTATCCTGAAAATCCATCCAAAAAAGACATTAGTTCTGAGCCTGCTACTGCCTGTAATATCTGCTCCATAGGTGGGAGGGGAAAATTGTCTTTTTGACAGGCTTTGTTGAGATTCCAAAAATCGATGCAGATTCTAATATCTCCGTTTTTCTTTCTAACGGGTACCATGTTGGAGACCCATTTGGAATGTCTGACGGGGAAAATTATTCTGGCTTTTAATAACTTATTTAGCTCATTTTTTATCTGATTTTCTAAATTGGGGTGGATTTTTCTGAGTTTCTGTTGGACATGTTTTTCGTTGTCAATCATAGGGATAGTGTGTTGAATGATAGAAGTGTTGTATGTCTTCAGTTCATCGTAATTCCAGGAAAAAACATTTTTGTATTGTCTCAAAAGACGAATATACGCTAGTTTTCCTTCAGGGGCTAGGCCGTGGCCTAGATTAACGTTTTTTGGTTTATCATCAGTTCTTAGGTTTACTAATTCGTAGTTCAGAGTTGAACTGTAGAGCTTAGAATTGGTAGACCTTTTAAACCGACTTTTCAAATCGTATAAGTCTTCCAACTTAACCACCGATTTAGGTATAGCATTATCAGTGCTATCTTGTTGTATTTGTCGATCATGATGGTCTTCGTCAATTATTTGATTGGAGTAGGATCCTTCAGAAGTGAGGAAATTTACAATATCAGGATCGTCATTGAATACTCTCCAATTTGTAATGTTGTCAGGGATGGACGGTCTAAAGATTAATTCTATTGAGAATCTATCTGGACTAAAATCTTCGGAGGGAATAAGTCTAGAGGCTACGTTAGCTAAAAGGTCTGCGCTCGCGTTTTGGAGTCTTGGGATTGACGAAATATTGAATGCTATGAAATGCTCAGTCAGATCTTGTACTAAAGATTGATAGTGTTTCAAATGACCTGATAGGAAATGTATGGTGTTACGTACCTGTTTGACGACAATCTCAGAGTCTCCGAAGACTTGAAGATACTTGACGTTCAACCCGATTGCTTTGTATAGGCCTTGCACCAAGGCCTCATATTCCACTGTATTGTTTGTGCAATCGAATTCAAGTCTGCACGTAAGCATGGTCTTATTTCCTTCTGGACTAATCAGAACGCATCCTGCTCCTTCTCCTTCGTTAGATTTAGAGCCATCAAAATATAATTTCCAAAACAAAGATGTATTTACAGGTTTATCTACAAAATTAACACACTTTGAATTATCAGTTTGGGAAAAATTTTCGACTTGGGACAAAACTGAATTTTCTAAGAAAGGTGATGTATGAGCATTGAAATTGCCGAGGAAAGAATCTACTGAGTAATTGCCTATGATACTGCTGTTATATGCTATTGCTTCATTTTCTCCCTCCAATTCTGTTACAATGTACTTCTGGTGTAACTCTCGTTCAACCTTTATTTGATTCGGTTTACCATTGTAGGGTAACCACATGTGTGACCAGTCGGTTGAGAAGTATCCATGGAGTTTTTCGGACCAATCCCTACTAAGAATCAAGCCATAGAATTCTGGGATATTAGCTACTAGAATGCCAATAACCTGACATACCTTCGGGTTGGACGACAATCTTATGGTTACTTGATTAAGTTCACCAATCACTTTGACTTGAGATCGATCAAGCTGAACTATGTGCACTGCGGATTTTTGTGGTTGAACATTCAACTTGGCACATATTGATCTGGGTAAAATATTCGTTGAAGCACCAGAATCTACCAAACAATTGTGCACATTTTTATTGAAAATTTCATAAGTGAGAAGAAAAGGGGGAGTGTGAGACCTTGATCTTCCTCCAATCAAGGCGATGTCATTTGGATCAATCTTATTGATCGTGTTGGTTGGAGGTCTTCCCATGTTGTGGGAAGCTACAGCTGCAGGCAAAGATGTAGTAGGCACGGCATGTAATTCTTTCATCATTATCTTTTGTTGATGTTTCAATTTGCTCAATTCATAAAGAGTGATATTAGCCCTAGTCTTTTTCATGTCATCAATAATATTGTATTCCATTTGATCCGACACTATCAGTGTTCTTGATGGATGTGTTTGATCTGGTTGGACAGTGCTAGATTGAGTCGCTTTAGCGGTCATTTTCTTTGTTGCGACTTTATCTTTTGTTGCAGGGCTTGCGCCCTTCTGCTTAGGGGTAGTTTGGGGAGGATCAAGTCGATTTTTGCTTCGTGTGCTAACCGGAAATGCTTCTTGATCTTCTTCTTGTGGGAGGATGAAATCCCACATTCCTTATAGTTCCACAACTTCTTCCTCATCGGTCTGCCCTTCAGTGGTACTCTCTTCTTCTTCCTCTTCTTCGGATTCGACATTTGAGATAGCGTTGGGTGGTTTCACATCCATTGAAGGGCCTCTTTTAAAAGCTTTGTAGGGCTTTTTTGAAGAAGTTTCTGCTACTTGTTTTTTTATGTCAATCATCTCATTGGACATGGTCTTTAATACTTTTTGCAATCCTTCCAAATCGAAAGGATCTTTCGTTTGTTTCTTCTTGGAGTCTTCCTTGAAGGTGACTTTTTTAGATTTGCGTTCCTCTATCGAAGATCTCTTTTCCAGGGCTACTACGCGTTTATCTACTGCTATCGCCTCTGTCAGGTTTTCAACTAAGGTTGTTTTATTTTCCCTATCCACAAAGATTGCTAAGTTTGATGGTAAGGCCGTAATATACCATTCACATCGTACTTCTTCGTTGGGCTGGGAAGCAGTGGGAATTTTGTTGAGGATCTTATTGAACCGTAAATTGAAATCTTTGATGGGTTCTCTAGCCTCGGCTTTAAGATTGGATAGGTCATTGATTAACGTTGCCATTGATCTGTCATCACCAAACTTGGTAAGGAATTGACTTTGAAAAATGTTCCAACTTGTGATAGACCCGGAGGGTAATGAAAAGTACCATGACCCGGCTGTTACTTGCATTTTATAGGGAAAAAGCCGAACAACAGCATCCTCGTTGGTAACTCCGTTGAGATTGACAGAAAGCATGAAATTGTTAATGTGCTCTTCAACTAGCATGCTTGCTTCTGGATTGAATTTGGGTAGCCATTTCTCAGGATGGGCCGGTATTTGGCTTAGGGGTGGAGGCATTAAAACTGCCCCAGGATTGTTCCATGGAGACTGGGCCATCGTTGAGCTGCTAGTAAATGAAAGTACAGAGGATGATCCCTGAGGCTGGGAAGATGAAGATATTATGATCTTAGATGATTGAAGAAGAGGGGTTGTGGAATATGGATGGGTGGTTTGGAATGAAGATGTGGGTGGCTGACTTCGCGGTGAGGGAGTTGAAATGGACGATGTAGATGAAAGAGTCTCACTGTTAGACTCTTGTGGTGTTTTCCTTGCTCTTTTCCTGGTGGGGAGAGGAAATTCAGTTGGCTGGATGCCAAATTTTTCACTCTTTAATCTGGTCAGGGGATGAGCAGGATTGTACTGCGAAGTCATGCTGCTTTGAGATTTATCAGACCTCTGTGTAGAAATAGAAAATCCCTGGAGTTTGCGAATCAGATTTTGAACTTTAGGGGGTTCAATGGTAGATTGGTCTGAAATATTAGGGTATATAGCAACGGTAAATACTTGAGCGACTTCTGACTCTGGATTTAAACGTACTGGGGAAGTCGGGGGAGTTGATGAGGGCGATTTACTCTCAGAATGGTATTTAGATTTTGATTTAGGTGCCATTCATAGTTCGGGCCCTCCTTCTTGCGCCAAATATGTTGAAGCCCCGAAAATCGGGTCGACAACAAGGGGGATACCCACCCGGTCCGGACCTTGGTTGGCAGCTCCTTATCCGTTTGGTATAGCGGGTTCGACTGGGGATAATGGGACCAGTTTCCCAATTTAAGGGTGTGTGTGTGTGCAGAGTTGGATGATGCTGATCTAAGAGTACTTAAATCTAATTTAATTCAAACTTTTAAACTAACTCTATGCTATTGTAATCTAATGAGAAACAAAACATCTAATCTACGCTAACCCGGGGTGTATTTCTTCTATTATGCGATCTAAAGAGATTTCAAACAATAACTGGTAATAAAGATCATTCAGCTATCATAAGAATAGAAATTAATTAAGATAAACCACTTTGCATAAAAAGTTAGGCAAAACAGTTGTGAAAAGCATATCGCATAATAATTTATTCATATATCAAACATAAATAAATGACTCCACCATGCAAAAGTGCCAAATGGTAACTCACAGACTCATGCAGTAACATATAAACAACTAAGAATTGTATATCACTTTAAGAATATAAACAGATACGGTCAAGAGATAAAGGTACCATTTATGACTGGTTCCACTCATAAGCTTCAAGCAACAATGATTTATCTCTCCTTGCTCTAACATCTACTAAGAGTACAGAAGTGCAACATCAGTAGCAGATATCAAATGCAAACATTAATAAACCTTGATCCATCCATTCATCAAAACCCCCTCCGAGGGTGCAAAAGTGCATGTTCTGAGGACAAGTTTTTTGACAAATTTCTGGACCCTTCTCCTAATGCCTGAGAAGGGTTTAAATACTGCTAACTAATTAACTTAATTACATAAATTTAGGATACGGTTTTAAATGACCGCCCTTCTGCTAAAGCAAAACTATTTCTAAAAATTGAATCTAATTCCTAACCATTTCTGTATTTGCTCCTTAGTGCTGCAAGCATGCAACATTCACCTGGGAAGAGTCGGATGGTCGCCTTCTGCTTTCGTTTGAGCTATGAAAATAGAAATAACAAGCACTGGCACCACTTTCTGGTAAACTAGAAGATATTTTCGAGAACCTTCCTTTGGCTGGGTGTATTCACTGCGCGTATACTTGGTAATAACCCAAATTTCTCTCAAACTGATTCTGCTTTTGCTATTTCGGTTTCTGGCCTTGCGAATGACTGAATAAGTTATGGAATTTGCTCTTTGAACAATTTTTTGCATCAAAAACTGCCTTTTTTCTTTGTTTCGGGCTTTTCTGGTGTGTTTTCCTTCTTTAGCGCCTTTATTCCTTTACCGAGCATAAGATTCAGGATTTTTTGTAAACATGTTGCTTTTGTGCGCTTTTGACTCTGAGCGTTGGGTGGCCTATTGACATCAGCATCTGTTGAGTGATACTCTGGAATCTATGGTCCTGTTGCATGCGGCATCCGTTTATGAAGGCATCTCTTCTCTGTTCTCCAAGCATTAACGCTTTCCCCTTTTCCTTAGATGTTTCCTGCACATTGCTTAATGTTATTTCCTGTCTTAAAGTTTACGCAAAGGAAAAGAGTAATGATAATAAAGATTGACATGAAAGCTTTAAGCTCTTATGAATGTATAAAATCATGACACCCATAGCGAACTGACTCTTCGAAAAACACAAAATTGTCCTTCTTGAATACTTTGGCGTACATTCATTAATTTCTTTTAAGGCGCGTGTTATCTCAAAATCAGATCCTGATAGGCTGCTGGTCAGGTTGACTCTAAGTAACTATTACAGACCTACTTTAGGCTGAGGCTTAGCCTCCTCAACCTGAGAGGACTCTCTCTTAAAGGATTAATGATTTTTATTAAAGATAAGAAGGTTAACTCTTATAGAACAACTGTGAAAAATATGAATGCTGGAAATACATTAAACAACTATCCATTGGGCTTATGGAGTCAACAACACCTCAATATAACAGTGAACTCAACCTTACATAGAAGTCAGGGCACTCAGCATTTAGACATTCAGAACATAACTCATATGGGACCACAGTTTATAAATGCATACAGGAAATCAGAGCACATTCAGTGAATTCTGAGTGATTATACATCTATACCACTATAAAAATTATGGAAAGGACAAGATCACATATTCTGAACATAAGAAATCCTTCATGAATCCTGAGAAGTAAAGTCAAAATTCTATTACTGAAAATGAGTCTTTACATAAGCCAAATACAAGTTGTATCATAAAATTTTCCAACCCTCATTACGTTGTTGTTTCAGCTATATATAGAACTCTTATTCTAACTGATCGAGATTACTCCTCCAGAATGAGGGGAATTCGAAAACTACTTCTAATGTCACCTATTAACCCTTTAACTAACTAATAAATACAACAAGGTGCTGACTGGAGTTTTTTTAGAGATCTGAATCAACTATGACTCTAACTCCATATTACATGCATGATGGCTTTAATTACAATGATCCTCGTTCTTTGACATCTGCTCCCCTTTAGTTTGGCTGTAATGGATGTTCAAAGCTCCATGTTTGATCTTTAATGACGCATCCTTTCCAATACCCTGAAACATATGAAACTGTCCCTGTGTATCGGTCTTTAGTCTGCCTTAACATGTCTGGATCCAACGAAGTATATCCTTTATCTTTTAATTACCCCAAAATGGAGCAAACTGCCACGTCTTTGATGTGCTGTCCACCGTTTGCATACGTGAAAGCCAAAATTTTTGCAAACTGTAACTGTTTCACATATCCTGAAGTGTGATAAATATGAAATATGCTTCCTTTATGACAAAAATCTAAAGTTGGATTCGAATGCATACTATCTCCACGTGTCTTGACCTGGTTAACTGTTGGATAGCTTCAGATGATGCCTTGTATGCCTTTTAGATGTTTCCCTTTCAAAATTCCCGCTTATAATTCAAAACGGCTTGATTTGCGTTAAAATCATCACCTACAGCAGTTTCATAGCGCGCTACGAAACTGATGAGTTATTTAAAACAGCTTGCTTTTAACCCGAGACCTTTATTAGCCGAGTACTTGATTGCCAAAAACTTCTTTAGACTTTCCACATGTCGAATAGGGATTTATATTTCCTCAGGAAGATAAAATCAAGCGAATTTGTCAAAATTTTAAAACAAAATCTTACTTGACATGAAAACTCAGTTAGCAGGTAGCTGACTTAGCTGTGCCTTCAGATCTTCAATTTGTTTCTTCATAGCCTTATTCCCAGCTCTCAGTTGCATATTGATCCTTCTGATGTACTTGGCTTCTTTGATTGCTGGTACTGTCCATGTGTGAAATTGTGAATGGCCATCAACCACTGAATTCAATTGGGCTTCTAGGGTTTCATTCCCTTTCCATAGAGCTTTATAATACTTTGCATGTATGACTGCATGTTTTCTAGCGGCTTTCTTCAATTTGGCAATCTCATATTTAGCTGATTCTAATTGGCTCTTTATGGCTGCTATATTATCTCCTTGAGATGTGATGACTGTTTTGCTTGCGTTTTTCTGTGTCTCTTCCCCTGTTTCCTCTGTTCTTGGCAGTGCTTCCTGTACTTGCTGGAATCTCCTTGTCATAGGTCTTCTAGGTTTAAAAACGAATTCTTCAGCTGGCACATCAAATTTAAGCCTTTTTTAGGCCTTGGATTTCTTGGTGCTTTCTTGTTCTGACTGCATCAATTCGATTTGAACTGGTAGAGACTGCTCGAATTCAATAGCCTGTAATAAATCATTTAAACTTGCCTTGGACACTGGACTTTCTTCAACTGCTATAGCTTTACCTTTTTCCTTATTTATCTGACTTCTTGTTCTTACCCTTGAGACTACTTCAGATGTGCTTGTTTCAGGTACAGTCTTTTTACCTTGAGCTTTTTCCTTAGTTGATTGCTGAGTTTGATCTTGGATGACGAGTGACTTCACTTGTTTTCATGCTTGTGACTTTGGAACTCTTTTAGCTCTTACTTCTGTTTGGAGCTCAGCTATTGTAGCATCTCTAACAGGTTGAGGAGTGAGGCCAGTCTGGCTTTTGAAGCCAGCCATAAAAATAAATGAATTCCAATCTCTGTCTACCTTTTGGAGCCCATCTAAAACCAGTAGTTTAATTAAACCATGATGAAACAAAGAGGTTTCACAATCCTCTTTCCTCAGTTGTACCTTATCACACATCTTGCTCAAACTACGGAACAGATAAAAAGGTAAGTCTATGGAGACCTTCCCGGTGAAGTGCAAAAGGAGTTTGAAATGGTAAGAATAAACCTTGTTATACCTTCCTTCACAAGTCAGATATTTCTGTATGCAGGTGAGTAAGTGAGCATAATGTTCTTTGACATAATTACTGGGCACTGCCTTACTTAAATCCTCATTTACATAATCATCCTTCAAAAACTCCTTGCAAGGATTCATATCAAATTTGAAATTTTTAAACCATTCCTCTTTTCCTCGTGGGATCTCTGTTACAGTAGATATCACTTCTGGCGAAACCTGCAATTCTAACATGGCTACCTTTGAATTCAAACCTGTGAAGTTAAGTGCAAATTCCTTAGTTACCTGTGCATGTCCTCCTTGTAACTTTTTGCAAAACTTCCAGCACCCGGCATTTTTAAATGCTTTCTTCACCTCTTCATTTCTCAGCGTTATATCCAGGCCTTCAGGTTCAGTCCTTAGAGGTTTACCGGATCTGTGCTCTTTTTTCTCCATTGATTCTTTCAGATCTTCACAAACAATGACTACCAGCTCCGGTTGGAATTGTGATTCGGCTTCTATTTGAATTCAGCCTCGCTTGATTATCAGCCTCACTTGAATTTTGAATTTTTCCGTTTAAAACCTTTCAAGATGTAACCTTGCAGATTTTTCACTCATGCAAGACTTACAGCCATCATTAAAGTTTATGCACGGTTGTCTTTCTTGGGAATGATAATTCGTGCGTATCAACAGATCTAGTGGTGGTGATAGTGGCAATGAGTGGTGCAACGTGATAAGAGGGGTACATGAGCTGACATGAGAAGACATGGCCTATGACTCACCTAACAGACTTGACATTTCGGGAAATATTCGCTGCGGAAGTACGAATCCATGATTTCGCAGCGCTGTCAGTTTAAAATTTTAATGATGCGCTGCGAAACTGCCTAATCATGATACGCTGCGAAACTGCCTAACTATGATTGCGCTGCGAAATTACAACAAGACACGGTGACTGACATAAGATAACCGATGGCTATAGAACAATGGTAGATGGAAGGGAACCAATGGGAGCTGAGAATAACTTGACTCAAAAAACTCATCAAAACTCCAGATTCTAAGGGAAAAAATTAAAACCAAATTAAACTAACATTGACCTTCATCATCGGGCTAGGATGGAAAGTTGCATGTATCAATTTTAGTTCTAAGTGATAACAGCGCACGCCCAATTTTGGTTTACGGACAGCTTTCCTTGAATACTGCACCGAGGAAAATTTGCGATGGGTAATTTCTGCGACTCGCATCGCAGCATCGCGAATCGCGTCATCAAGATGTGTCATCGCAGAAATTCATGATCGCATTTATCGCAAATCGCATTCATTGCAGATCGCAGCATCACAGATCGCGCTTAGTCATTCAATCATTGTGTGCTGCTTACGCGATGTTGCGATATGCGACGTCGCATATCGGCCTTCGGAGATTTCTTAAGATTTTTCATTTAAGAGTGCTTCATAATGTATGCGATGCGATGAATTTCACGTCGCTTCTTCGCAGTTTATTATGCTCATAAGAAAATGTTTTATTCTCTTCTCGCGATGCGATACAGTTTTAAGGAGTTGAATACAAAAATTTTCATAAAATGTTTTTTTTGGATTTTTTATTAAGGGTCCCCACTTGCTTGGTGTTATTGCTAATACCAAACAAAGAGGGGGGTTGTTGGTGGCCACAACACCGTCAAAGAAAGGAGCGGCACCCCGATCTATAACCAAGTCATAAAGGAACAGCGTATGAAAATATGCCATGTTTAGAAAAACAACGGTTTGCCGAAATCGAGGCGTAAAGTTAGATCGCATATTACGTAAGAGGCTGCTGTGATATGATGCGAGGCCGGGGGATAGGACGTCTGTCGTACTTGCCAAATCTCAAGTGGTCATTATCAGCTCCTTTGCCATGATTGGTGTAATAAATGTCCATGTGGTATATAATTCGGGAGATAATGTATGATTAGTGCCTAGGATATAAGAAACAAAAGAGTATTAGTATCCTACCTATTGGTGTAATTAATGTGACTTCAATACCATTAACAGTGCTCTGCTGCCGACAGGTGTCCATAACCTTGGCAGAGTTGTTTATTTCACCCCCGGAACCATGATCCTTTATGTGCATATTAAGGAATGTGGTGTCAAAGTGTAGGCCATTATGCTGGCTTGGTAACCAGGTAGCCATAATGCCATTCACGAGGAGGGGGCGAAAAGTGGGCAGGCCGGCTCGTGATGAGACCTCCTGTTCCAAGGTTTCTTCTTTTGCTATACCTTTTGGACCATATCCCTGGTGTGGTGGCCATAGTGGGAATGCCACTTCGCTTCCATCCTCATGATCATGGTAGGCTGGCTCTTGATGAGACCCCCTATCCTGCATTTGACAATTTATAATTCATTTGCTTTTTCTTTCTCTTTTTTTTTTATAAAGCACTTTTCCTTATATATCCACAAAGGGTGGTTCAACACTCCTTAAGAGTAGGAATGGTGGAAGAAGTCTTATCATCTCAATAGGAGGATATAAACCCTTTGCTCTTATTCCTGAACAAAAATCAAAGAAAAGAATGGCATGATAAAAGATAACCAATCAGGGCAAGATTAGTAAGACAATGACAACAAAAGATAAGTACATCCTTCCTTCTGTCCTCTACCACTAGATAGCCTTATAGAGATAGCGATTTATAATTGCCTGATTTCAATGTGTTGTGATTTTGGATTCATTGCATAAGTGCATCGCTTGTCTCTAAAAGACTTTGAAAGAATAGGGGCAGGAAGCACCCTTACTTGGCCCAGCAAGAGGTTAGTTGTGTCACAAAGAGAGAAGAAGTATACTAGATCAATAAAGGAGCATAAGTTTGAAAAGTGCAAATGCTATTCCTTTTGAAAAAGAAATAGCAGAACACAGCAATGCCGTTCCTTTTGAAAAAGGAACAGCAAAAATCAAAATGTTGTTCCTTTTAGAAAAAGGAACAGCAAGACAAGTGAACGCCATTCCTTTGAAAAAGGAATAGCAAAAATCAAAATGTTGTTGCTTTTAGAAAAAGGAACAGCAAGACAAGCGAACGCCATTCCTTTGAAAAAGGAACAGCAAAAATCAAAATGTTGTTCCTTTTGAAAAGGAACAGCAGAAAATCAAAAGTGGTGTTCCTTTTGAAAAGGAACAGCAGAAAATCAAAAAGTGTTGTTCCTTTTGAAAAGGAATAGCAGAAAATCAAAAAGTGATGTTCCTTTTGAAAAGGAACAGCAGAAAATCAAAAAGTGTTGTTCCTTTTGAAAAGGAATAGCAGAAAATCAAAAAGTGTTGTTCCTTTTGAAAAGGAACAGCAAAAAATCAAAAAGTGGTGTTCCTTTTGAAAAGGAACAGCAGAAAATCAAAAAGTGTTGTTCCTTTTGAAAAGGAATAGCAGAAAATCAAAAAGTGTTGTTCCTTTTGAAAAGGAACAACAGAAAATCAAAAAGTGTTGTTCCTTTTGAAAAGGAACAGCAGAAAATCAACAAGTGTTGTTCCTTTTGAAAAGGAACAGCAGAAAATCAAAAAGTGTTGTTCCTTTTGAAAAGGAACAGCAAAAACATGCAAATGCCATTCGTTTCAAGAAAGGCAGAAAAATTGAAATCTATGTATGCACAACAAGTTTGAAGAAAAGATATTATGTACAAATTGTGAAAAAAAATGAATTCCTTAATGAATTACATGTGAGGAAGATTTCTCTTCCTCTCCTAAGATCTCCATATTAGCGTCTCTGCGTAGCTGTTGGCAGAAGGATTCCTGAGTGAGTGGTTTACGATAGAGACGAACTCGGTGGCCATTCACTTTGAAGGTATATCCAGAACCGTCAATGGTGGTTAAAGTGATGGTCCCATTGTCATGTACCTTCTGGATTTCGTATGGTCCTAACCAATGAGTCTGGAGTTTCCCAGGGAAATCCTGAAACCGAGAGTCATATAATAGGGCCCAGTCTCCCTCATGGAAGACTTTGTTTTTTATGAGGGCATCATGTAATTTAGCTCGCTGCTGTTGAATCAATGTTGTATTTTGTAGTGCGGAGAGCCTGATTTCGTCTAATTCATTGATATGTTGTAGTCGATTAATCTGTGCCTCAGTTAAATCTAAGCCAATTTCCTGTGTTGTTCGTAATGTTTGGATTTCAAACTCTATAGGGAAAATGGGTTGTTTTCCAAACACTAATTGATAAGGTGAGTAACCAGTGGTGCTTCTCCATGTTGTTCTATAGGCCCAAAGTGCTTCAGGTAGTTGGGTAGCCCAATCACGCCTATGTGAGGCAATAGATTTTGTTAGAATCGATTCTATTATCTTATTGCTACTTTCTACTTGTCCGTTCGCCTGTGGGTGATATGGAGTAGTAATTTTGTGCTAGACATGATAATTATTAAGTGTTGCTGCTAATCTATTGCCAGCAAATTGTGGTCCTCCGTCTGTGATTATTTCCCTTGGAAGGCCATAACGTATAAATAGATGGAAGAGGAACTGTATAACAGAGTCCTCTATGGCTCTTGGCAATGCTTCTGCTTCAACCCACTTGGTGACATATTCTGTTGCCACCAGGATATATGTTCTCTGATTTGATGAGGGGTTGATGGGTCCAACGAAATCAAGAGCCCATCGCTCAAATGGTTCGATGACTAACTGAGATTTAAGGGGCATCTCATCAGCTTGACCAGGACATCCTACTCGCTGGCAGCTGTCACAGGCTTGGAAAAATTTCTTTGCATCTCCGAAAATCGTGGGCCAGTAATATCCTGTTTGTAATACTTTATGTCCCGTTCTACGTTCAGCGAAGTGTCCCCCACATGGTCCGTCGTGACAGGCTTTTAGGATGTCAAATATTTCATCTTCTCAAACACATCTCCTGATATGCATGCCTGCCCCTGTATGAAACAAATAGCCCCCAATCCAGGAGAATCGAGTACTCTTCTGAACAATCTGTTTTCGCTCATTAGGGGTTAAGTGTTTTGGTAGTTTACCTACTGCAAGGTAATTGGCAACATCAGCATACCAGGGTGTTTGAACGGCAACAACAAACAGATGTTCGTCCGGAAATTGATCTTCAATTGCTGCTGTATCAAATGGCTTTGGCATTCTCGAGAGAAAATCGGCTACAGGGTTCTCTTTGCCAGGCCGGTCCTTGATTGTAATATCGAATTCCTGCAATAAAACCAACCATCTAGTTATTCTAGCATTTGTGACAGGCTTATTTGCTAAGTATTTTATGGCGGAATGATCCGTATACAAAATAACAGGATAGCCTGCAATATAATGTCTAAATTTATTGACAGCATGTATTACAGCTAGGAATTCCTTTTCAGTAACAGTGTAATTTAATTCAGCAGGGGATAAATTTTTGCTGATGTAATAGATAGCATATGGTTTTTTATCTTCTTCCTGCCTGTTGATGTCCCGAAATTCGTTGCAACAACATCGGGGAAACCACCCGGTCCGGAACTTAGTGCAGCTCCTTTTCCGTTTGGAATAGTGGCTCCGACTGGGGATAATGGGACCAGTTTCCCAAAGATTATAAGTAAACGGGATGGATGAATGATTTACGATGTAAGGTGATAATAAATAAATAACTAAACTACAAAAGAAATATAATAACTATAAGCTAATCCCGGGACTTATCGATTCATTTGAATACAGCGTTTGATAATTTAGGCTTACTGGCAGGCATATAGATGACACTAACAATAAGCATAAATGTTTAAATCATTTAAGATTGCTCTGCATAAGTAGTTATGCAGAGCGATAATAGCGAATTACTGTACTCAGTCATTTATATCATTGTTACGCACATGATTAAAAGAGATAACAAATCACAAAACATTCAATAGTGATATGAAATGCAGACTTGCTGTTATATTGCATACATGTAATCAACAATAGCAAAAGTAATAACACAGCAATTCATATAATAGAAAAGAGAACAGATACAGATAATAGTACCATGCAAGCTGTTTGATCAATCCAATATATTAATCGCTATGTCGCGGTTCTTCCTTCAGACCAGAAAACATTCCAAGCAAACGACAATAGTGCACAATTTACTTAAAACAGCCTTCCAAGTAAAATTAAGAACCAGTGGTCGAGTTTCAAAAAGAATATAGACTGAAGCACAATAGTGCAAACTTCAGCCTTTAAGTCTTTTACAAAATTTTACGACCCTCTCCAAAATAATGAAAGGGTCTATAAATACTATGCTAAAAATATCTAAAACTGAAAAACAACTAAATCGGCATTAACAAATATCATTTTGTATTTTGGTGATTCGGCAGTCGGCGGTGATGTTTCAGTCAGACGTCTCTTTGCCTTTACTCCTTTGCTGACATATCGCCAGCATTGGCTCTACTTCTGGTGGAGTATTGAGGCGTGAAGTCAGCTGTGCATCATATGTGGCATCTCGAATATCGGAAATCAGGTATCGGAGAGCATCTGTTAGACAATTAAGAGCCGACCTTTGAGAATGTGGTTTAATCAGGAAAAGCCAGTATGAATCGGCGGTCAAGGTATTTACTCCAGTAATTAACCGCCCTTGTTTCTCCAGATCAGGGTAATTCCTGAGCTCCAACATATTTGCCGTTGTTATGTTTCCAGGTGTGCATTGTGAAATCATGTTTGCCAGATACAATGTATCATTGACTAGATTGATCATGTTACTGGCAATCATTTTGCATCTGGAGGCTGCTCTTTCTGCTTTCATCGTCTGTGTGTTCCATTCCATGAAGAGTATGTCCTTGTATGTTACACAGATTCGGGAGAAATTTGCGGCTTGCCCTTCTGGAGAGTCTTGCCATTCAATATACTCTGTTATATCGTCTTCAGCCTGATCCAACTTACTTCTGGCTTTCTCGATTTGTTGACACACTGCTGTAGATGTTTCACACAGTGATTCAGCTTCAACAAGTTGTTGGCATAAGATCCTGATTTGAGATATCAGTGCGCTGTTTATTCGAGTTGCCTCTGCTCTGAAATCATTGATACTCTTGGCGCTCTTAATACCTTCAAGCTGAGCTGATAGCTGAATTATTTGCTCGTCTTTAGCTTGTATCATCAGCTCATTCGATGCCTTCAACTGGGATAATGCCTCTGACAATTCTTTTGCTTTCTGAATGTCACTTTGGTCTATCCTCAGTTGTTCAATTTGCTGGGTTAACAAATGATTCTCTTGTTGTTGGGCCAGCAATTGTTCCTCTGCCTGTGCTGCCTTATTCCTTGCCTCTATCACTTCTGCTTGTAATGCGTATATCTCATGCTCTTTAGTCTTCAAAAGAAGACTGACTTCGGATGCTTTGTCAATAGTTGCCGCTGAATAAGCTCCCGCAAATTGCGATAGCTTTGTCAGATCTTCAGAGGGATCCAATTCTCCCTTCCAGACCACATTGCCCGTGATTGTTTGCTCAGGCAAAATAGAAGGTTGATCAAGCCTTCGCCTTTTCCTCGAGCGCCTTACAACGGCTCTATGCTTTGGGCTGTAGAAAATGTCTAGAGGAGGAATTTCCTCCACCTGAAGATCAATTTGATCGGATGGGTCTTGAGTGATTACCTCTACATTCTGTACCATGGGTGAGCCGCTGGTTCCCTCTAGAACCGGAGAAGAAGTAGTATTGGGAGTCTTAGAGGCGTCTGAGTCTTTGGAGGCTTCCTTACCACTTATGATGGAATCGAATTGGTTCCATTCTTTAATTAATTCAGGATCAGTAGAGATTTGCTCACTTTGTTCTGTCTGAGCTTTACTTTGTTCTTTCTCCCGTTCAATCCTCTGCTGTTCCTCCAATGCCTTCCGCTGTTGCTCCTCATGTGCTCTTTGCTGTTGTTCCTCCAATTCCCTTTTCTACCTATCTTCCATTTCCTTCTTTGCTTTCTCTTCTTCTTCTCTTTTCCTCTGTTCTTCTAACTCCTTTTGCTTTCTTTGCTCTTGTTCAATTTGTGCTTTTTGCTGCCTTTCCTCCTGTTGTCTATCATATTCTTTAGTTGTAACAGGAGATAGGCGTATTTGCTGCTGACCAGACTCGCTTGAGGAAGATGTTGGGGTTGTGGATAATAAATCTAGAGGCAAAGTTTGCAACATTTGCTTTCTAAGTTTATTAAATTCAGTTAACTCCACATCTTCATATCTCAGTGAAGCGAGTTGTCTGACTTGGCTTATTGAATCGGCACTCATGAACAGGTCGTCAAACTGGTCTTCTTGATGAACAACCTTTGACAGCTTGGCCTGTTCCAAGGCAATGAAAGCAGTCTTTTTTGGATCATAAAGTCTGTTTGGAATAGAAGCCAGGGATATTAATTGGAGTTTTGCTGCTTCCTTTTCTGCATGTTTATAATTCAGCAGCGTATAAACTCCAATTCTTAAAGGAAAAGAGGGCCATCCTCTCTTCTTCTCCTCCTTGAGAGTTTGTGTGACACTCTCAGACATAATCTAGTAGGAGATTTCCCGGGCTAACAGTTTATCTGGGACGTACAGGGGGAGGACATGTGGCCTAGCCTTGCTTCCAAAAACTCTAATATAGGTAAAATGCTCTTCGCCGAACCAATGGGCTACGGCTGGGAGATCAAAAGAAGCTTCATAGGAAATTCTAGGGATAGGTCTGTCAAAAATAGAATAGTGAACGGGAACCATAAAACCATTGCAAATTTGATACAGATGGTCTTTGTGGGAGGGTTTCCACAATTTCCGATGGTACAAGTGAATGGGTGTTGGATCATGGGTTGTCCATCTCCAACCAAGGACAGGAAACTCAGAATTAAAACAAAGGGTATCCATAATGTAAGCAGAGTAATAGAAGGGTGGGATTTTTTCTCTCAGTGACTCTGGTTTTGGCCCTAAACTCACGAATAGCCATGACCAATTTATCAGACAAAATAGTGGCCCAATCCATGATTATACTATTGACGACCGCTTCCATTAAAGGAACCATATCAATATGAATATTTGCAGAGTCATGAAATCCCCACAATCTACACATCATAATCCCGGTGTAGCAATAAGGTGAAGCCAAAGAAGCATTGGAGTACTTACCCGACATATCATGCTTGTGTTTAGTTGGATTCTGTCTCCACTCTCGGAGAGGTTCGGATGGCGATTCATTCTCCTTCGCGAATTTCTCCAAAAAGGCTCTATTATAGACTAGCTCGGGTTGAGGCAAATGATACATCCGTCTCAAGTCATCAGGCTTGAAGGAACCGAAAATCCTTCCATCCTTAGTATGGAAGGTTCTATCAGTGAGAGTAATTTCTTCAATTGCCCAACGTACCACATCAGTATAAGGCAAGACTTGTTCTCTGGCTGCTATTCTGTGCAGAAAGGAGTCAGCCAAATCTTTAAGAGTTGCCTCAGACTTTCTTAGTTCGTCCACACTAGCCTCCGTTACCGCCTTTTCTGGTTGTTCTTCTTCTAGCAAATTGTATGTACCTTGCCATGTAGTACCAGGAAGACCAGTGCATGTAGTATCTGAGATTAAGCCTTTCTTTGAAACCATAGCGGCTTGGCCTGAGACAGGTGTTGGAGTAGAACCTGCCATCTTTTTTAACTTCTTTCCCATCATATTCAGACTTCTCTCGGTTGAATTCTACACAAATGCAAGAGAAATCGTAACAAAGAAATAACAATGACGATCCATAACGGGATAGATATATAACTTGAAGCGTGGTAAGATTAATTCTAAAAGTGGCTACGGATCTAATGATTTGAGAGGGCACCGCAGATGCAATGATGGTGATTTTACGGCCTGCAGTTCCATAAATGACCATTACTTAAGTTATTAAACCGAATGACCCCTTAAAGCGTGCAATAGATTTCTTCAAAGGTCTAATCGTAATTGCTCGTTAATTCGAAGGGGCAAAGCTTTAAATACGCATGCATTACCTTATCCCTTTACTTAACGGCATTTTGAAATTTGTGCTTTTGTCAAATCGGATTTAAATATAACTTTAATGCTTTGAAATAATCATCCTTTTATTTTTTTAGGAGTTCTGGTCATCATTAAGCGTCATCGCATCGCATCGGGGGTATGAGTGACATTATCATTTGGGAGAGATCTTGGCGAATGCCGATTGCGACATTGTATCATATTAGCGCGCGAACATAATCCCTAAATGCATATCAATTGATTTACCGACTACCGATAGCGATATCACATCGCATCGGGAAAAAGATCTGAACGTCTTATGAAGATGTATGGGATTGTGCCGACTACCGATAGCGATATCGCATCGGGGAAAAGATGTGTGCTTTTTCTGTGTGTGCATTGGCTATCGCCGATGGCCGATAGCGATATCGCATCGGAAAGAACCAAGGTAGCAAACGGTCTTGCGATTGCCTTTTCGGACTTAACCAAAAATTGCTTATTATTTGTTCAAAAAGGCTTTTGTTAACAAATTCATTTGATTATCATACCTTTTTCGAACAAATTCATTAATGCCAATTAAAATTTTTTAAAAGGGACCCATTTCATATGTTAATTGTTTGTGATAAAAATATTATGAAATGGGGGGTTGTTGTAGGGCACAACACTGCCCAAGGACTGCACCAACGGTTGTATCTGAGGCATCAGCTGATATTTGAAATGGCAGATCCCAGCTGATATCTGAATCTGATCGTATCCACTGAAGCCATCCAGGAAGGAAAATAATTTTTTCCCCGCCAAAGTATCAAGCACTTGGTCTATGAATGGGAGTGGAAAATGGTCTTTTTGTGTTGCTTTATTGAGTTCCCTGTAATCCACACAAATTCTCCATTTCCCATTCTTTTTTGGTACGACCACAAGTGGAGAGACCCATTTACTATTAAAAATAGGATAAATAAAATTAACATCTAACAGTTTCTGAAGTTATGCTTTAACCACATCTTTTAAATGAGGATTGAGTCTTTTCTGTGGTTGACGGACAGGTCTAGCATCTTTTTCTATATAAATGTGGTGTGTACACAAGTGTGGGTCGATTCCTTTTATATCAGGGTAATCCCATGAAAATGCCTGTTGATATTTTCTTAATACATGGATGAGCTTAGTTTCTTGTTCAGATGTGAGGTTGGCATTGATATTTAAAGTTTTTCCCGGTTCAATTTCCACAATTTTACTATTTGCAACAGAAGTAACAGGTATTGTTTGATCATGTGTGTCTTTCAGAGGATCTTCTTCTAATTCATTATCAAATGTTGCTTCTATCAGGTGACATTGTGTGCAGGATTCAACTTCAGTTTGACTAATGAAATTGTTAATGGCATCATCCTCTCTTTGATCTTTAAAATCAAGTGCCTCTTGCAAAGTCAATGGGGATCTAATGTTATCAGTAAGGTATGATACAGGATACTTGTTAGTTTTAATCATTGTGAGACTTGGCTACGCTGGAGGGTATAGAACCAAATTCTTAATATCGGGTCCTTTAGTTATGGTCATATTTCCTTGCCGGAACCCAATGTAAGCATCGGCGGTGGTAAGCCAAGGCCTACCTAGGATGAGCGGGTGTCCATCAAGTCGGGTTTTTGGATTAATTATCAGGAATTCGGTCGGATATTCCCAAGAATCTACAGAGACCATGACATCGTGTAGATTACCTTCTGGTCTAATCATAGATCGGTCAGCTAATTCTAATAAAGTAGAGGTAGGTTCTACATATGTAATGCCGAGTTTTTGACAGGTGGTGGTTGTTAAAATATTGATTGCAACTCCTAGATCAACTAAGGCATTAGACAAGGTCTGACCGTAAATTTGAACAGTTACAATTGGATTTCCTGGGTCTTCATATTTGATGGGTGTTTCTTTCCCAGATAAGAGATCAGATAAAGTACCGACTACTTGGACTCTTGGATTAGTTGTTATATTCCTCCTTGGTTTCTTTATGCACAATTCTTTAATAGTTTTTGTATATATAGGAATATCTTGAATGGCTTGGAGGAATGGGATTTTTATGTACAAATTTTGTAATTCCCCTGGAATGTCAAAGTCAAGATATTGTAAAGGTTGAGGTATGACTAATCGTTCTGGGAATGGGGGAGAGGATGTGGTTGCTTGATTATGAGGTTGCTGATTATTTACATCCTCTCATTGCAACTGATGTTCTCTTACTAACTGATCTTCATTATGAACTGTTTTATCTCCCTCATTTTCGATGATACGTCCAGATCATAATTGAATATCATTACACTCCCGCAGATCGGGTCCTATTTCTTGTGATTCTATGATTTGAAGAGATTGGACCAGTCTGTTATTTGGATTGGGGTTGGGTTGGGTTGGGAGTTGCGGTCTCAAATTAGATTGGGGATTTTGTTGTAGAGCTAGCAGAGTAGGTTGAGGGAGTGGAATAGTTCCTATTGGCTGTTGCATCGGTCTTTGCCAATTTGTCTGCCAGGATGAACCTTGTGAAGTAGGGGGAGTCCACTGTGGAGGATATGGGCTATTTTTCCAATATGGTGAATTATAAGGGAAATTCGGCCAACTAGATTGATTTGGATGATTCATCCATGGGTTTGAAGAAGGGAACAGTGGTGGTGACCAATTTGAGAATGGGGTGGGGGCTGATTTTGCCACATATTATATTTTTGAGCATTATATTGTGAAGGTTGAAAAGAAGAGGTTGGGTCTGAAAACATACCAGATTGTCTTTGCTACCACTGGTGGCACTGGTTGATCAGGTACACTGATTCTGGTTCTTCCTCTGCTTCCTTGTATACTGCCTTTAATCCAGGAAGTGAGGGGCAGCTTTCCGTGAGATGATCGTTTGTATAGATGGCACATGTTTGGACTGTATCCAATGGACACTCCTTGTGGCTGTGTTTTTTTCTGCATCAGGGACAGCAGATTGCCAAATTCTGTTCTGCCTCCATCTGCTTCTGTTTGGCCTACATAATATCAAGTTGTGTAGTTAGTGTCCCTAGAATATCAGTTTTAAAATTTTCTAATAAATTTCCAATCTCCACACGCGTTACTCCTTCTTTTGCTATCTTATTGTCTCTTGCAAACCGATCATATTCTGTCGGTTTTATTCTTGTGTTGCCTCTCGAACTCCTGATGCATAAATCAATAATGTCAGCAAAATTCTCTTGATAAATATCCCCTTTTCCCATAATGTTTAATGTTTCGATCCACTGTTCCTTCATGCCCCTTATCAATGTAGTCTTTAACACATTATCGGGTAAAGGTAGTGATGCATAAGGAGATCTTTGTAAATTATATTGAAAACGTTCCACATATTCCTCTAATGTTTCATTTGGTTTGGCTGTCATTTGAAATATTTCATCTTTCAATTCTCTAGACCTACAATAATCCTGATATTTTTTTAAGAAGGATTCTTTCATCTGATCCCAATTGTTGATGACCCCACCACCTAGTCCCATAAACCATCTTAGAGCAGCCCCCTTTAATGTTGAGGGGAATAATTTCAATTTCTAGGGATCGGTGGTGTAATCATATCCCCTACACAACACATCAAATTCGAATAAAAATGCATCCGGATCTTCTGACGTAAGACCGTGAAAGGTTGGGATATGTTGAAGAGGGATAGCTTTCATGGGTGCATTTGTTGTAGAATCCACTATAGGATATTGTAATGTAGAGGTTTGAGTATTTGGCTGATTTTGAGCCATAGGATCGAATATGTGCCAATAACCTTCTGGGATATCTAGGAGGGTATTCCTAGGTTGAGAGGGAACGATTTTAGCAGGGATAGTTTTAATGGCAATTCCTTTATCTGGGATAAGAGTAATACCTAATGTCTGAGGAGATTGAATTCCCTCAACAATGATTTTCGTAGCACTCCCCTTATCTGGGCTGTTTAATGGTTGATCTATTCCAATGGGAGATTTTGGTTCTTCTGTTTCCCCTGTTTCTCCTTCTCCTTCACACAAGTTACTGAAATCCCCTTCTTGCAATAGTTCTGGAGTAGAATTTTCAATTTCCTGAAAGTCCTTCTCTTCAGTTTGACTATGCACCTCAGCAAAGGCTACAGATGGTGATCCTGTGGTCTGAAGGGAACTAGTAGGCTGCGTAGAAATGGTTTTCCTGAAACCTACTGATGGCTGAGATTCTGTTTTCTTATAGATTTCTTCTATGAAAGTTGTTCGGCCAAGGGTCACCGGCCCCTTAGCTTTTTCAGGTTTGGATGGAAGCTTGATATTCTTTTCTGGTTTTTTCTGCTTAGTCATGCACTCAAATAAACTACTAAATTCTATTCAATCAAAGCAAAAGCAAATCTGTTAAGAAAGCGGATAGTGGTGCAGGGCTTTTACATGCTCCGTACGCAGGTTCTTACCTTTCGTTTTTAAAATCCAACTCTTTCCTAGCAGGTTCGTACACTACTCTGAAAAAAACAAATGGCTACACTCTTTCCCCGGCAACGGCACCAAAATGTATAGCTATAAAAAGGGTCTCTTTCACCTCTAATTACCTCACATTAATAGTCAATCCAGGAACGTTTGGTTATTTCAAAGAGTGACTCAATCCGAGGCTATTTGTCAGAGTAATGCTAGTAGTATAGCGTCCTACAAAAACACAAGAGTAAACTAATGCTCATCTATGACTAAGTTCCTTCAAATGACTAGAGCACACACTCTTAAAATTAAGCAACTTTATCAGTCAAGGGTCCGACAGCAGTAGTCCATGCCTTTGGAAACTGATGGAAAGGAAACTAGAGCATGGATCACAGGTCTGGGAGCAAGGCAGTAAATACAGAGGCTCACTACAGCCACAGATCGTCTCTCACACCAAATGTGAGTAAATGAAACGACAGATAAAAATGGAACGACAAATAGGAAATTAAACAGCAAATCTAGAAAGGAACAGCAATGCTTAAAATGGAATAGCAATTTTGAAATGGAACAGCAATCACTATAACTAAACCTCGCGAGTAACAATCAAACTTTATCTTATCAACTCAAATGCTCTCATTGTAATCAAAACTCCAATCTTTCATTCTCCAAGAAAATCACGCAATCCACTAAAGGAACAACAATAACTCTCAATTATGGAACAGCATGTGAAAATCATACACACGTAACATTCTAAGGAAGTAATCTGATTTAATACCAATTATCAACAGGAATTATAACTGTGTTTCAAAATGGAACAGCATGAATTCTGAATCATAAAGAACACACCTTTCAGATAATTACCTTAACACACATACTTAGCATAGAAGCTCCATAACATAATGATAACACTGTTCAGTTAAGTCTAATAAGATTTCATCCACTCTGAAAGTATTGATAATATAATGCAGAGTCAATGGAAAGAACATTAATGAATGAATCTTAGCAGAGCATGTGATGTAACTTATAAAGCATATCAGATTACCAACTAGTGACGATAAGCGAACCACACAGAAATCAAATCGTAGTGATACAGAAGCAAGTGTCCTCCGGGGCCGGGCCCTTAGCCTCAAGGGTACACCACTTTAATCTAATCTAGACGCGAAGATGAGATAATCACCAAGTTTATATTAATGCATAAAACAGAAAGTACAATGAGCCAAGTTCAACGAGACTCGATGATCAAAGTTAAGTCTTTAACAAAAAGTTACATAAAAGTATATCTCCCCTTAGACTAACATTGTCGTCCCTTTATATAAGGGTAACGGCAGAGATGTCTAAGTGATAAGATAAATAAAGCAGTGATCCCTCGGGATCGAAGATCATGAGGGATTCGCAAAACTGTTAATCCCTAATCACTTCTTTCTCCTCTACCGAGTTGGTTCCTTTTCCTCCTTAACGAGTAGAATATATCTAGAAGATCCTTGACTCAAAATAGACTAAGTTGTCAAGTCAAAATTCCCTTGCAAGATCAGGGTAGCCCCTAGTGCTGCTTGGGTTGACATCAATGACAACCTTGCTTTGCCTCGTCTGCACTCGGTCCTTCGTCAAAGGGACAACAGTTATCTTGTTCTTATCTTCTTCTTTGGAACAGCAGCTCCTCGTTTTTACCCTTTCCTGCACAGGAGAATGACAACTATCAGCGGATAAGTCTTTGCATACTAATTCCACGTATTCTACCACAATTCTCTATTGTTTTCCACATTCATGATGTAAAAGATTCATAAGTCCTACTGAAAAGCCACTGAAATGATCATTAAAAACATACCTTTTTAGTACTCCACAGTCAGCTAATTACATCATCTCCCAGAAGTTCTCCATGAAAAACTACTCAGAATTGGTCAAAATTGGACCATCTCACCTGCTCCATGGTCAAAGTGCGTTGCATCCCACCTAAATGCACACGGGAGGTGCGATGCATACTGAAAAGCCCTTCTATGGGGTGAGATGGGCGAGAGTGGACAAATGGCAGGATCAATCTGCAAGGTGGAGGATCATGGAATCTTCCAAAAACTTCTCTTGTGACACTTGCCTCTCTGCATTCGCCCAGGGATGAGTAAGAGATCATCAATCTCCAAGTGGAATCAAGAACTATCAGAGAGAGGACACTAATCAAAACTCAAAAGCTGACTCACCCCCCTTGCAAACATCTATATATGGATCCCTCATCCCAGAGATCCATAGGCTGGAATTTTGTATCTTGTAAGGAAGTGATGTTGGTTCCTTGGTGTAACATCATAGTGTTGGGTGATCTAAGCTTTTCATGAGGTGAGGAAGGGCTTTCTTGCTGAGAGGATGACGTTGGGTCAGAACAATTGGTTGTAATCCTCTTTGCTATTCTTGATTATTAATAAAGTTATTCAAGTTTTCCTCCACATTCTTGTATGATTGATGATATATGCATTTGTGTGGTCAATATATATCTGGTCCTATATTGTTTATGATAGTAGATCTCTGTTCTTGGATAGTATTATGCTGCTTTGATTCCATAGGTACTCTTTGAAGCTGGGTAGATGAGGAAGCGAGTGGCAAAGATCTATTAGAAGGGAGAGGAATCAAGCAAGGAACCAAGCACAAGACAGAGGTTGGTCTCCTTTATTCTCCTCTTATCTACTTCTCATAAAGTAAAATGAAAGTTTGTTTGTTTCTAAGGTAGCTACCAGCCTTAGTGGGACTAGCAGCTCTGCATAGACACTAGATTTCCCGATAACAAAATGGTAACTCCACTGGGGAGCGAATAGATTGTTTGTTTGTCTATATTTGTTTGCTTTATAAACTTACAGACGGAGCCTGAAGTCAAGCCAGCTAGCCTTCAAACTGCATTTTCTATGCAAGTGCAAAGTAGATCAATGTTGCTTCAGTCTATCTCCAGGTTTTGTTTATGAACTGAACAATCGATTTACAAGCTCTCTAATTGCCCTTGTGGTGGCTCTAGTAACCTCCTTAGATCTACCCCTGTGATTTATTTACTGATTACCACTTGCTCGGCCTAAATCCCTGAACTGTGCTGCAAACTGTGATCAAGAACTGGATCAAAAGTCTTGCACTGTACCATCGCACCCTCTCTTCAAGGATCTCAGTATGCATCACACTTCCCATGTGCTGTAGGTGGGATGCATACTGGAATCCCTGTGTAATAGGTGCGTTGATCAGAAAGGGCTAATTTTGCTTTCAGACTTTGGTTTTTTTACTCTTTTCAGCTCTATTCAGGAGTTTTGTTGTCTGTAATAAGTATACCTCTGTTGGAAACCCCCTTCTTTGCCATTATTCTGCCTCCATTGTGCAAAGGTCTGTAAATGTTTTTATGTATTGTGAGCCATTTTCAGTTGTCTTTTACAAAGAAGTAGCGTAATTGAACTGTCGTTTCTTGATTTGAAAGTGTCGCAAGTGTCATTTTTAGTCATAGAAGAGAATCCTATTGCTCTTGATAGTCTATTACACTGTTACTCTTGTATTTGATTTGAATTAATAGTTTTTCAAGTGTTGAAAGCAATTTTTCAATTCCAAATAACAAAGTGTCGTCATTGTCTTCATTTTGTCTCGAAAATAAACTTCTTAGTAATGTCGCTTTGAAAAATAATTCAGATTTGCGCTTAGCTTTCTTTTTATCATTCACACATTAAGAAGGCTGAAAACAAATACATGCATGTGCATTTCCATTTATATTATTTGTTGGTTTGATTTAGGACAATGCATATAGTGTGTGCTCTCTGCTCTATGTTGAAAGACTATCGCCTCTCTTTCCTTAGTAGCTAGGATTTTCATTGCAAAAAGAAGATTAAATGATTGTTTATCATCTTAGATTGCATTTTGGGAATTGTATATCTACATCACGCAGTGAACCTGAAAGGAAAATTTCTTAAGCAAGATCAACTGTAAAATAAATTTAATGAATCTAAAAACACTTTGGAACCTAATGCACAACATTTAGAAGTCTAGGCTAGAGACATATTCCGGCGTCGTAAAGCCTGGTAACTATTGTTTTCATTGCTAGTTGGGTGATTCCTCCACATTGAGACGATAAGTGCCAGTACGGACTTGTGCTCCCACGTACCGTCGAGTATATATTGGGAGACCACAATAGGCTTTATCCTTTATCCATAGGAAGCCGTGTTTGCCGCCCTATCGATCGCAATGCACTGAACATAGCATTCGGGAAGATTGATTGCCACACCGTAAAAAGTATTCTACAGTTTTGAGATTGGTTTGGTAATCCCTCTGTCTAGATTTCCAGAGTAGTCTCTTTCATTCCTTTTCAAACTCCTTAAAGGAAAAGGTCCATCTGAGCACTTGTCACTTCAAGCTCATTAAAAATCGAAGGTGACTAGAGTCATCTTTTGTTTTTTCTTGACTCTTAAAAATTGAAAAAACAAGTTGTGTCAAAGCGTCTAAAATTTATTTTAATCGGAATAAACATCACCTTTCCTACGTTGGTCTTAGGTTGAGAAAAATGGAGTCCACCAACCAAGGATTTCCCCTTGGAGGAAATCCTAGTCCTTTCTCCTCTTGGGGAGATGTTGGTGCACCCCATATGGCCACATTGTTGCTTCCAGGATTGACAATTGGCTTGCCCGTATGGCTCTTCTCGACCTCTGTCGTTCAGAACACCGTGATTCCTGAACAATCAAGTCAACAACTAAATGATACTAAAGTTACCCCCCAACCTTCTACTTCGTCCAATTCTCCCTCTCCTCCTTCCTCTTCGCTTGATAAAGCTGGTAAAGCCAAAAATCAAGTAATTGAGAAGAAGAAGGAGAAGAAGAAGAAAGAGAAGAAGAAGAAGGAGCCAAAGGCGAGAAGGGGCAACTAGGCATCGTCTAGCGAAAATCCACACACTGCACCGTCCAGACCTAAATCGCCATGTGTCATTTGCAAAGGAGACCACTATCATCGAGATTGTCCTTGCATCCCTCAAATCTTAAGGAACTAGTCTCCTCGTTTGCACAATCCGGTGTCATCAACCTCTGATGATCATGTTGAAAATACACCGTCAACTAGTGAAAGTGAAGCCCCTGGACAAAAAGGAAAATGTAAATTTCCTTGTAAACTGTGTGAAGGCGATCACGCCATCCACTATTGTCCCTTCTTAGACGAGTCTAAAAGAGTTTTGGACGACCGTCTGGTTTCACCGTTACGGCTTCCTCCTGGATATAAGAAGCTCTTGCCGAGTCCGTCACTAGTTGAAAATCCGGCTGACACACCATTGTGGTCAGCCAAAGCATCTACCATTGAAGATAAACCATCTGAATCCACACCAGATGAAAGTCAAAAGGTCGAGGCAGCAGTTGACCTGGTCTTGCCTTCAAAGGATCCATCTTCAGATGATACAGTCACCGAAGTGAACAAGAACGACACTATCCAAATTCTCTTCATAAGCATAGACTCCGATGCACATGGGGGCAGTCTACCCATTCCTTTACCGTAGGAAGGAAGTTCGTCAGAGTCGTATCCGGTCGTCTATTCGGTCCCACCTCCAAGCAACCTAGTTGTTTCCTTCGATTGGAATCTACTAGGCAGACCCCGCTTATCGGCTAGTGTACCATTTTGAATCATTGCTCAAATATATAGAATGGTCATGGCTGGTACCATCATAGATGAAGGGGCTTCTGTGAGTATCCTTTCCTCAACTGCTTGGAAAGCACTTGGTTCACCATTGCTTTTGCCTGAAATGAGAAATCTAACAGGCTTTGACAAAGGAACGAGTCGACTGTTAGGGATCCTTCCCAATGTGCCGATAACATTGAGAAGGAAAACTGTTCACATGAATGTAATGGTAGTCCAAGGACCCCTGGATTATAATCTACTCCTTGGACGCGACTATATTTATTGCATGGGAGCCATTGTCTCCTCACTCTTTAGAGTAATGTGTTTTCCGCATGAAGGAAGAGTGGTCAAGCTCGTAGACCAGCTTTCATTCCCTGGTTCACACATAGCAAATAGTCAAATACCATCCCTGAATGGTCTTTTCACGCAAGGAATGTCTCATCAATCCCCAGTCCATCCACCTGATGAGCGCGAGTGATTCAGAGGACATGACTGAAACCTAGGGGGCATGCACCCTGGTCTGTTTCGACAGGAAAACCTTGGGTATAGGGTAGGTTTCTGCAAAGGATATATGACTAGTTTATGAGATTAGACTGGAATAAGATTCCTTCGTCAAAGTTATGTGAGTGGAGCCAGTTGTGCCACTCACCTTTGTTTATTTCGGTAGACATCGCCGAGGAAGTGTTTTGTCCGCAGTACGGATAGAACAATCTTTGGTAACTTGGAAATTTTTCGCTATACCTGGGGGCATGCAAACCTTTTGGCATGCAAGCGAAGAGCAACCATTTATTTTTTAAATTTGTAGGTCCTCTAACCCTTTAAACTCATAGGATTGCTTGTTTCCTAACTTGCATAAAGAAAGGATGCAGGGCAAAGCTTTAAAAAAATGCCATTTTAAATGAGACATCCTTATTATATGACTGGATCGAGTAGTTTTAACGTGAAATTCAAGCTCATTAAAAAATAAACATAAGCAATGAGCAAATGTTCCCCCAGAGTTTAAGCTCATTAAAAAATGAACCAATTCCTAGTAAATAACCGTCGTGAATGTATTATCATCAACCTTTGAAGCCCTAGTCATGTTCTCATCATCACCTCCACTCTATTTTGGCCGATCATTCACCTCCATTTGATTATTTACCCTTTTTGAGGAACAGCTGCGAAGAGTGATCCTGTTAGCCATCCTTGTGACACTGCCATGATTGGAAAATTCCAAACCTTACCTGGAATTAGTTGCTACCCAAATTTATCATTCGTTCCTCAAAAAACGAGTCTCCTTTAAGCTCTTTTCAACTGACTCGTAAAATATGAAAATATTGTTGACTAATTGGCCTCTCCAGCTCGCTAAAGTGACCGAAAGTGTTATCCCTCCTTTTGATTTTAATCTTTTTGGACTTGAGGGATTATTACACAAAAAGATTATCGAAAATTCATCCCTTTTGTATTATTTTATACTTTTTCGGACTCAAGGGATTATATGAAGAAAAAGGATTATTGGAGTTTCCTTTACGTCCCTTTTCAGAATCTCTAAAATTGAAAAGGACCGAGTTATCTGTGTCGTTAAACTCGTTAAAACCAAATATCGACAAACTTGTCCATACAAACAAGAATGAGTTTCACTATCGCTAGGCTCGTTAAAACATAGCAATGGGTTTGCCCAAAGGGAAAATTATAGAAAAAGCATATGTTATCCTCCTCAAGCTTGAAAAAAATAAAGAGGTATTGGTCAGCAAGGACTGGGGAAAAATTCGGAAGAAAACTTGAAGAAACTTTATTGGTAGCAAGTCGCTCTTGAACATGACACTTTCACTCCGCATCCAAGTCAGGTTGGGTTGTTCCGTTCACTGGTCATATCACCATGGGTCCGTCACACCATCCACATTTGGGGTTAACGCTACCAATCCATCATGTCAGTGTCGCCAATATGTTCAATAGAAGTCGCTCAGAGAATTCACCTGTGTCTCATCCACTGCAATACATTTACGCTCCGTTCTTTCATGACCACCACCCTGAACCTTATATCATCATATTGTTTTCACCTCCATTAAAATCATTTGCTCCATTCCGTGTCATTAATGTGGGATTCACTAAGGCCCTCCTATGAAAGATCGCTTCTTGTCGACATCAGCTCATTATCCAGGAAGTCGATCTAGGAACAACCCTTTCAGTACTTTGAAGCTTGCATGCCTCAATGGCAAGTTTCTCACTTCCAGCGACAGGTTTACATCAATGGCCTTCGACCGAAATATTTTGCGTGGTGTTCGACGCCAAGTCCCATATTCACACCACGTGAATTGTACTGTAGTACCTTGAGGGTCATCATCATTATCGGTGATTCCTCTCGCGCCTGTTAACAGCTTACATCATTGGCTGGTAATCAGGCGATGTCTTTCCATGTTCGACTCCAGAACATCTATCACATGGATCGACTTGTACTTTGAGTGAAGATCGAACGATATTGAAGACCCCGGATCTAGTTTCATCCATCCGAGCTGCGATATATATTCATGAAAATAAAGACATCAAATGTACATCATTACTGCACAGATAATCATCCAACCTAAGGGATGATGGCTCTACCAGAATCATCACTCTACACGCAGACGATTGTCTGTCTTATGTACATGAAAATGAATTTATAAAGCTAAGCATGGGAATGCCCGCCTCAGCTAGATCATGAAAATATTATGAAGATAATGTATTGTATTGTATCTTATTACAGGCCGCCTTCCAGCTCAAAAAAACTTTGGATCCTCATGATAAAGAACTTCACCCGACATCAAAAAGATCAACGACCTCATGCTTTAGGGGGCAACTATTATAGACATTTTTGGGCACTGCAACCCCAATCATAAATGTCCATAAACCAAGGGCTCTTAAGTCCCTAAAAGTTTTGTTCCAACCCCTAAAAGAACAAGGTCAGTTGATTACATCATCTCCCAGAAGTTCTTCATGAAAATCTACTCAGAACTCGTCAAAATTGGACCATCTCACTTGCTCCATGGTCAAAGTGCGCTGCATCCCACCTAAATGCACATAGGAGGTGTGATGCATACTGAAAAGCCCTTCTATGGGGTGCGATGGGTGAGAGTGGACAAATGGCAAGGTCAATCTGCAAGGTGGAGGATCATGGAATCTTCCAAAAATTTCTCCTGTGACACTTGCCTCTCTGCATTCGCCCAAGGATGAGTAAGAGATCATCAATCTCCAAGTGGAATCAAGAACTATCAGAGAGAGGACACTAATCAAATCTCAAAAGCTGACTCACCCCCCTTGCAAACATCTATATATGGATCCCTCATCCCAGAGATCCAAAGGCTGGAATTTTGTATCTTGTAAGGAAGTGCTGCTGGTTTCTTGGTGTAACATCATAGTGTTGGGTGATCTAAGCCTTTCATGAGGTGAAGAAGGGCTTTCTTGCTGAGAGGATGATGCTGGGTCAGAACAATTGGTTGTAATCCTCTTTGCTATTCTTGATTATTAATAAAGCTATTCAATTTTTCCTCAACATTCTTGTATGATTGATGATATATGCATTTGTGTGGTCAATATATATCTAGTCCTATATTGTTTATGATAGTAGATCTCTGTTCTTGGATAGTATTATGCTGCTTTGATTCCATAGGTACTCTTTGAAGCTGGGTAGAAGAGGAAGAGAGTGGCAAAGATCTATCGAAAGGGAGAGGAATCAAGCAAGGAACCAAGCGCAAGAGAGAGGTTGGTCTCCTTTATTCCCCTCTTATCTACTTCTCATAAATGAAAATGAAAGTGGTTTTTGTTTGTTTGTTTCTAAGGTAGCTACTAGCCTTAGTGGGACTAGCAGGTCTGCATAGACACTAGATTTCCCGATAACAATCATGGCAAAAAAGTAGAAGAATTGGATTATTATGTAGAGGACCAACTCTTATATCAATTGGGAAAGTTATGTGTTATCACTCAGGTTGTTCCCTTTGACTCCTAAGGGAATACGGCCGAGGTAACCACAGACCAATCTTTGGATCACAGGTCCTAGCCTACCTGCAATCAGAGAGGGCTCTCTCTTTAGGATCTAGCTTTGTTTTGATAATGTTTAGGATAGTTATGATGTACTGAATCTTGTTTAAAGTTTTGGTTGAATGATGTCTTCTAGCATATGAGATGTAATCTTCAGGAGGTTCAGTCCATTGGGAAATGGAGTCTGTGATTATGTGTTGTTTGAGGTATTGAGTAAGAGTGATGAAACCGTGGGGCCATATAGATACTCATGAAACAAACTTCAAATTGTGAAATATGAACTATTTCCAGCCAGTGAGAGGCAACTAAGAATCTTTCATTAAGCTGGTGATGGTGGAGAAAGGAAATATCACTCAGGAGCAGATTAGAATTCCTGAACAGTATTTACTATGAAAGATTTAGTATGAAGGTGAGAAATTAAGAATTACACATTCATAACTAATTCTGAAGAAAACATTCATAACAGCATAGATTGAGTTTAGGGTGTTCAATGAACAAATCCTGAACTATTCTTTTCTGTACTGCTAAACATGTGAAACATACAGCATGAGTGGATTATGAAAGAACGAAATACATAATAAGATGGTTCAGAAAACTTATTGTGACATGAAATAGCGTAGGAATCCTGTAGCAGCAAGCAAGCACACCACAACACCTCAAACAACTCAGAACTTCAGAAATTCCATTAGCTTCCTGTATTAAAAGTCTGAAATTACAGCATAGCTTCTCCAGAAGAAAAATCAACAACCAATAAGTTTATGCGTGTGGATATATATACAATCGTTTTACAAAATATCTTAACGCTGAGTCATTTGCTCAATAACTGTCTTTACCAACTTTCAAAAAATAGCAGATACAATAGTTATTGCTACTTTAAATGGACAATGAATGACTTTTCAGCTCTGTCAGAAATTCTTTGACTTTTGGAGGCAACTGGGTCGGTTGGGTGCTTCGTATTGATTCTGAGTAATACACCCTTTACTGCTTTGTTGTGGTGCGGCTATCTCAGCCCCGTCATTTGCATCTGTAGGCATCTGCTTTGGTGGTCAAACTTGATTGCTGAGTTGGCCCTTTTAATTGCTTTCCCAGTCAAAGCAAATATATTAATTTTCTGAAATTGCTGACTTGTGATAAAAATACAAAAATATGGTGAACAACCTGTTTCTTCACAGCAGTGTTTGTATCATGCCCGTCCACCATTCCTGTGTAGGCAATTGGTGTCTTAGGATTATGCCTAAGGTTTCATCTTCCTCAGTATATTTGTAGTAGTTTGGAGGCACTTCAAAAAGATGTCTGATCTCATTCACAATAAAAAACAAATTCTCTAGTTTGTCATAGAGACTCTGCCCAGGTGGAGGCCCTGTTTCCTCTGGGGCACTTGTTGCTGCAGTGATTTGATTAGTGGCATATGTATTTACCCTCTTGGCATAGTTTTCATGAGATAGTAACCTTCCTGCACTAGTTACTAAACTGGGAAGACCTCTATTATGTAATGCTATAATTTTCTCAATGAATTTGTTCACCTCTGTCTGCATTTCTTGACACCTTCTGTCCAATGTCTGTACATGATTTCTCAAAGTGAGCACCCTCTTCACTAGTAAAATGGTATCAGTTCTGTTAGTGATTCCCATTGCTGCCAGCTGAGGGCCAGTGCGGTTGTTAAGGACATTGATCATCCTATTGGCTATTTCAGGCATATTGCCTAGAGATGCCCTTGCTCTTTGACTTTCTTTTTGGGCCCTACCTATGAGATCCATATGTTCATGGATAGTTTCAATATATTGCCACTGGTCTGTAATAGATTGACCAATATTGGCCCACAGGATCTTCTTAACTTCAACTACAACTTTATCAAGAGAGAGCTCCTTCTCCAATTCCTTTATTCTCTTCTCAAGAGCCCTTACCTCTCTTGTTTTTCCAGCTATACTTTGCTTTGATTTATCATACTTTTCCTCAATGGCAGCCAATTTATCCTTGGTCTCTTGCAGCTCAGCCATTTGTGCTTCTAAAGCTTCCAGCTCCTTCATCATGTTCTGCATACTTAGGCTGGGTCCCTGATCTGGTGCTGTTGCTGGCGCTGATGTTGAAGGACCGACCTCTGATGTTTGTCCTGTGGGAGGAGCTGCTGTAGTAGTAGAAAGTGGCACACCTTCAGTGGATGCAGATGTCTGTGCTGGCTGCATTGGTGCCTCACCTTGTCTTGATTTCAGTGCTACCTCTAGTGCACTCTCTGTTTCCATCAATCTCTTGTATAAACTCAGGAGTAGAGCAACTACATCCTGATCCTTCTTCTGCTCTGCCACCTCTCCAGTTTGAGGGTGAAGGCTAGCTGGCAGCTTGATATGCTTTCTCATAGCTGCTATGTCTTCATCTCTTTTCTTTAACAATGCCTGCACACCCTTGGGGTCCTTTGGATCATGACCCAATTCTATAATGATCTCTTCCAAGGACTTGATTCTGTTGTCCTTGGCTTGAGATGATGCCTTCTCCAATTCCAGTTGAGCAACAGTGTTGTGTAGAGAATTTTGTAATTGGTGTGCTAGTAGGGTCTTATCAGCTAATGTGGAATATATCATTTCCCAGGTTTTCCTGTGTAGCTCAATTTGATCCAAGGGGTGGATGTCTCTGGCAAAAATTTCCAGATTAGTTCTGATATAATCGGCAGTTGTTTGAGGTTGCTGCATGGTAGGCCTGAAATGACTAAGAGTCATTTTTTGTTCTTGAATGTCATAAGCAGACATTAATCTCTGCTAATTAGTTGGTGCCATTTTCAAGAGATGGTTGTAGATTTGGTGTTTGAGGGGCTCATTCCTTTTCTTGATATCTATGAACTGTTGCTTGATGCTAGAGTCCGCCTTAGATTTCTGCCTTGAAGAGCTCACCTCTGCCCCATGTGGGATGTCCTGTCCTTGCTGTAAAGAACTGGTCGATGTTTCGATACTAGGAGGGGGCATATTGTCAATTGGCCTCTCTGGTAATTCCTCCTCAGAAAAAGGGTTTAACCTCTGTCTCTTTTCTCCTTGCTGGTCCGTAGAGGTAGTAAGAGGAGTGTCCTCTTGCCTATCCCTCTTCCTTGTCCTGTCCTCATTAGCAGGTGTTTGTAAAACATAGGACTCAACTGTTACCTCCTGCCTTGGAGGGATTTGCTCATGTGTTTGCTGTCTTGTGGAGGCAGGTTCCTTGGCTGTACCTTCCTGCTGCTCTACTTGTTGCTCCACATTTGGAGGTGATTCTTCTTGCTGCACTATTTTTCCTTTAGCCATGTCTACTACTGGATCAGCTGTTCTGGCAGGCTGCTGGGGAACAGTGGATGAAGAGGAAGCTTCTCCATGATGCTGAGTGCCTAAAGACCAAACCTGTCCAAAATATTCCAAGTCAACTGCCTTTTCTAAAGTTTTAATGGCTTTCTCTGCTATTCCTTCTTCAGTATAATCTTCCACTAATGTGCCTTTTTTCCACTCTATTTGATTAGCATATTTTTCAACTTCTGGAATGCTAATGTGGTCATATGTACCAAGCCTATGCTTGATTCTTCTGAGGCTTATGAAATGGTTAGGGTCATAGGGTGCCCAATAGAAGCTTGTCTTGAGCTGGAGGGCTTTTAGCATTTGGTCTGCCTCATCCCAAGCTTCTTCTCTCTTATTAAAGATGAATGGACCCAATTGATGCTTAATTTTCAGCTGTGCCTTCTTGTTTTTTCTATGGAAGTGAATCATATCTACATTTCCAAACTGCCTGAAGTATTCTAGTGCAAAGAGTCTCATGGGAACATACTTTGGTAGCCTGTATGGTGCTAACTCACAGCCATATATCCTGATCACTGTGTGGTCTTGGTAAAAGTACCAATCCCCAATGCTATAGTTCTTGGACAGCTGGAGGATTTTCTGCATATCATCAGTGAGTCTAGGAGGAGGGGAACTCTGCAGCAGTGACAAGGCTGGATGAATGAATAGGTCAATAAACTCACAGTAGTTGTACGGTGAATAATGAATGTGATGACAGACTGATGTCCAAAATATTACAGATCTTCTGTTTCCCTTTGCATCTAATTTCTTGAGGGAGACAGGGAAGCTGTCAGGCTGATTGTGCAATAGCAGATGATATATGTAGGAGGTGTACTTGAATACCCTCTCTCTCTCCAAGTTCATGAACTGTTCATGAATTTTGTTGGCTATAAATGAGGCATAGTCATACTGGACAGCAGGGGGCTGTCCTGGGGTAAAAATGGATAGCACCACCAGTGTTGTCTCATCTACAAACTCACTGGTCTTGAACCCTAGGATGGAAGATATAATGTCCACCAGCAGTCTCCCTATGTCATTGAACCAGTCATGCAGATAAGGGGGAGGCTATCGGGGCTGGTACTCTGGGCGCATAAATAATTGACCAATTCTTGTAATTTGTGAGTTGGAGAGCTTGGCACCCTGCTCTAATAAAAGTTGCATGGAAAGAGGGACTAGTGGCCTTGTAGGTTGGAACTGTAGCATTTGGTTTATGGCTTCAGGAGTAATATGGAACAAGACAGAGCCTGAAGGACTCAGAACAACTCTTTGATTGGGGTCATAGTTTGTGCAGCATTGGTGAATCAAGTCAGGGAATTCATTGACCTGAGGGAGATAGTAAATTGGCAAATTGGATTTCCAGATTCCCAGGAGGTCTGTACCATCTCTGTGCTTCTTTCTCAACTCACAAACTGTTTCTATATGGTATGTGTTGCACCTCTCTACAGTTTCTCTCATCTGATAATCTCTGTCAGCAAGGGCTAACCACTCCAGGTTCTTGTGTGGGGCATTTAATGGGGCAATGTTTAATGCCATAGGGGTCTCCATGGTCAATTGATATTTGGAATTGTATTTGAAATTGTTTCTCGGGCACAACAATATAGAGCAGTGGATTTTGAATGAGCAGGGCAATTTGTAGAGGGGACGAGGCAAATTGGGGTGAAACTGAGTTGAAATGCTCCTGGGAGAGATTCAATGAGCAAATGTTGGGATTTGAGAGTTGCTTTCCCGGTGGATTTATCTAGCAGAGGTTTAGATTTGCGAATATGCAAACAAGCTGTGAATTTGTGGCAATTTGGCACAATGGGGGACCTCTGTGGGTGAACTTGGGATTACAGTGTGGAAAAGAAACACTGGTCAGTGAGGATTCCTGGTAATTATTGTGTTTTCTCTCTTTTCTTGTTTGTTCGGTGAATTATGAAAAAACCAAGGCGCGGAGGGGGAAACTGATAAATACCTGGTGCAATCGGAAAATGGTGTTGATATACAGGTGAATTCAAGGTGCCAGAAGCAAGGAAGTAGTCTTGAGAGTTGGTGGGCAAACAACGTAACCGCTCATGCAGGAGTACAATGAGTACTTTTGCAAATAATGCGAAAAAACGAGTTTTTTGGGCAAAATAGGGAAAATTTGGCCTTTGGCGCCTTTTGTTGGATGACGTCAGCATGACGTCATAGGTGGGGTCGGGTACGAAATGATGACATGGTGGCCAGTGAGCAACTCTACGTGGACGGGTGACATGGCAGACAGCTCGGAGCAATGGCGGATGGGGCGGTGATGCGATGCTGAGGCGGCAATGACGTGAGGGTGACGTGGGAGTGACGTATGACGGAAACAGGAGGGCGGTAAGCGGTAATATCAGACCGCTCATGGTACGGGTGTGGTTTTGGCAGGAGGCCACCCGACACAACCCAGGAGCGACATGCGTCCGAGCCCTGACGTCACCCTCTGACAGATTTCGGGCGCTAATGTTCAGGCATCGGGGATGGTCCGATATTGCTGTGGGCCGTCGGATGGGAGGGCCCAGATCCGACGGTCGACGGGCTGCGGAGGTGATGGATGGATACGGCGGGTCCCAGCGGGGATTTTAATAATACCTTTTTTTTGTTTTTTGCGGTGAGCGGGCCGAAACATAAACTTTGGAAAAGCGGAAAAAGTGGGTTTTTAACAAGGTTTTATACAAATGGCGCGGGTAATGCACTGTGATGGGTTTGTAAAGGGGATAAGGGTAGGAATATGTTATTAAACTAACCAAATGTTAGTTTAATCCCTGACTTCAAATGAACCAAATACAACAAAACTTTTGATTCTGCATTATTCTCAAAATATTGAACATATGGCTAAAATGCCAAAGGGGGGGTATTTACATATTTTGTGGGCTTTTTTCACAATAGTGATATAGTAGTAGGGGAAAAGGGGAACATAGGGAGTTAAATAATAGGGTTAGAAGTCAATGTGAATTGGGGATATGAGAGATTTGGAAGTGAGGAATAGAAAACTAAGTTTGGTGATTAAACTTAGATTTTTTAGAAGTAGATGGGAAATGATTTTACACAAGAAATGTGGCTTCTTTTCGGAGAAGAAAGTTAAAACTTGTCATGAAATTTCCAAGAAGAAATACAAGGAGGATTGTTTAGGAAAGTCCTTAAGTCCTCCATGGGATGTTAGAAAGAGAGTCTTTGGGGGAAAACAAGGGAGTTAGACATGCTTCTATATTTTGCCTTCAAAATGCTGCATAGATACCTTTGCAACTGCCAACATATGCCTTCTTGATCAAGGCAAAAACTGAATAGGATCAGGATTCTGCAACTTCTGGCTACCTACCCAAATTAGAACCTAGCATTTTTTGTTTCTTCAGGGAGGGTGCATTTAGACTTGCAAACCCTCATATGCTCTTTTCTTTTTGCTGCCCTCCTATCTAAATCTACCCTTATGCCTTCCAAGGGCCCAGATTAAGCTATTGGGCTCCTTTATTTCTCTATCCAGCTAGTCATCTGTCAAGCTTGAACTGTTTGAACAGGTACTCATTACCTACTCTAAAACAAGCAATTTAAAACATGGCATGGCCCAGCTTGAACTGTTGAGCCATCCATCAAGATAGAAGTGGCATTTTGATTGGCCACTTTCCTGGTCTTTCTTTGGGGTTCATTTCAATTCTTTTTTCTTTTGACCATTTCATTTTCTTGCCCTTTGATTATTCTTTTAAGGCATACCCTCTTTACATTTTTTTACTTTTTGCTTTTTTCACCAAAAATGGAACCTTTGTTTCATCAAAGATGATCATTTTTAGCATTTCCACTGTCAATCATGAAATATGAAACCCTATTGGTATAGGAGGCTAACATTATGCATTCCAAAAACTGAAAGAGTTAACATAATTTGAGAAGCACATACTTATCTCATATCAGGTCATTTTGGTGTAAGTAAAATAGTTGCACAATTGTAAAGGCTCTATTATTGGCTAAGAATGCATGAGACAGTTTCTAGATATATCAAAGGGTGTACTATGTGTGCTAAAAACAAGCCCAATAATAGGAAATTAGGCTTGTACACTCCACTTCCAATTGATTCTCGTCCTTGGGAAAGTGTTTCCATGGATTTTGTTGGGGGATTGCCAAAGTCTAGGAAAGGTCATAATTATTTGTATGTTGTTATGGATAGGTTTAGTAAAATGTGTATTTTAATACCATGTAACAAGCAGGTTACAGCTAAACAAATAGAAAAGTTGTTCTTTCAGAATGTATGGGTTCATTTTTGGTTACCCACTTCTATTGTATCTGATCAAGATTCTCGATTTGTTGGGAAGTTTTTGTCAAGTTTATGGGTGTTGATGGACACCAGGTTGAAGAAGAGCACAACATTTCATCCACAAACAAATGGTCAGACAGAAGTGGTCAACAGGACAGTGATCCAGTTGCGCAACGGTTATTGTAGCAAGCATCCTAAGTTTTGGGATGATCATTTGTGTTATGTGCAGCATGCATACAACCGTTCCAAGCACTCTTCTACTCAAAGATCTCCTTTTGAGACCTTTTTTGGTTTTATACCAAAGTCTCCCTTGGATTTTGTCTTTGTTAAAGACATACCAGTTGATGGACACAATGATGTGGACAAAGCAACCAAGTTCATTGAACAAATCCAAGAAACTCACCAGGCAGTACAGGAACAGCTGGAAAGAAGTCAAGCTAAGTACAAGGCAAGACATGACAAGCATCAATTTGAGCATAGTTTTCAAGTTGGTGATCAAGTCTGGTTGTACATCAGAAAAGACAAAATGCAGGGTGAAGGTAAGAAGATAAAACCAATAAGGTATGGACCTTTGAAGATACTTGATAAAATTGGTGAAAATGCTTTTCGCCTTGATTTTACAGCTTATATGCAGATCTATTCAGTTGTTAATGTATAAAACTTGAGATTGTATGAACCTTGATTGATAGAAGATCCTGAAGAGCAAATTCATTTGCCTTCTATATGGGATTTGTTGCTTGAGTATCTCAATGAGTTACAAGAGGATACAGTTCTGGACAGGAAGGTAAGAATTACATGTCAAGGGGATGTTGAGTACTTGAGAGTAGGACTCAAAGGTTAAAATCCAAGCAAAGCACGATGGATAGAAGTTAAACAGGTGAAGGATCAGTACCCTCACTTGCTCAAATGCTAACTAAAAAAAAACAACAACTTTTGGTGGTCCAAAAGCTTTTCAGTGGGAAGGCGTGATCCAAAATGGATCTGAATAAAAACCTCTAAATCTAAAAGTATTCAAACAATATGTTTTAAAATGTGAAAATAGTGTAAGTCCATCAAATGATATCGCATTGGGAGAAAGCAAGCATTGTTTTCATATCTTAGCCATAAGGGAATTGAAATTGTGGTTAGCGATATAACATGGACCGTGGATCGAGTGCGCAGATCAACGGTGGGGATAAATGATCAATATCGCATCACAATAAACTAAAGCAATGACTTAACACAAGCGGAATTCTTTCAACAGACTCGAAGGAGTTATGAATTAAACAACGAAGGATTTGAGTTTCGTGGTAAATGGTAATTCAGGCAGGCTACAGGCAGTAAGTGGTATTGGAAGGACTTCACCTGATTCCATACACTAGCCGACACGTAGCATGGTGCAGGACAGAGAAAACCACTCTTTTTGGGTGGGTAATCTCCGCGCAAGTGGGCCATCCAAAATGGCTATCATCCATTGGATTAGAGATCACAAATCAATGGCAGAGATTGCATCGCAATATCGATGAAGGGAGGACTTACCGAGGGCTTGAGGACTTGCAATATGAGATCGCCGACCGCGATTTCCCGTCACAATAGCACATTGTAGCAATGCATCACGGTAATACAAAGGAGCGGCAATATGCGACATGCGACATGTGATAAAGCGAACCCGAAAGGATTATATACATAGTTTCATAAATTTTGAGTTCTGATAATATTGTATATAGACCAAATATGCATTATATCGGGGATTTGTGTGGAGGAAGACCGAACGGTCGATTTCACTACGCCTGTCGATCCTTCCATTTCTAAAAGGAGTTCTTTGTGCCTTAAGCATTTTGTTTTAACATAATGTGTCCAATGATGAAAAGGGAGATGAAGGGGCAAAGGTCGAGAGGCAAAGAGCCCAAAAAGGAAGGTGAATGAACAGGTTCGAGAGGCTTAAAAACCACTCAATGGCAGAATAGAGGGGGACAGAGAGAGAGCAAGAGAAAGTAGAAGACATAGAGCAAGAGGAAGTGGTTGTGTACTTTTGTAGAATTGAGGATTTTGAGTATATCCCTATTTTTTTTGTCACTGTTGTCTTGAGACTCTATTTGAGCTCACACTTGTAATATTCTACTCTTAAAGACATAATATAGAGGTCGACACTGAAAACTTGGACCAGGAGACATAGCCAGGGGGTATGGTGAACTCCTTCATTATTTTGACTGTGTTGATGTGTGTTTATTATGTTTTATAACTATTCATTGTCTATATTATTCACAATCTTTTCGATCCGTTGCACTAAATAATATAGGCATTCCTACACATGAGTCTGTAATACATTTTCTCCTTAATTTGATATCCATTTCGGATCAATTCTCCAACTTGTTGTTTTCTTTCCACAGGGGGCCATGGCAGAGCTTAGTCATTGATCCAGCCCTGCAACACCCATTTTTGTTCTACACTATGAGAACTTCTCAGTGCTCACATACTTTTTCAATGCATCTGCAGTATTCTTCAAAGTGTCCACCTTTACCAACAACACCTTTTTGTCTTCTACCATATCCCTCACAAAGTGATACTGAACATCAATGTGCTTTGTCATTGAATGATAAGCAGGGTTATTTTCCAAGAAAATTGCACTTTGGATGTCACATTCTATCCTTATAGCTCGATGTACTAACCCCATACTTGCACACAATCTCTGCAACCATACTACTTCCTTGCTTGCATGAGTGGCTGCCATGTATTCTACCTCTATAGTTGACAGTGCCACTATAGATTGTCTCTTACTCATCCAACTGATTACACCTCCAAATAAGTTAAACACATACCCACTTGTAGATCTTCTCTAATCCAGATCTCCATCCTAATCTGCATCAACAAAGCCATGGATGTCCAAAAATTTGTCCAATCCTGGTCTTCCTTGATAGCACAAACCATAATCACTAGTGACACGCAACTACCTAAAAACCTGCTTCACTGTTTTCCAATTCTCATTCCCTGGTTTTGAAATAAACCTTCTCAATACTCCCACTGCATGTGCAATGTTTGGTCTAGTACATGCCATTGCATACATCAGGCTACCGACTACACTTTTATATGGAACACGGGACCTGTCCTTTTCCACTTCTTGTGTCTTGGGACACTGTTCAGCATATAAATTTACACCTACATGAATAGGAACCTTCACCGGTTTACTATCCTGCATATTAAACCTCTGTAGTATTGTCTCAACATACTTCCTCTAGTTTAACCAGAGATTCTTCTTTGCCCGATCTCGTTTAATTTCCATGCCCAAAATATAATTTGCAGCACCAAGATATTTCATGTCAAATTTAGAGGACAATTGGGTCTTCAAATCCTGGATAATTTCTTTGTCATTTCTGACCAGTAACATATCATCCACATACAAGACCAGATAAATAACACGGTCACCAATTAATTTAAAATACACACAGCGATTTGGTTTGCTTCTGGTGAAGCCAAGTCCCTGTATAAATGTATCAAATTTCTGATACCACATCCTTAGTGATTGTTTTAACCCGTACAGAGACTTTTTAATTTGCATACTAGTTCTTTCTTACCCTTCACTGAAAAGCCTTCAAGTTGCTTCATGTAGATCTCTTTTTCGATATCCCCGTGATAAACTATGTAAAAGTTAAAGTTTTGTTTACTTCTGGTGGTACAAATCATTTCATTTCACCAGTTGCATTAGAAAAATGTGTGTTGATGGCCTATGAGCATGATGAATTTAAACAAGTTGAAATGGCTTCTTGGATAAAACAAATAGCAAGACCTAGTGTTGACTAATGTCAGGTAAACCTCAGCATGTGTACAACTAAGTTGAAGGAATACATCATGGAATTGGGGATGTACGATGTAATCATTGGAATGGATGAGATAGAAGCTCATCGAGCTTTGGTAGGCGATTTCAAAGATAAGGTGATATGTTTAGATGATGAAGGTAGGTCAATTGAGATTTGTGGTGTCAAGAGAGAAATGTCCCTATGATTCATCTCCATGATGAAGTTAAAATGTTGTATCTAGAAAGGTTGTAAACTATATGTGGTCAAGGTTGTCAGTGATTAGAAAGGACCCTTCCCAGATCAAAACCCAGTTTTGTCAAAATTTGAAGACATTTTCCTCAAGGAATTTCCAGGATTACTACCTAATATGAGGAAGATTGATTTCAAAATCAACCTAAAACCTGGTGTAAAACCAATATCCAAGACACCTTATAGGATGACGACTCCAAAAATTTGTGAGTTATAGATGCAGTTAAAAGAGCTATTTGACTTTGGATTTATTAGACCTACTATTTTACCATGGGGTCCATTAGTGATTTTATTCAAGAAGAAGGATGGTTCCTTAAGATTGTGCATAGATTATAAGGACTTGAATTGAGCCAAAATAAAGAATAGGCACCCAATTCACATAATCGATGACCTCTTTGACCAAATGAAGGGAGAAATGGTTTTCTCGAAAATCAATAAGTGATATGGATACTTCCAATTGAGGATTAAGGAAGGTGACATCGAAAAAACTTCCTTTTGGATAGTTATGGCACTAAGAGTTCATAGTAGTACCATTTGGTTTGACCAATGCACCAACGGTGTTCATGAGTCTCATGAATGGCGTGTTATGGAAGTGTTTTGACCAATTTATGCAAGTCATTTTGGACTATATTCTCATGTATTCCAAGAATAAAAAGGAGAATCAAGAGAACCTAAGGGTTGTATTGACATTCTTGATGGAAAATCAATTGTATGGAAAGTTGTCGAAATGTTATTTCTTTCAGAACAAAATTCATTATCTTGGGCACATCATTTCAAGTAAAGAATTTTCAATTGATCCAGAAAAGGCAAAGGTCATAATGGATTGGACAATATTGAAAAATGTTCATGAGGTGTGTAGCTTCATGGGGCTAGTAGGTTATTATTGAAGATTCATGGAAGGGTTTTCAAATATTGTGAAACCTTTCACCACATTATAGTGAAATGGGTTAGTTATGAATGGAAAGATGAATGTGACACTACATTCATCAAACTAAATATATTATTAACTAGTGCACCAATCCTTTGAGTGCTTGACATGGAAAAATACTTCACGGTTTGTACAAATGCTTCAAGCAAGGATTAGGAATATTTTTTATGAAAAAAGGTGGAGTAATAGATTATGCATCTAAAAAGTTGAAGAAACGTGAAGAGTTGAATGCTACACATGACATAGAATTAGAAATAGTGATGTTAGGTTTGAAACTATGGAGACACTACCTCATCAAGAGAAGATTTGAGTTAAGGACTGATCATGAGAGTCTAAAGCACTTCTTCACTCAAAGAGATCTAAATTCTAGGTAGAGGTGGTGGAGTGAATCCATGAGCGAGTATGATTTTGGGATTTCATACATTAAGGGAAAGGAGAATGTGGTGGCCAATTCACTAAGTAGGAGGCCACGGTCCTTCTCCGCGATACCTGTTAGGGTAAATTTGAGGGAGTGTGCGTTGGAGAATCTCTTTGAAGATAGTTGGTATTTGAAGGTCCCATCAAAAATATAGAGTGGGAAGTAGATAGATTCAAAATTTCAGGGCTATATACTTGAAATAAATGAACTATTGAGATTTCAAGGGAGAATGTACATCCCTAAGGAAGGGGGTATACGAAGAACCATCCTTGAAGAGTCACATAAATCACTCTAATATGCACATCCTTGTGTGAATAAGATGTATGCAGACATGAAGAAACTCTTCTTTTGGGCATGCATGAAGCACGACGTAGTCCAGTTTATTTCCAAGTGCCTTGAATGCCAACAAATGAAGGTTGATCATCGCCACCCAATAGGACTCCTACAACAACATGACATCCTTATGTCTAAATGGGAGGTCATTTATATGGATTTCATTGTGTGTTTGTCACTCACTTCATAGAAGCACAATTCTATATTGGTTTTAGTTTGTTGACACCTAATCTTTGGGATTAGTAAATCCTATGTAAATAATGTAAATAATTTAAATAGAGAAATAAAGGAAGTTGGAAGACGAAGAGACATTTGGAGATGAAAAATAATATTCTCCCTCTCCTTATATATATCTATGTTCTATCTTAATGCAAATACAACAATTTCATTCGGAGTTACTCCTGGCCTATCATGGTATCAAAGCCAGCTCCCAAAAATAGTTTTAATACCCTTGTAACTCTTATTTCTCACCATTAAAAATATGCTCTTCCCATTGTGCACTCAAATTTAGTTTTAGATTCCCTTTTTAGTTTCCACTCAAACTACAAACTACGTAGAACCCTGGAAATCAATGCATTTGGAGGAGTTGTACTGCTTCATTCAAGACATATGTTTTGTGGACCATAAACCATGAGCGTTGAATCTATGAAACAAGTGTTGTGGTCATTATTGGAAATGGTCATCTTCTATACATTGTTGAGAACATTGGTCGAACCCCAGTTCCTGGTAACTAGGTTGTGTATTGAATGTTGCCTGGTATCATTGCAACTAGTTTGAATATTGTATGTGCATTTCAATGGTATGCACTATAATAGCTCTGGTTAAAAATCCATGTAACAAAGTTAATAAAGGAAAAATAATAACTAAGGCCATGGGACATATACTCCAAGTTGAATGTTGGGAAAAAACATAGTGATGGGGATCACTTGTGATTCATTAATGGCTTTGGAAATCGGCAAAGGCAATGGAAAAGGCTTTGAAAGGGAAAAGTGGTATTAATTGGCATTTTATTTATGAAAATAATGGGAATTGAGAGAAAAGGGAGGTGAAAGGTCAGCGGTTGCATGTGAGGAGGAAAATTAAATAAAAATAATGGAAATTGAAGAAAATAGAGGCCTCATTAATAAAAAGGCTTCTAAGGATCAGTTCATAGACTATTTGACAGTTCGGTTTTGGAGGTCTCTCATTCTACTCTATCTCTCTCATACTCTTGGACACTTAGCGTTTTCTTAGAGCACTCGTGGAGGAGTGTGGCATGCTTGGGATTTGAAGTAAGAAGGCAAAGGAAGAGCAAGAAAGTGCAACAGGAAATCAGGATCAACAACTACAATGAGTTTTTCTTATAGGTATCGAGTTGCATGTATAATTTCCTTACCATTTTTGGCATGCATGGCATATGCATGTGGTTTCTTGGTTATGATTTTTCATTGGTATGGAGGATTTCCTATATTGATAGTGATTTTGCCTAGCCTTGCTATTTCCTGGATAGCCATGGTGTTGTGGGTTTTATATTTTTTCTTTTGGTTGGTGCTCATGTTCCTTTAGTTGTGGGTTGAGTTACTAGTTCCTGTATCCTTGGTTGGACAAACGCTCTGGAAGCCAGGTAACAACATGGGTTTAGTTACTATTCTTGGAATCCTTGGTTGTAAAAGCACTCTGGATCCCTTAGTGGGTTGAGTTATTAGTCCTAGAAGCCCTAGTTGGACAAACACTCTGGAGCCCGACAACAACTGTGGGTTGAGTTACTAGTCCTGGAAGCCTTGGTTGGAACAAATGCTCTGGAGCCCTGGATAGCTTGGATAGAGACCGATCAAGTGATGGTTAGTGATGTCAAACTATTGGGTTGTGACTTGACCCGTTTTTGGCCATGTTTTTGAATCACATTCCCTCCACTTTTGAACCTAATTTCTATCCTACCTATCTATTTTCTACTCATTTTCCTATGTTTTGCCTAAAGTTTGCCATTAGATTAAAGGTATGTGGATTCATTATTAAGAACATTATTTTGTCTTAAATCTTTAATTATTCTCTAGCTAACTGTTAGTTCACTTAATTACTCTCTAACTAGCTCCAAGCCCACGTGCAGGATCATTCCACTCGACAACAGGATCAGTTTTGCGCCAAAATGCCAAGTTTCGGATTTCCTGCAGAAGCCCGTATTTCCTGCAGAAACTGCGACTGCACGTAACTGCCCAGAATTCTTGCAGCGAAATCCGAGATTCAGCATGATGCACGCATGTTCCGGCTAAACCAATACATGGGTTGAAAAGGGATTTTGATCCACATGGTTTCTATCCTATCAACATTTTTGATTTGCCCTTTTGACCATGTCTAAAGCTCTGATCTACTTGGATGCAACCGCTCTACATGGACGTGCTCCTGAAACAATATGTTGTCCAATATATGCTTCCAGTGATAGGTTGTACCTGTTCCAGCTTAGACCAGTTGATGTTGTTCTTTTTATTTGGCTGCGGCCTTATTTAGCATATTCTTGTTACTACTAGCCACTTTTGGGCTTGGTCCTCTGTATAAAAATAGTAAGAATATGAGAGCGAGGGTTAGTGACAGTTGTGTTTAGATTTATACTGTTGTGTGGCTTCAAGCCCATGTTGTAACTTAACATTTTCAGATTTAATACAAGTTGCATATTATGCCCATTGTTCTGAACAACTTCTCTTATGTGTAGAGGGGTTGTGAGCAAGGGAAGGGCCCCCCTTCACTCACAACACCCATGTATAATTAGTTTCTGATTTATTTGTGTTTCAAGTTTATTTTGTCATGCTTTACTTCTAATTACAACAATAAGATCATTACATAACCAATGTGTCACTTATAAACTGTTCAACTCATAAATTCACCCAGTTTTGACCAGTTTTGCTTCTTGATGTGATTCTTGACTTTTTATGATGTAATTTGATAACCATGATGTAATATTGGCACATTTTTACTTGTTCTAGAAGATTCATTCACCAAAAGGTGAAATGTGAGTGAATGAATCAGTTTCCTAGCATATAGGGGTAAGTTGTTTGACTACCTAGATTTCAGTTCCTTGTTTAGAGTTGGTTGAAACAGCTCCTAGAATGATGATATCAACCCCTAGAGGCAAGGGAATAGTTTTGGCTTGTCTATTATATGTAATTTCTAAGTCATTTTCAGGGTTGGACACTTGGTATTGCTTGGCACTCTATTGTACATTTCATTTCTGCAATTTTGGCAAAGGAAAGACCAGGGTTTTGCAGCACTTGTTGGGATCCTTGTGGCTCTATGTTTGGATGGTGTTTTTCTTCATGTATTTGTAAGTTCATGAATGTTTATGTATGCCATTTCCCTTCTCTTGCTTCTGAAATTAAACTGATGAGTACTTAAGGTGGAATTCATAAATTGCTATGCTCTGCCTTTGACTTTTGTTTAGTTTTATATGTTTTCTTCAGTTTGTAGAGGATCCTTGATATTATCTTTCCCTTTTCAGCTTCTCAACAACCCTTTCTATCCATTCATTCAATTTATGGCATCCTAACCATTGCTTTTCTCGCCCCAACTTGAACTCTGCAAGAATTGGCCCTCATCCCTAGACCCAAAATTTGCCTATCCCTTTTTCCAACAAAACCCCTAAAAAACTCAAATCATAACTTTGCACTTCATACCTAGCCTAAGATCAGTTGCTAAATCAATCATCTCAAGCCCCATTGATTATCTTTCGCTGAGATTGACCCAGAGAGAGCCCTCTCCTGTCCTCGTAGGGCTAGCTACGAGGCTGAGTGTGGTTTGATGTGGACCTAGAACCTTGTCTTTCCAGCTTGAGGCAAATCTAGGCTCTAACAACCACCACAAAAGACATTCGTAGATGTTGGACCCAAGCATCTACTTAAAAAAAAAAATCACAAGACAAAAGAAACTACTTACAGACAATCAGGGCATGACTTTGGCGAATAATTTGACCTCTTCTGGTGCGTGGGGTTTTCCCTACATCTTATCACTTCGACTCCCCCAACCCTGAAAATTTCAAACAATGCATAAAACACAAAAACACTTAAATATTACCCCTTTAGCACCTCCCCAACAATGGTGCCAAAATGTTGAGTCAAATTATATTGCAAAATTTGAGAAACATAAATTATCAACTCAAGAAGGTAAACTGATGAGGTGCAAACAAAGTATATGCAGGAAAAATACTTAGGAGTGTCAAATCTCTAACTACTGAATCACATAAACCAATGCAAGTCTCTCTTGATCGACCACTTTGTAGCAAAGGTTATATAGTGGATTCACTCCCTCTACAACTCGTGATCTTGTTGTTGGTGATTTTGAAAGAATATAGGCAAGCCACGCTTCAACAATCTCAGAAATGGAAACAATCAGAATTCAATCTAAGATGGCCACCATAAACAGAAATTTAACCATACATCTAGGTGTTGCTAATTGAAAAATGGGCAAAAATCCTCTATGCGCTGCGCCTGATTCTCTATGCGTCCCGCCACTTTGGAGCTGATTTTGAGGCACTTCCTGAAGTCCAAATTGAGCCCAAGTATGCTTGTTGGAAAGCCCTACCTATCTACTTTCCAAACCAAGTGTAATTTATGAATTTGGATGTCATTTTCCCCTCCAAAACTTCAATCTCCCAAGACTGCTTCCTGTGTGTCAAAATAGGGGCAGTGGGGTCATTTTTTAAGTGTTTTTGACCTCCTGAGGACTCAAAACTTGCCCAAATTTCTTGGACATGCACCAGAAACCATGAGTTTTCATGAAAATTTTTAAAATTTAAACAGTTTTCACTTTGGAGCCCCCTAGCAAAAGCATGCGCCACGTGGCACGATGCATAGGGAGAAAAACCCTGTGTTAAAAATTTCTGTGCGTAGCGCCTTTTTGCAGACCATTTTTGAGGACCTTCCTGTGGTCTAAATTAGGTGTGGAATAGCTCGTTGGAAAGCTTATTGAGTCCACTTTCCAACCCAACTTGATTTTTTTAATTTGGAGTTCAACTTGAATGTTGGGTCCCTATAATACTAGTGATTACCCCATTACTATTGTAGTTATACCCCTTATTAATATTGTTGTGCCCCTATTGCCCCCATATTTTTATTATTGTGCCCCATAGAATCCCTCTATTGTTATTTTTGTGGCTTTATATTATTATTGTTAGGTCAGCTGGATTATATTGTGACTCCTTAGACTCCTATATATAGAAAGGAGGTTTTGTCAATTGAATGATCAAAGAATTGTTCATTTATGTAATGTAAAGGAGGTTGCCCCCTCGAAGAGGCTGAATTCTAAAGCATTGATCTATTTTTTCTATCTTTTCTTGAGCTAGTTTCATAACATTTGGTATCAGAGCTTTGGATTCTAAGGTTTCGCTGCTCCAAACAAGTCATCGTGGCAGTTTCGCTAGAACTTTTTTTCTCTGATGTTTCAGAAGTTGCAAAAAAAACCCATTTGAGAAGAAAACACGTTGAACCTCAGGTCCGAATTTTAGAGATTTTCGTGCTATATTTGCGGAGATATGATCTGAGGAAGTTGGTCTTTTTGCAGACTCCCGAATTACATTCCAAATAGGTGACCTGGGGAAAATCGTCATAACTTTCTCTCTGGGGATCGGATTTAAATTTCGTAAGAAGGTACATAAATATGACAGAATTTCGTTTCTTATATGCGTTTAGATCCAAAGGTCGAAACAGTGACTCATCGCACGTCGTACAAGTTCGCTCTACTGAACTAGTCTATAATCAAGTCACTGTGGGAGATTTTGCATAACTCTTCCTTGGAGAATCCAATTTGGGTTAGACTTGTGGCATTGGAAAGAGGACAAAGAGGGCTACTGTAGGTCACAAATTCAGAACTAGATGATTGAAAAGTACAGAGATACATCAGAGGCAATATCGAGCTCCTACAAAGTGAAAAAAGGTGTGTAGATTTTCTTAAATTTTTTCTTAAGCTTGGTTTGAAAATTTATTTTGAAGGAATTCAAAGGGCATAATAGAGCATATTATCGGTAACTGATGCCCTGAGGAAAGAAAATGAAAACACCTAGTAAGGAACCTGAAAGGTCTAGCATGACTCATGAAGAAGAAGAAGAAGAAATGCTATATGATATATCAAAATTACAAGAACAAGTGCAACAAGTGTCACTTGCACAAAAAGCAACAGAATCTAAGATGGATGGTTTAAGGAAAGATGTAGAAGCTAAGATGGATGGTTTAAAGAAAGGCGTAGAAGCTAAGATGGATGGCATGGAAGCTAAGGTGAATGGCATGGACGCTAAAATTGATGGCATGGATGATAAGATGGAAGAATTGAAGATAAATATGAATAAGTTGCTATAAGAAATGGTCATTAAGGGTGAAAGGGTACTAAAGGAAACTCATGATGAGAACAAAAGAAATTTTAATCATGATTCCATAGACTCTAATGTTGGATCGAAGACTCACCATGTTCCAAAAATCGATATGAGGAAGTTTGATGGCAAGGATCCCGCCACATGGATATTGCAGATGGAGCAATTCTTCGATCTCAATAATGTGCAAAACACAAAAAAGGTACGTATGGAAACTTTATATTTAGAACCAAATCAGGTTGTATGGTATCAATGGCTTTGCTCTTGTAAACAATTTATCACTTGGGCATTTTTTACGGAAGAATTGATAGCACATTATGAGGATACAAAAAGAAACACTTTTTTTAGCCAATTGATAAGTCTCAAACAAAAGGGTTCAATAATGGAGCACATTGAGGAGTTCCAAAAATTGAACATAAGGGTAAAAGATATTCCAGAGGAGCATAGGATTGATATGTTCATAGGTTCTTTAAAGGATAATATCCAACATGATGTTCACCTTTGGGAACCTGATTCATTAGAGAAGGCATTCAGGTTAGAAAGAAAAATGGAAAGCAAAATTATGGCAACCAGGAAGCATACCACTCACAACTATAAAGATGGAAGTGTTGTTGCCCCTAGTCTTCCAAAACCTATAAGGTTGACACCACAACAATTGGAAGAAAAAAGCGCAAAAGGGCTTTGTTACAGTTGTGATAGCAAATACACTAAAGTTCATAAGTGTGCTGAGATGAAATTATTCTGCATAGATTGTGAAGAGGAAGAAGAAAAGGAGCAAGAAAGGTCAAAAGAAGAGGATATACTCCAGGAAAAAAGCCTAGATGAAGAACAAATAAATCCGACCATATCTTGTAATGCATTGGCAGGAATTACCACTCCTCAAACCATCAAGATAGAAGGACAAATCAAGAAGAAAAAGGTAATAGTGTTGATTGATTCAGGAAGCACCCACAATTTTATTCATTGTAAGGTAGCAAAAGAATTGAATTGCTTCCTATATCCAGCACCAGAGTGTCAAGTGATGATTGCAAATGGAGGAACAATAAATTTCTCTAGAAAGTGCCATAATATCAAGCTATCCATGGGAGAATATGTATTGACTAGCCCAATGCTTTCCATTCCAATGGGAGGTGCTGATGTTGTACTAGGAGTCCAATGGCTACAATCCTTGGGTACAATAGCTTTTAATTTTCAATAACTTTCATCAAATTTTCTATGGAAGGAAAGGAAGTTGAATTAAGGGGGTATTGCAAGGAAACCAGGAAAGATAATCAGCTCTAATGGTATGACAAAGCTTCTAAAAAAGGAGAAAAGAGGTGTAATTGCACATTATTATGTTCGCTAGATGTTTCCACATTGGAATCATCTATTTCTCCAGATCTCCAAAAAGTCCTGGAAAATCATTCCAAGGTATTTGAGACTCCCAAAGGTCTCCCACCTATGCGTGATCATGATCATGCTATTCATCTGATTCCAGAAAGTGTTCCTCCAAACATCAGGCTGTACAGATATCCCTATGTCCAAAAGAGTGAAATTGAACGTATGGTTGCAGAAATGCTAGAGGCTGGTATAATTCAACCGAGTCAAAGTTCTTTCTCTACTCCAGTAGTATTGGTGCACAAGAAGGATGGATCATGGTGCATGTGTCCGGATTATAGGGAGCTCAACAAGCTCACTATTAAAGATAAGTTCCCCATTCTTATCATTGATGAATTACTGGATGAATTGCATGGATCAATTTACTTCACCAAGTTGGATCTTCGTTCAGGATATCATCAAATCAGAATGAAGACTGAAGACATTCCGAAAACAGCATTTAGAACTCATGAGGGTCATTATGAATTTTTGGTCATGCCTTTTGGCCTTACCAATGCACCTTCAACATTTCAAGGTTTGATGAATTCAATTTTCAAACCATTCCTTAGAAAATTTGTGTTAGTATTTTTTGATGATATACTAATCTACAGCAAGTCTTGGAAGGATCATGTTGAACATGTTGACAGGGTGCTACAACTATTGGAGGAGAAACAATTATATGCAAAAAGATCCAAATGTTTCTTTGGAGTCCAGGAGGTGGAATATCTGGGTCATATTGTATCTCATGAAGGAGTTAAGGTAGACCTTAGCAAAATTAAAGCCATTAAGGAATGGAAAATCCCCACATCCATAAAGCATCTGCGAGGATTTCTCGGGTTGACAGGGTATTATCGCAAGTTTGTTAAGAATTATGGGAGAATAGCAGCACCTCTAACAACATTATTGAAGAAAGATGCATTTTCATGGACTCTGGAAGCAACAAAGGCCTTTGAACATCTTAAAGAGGAAATGTGCCAAGCACCGGTCTTAGCTACACCGGACTTCACAAAAAACTTTATTGTGGAATGTGATGCTTCAGGAAATGGAATTGGTGCTGTTCTAATGCAAGATGAAAGACCCATTGCTTTTGAAAGTCGTCCAATCAAGGGAAAGTTTTTAAGCAAAGCTATTTATGAGAAGGAAATGTTGGCAATACTCCATGCACTTAAGAAATGGCGACCCTACCTAATGGGAAGACACTTCAAGGTAAAAACGGATCATGATAGCCTTAAATACTTTTTAGAACAAAGATTATCCTCTGAAGAGCAACAAAAGTGGGTCACAAAGATGTTGGGTTATGACTTTGAAATCATCTACAAAAAAGGGAAGCAAAATGTGGTGGCAGATGCACTCTCAAGAAAGGATGAGGATGTGGAAGCATTGTTGTGTGCCATTTCTATTATCCAACCAGATTGGATAAACGAAGCAAGGGAGGAATGGAAGAATGACGAAGAAGTGTGGGCACTTATTCGAAAGTTACAACAAGATTCCAGTACGTCTGATACATTTAGCTGGAAAAATGATTCGTTATGGTACAAAGATCGCTTATACCTCTGTAAGAATTCCCAGCTAAAACAAAATATTCTTATGGAATTGCACACTTCTCCCTTAGGAGGGCACTCAGGATTTTTAAAAACTACCACAGGGTTAAGAAGGAATTTTTTTGGGATGGCCTTAAATCAGATATTCAAAAGTTTGTGGTGGAATGTTTGGTTTGCCAACAAAATAAAGTTGAAACAATTAAGACATCGGATCTATTACAAACTTTATCCATTCCAAGCCAACATTGGGAGGAGGTTTCAATGGATTTTATCACAGGTTTACCCAAGTCTGAGGGAAAGAGTGTCATCATGGTGGTAGTTGATAGACTTACCAAGTATGCACACTTTTGTGCATTATCACATCCATTTAAAGCTAGTACAGTTTCTACTGCATTTATGGAAACAATTCAAAAGCTACATGGAAACCCAAAGATTATTGTAAGTGACAGAGATCCCATTTTCACTGGAAATTTTTGGACAAAATTATTTTCTTGTCTTGGTACTCAGTTAGCTCATAGCTCATCTTATCATCCTCAATTTGATGGGAAAACTGAGATAGTAAACAAATGTTTGGAAGGATATCTTCGTTGCTTTGTATATGATAAACAGACACAATGGGTCAAATGGTTGCCTCTGGCTGAATGGTGGTATAACACTTCCTTCCATACAGCAACAAAAATGACCCCATTTATGGCACTTTATGGGTATCAACCACCATCCATCACATCATATTTAAGAGAAAATTATAAGGTTTAGGTAGTGGAACATCACATCAAACATCAACAACAAGTCCTCCAACTCTTAAAGGATAACCTCGTGTTGGCACAGAATAGAATGAAACAACAGGCAGATCAACATCGCAGTGAAAGAAGTTTTGATGTAGGTGATTAGGTATTCCTATGGCTACAACCATATAAGCAAAAGTCCCTCAAGCAAGCTAAGAAGGATAATAAATTATCACCAAAGTATTATGGTCCGTACAAGGTGTTGCAAAAGATTGGTACTATAGCATACAAATTGGAGCTTCCTGCAGCTTCTCAATTGCACCCAGTTTTCCATGTTTCATGTTTAAAGAAGGTTATAGGCGACAAGCTCCCAGTTCAAACAATATTGCCAGAACTTGACAAGGAAGGAAAAATTACATTGGAACCGGAAGCAGTCACAGAAACAAGAACTCGACAGCTACGAAATCGATCAATTTCAGAGTATCTTATCAAGTGGAAGAACTTATCCACTGAAGATTCCACATGGGAGGATGAGAATTTTATGCAGAAGTATCCAGAACTACTCAAGCATTGAGGACAACACTTTTTTGAAGGAGAGGGGCATGTTGGGTCCCTATAATACTAGTGATTACGCCATTACTATTGTAGTTATACCCCTTATTAATATTTTTGTGCCCCTATTGTCCCCATATTGTTATTACTGTGCCCCATAGAATCCCTCTATTGTTATTTTTGTGGCTTTATATTATTATTGTTAGGTCGGCTGGATTATATTGTGACTCCTTAGACTCCTATATATAGAAAGGAGGTTTTGTCATTTGAATGATCAAAGAATTGTTCATTTATGTAATGTAAAGGAGGTTGCCCCCTCGAAGACGCTGAATTCTAAGGCGTTGATCTATCTTTTCTATCTTTCCTTGAGCTGGTTTCATAACAAACTGAAATCTAGGTAGTCAAACAACTTACCCCTATATGCTAGGAAACTGATTCATTCACTCACATTTCACCTTTTGGTGAATGAATCTTATAGAACAAGTAAAAATGTGCCAATATTACATCATGGTTACCAAATTACATCATAAAAGGTAAATAATAACATCAAGAAGAAAAATCAGTCAAAACTGGGCGAATTTCTGAGCTGAATAGTGAAAAATGGGCAAAAATCCTCTATGCGCTGCGCCTGATTCTCTATGCGTCGTGCCACTTTGGAGCTAATTTTGAGGCACTTCCTGAAGTCCAAATTGAGCCCAAGTATGCTTGCTGGAAAGTCCTACCTGTCTAATTTCCAAAACAAGTGTAATTTATGAATTTGGATGTCATTTTCCCCTCCAAAACTTCAATCTCCTAAGACTGCTTCCTGTGTGTCAAAATAGGGGCAGTGAGGTCATTTTTTGAGTGTTTTTGACCTTTTAAGGACTCAAAACTTGCCCAAATTTCTTGGAAATGCACTAGAAACCATGATTTTTCATGAAAAATCTAAAAATTTAAACGTTTTTCAATTTGGAGCCCCCTAGAAAAAGCACGCGCCACATGGCGCAACGCATAGGGAGAAAAACCCTGTGTTAAAAATTTCTGTGCATAGCCCCTTTTTGCAGACCATTTTTGAGGACCTTCCTGTGGTCTAAATTGGGTGTGGGATAGCTCGTTGGAAATCGTATTGAGTCCAATTTCCAACCCAACTTGAATTTTTCAATTTGGAGTTCATTTGCACTGTCAAAAGTCAAATCTCCCAAGACTGGTCAAAATGTGCCAAATGAGGTTGCCTCAGGGCAGAGTGTTGTTGCAGTTAACTTTTGAAGATCTTCCTCAACTCAAAATTGAGCTAATTATAGATCATTGAAAATATATTTGTGTCTAATTATCATTTGACTCAACAAGAAAGTCATTTAGCGAACCACGCTAGGAGAAAACTTGATTTTCCCAAGGTCACTTCAGAGGTGCATCAATTCTCCCGTGGCAACTGTATTTTTGACATTTCTCTAAAACCGTGACACCTGTGTAAAAATTGAAGGAGGTTTCTCTTCCTTGGCCTATTTTGGACAAAAACCTCTCTCAGGTTTCCCAAATTCATCTTTTCTTCCTCAGAAACATCATTGGAGTAAAACCTATCCCGATGTGTGGAACAGGGGATTTGTCGAAATGAAGTGAAATGAAGGGGATAAGGGGCTTCTAAATTCTTGAGAAAGTTTTTGGAAGTAGGGAGGGATGTTAGGAAGTAGGGGAAAATGGAATATCAGAAATTGAGTGAGGGGAAGGGGTCCAAAAGGGCAAAACACAGGCGTAGCCTAGAAAATTGTCAAGTTGTAGCAAGAAATTAGGGTTTGTGCAAAAATGAGGAATTCAGGGGATCTCAGTGATGGGAAGTGTTTAATAAGGTACATTAAGGATAGGGGAAGGTGTATGAACATCAGGATACAAGTTTTGCTGGTGATTTGACCATCCAAGAGAAATTGCCTTCAAAACCCTAGGAGAGGGAAATGAACCTTACCTAGGCGCAATTGAAGCATGAACAAGGCATAAAATGACCCAGTGGAACTTGGAATGATGACAAAAACCCTCTGAATGATGGTACACTCTGCTGAATGGTGACATGAAGCTCTTGGGACAACCATTAGGGTTTGGGAATTTTAAGTATGAGACTAGGGTTTGGTGCATTTGGGATTTTGAGAAAGGGAACTTAGGATAAGGGATTAGTGATTTAAGGGGTAGTGGAACTTAAGGAATAAGGGAATCAATGAAAAAGTGATAAGGGAGTAAACTTGGTGGCAAAATAGTCATCAAAACCCTAGGCAGCAATTTTTGTTGGAGGAACTTGAAATGATAGGGTTCAACTTCTTTAAGCAATCACCATGAAACAAGAAACATGAAGTAAGCACCCAACTTGGATAGAAAATGATAATGGAGGCTCTACTTGACAAATCCATGCATTTTTGGGCGATTTGAGCGATTTTGGCAAGTTCTAGCAATTTTTGAACCCTCTGTCTGTATGCGCTGCGCCCGTGTTAAAATGCACTGAGTTTTGAGGCCCAGTGTGCCGCGCCGGCTGTATGCGCCACGCCTCCTGCCCAGTGCGCCGCGCCTAGCAACTTAATGCGTTTTTCGCCCAATTTCTCACTTGATTTCCCTGCCTTGCTTCTCTTTTACAAATGATCTTTTCAAATGAAGGAATTGCTTATAAACAAAGAGCCTTTGAGATTTTAGCTCATGAAACCCACTTTCATAATGTTTGCAGAACTTTGGCACTTTCACCTTTTAATCAAACTCTGATTTTGTTTCCATTTGATTTGTTGAACTGATGATGAATCTCTTTGTCTATTCTGCAGGGATGGATGTCATTGGATTTGGCAAAGGTGACCAGGGCTACGCCTGAAGGACTTTACAACTGAAGGAGCTTTGAGAATTACATATTTACTACAAAGATAAAATGGACGATTTTTCTTCAAAACAGAGTTTTGAATAAGAATCATGATCAAGCATATTGACGATGAAATTTATATCATGAAAACTTATTTCAAACCTCCCTCATATGCCTGCTGGTATTATGGACACTTTGAAGGCAAAGTTTTCGAAACCCTAGACCTAATGACTGAAATGACTCTTTGCTAACCAAAAGACCAAACAAGACTGTAAATGACTTTAAAATTGATTTTGATGAATAGACACGGACCAGCAGGTACATGACATGAGGGGCATGAGTGAAAAGACCCTTCCGTCAGAAAATCGATGCTCCTAATGGAATGTGGATGACTGGGCGGGACTCCTAAAAATGAAATGCAACAAAAGAGGTTTTGATCTCTGACAGAGGGTTGAACAGACTGACTCTAACAGTGGTGTAAGCACCACTTCATTTACTAATACACTGCCCATGAAAAAGAAGTCTGCAAAATCAAAGGTAGTAAAAGAATACGAGTCTAGTCTAGAGGTATGTGGTCCTAAAAAGAGCCCAGAACCTACTCCTGGACAGAAACCTTCTAATACTATCCATTTTGGATCTCCTGGTTCAGCAGGATCTGCAAACTGCCTAGCCCATAATCCCTTTCAGACCAGAATGGCTCATGAAGAGGGGACTGGTCACACAGAGGGATATGATGAGAAGGAAGAAGAATTGGTTACATTTGAATTCCCTATCAAGGAGGCTGGCGGAGCTACTCAAATGAAGAACATTTCTCCTTCAGCCTTGCCTAATTTCAGAGGGGTTCCTAGTGAAGATCCTGATGCCTTTTTATTTGAGTTCAATGTGTTGTGCAGGAGCTATGACTATTCTTCCAATGCTCAGAAGCTAAATTTGTTTCCTGCAACACTGAAGGATGCAGCTCTCAGGTGGTTTATGGGGTTGGCTTCAAACTCCATTACAACTTGGGACGAAATGAAGAGGGTTTTCTTGAAGAAATATCAAGATTATTGTAAGACTAGGGATCTCAAGGAAGAAATCTTTGGCATGACTCAGAAGGAGGGGGAGAGTCTCGAGGATTTGGTGGAAATATTTCAATACAATTTGTAGAGATCTAAAATGAATCAGTTGAGTAAGGACACCAAAAGAACAATTTTGTTGAGAGCCATCAGTCCAGAATATCTTGAGATCTTGAATCTGATGGGGGGAGGTGATATCTCTAAGTTGGGATATGATGATGTATGTGAAATTTTTTGATGATATTCAAGAGGAAATTCTAAAGTTGGAGGTGGGACTAGAAGTACTACTTCCAGACTTGTCAAGCCAGTTGCTGGAGCTGGAGTAACCAGGGCAGAAATGGGTAACTTATTTGAAAATTTTAAAACTGATATTCTTAGCACATTATCTTCTCAATTGGATATTTTGTAGGTTAAGAAGAAATAGGAGAAAGAGGAGCTGGAAAAAGCCTTGGTCGTTTTCTGTCCAAAATTCTGGAAGAAACATGCTTCAAGGGAGTGTCTGGAGGAACTATGCTTAATCTGTGAAGCAGAACATTCCACTAAGAAATGTCCTTCACTTCCTGAAATTAAAGCATCATATATGGTAGATCAAGGGGCTATCAATGTGCTCTATGCTATGGCACCTCAAAGACAATGGAAACCATGTGTTGTAGGTATGAATCAGTCACATTTTCAAGTTCCTTTTAGTAAAATTCAGTCACATTTTCAAAATTATTATAACCCAAATCAAATTTGGAATATTCCAATGCCTTCGCAAACCTGGCCTCCACAACAGCCTTGGCAGGGAAATTTTTTTCACCCTGCCACTCAGAATTTTCCTCCCCAAAATTTCTATCCTCCACAACCCACTCAACAACCATTAATCCAACATCAACAACAACAACTTCAATTGCCTACCTCACCAAATCAACCTTGTCCCACGCAGCTTTCTTCCCAGCTAGTGTCTAACCCCAATAATAAAACCATCCAATCTGCTCACAACAATGGATTGGTCCCTTATCCCACTTTTCCTAACTACTATATTGCACCGCAGTCGCTACAGGAAATTTATGTTCTTGTTTTGCAGGAATTTCCTGTGTCGCTGTAGGAAATCCAGTTATGGTCGAGAAAAGTGGTAAATCAGCCCAGAAGAATTAAAGAGATTAAAAAGGAAGATCCTCCATAGGTGCCTAAAGTTGAAACCACATATGAACTAGTGGTACAACCCACTTCAAGGCCACAAGAACCTTCCTCATCCAAAGATATCCAACCTCCTTTTCCGGAGAGATTGGAAATAAGACCAAAATAGCCTGAATGTGAGTTTGATCTTGTGTCTGAATTGAGAAATGTGTGCATCAAGATCACATTGCTGCAAGCAATTAAAGACATCCTAGTGTATGCCAAATTAGTAAGGGAGCTATGTACTAAGAAACCCGGAAGACAAAAGAGAGAACTCTCCACAATCCAAGTAGGTGAAAAGCTAGAAAGCTTGATGTCTACTGGATGTGTTGCTGAAAAATATGCAGACCCTGGGAATTCTTGTGGTTACCACCTTTATCAATGGACAACCTATACGAAACACTTTAATTGATTTAGGTGCTGCCATAAATGTTATGACCATGGAAACCTTAGCCAAAATAGGAACCTTTGATTTGTTACCCACCCATACCATGCTTGAATTGGCTGATAGGTCTAAGGTAAAAGCAGAGGGAGTTTTAGAGGACACTATCATCTCATTAGATTCTTGGGCATACCTTGTAGATTTCTATGTTCTTCATCCCAAAACCAACTTAGGAGTTCATCCGTTGATCTTGGGGAGACCGTGGTTAGCCACGGGAGATGCTTACATAGGGTGTAGGTCTGGGAATATGACCATCACCCATGGGACTGAAACAAACCATATCAATTTGTATCCCCCTACTCAACCTCTTCTTAGATCAGCAAACACACATTGGGTTGAAGAAGAAGAAGAACATGATTCCAAATGTGCCCGACTAGTTTTGACCATTGCCCAAGCCATGAGCCTTAAAGAAAATTCAAAAGAGAATATGATAAATTGTTGTATTTCTAATCCTAATTTTTTGTAGCGAGAAGATGGGCAGCCTAATCATAATTTAGATTTCATTAATAATTTGCAAGATTTTCATGAAAATAGTACAACAATCGAGTTACAGTCATCCTTATTATCTGTATTTCCTGCATATTCTATATCTGAATGGGGGAGTTAGGTGGTTGAAATTTTTCGTGAAAAAACTTTGAATATCAATTCTTCCTTAACCCCTGAACAAGAGAGAGTTAATCCAATCTTTGAAAAAAATTCAGATACATTTGCATGGGAATATACAGATATGAGAGGCATTCACCCAGACACATGCATTCATCATATTTACATAGAAGAAAAAGCTAGGCCTATGAGACAGTCACAAAGGAGGATGAACCCTACTTTAAGAGAAACTGTGAAAGATGAATTGCAAAAATAATTGAATGTTGGGTTCATCTATCCTATGTATCTCCATTAGTTATTGTTCCTAAGAAGAATGGTAAGTGGTGAGTGTGTGTTGATTATAGAGAGTTAAATAAGGCTACTTTAAAAGATCATTTTCCTTTGCCCGTCATAGACCAAGTGCTGGATACCTTGGCTGGAAAAAGGTATTTTCCTTCTTATATGGGTTCAGTGGTACAATCAGATTAGGATAGCCCTTGAAGACCAGGAGAAGACCACTTTCACATGTCCTTGGGGCACCTATGCATATAGGGTACTACCATTTGGTTTATGCAACGCACCAGCCACATTCCAGCGAGTGGTCCTTGGTATTTTTTTCTGATCTTTTGCATGATTGTGTAGAGGTTTATATGGACGATTTTACAGTTATGGGTGATACTTTTGAGGAAGCTTTACATAATCTTGAAAAAGTTTTGCAGATATGTAGGGACACTAACCTTTCATTGAGTAATGAAAAATGTTTTATGATTATGAATGAAGGTATTGTTTTGGGACATCATGTTTCTACTGCAGGAATTAAAGTCGATCCGACAAAGATTGAAGTCATAATGAAGCCACCTCCACCAACCAATCAGAAAGGAGTTTGAAGCTTCCTTGGACATGTAGGTTACTACAGAAGGTTTGTTGAAAATTTTACGAAAGTAGCCTCTCCATTATTTAAATTATTGACTAAAGAAGCTGAATTTCATTGGAATGATGAGTGTCAAGCTGCATTTGATACACTGAAGGAAAAACTTTCTTCGGCACTAGTTTTGAGAGGTCCAGATTGGAAATTTCCTTTCCACATTTCCACGGATGCCTCTGATATAACCATAGGAGCAGTATTGGGACAGAAAGAAGATCCTATAACCCATGCCATTTATTACATTAGTAAAAATTTAACTCCTGCAAAGTTGAATCATGCGGTAACTGAGGAAGAATTCCTTGCTGTGATTTATGATATTAATAAGTTTAGACATTACATCACGGGTTATGAAGTTTTTGTACACATATATCACTCTGCCATTCAATATCTCATGAATAAACTAGTCACTAATGGCAGGGTTACTAGGTGGCTTTTGTTGCTGCAGGAATTCGACATCACAATGTCAGATCAACCTAGAAAGGAAAATCAGGTAGTTGATTTCTTATCTAGAATCAACCACACAGGTGAGGATGTTCCTATTAATGATAGCTTTCCTGATGAAAATTTGTTTTCCATTTCTCTTAAATCACCTTGGTTTGCAGACATGGCCAACTACCTTGCTACAAGAAAGTTACCTCCTTATTTTTCATCTAATCATAAAAAGAGAATTGTTAGAAAGAGTGTTGATTATTCTTGGATTAGGGGAGATCTGTTTTTCACTGGACCTGATTTGATTATTCGTAGGTGTGTCCGAGAGGACGAGATCTATGATATTCTAAGAGCTTGTCACAATGAACCATGCGGAGGGAACTTTGCAAAAAATCAAACAACTTACAAGATCCTTTTCTCAGGTTACTATTGGCCGAATCTTTTCAAAGATGCAAGGGAATATGTTTGGAAGTGTGACAGCTACCAGAGAATGGGATGGCCTGTACAATCAAATGAGATGCCTTTGTAGCCACAAGTTCTTATAGAACCTTTTGAGAGGTGGGCTCTTGATTTTGTAGGTCCCATCAACCCCATGTCCAAAGGTAAGAAGTACATTTTAGTTTGCACTAATTATGTTACGAAATGGGTGGAGGATAAAGCACTACTTAGAGCAATGGAGAAAATAGTGGTAGACTTTCTTTTTCTGATATTTTTGTAAGATTTGGGGTAACTCATGAGATAGTTACTGATCAAGGTACTCAATTTATGTCAAAACGTATGCAAGGAATTATGCAGAAATATTAGATTACCCATCGGAAGTCTCGTCCTTATCATCCACAGGCCAATGGGCAGGTGGAATAAACAAACAAAGTGTTGGAAACAATCCTTACCAAGACAGTGCAGTTACATAAGAAGGCTTGGGCCAACCGACTTCCTGAAGCATTGTGGGCCTACCGCATTACTTGGAAAAAAACCATTGGTTTCTCTCCTTATGAACTAGTGTACGGAAAACAAGTTCTATTGCCCATTGAATTTCAGATCAGAACTTTTAAAATGGCAGCAGATTTGGGTATGAATATTGATGAAGCTCAGCAGCAAAGAATCCTGCAGCTAAATGAGTTGGATGAGATCAGGCACGACACTTTTTAGCATACTGACTTGATTCAACAACAAAGGACTAAATGGCATGACAAATACATTAAGAAGAAGCAATTTAAAGAGGGAGACTGGGCATTGTTGTATGATTCGAAATTCAAGAACTTTAAAGGGAAATTTAATACACATTGGCTGGGTCCCTATGAGATTAAGAAAGTTTTTGATAATGGATCTGTTAGAGTTAAAACCATTGATGACAGGAGTGTTACCTTCTTGGTGAATGGGCACAAACTCAAGTTATATCAAAAACCCCAATCTAAGGAGGAATTTGTGCAAGAAATTGTGAAGAAAAAAGAACTGGAGATGGTGAAGGAGGGGGTCATTCCTTCCACTATCTCTTCTTTATTACTACTGACACAATGAGCTTACTCTGTTCCTCCTCCTGCTCGGTAAAATGTGAGAGGAATGTCTATTGGGAATAGGTTTATTCATTTTTCCAGGACCAATGGAATAATTACGGAAAAGGAACCCCCTAGAGTCTTCTTTTCCAAGTTTTTTAGACTCTCTAAAAATGAAACCTGAAGAGCATGGACTACCCTGGGCTCGTTAAAATTACAGGCCAATATGTTCCTTTAAATAAAATTTTGTTTTCAGATTAAATCTCATTTGCTTGTGTTGGATTGGTGTGGGATTTCTTAAGGCCCTCCTTCCAACAATCTTGGCCCACCGACATCAACAAATTATCTAGGTCCAAGATCAAAGCTTTATGATGCCTTGAGGTCTATATGCATTAATGACAGATCATCTCGCCAATAGAAACGGAGAATCACCATGGCTTCTTGACTGTTGGATCTTGTACGGGGGTTTGACATCAGCACATTTTCACACCCGATAGGATGCATCATGGTACCTTGGCCCTCATTTTCATCAATGGTGATGGGCCTCACATTGGTTAACAACTAACCTTACAGGTTGGTAATCCAACGAGTTTGTTGCACATTCGACATCAGCACCTATATTCATGTGCACTGAATTGTGCACAGATGGAGGAGAATGTGAAGATGGTTTGAAGAATTATCAACCTGATTTCCTGCAGAAAGGCTAGCATTTCAATTTCCTGTAGAAGAGCAGCATTCAAATTTCTGGTAGAAACAAAAAGAAGGTGATAACATCTAAGAGCGTGAATGAAGTACAAGTGATGTATTCATGGAATCTAACATTGAAAGATAGTGGGTCATCATTGCAAATCAAGTGCACGGTAGTCGAGGTACAAACCCGTTAGAGGTAAAAAGAGGTAGCATACAAAATGGCGATGAGATGATGAAGGTGAAAAGGTAAATGATGTTTCATTTTTATAATTTGCATGTCTTTTACTAATGGCTTACCTTGTGGCTGCCACTGCTGTATTCCAATGCATGATCATTCATCTTTCCCTTACTGTTCTCCATCCCTATACCATAATGTCACGATTATGTTGTACTTTTCAATGGTCAGATCATGATGGAATCATGATCATGACCATTTTTTTTAGAGATCTTGTGTCGATATTTTTTATATCATTTCGTCACTGACTCCCTATATCTGCGCCTCATTATTGTGTAAGTTTGTCACAAGACTGTGTGATATTTCCAAAGACTGTGTAACTCTTGTCTCCTTCTTCTCAACTTCCAGTTATGGCCAAACTCAGAGCCCCTGTGTGTTTTGAGCTGCAAGGGCCAAAGCTACTTGAGGCTTACCCACATGCTAAACATCGATTGGAAAAGGCAGGGTGGCTTCCGTTTTTCATGAAATTTAGTGGCCATAACTCCGAAGTGACCAAGTCGTTTTCTCTGAACTTGGATGGGGATCACATTCAAGTGGGGGATGTGGAGTTCAGACTGACTGAAAAATTGGTGGCACGGGCTTGTGGAATTCCACAGATGGGAGAACGTTGGTTCAAGAACCAACATTTTAATAAGAATTTATGCGCGTCATTCCTTCTCCTGGAGCACGCAAATCCGGATTGGAGTAAAGGCATCCCACAAACGTTCCTGCGAGGTAAGTATCGGGACCTCCTCTATTTCCTGCAGAAATACATCACATGCGAGGGACGTTTCAGCCTCACCTTCTTATTTCATGTCCTCCTTTTGGCCCATTTCTATGAAAAACCCTTGAATTTGCCCTACTATCTACGAATGTCTTTGATTAAGATGTCTGCAGCTGCAAAAGATAGGGCAACTACTCTAGAGGAGAATATCTACCACCATGGGTTGGTAAATATTATCATAACCGAGGTTCTGAAGGGGAAAACAAGGACATGGACTGAGTTCTTGATAGAGAACTATTTTGTAGATAGGGAGGAAGACTCAGACTCCTCTGATTCTAGGAGGACAATACCCGCGACCGAGCTTGAAACAGTGTTGCATTCACGTCAACAGATGTTGAAGGAAAAGAGCAAAGAGAAGGGTGCAGGCCCTGTCATAGCTACACAAACAGAGGAACTTAGGACGCAGTAGTTGCAGGGGCCAGAAATACCAGATAAATCAAAATAGGAGGGTGGTCCGAGTGCAGTGAAACCCATGAGACGAAAGGTTGGGAGAAAACCTCCACGAAAGCAAACTGGGATAAAGATTATGAAAATAGAAGATGACCAAGACATCGTGGTGATAGGGGCGATAGGGGGGAAGAAGACTGAACTGAAATCTATCGCTCGTGTTCCTACCAGATAGTTCACGAGAAACCTAATTAAGCAGTCATCAGATCAAGTAGTGGGAAGAATCTTAGAAGAAGAAATCTTGCCTGACACACTCGAGAAAGAGGAGAAGAAATGTTGTGTTTATCCTAAGGATGAGGTTCGAACAGAGTCTGATGCATTCATTGAGGAGGAGGAGCTCCAATATGAAGGGGGTGATGATGAAGAGGCAAAGCTTTCGAAAGAAGAAGACCTGGAGTCTCCCCATGTAGATGAAGAACCACAGATAAAGGATGAAAGAAAAAGGTGGTCACTCTAGGAGCTGGAAGAGATAATCATTGAGTTAACCCTTTCCAAAAGAACCCTGCAGAAAGAAAACAAAGCATTGAAGGAAAAAAACCTAAGGATGCAAAGCGAGCATGAAGACTAGATTTAGAGAATGGACTAGATATTAAAGAAGAAACAGAGCAGGATTGATCATTTGAAATAGAAGAACCGGGCATATGAAAATCAATTTCCTGCAGAGCCCAACATGCATCAATTAGACCAATTAGCTAAAGTGGCGGATCAGTTAGCTACAACTTTTGAAGCTAAGGGCAAGGACTAAATTTTTTTAGGAGAAATGACAGTTTTGTTGCATAGTGGACATGCAAAATCTCAGGTGTGGGGGAGATGTTGGGTTGTGACTTGACCTGTTTTTGGCCATGTTTTTGAATCACATTCCCTCCACTTTTGAACCTATTTTCTATCCTACCTATCTATTTTCTACTCATTTTCCTATGTTTTGCCTAAAGTTTGCCATTAGATTAAAGGTATGTGGATTTATTATTAAAAACATCATTTTGTCTTTAATCTTTAATTATTCTCTAGCTAAACTGTTAGTTCACTTAATTACTCTCTAACTAGCTCCAAGCCCATGTGCAGGATCATTCCACTCGACAACAAGATCAGTTTTGTGCCAAAATGCCAAGTTCCAGATTTCCTACAGCAACCGGATTTCTTGCAAAAATTGTGACTGCATGTAACTGCCTAGAATTCCTACAGCGAAATCCGAGATTTGGCATGATGCATGCACATTCTGGCTAAACCAAGACATGGGTTGAAAAGGGATTTCGATCCACATGGTTTCTATCCTATCAACATTTTTTATTTGCCCATTTGACCATGTCTAAAGCTCCAATCTACTTGGATGCAACCGCTCTACATGGATGTGCTCCTGAAATGATATGTTGTCCAATCTATGCTTCCAGTTATAGATTGTACCTGTTCCAACTTAGATCAGTTGATGTTGTTCTTTCTGTTTGGATGCGACCTTATTTAGAATATTCTTATTACTACCAACCACTTTTGGGCTTGGTCCTTTGTATAAAAACAGTAAGAATATGGGAGCGAGGGTTGTGTTCAGATTTATATTGTTGTGTGGCTTGAAGCTTGTGCTATAACTTAACATTTTCAGATATTAATACAAATTGCATGTTCTACCCATTTTTCTGAGCAACTTTTCTTGTGTGTAGAGGGGTTGTGAGCAAGGGAAGGGCCCCCCTTTGCTCACAACACCCATGTATAATTAGTTTCTGATTTATTTATGTTTCAGGTTTATTTTATCATGCTTTACTTCTGATTACAACAATAAGATCATTACATAACCAATGTGTCATTTATAAATTAGCAACACCTAGATGAATGGTTAAATTTATGTTTATGGTGGCCATCTTAGATTGAATTCTGATTGTTTCCATTTCTGAGATTGTTGAAGCATGGTTTGCCTATATTCTTTCAAAATCACCAACAACAAGATCATGAGTTGTAGAGGGAGTGAATCCACTCTATAACCTTTGCTACAAATTGGTCAATCAAGAGAGACTTGCATTGGTTTATGTGATTCAGTAATTAGAGATTTGACACTCCTAAGTATTTCACCTACATATACTCTGCTTGCACCTCATCAATTTACCTTCCCGAGTTGATATTTTATGTTTCTCAAATTATGCAATATAATTTGACTCAACACCAACTGTGAGGTGGAATCATTGGTTGAGGGTTGAGGTGGTTGGCCTATATAAGCCCTAGTTTGGTTTTCTTGGTTTATTCCATGAGATCCCACATTCATGTTTGGAATATGGCATGGGGGTGATTGGCTGAAAGAAAGATTTGGTTCAGCTCAATCTATGGTCGGGTGGTACAGTGAAGTCCCCGACTTGGTTGGCTTTTGCATATGTTAATAAGAGCTCTTTTCCTTTGGTATTTTATGAGTAAATATGCTTTCCATTATACGACTTTAATGGTTTTTTCATCATGAATATATCTTGTTGGTTATAATATTGTTTTATAACAGTCTTGATGTATGGTTCTCCTAATTTTTTGGTTAGTATGTTAATGAATGAATGACCTAATAGATTACATTTCAACTATTGGGAGAAGATATCAATCCTCCTTGATGATTCTCAAATAAGTATGAGATCCCTATGTTCAGATATGTTGTTATGACTTGTAGATCACATGTTCATGATCTGTTTGATGGAATTCCTATCATGGTTGGTAGGGGTTCTGTCAATTCCTTGTTCGAGTGTTTTAATTATAACCTAGCTTCATTATTAGTTATCATTTCTGGAAGTTTCATGAAGTTCTTGGAAGAGGCCTAAGTCCTAGCCTTGAAAAAGTGGGTCAGAATTCGAGGTCACTGGCACAAAACTGCCTGAGAAAGGCCACAGTTGCATGGATTCCTTGTTATGGGAGTGACTGGAGGGTCTTAGTTGCATGCTTTCCCTATCATGGGAGAAACTGAGGGTCTAGTTCAGAAAAACAACAAGTTATCTCAGGGGTTGGACACCTGAAGGGGTTGGTTGGCTCTTGAAGGTTCTATAGCTCTTGATGAAGGTTAGATTTCTCTTGGCTTGTTAGTTCCACTTCCTTAATTGTACATGGGGAGTTGAATCATATCATAGTAAATCTTCATCACATGTTTATCGCAGTGGACTGGTTAGCTTGGGTACATGTGGGAGAAGGGTGTTACATGCACCGTGACAAGTCAAAACTCAACCCAGATCCCTCATCTACAAAAAAACTGGTATGCGATTTGTTGAATAGTTTTTTTTATGGTCGTAGTTAATTTTATGCGTGGATGTTTCATATGGCATTTGGTGCATGGTTGCGCGTTGAAATGTGATATGAAATTGTATGTCCTGCGTTGAATTGTGGTCATTGAACTGTGCAAAGTTTGTGAACTGCATCAAATAGTTTCTTAAAGGCTGAATGGTATGGTTGATTTTTCTTTTATGGATTATGGCGTATGGTGAATAATGCGTTATTTTTTTATATATAAGGTTTGAGAACCACATTTCTTTCATATATTGTTATGGTCGTAATTCACACTTCATACAAGTGTTAAATATTTTTTATAAAGAAGGCCATATATGAGCGATATATTATGAATGGTGACATATTAGGAATGGTGATATTTTATATGCATAGAATATATGCCTATATTTAAATCTTTTCCTTTTGTATATTAAAATAATTTTCGTAAAAGGCAGAAGTAAGACTACAATTATAGTCTCTTTTGATGATGCATTCACTAATCTCTATTGTGGGAGTAATTTTTTCTAGCAAAGAGAACTATCATGAGTGGTCCTATAAGAACTATCAAAGAGAATCTTTCAATGAGTTGTGGAAAGGGGTTTGTGAAGGAGAAGGAAACAATGCACTTGAAAAGCCCACTTCAGACAAGGAGCTTGCCATTTGTGAAAACAAAAACAGCAAGACCTATACCTTGATTGTAGTGTACGTAAATGAAGAGTTGAGTCTTCATATTTTTCCATTTTCAAATGCCTTTTAAGAATTAAATAAGTTGAAGGAATTATATGACTCACACTCTGAGCTTGAAGTGGTTAAGTTGATGATCAAGTTGTTCAATCTTGAGTTGAAAAATGGTGACCCTCTTGACTTAGGTCAAAAATAATATCCATTATGCATGACATAAAATCCATTGGTGTTGAAATAGATGTTCCTCTCACAACATATGTTGAGTACTATATCCCACGTATTCACATTATCTTGAGTCATTGCAAGCAAGTGGAAAACTTAAGGATATTTCCTTTGACTCCCTTGAGAAGACGTTTGTTGAAAGAGAGAAGGCATTTGGGAAGAAGATAGCTCCTCGGTCTTTTGAAGAAGTCATGTTCCTTGCACAGAAAGAGAAGAATCATGCACAAGATTCTTCTAGAGGAAGAGGTGGTCGGAGAGGAAGAGGAAGGAAGAATTTTAGAGGCAGGGGGAAAAGCATTTCCAAGGAGAAATTTTTGATCTTCATTGCATACGTGTAATGGAAATGGACATGATGCTTTCACATGTAAGCTGCCTTGGGACAAAATCGAGCAGGAAAGAAATGAAGAAAAAGGTAAAACATTCGATAAAGGGAAGGGAAAATCACCCGAGTCTGCTCATTATGTTGTGCCACATTGCAACCTTGGAGTAATTGAAGACTTATTCAATGCTTCACTTACATCATGGAAAGATATTTGATTGCTTGATTCAGGAACAAATTGCCACATGACTTTTAGAATATATTTATTTGAACAATTCACTGACAATGTTGACGGAGCAGTATACCTTCTAGACAAGTCAAAACTCAAGCAACCAGGGCTTGGCACCATCATGCTCAAACTGCCTAGACCTCTAGACTTTCTTCTACATGATGTTCTATACCTCCCAAATTTGAGGAGAAACTTGTGGTCTTTGGTCCACATCCGCTAGCAAGGACACTCCATTCACATATTTGATGGCAAAGTTGTGGTCAGAAAATCATCAAATCACTCACTTGTCATGACTGGGATATGAGAAGAAATACTTCTGAAGCTACAAGGAACCTATTCTCATGCACATAACTTTTCATATAGTTCTCACTATGATAAATGTACACTTCCATCGAGCCTTTTATGACATGCTAGATTTGGAAACTTGAACTATGACAACCTTCATTTGTTGAAGAAAAATGGTTTTATTGGTTTGCCTACAATTCCTAATAAACTTAAGTAATGTGATGCTTGTATCTTAGGAAAGCAAATCAAATAATATTATCATGATTCTCATTCTAGAGAACATTTCATAGGGAGTCTTATTTTTTAGAATGAGATGGACACCTATTCTTTATATACACAACACATAGAACTGCATCAGCCCAAAACACCAACTTAACATTCTTGAAAGCATCATTGAATGTACCATATTTAAGATTGCCCTGTTCATTCTTTTAGCTACTCCTTTCTGTTGGGGATATTAAGGCATGGTTGTTTGATGTTTGACCCCATGTTGGCGAGATAGATTTCAGATTCATTTGAACTATATTCTTTTCCATTATCAGTATGATTATAGGCAATATGAGATTGTGCATCATTTTCAATCCATGCATGAAAGTTCTTGAATGTTTCAAAAGTTTCATATTTTTTCTTCAATTAATAAACCCAACATATTTTGGTGTAGTCATTAATAAATGCCATCATATATTTACTATTATTTGTATAAGGAACAAGCATTGGGTCACATAAATCAAAATGAATGAGTTCAAGTTTTCTATGTGCTTTGGAATGAGAATCATGAAAATATTGGTTTTTGTGCTTTCCTAAGATACAAGCACCACATTCCTTCGGTGAGGCATCTCAAGGTTTTTGGTTCCACTTGTTATGCCTTGATACCTAAGGAACAAAGAAACAAACTCAATGCAAGGAGTCACAAATGTATCCTCTTTGGGTACTTAAATGCCTCTAAAGCATATCATCCCTATGATGAAGTTAATAAGAAGTTTTTAATATCTAGAGATGTGATATTTTCTTGAATCTTCCAAGACTGACAATGTTGTTGAGAAACAACTTGATCACTTGGATAGATTCGAACATGCAAATTATTTCGAGAGTTTGATAATGAGATTCCACATCTTGAAGGGGGGATCCATATACTGAATCAATCTGTGTAATCTTCTTCTGAAGCACTCTCTACCCCACATGAAGCTCCAATCACTGATCAAGATGACACTTTGAGTGATGTGATTGACATAATTGGGAGTCTAAATCTTGATTCAACCCCATCTCAGTCAACTGAGAAGTCTAGGAAATCTCAGAAAGGTCCTCCAAAATGGTTGTCAAAGAAACTTGAAACTGTTCGTCGTGATGAGGTTAGAAATTCATGAACAAAAAACTCAGCTAGACAGAATGGAGGTGATGTAGACAATCTTGATTTACCTATTAATATGGATGTTTCTTATGATTGTGAACTAAATTTGTTTATAGATTTTGAACCAATTTCCTTCAAAGAAGTCACTTCTCATGATGAATGGAAAGAAGCGATGCAAGAAGAATATGATGCTTTGGTAAATAATGGCATATGGAAGTTGGTTGATCCTCCATTGGGAACCAAACCAATAATCTGCACGTGGGTCTTCAAGAACAAGTATAAATCAGATGGCTCACTTGACAAGCACAAAGTCAGGTTTGTGGAAAAAGTTTTTGCACAAAAGGAAGGGGTCAATTATGAGGAGACCTTTGCCCCCACAACAAAATGGGCTACCATTTAGACACTTTTTGCCTTGGTAGCTCAGAACGGTTGGAAATTCCATCAAATGGATGTAAAAATTGTTTTCTTGAATGGAGATCTGAGAGAGAATGCTTTTAAGTCCCAACCATAAGGATTTGTCGTGAAGGGTTAGAAACACAAAGTATGCAAGATTGTAAAATAATTGTATGGCCTCAGGCAAGCACCACAAACCTGGTACGAGAAATTGACTAAGCAATTTCTAAAACTCAATGTCAAATATTATGATCTTCATGATGCAACTTTGTTTGTCAAGAAAGTTGGAAAAGCAATTGTGTATGTTGTGGTATATGTAGATGATCTCTTGATGACAGGGAATAATGAGAACTACATTGCATACATAAAGAAAGAATTGAGGAAAGGTTTTGAAATGAAAGATTTGAGCTATGTTCACTACTATCTTGGTATTGAAGTAACCCAACATTTAAAGTTTATATTCATCTCTCAAAAGAAGTACATTGGAGATCTGTTGAACAAGTTTTGTGTAGATGAGTGCAATCCTTTGAATACTCCAATGGAACAAAATTTAAAGCTCACATCCACTGTAGGAAAAAAAATTGATGATGCAACACAATATAGGCAACTCGTAGGAAGTCTCAACTACCTGACTACTACCAGGCCAAACATTTCATTTTCTATTGGAATCCTCTCCAAGTTTATGCAAAAGCTTTGTGAGGCTCATTGGTATGTTGCAAAAAGAGTTCTAAAGTACTTTAAGGGAACTGAAGACTTTGGACTCAAGAATACAGAAGTAGCTTGATTAGATACTCTGATTCAAATTTTGATGGAGATAAAGAAATTGGGGTATCTACTTCAGGTTATGTTACGAGTCTTGGATCAAGAGCTGTTTATTGGAGGTCATGCGAACAATCAGTTCCAACAGATTCCACAACTGAGGCAAAGTATGTGGCAACAACTGAAGCAACAAAGGAAATTGTTTGGCTCAAGAAAATTATGGAAGATTTGCAAGAAAAAAAGTACATTCAACTCTTCTTTTGATTGACAACACTTCTGTAGTAAAGTTGGCCAGGAACAAAAAGTTTCATGATTGAATGAAGCACATCAATACAAAATACCATCTAATTTGACATCATGTTGAGGCCAAAACAATCCACCTACGACATTGTTCCACAAATGAGCAGATTTCAGACATCTTCACCAAAGCGCTTAGAAGGGAAAAGTTGGAAAGATTTAGAATGATGTTTGGACTCACCAACACCCATTCAGTTTAAAAGGGGGGAATGTTGACACCTAATCTTTGGGATTAGGAATTCCTATGTAAATATTGTAAATAGAGAAATAAAGGAAGCTAGAAGACGAAGAGACATTGGGAGACGAAACCCAATAGTCTCCCTCTCCTTGTATATATGTATGTTTTATCTTAATGCAAATACAACAATTTTATTCAGAGTTCTTCTGGCCTGTCATAATTGATAAACTGACAAAAAGTTTCCATTTCCTCCCAGTGAGAGACACTTACAATGTTACTAATGTAGCATGAGTTTTTAAAAGTGAAGTTATCCATCTACATGGATTACCCACAAAAATAATTTCTAATAGAGACTCTCGCTTTACATCTAGATTTTGGACTAGTTTGTAGTCAACATTGGGGAATAAGTTGAACCTGAGCACCACATACCATCCATAAATAGACTGACAGACTAAAAGAGTAAATCAGGCTATGTAAGACATGCTTAGAATGTATGTCATGGATAATCATACCTAATGGGAAAGGTACTTTCCATTGGTAGAGTTTTCCTATCATAACAGTTGCTACAACTCAGTCAGGATACCTCCTTATTGAGCTCTATATGGGAGGCCATTTAGGACATCGTTGAGTTGGGAAAATTTGGAGAACAAAGTAATATTTGGGCCAAAATCGGTTCAAGAAATGGAGGAACAAATAAGACAAATTCGACAAAGGTTAAAGGAAGCACAAGATAAGTAGAAGAGTTATGTTAATTCACATAGGACTAATCGAAGTTATGAAGTGGAAAACCAAGTTTTTATTCATATCTGACCCAACAAAAGCACCATTTGGTATGACAATGGGACAAAGTTGTTCCCTTGATTTATAGGACCTTTTAGAATCAAGGAGAAAATTGGACCTATTTCCTATCGTCTTGTATTTCCACCCCATTTGCATAAAAATCATGATATTTTTGATGTATCTGTTCTACATTATGTTTTTGATGAATCTCACAAACTTGATTGGAGGGAATTGTAGGTCTCAGACATGGGAACCATAATGGTTGAACCATTATGCGTATTGGACCATAGATTTCGACAACTCCGACATCGCATGGTGGACTAGGTTAAGGTCCAATGGGACAAGTATAGCCCTAGATCTACTACCTAGGAAGATGTTGAAATTATACATTTCAAATACTCCTCACTTTTTGACCATTTGTGATGCCCATTTTCACTTAGATAGCTACTTATGTTGAGGCTTTATTTGTATTTTCATATTGTTTTATTTATGAATGCTATGTAATATTGATGGATTTCAATTGGACATATGGAATTACTTATACAAACCATTTGATGGACTGGGTTTTGTTGATTAAAATATTTGATGTATGACTTATCTGATATATGATTTACCTGATGCATCGCCTACTTGTTTGTGATTTATTTAGTGTATGACTTATGAGAGTTATGATTTCTTTGATTTATGGCTTATTTGGATATGATTTATCTAGTGAATGACTTATCAAAGTTATGATTTATCTAATGTAAGATTTACTTCTAATATACTAATATTAATTACACAAATGGGTACGTGGATACCAAAATTAATAACATGATTATTATGATTATGATCACTTGTCTATATATAGTTTGTTGTTATATATAGATAACTAACCTGCAAATTGGAAAGAACTATATGATAGCCAAGATATATGCTAGTGACTAGGGGATATCGAAAAATCTAATGAGGAATGATATGATGTACATTGTTCTATTACATTTTGTATCTACTTGATATGCACTATTATGACATGTGTAAAGTGCAGATACAGTAGGTGACATGACTGTCTAACTAGATAATTCGATGACAAGTATCCATCTAACACTGTAGTGTGGTCCATATTACGATGTTGACCCTAGTATTTAAGGAGGGGTGGAGGCATTTCTCACAATGTAACCTCAAAGCCTAGAATCGTGGAGGGCGGTGATGGACACACTCCCCTAGATGTGTGATGATGATTGTCAGTTGCTTGTTGGGGAGCTTAGGTCGATATAGTAGACACTTCTTCCATCTTGGTTCTATTAGTGGTTAGATTAGTATAGTCGATGCCATAGTATATTGCAGTAGAGGATGGCTAGGATATGAACAAAAGTAGGTTAGGGAGGATAGGTGGCTATATGTTAGTTGGAGACTCTAGATGGGAAAAGTGGCATTATTGCTTGACTTAATTTCACTACTATTTCCCTCTATGTTGTTTAGTTATGCCGTATTGTCATACTACTTCAAAACTACTTGTAACCTTTTGACTCTAACTTTGGGATCCTATTTTCTTATTAGCCTACCTGCTGAGTGATTGAATTTTGTGATTAACTCCAATAACTATTATTAGTATACGTACAAAGTATGTGTATGCTAGCTACATACCCACACCTCTCACGAATACACTAGTGTTCTAAAGCTTAAAGTGTTGGATAAATGGTTAAGTGTAATTACTGACTAATCATGATTAATGATTAATTAACCTTAAAACATTATTAATAATTAATGATTACATTTTAAGCATGATTCATTTAATTATTAAATTGATAAGATTCTTCAAGCTTGATTAACATTTCAAGTATAATATTATTTTATTGAATGGTAATATTTTATTTAATTAATAAGGGGTGGTTGGGGAATGAACCACCCAAGTGTTAATTAAGGGAGAAGGAGTAGGTGGAGTGATAAGGAGGGGGTGGCTCAAGGAGGTGCCAGTGGCTAAAGTCAAAGGCATTAAAGTTGAAAGATGGGGGGCATTCAAGGAAATTACCTCGAAGAATGAAGGGGCATTCATGAGAGGTTGTTTGGAAGGATGAAGAAGGAAGACATAAAATGAAGAAGAGAGACTGGAAGAAGAGGGATGATCTTTGTTTTTTCAGAGGGTCTGCTTTTGGTCTTTGGTTATTTTGGAGTGGGATGTGGAGAAGGAGAGAGGAGAGAATCAAGAGAGAGGTGGGAGAACTTGGATTTGCATCTATTGGAGAGTATTTGACCTATTTTTGACACACTACAACCACTGTTGTTGGACATGGGCTCAGAAGGCTAGAGAACTTGTGTAGGTTCCTTGGGCTAGGAAGTCATTCCTAGTTGTTTGGGTGACAAATTCAGTGTGGCAGATCCATTGGGAGCACCCCAACCGAGCCATCAAAGCAACTATTTTTTTGTTTATTGTTTAATTTATGTAAATTGATATAATCAAATTCCTTACACGTTTAATAATGTTTAATATGTTGTAGAACAAATTTTATTTATATGCTAGTATCAAATAATTGTTGAATTGAGGCTTCTATGATCCATATCAAGTTTATTGAAAGAATTTTTTGGCATAAATCACATGAAGATACATTTGTCGACGCATTTCGAACCAACGAGTGTGGTTCATTGTCAGGACAAGTTGAAGAATCAGATCATGGCTAAATGTTAAATAGGGATAGCAGATCTTCCAATGGCTAGGCTTGACTGGAAAACGACTGTATTAGACTAGACTGGACAAACGGTTATAATGGACCCATAAAACGGCTAGTTTTGACCATTTAAATTATTTAATAATAATAATATAATTAGATAAATAGTTATCTTGGGGTGGATATCATTATGTTTTATAATGTTCTAGATTTTAATAAAGTTTAGAATGCTGAAATATTATTTTAATATTTTCTGGTTTGAATTGAGTGTTATTTTAAGTAACATGTTAATCCAATATAGAGTTAAAATTAATCTAGGGTGAATCATAATGATTAAAATGTTAACAAATAATAATAGATCTAGGGATTATAACCAATAGAAATTGTATGGATTTAATATTAACTAAAATAGTAATATTAATTATTATTATATTATTATTATTATAGTAATATTACAATGACATAATTATTCTTATTACCAATGGTTAGGGTGACTAATTAATATAAATCTATTAGAAAAGTTATCTAATATGAGCATAAACTTATTACTTAAATTAATTAATTATCATATACTAGATAATGTTAACCCATTAGATAGTCATGAAAAGGACTATCTCCTAAACGAAAGGAAAAGAGAATGAGGGAGATCTCCAAAAAGGACCACATAACAAAAATTAGAAAGAAGATTCACTATGGGATAAAAAAGGAAGTAAAGAGCACGTCAATAGTAGAGGGAGGGGAAGGAAGGGGAAGAAACGACTAGGAAGAGAGGGCAGGGATCCAGCAACTACTTATCTTCCAACCGTCATCTCTATTGAGATTGATTGGTCTCTTTTCAATCTCAATGGCTTCTCTAAATTTTCGGTGATGGAATTGCACAATATTAGCAATAACCTGGGCCTCCTCAATACAAACATGATGTTTAGTCTTCTCCGCATGTTCTGCTAATGTAGAAGACTTGGTTCTCCCATGCTTTAGGCCCGCCGTGTGCTCATTAATCCTTTGATTAATAGAACGACCAGTCTCCCCAATGTAGGGGGTTCCATAAGAACAAGGAATAATATAGACACCCTTCATGTCCTTAGGGTTGATAGGATCCTTCATTGATCAGAGGGAATTACGAATGGTGTCAACCCTGATGAGTGAAGGATCCTGTCAACCCTAAGGTCATGAAAGGTGTCTATATTATTCCTTGTTCTTGTGGAACCCCCTACATTGGGGAGACTGGTCGTTCTATTAATCAAAGGATTAATGAGCACGCAACGAACCTAAAGCATGGGAGAACCAAGTCTTCTGCATTAGCGGAACATGCAGAGAAGACTAAACATCATGTTTGTATTGAGGAGGCCCAAGTTATTGCTAAGATTGTGTAGTTCCATCACCGAAAATTTAGAGAAGCCATTGAGATTGAAAAGAGACCAAGCAATCTCAATAGAGATGATGATTGGAAGATAAGTAGTTGTTGGATCCCTACCCTCTCTTCCTAGTCGTTTCTTCCCCTTCCTTCCCCTCCCTCTACTATTGACGTGCTCTTTACTTCCTTTTTTATCCCATTGTGAATCTTCTTTCTAATTTGTGTTATTTGGTCCTTTTTGGAGATCTCCCTCATTCTCTTTTCCTTTCGTTTAGGAGAAAGTCCTTTTCATGACTATCTAACGGGTTAACATTATCTAGTATATGATAATTAATTAATTTAAGTAATAAGTTTATGCTCATATTAGATAACTTTTTCTAATAGATTTATATTAATTAGTCACCCTAACCTTTGGTAATAAGAATAATTAAGTTATTTTAATATTACTATAATAATAATAATAATATAATAATAAATAATATTATTATTTTAGTTAATGTTAAATACATACAATTTCTATTGGTTATGATCCCTAGATCTATTATTATTTGTTAACATTTTAATCATTATGATTCACCCTAAATTAATATTAACTCTATATTGGATTAACATGTTACATAAAATAACACTCAATTCAAACCATAAAATATTAAAATAATATTTCAGCATTCTAAACTTTATTAAAATCCAGAACATTATAAAATATAATGATATCCACCCCAAGATAACTATTTATCTAATTATATTATTATTATTAAATAATTTAAATGATCAAAACTAGCCGTTTTGTGGGTCCATTATAACCGTTTGTCCAGTCTAGTCTAATACATCCAGTCAAACCTAGCCATTGGAAGATTTGCTATCCCTATTTAACATGTAGCCATGATCTGATTCTTCAACTTGTCTTAACTATGAACCACACTCGTTGATTTGATAGGCGTCAACAAATATATCTTCATGTGATTTATGCCAAAAAATTCTTTTCATAAACTATTAAATAATTGTTATATTATAAAAATATTATTATTTTTATTGTGGAATTAGTTTCGATTAATTTAATATTAGTTTAAAAACTCCAAGTTGAGTTCTCACAATGACTAAGTCAAACACTAGTTTATAACCTAAACATTTAATTTTAATTTTACTTTAATTTGACCTAATTAAACATAATATTACAATGCCTAATCTATTACATAACATTACTCAAACATAATATTATATTGCATAATCCATTACATAACATTTTACCACACTAATGTGTAGAGTGTTATTTTTTGTTTTTTAATAAAAAAATCATGAATAAACCAGTTCTTAGGCGTACATAATCTCGCTCCTGCTCGGCATTGAACTTTTTTTTTTAACTAAAAAAATCACAACCCTAAGGCCCTGTGCCCCTTCTAGCTTGATAACCAAAGCTAACGTGTTGAAATATCAACAAACGGTTATTGGGATCTACTTATTGCATCTGTATATTTTGTCAAACAGTTAAAAGATACATCTTTCGGTTCTCGTTCTCGGAAAAATGGCAATAATTCTCCAGTGGCAGTTAGAATTTTGTCAGACAGTTAAGATACATCTTTCCGTTCTCGTTCTCAGCAAAATGCCAATAATTCTCCAGTGGCAGTTAGATTCTTTCCTAGTATATGCTCTGTAAACCCAAAGACTTCCACCAGGCTTCGAAGTTCCTGGATGATAACATGAAATCCTAGTAAAATGATGGTCGATGTCCTGCAGTGACATTCATTTTGGTGCAATTTCTCCAAAAACATGATCATTATGTTGAATTTAGTAATACAATTCAAAAATTTGATAATGGATGAAAGTTTTAAGGTTTTTCCCAAAGAAATATTTTATATAAAGATATATGTTTTGATAATAGGTTTATCTGGAAATCGAATCTGTGTGGAATTGTACCCGTGTAAAGAGAATAATAACATTCTTCCCTCTATACTGCGCTGGTGTTTGTAAAGCGTGCCAATGATCAAAATTGGTTACAGAATCCGCACAGAAGCCTTCGAGGGACGCAGAGTACAGATCGCCGTTCACTAAAATCCAAGGGTTTGAGTCTGCTGAAGCCCTACCAATGGGTTTCTTACATTGGCTATATCATAAGAAACCACAACAGGTTCCATTTAATTTTAGGGCAAAAAAAAACACAAACTTATTTCAATCTGATATAATAAAATCGGATCATTTAAAAGGATTATCCAGATGGCACTTGAAAAATGTTACCTTCCGCTGGAATCCTGCAAAACAGAATCCATTATAATCCCATGGATTGCTAGTCATGTACTGTGACTCTGAAGCTCCCGTCAAAGCACATTAGATTGCCGAAAGTATAAATCCGATTTTGGGATAACATACCTTGAACGCTAACTAAGGTATATATATGTTCATTTGGCTGCACGCTATATAAAGGTATATATGTTTTCAATATCTGCACGCCAAAATAAGGTATATGTGTTCGCGATATAAATTCCAGTAGATATTGAAGGAAGGAAAACATCTTCTCGAACGAGATCACACGATGGATAGATTTAATTGCAAGAATGCATGCAGTAGATTGGATGGGCTGCTCACTGGCCTTATTCAAGCTCTTCAGCAGATATGTTTGTTGAATCTAGAAGCACCCAAAAATGAGCAAAATCCCAGCTATGAAGAGTTCCTGCGCACCCTCATGAAGGGCGTTGAGCTGGTAAAAGAGAGTGAGAAAACCAGCCATTTTATTACTTTTCACAACCTCAGATATACTTCTCGAATTCAGCAGCTGGAGAAGGAGATTTGTGGCTTCGTTCAGTGCCAAATGCCTCCCCATATATTGCTTGATTTGAAGAATCTCATAACAGAGCTCAAGAGTTTTCACCATTTGTACGAGGTGGGGTCAGTGGATGAGAGCGAGATGACTGAAAGAATGTGCAAATATGTGGCCAGGGTCAGCAATGATCCCCATGAGAATATCATGATGCTTCAACAAATGGGAGTAGAAGACCTGTTTGATGGAGCTGTTGATGAGGCTCCCTGTAGTTATAAATTATCAATAAATTCTGATTTTGTACTGGGGTTGGAGAAAAGCATTTCGAATTTGAAGAGAATACTGCTCCAGCAAGAGGTGTCAGTTGTTGGGGTGCAAGGTATGGGAGGGCTTGGCAAAACAACTCTGGCGTTAGCTCTCTTCAATGATCAAGAAATTAAAGGTAACTAGGGTTTCCATCTTTTGAAACCATTTTTCTCTCCTAAAAGGTACTTCGTTTTTCCTTTGGTTCCAGGGTAGCTGCTGCAAAAGCCAATATCTTGTTTATATTTTCTTTTACTCTCGTTTTTGCTAAAATCTGATACTTATATTACTAACAGAAGCAGATCCAACCAGGTCTGAGATGCACCTAGAGGTTGTGAAGTCGGAAGTTGCATGTCTCTACGTTGAGAAATGCATCCTTCACAACCTCAGACCTGTGTTTAGATAGGTTTGTGTTAGTGTCCATGTTCAATACAACCAATGCTCTGTCTAAATTCATTATACTATCACACAGACACATGCAAAAGTTGATGGATCACCCCTACCCCTACCCAAACTGTAGAATGCACCTCTCTTTTGTCCCTGCAACTAAAAGGGATATGATTGCTATCCCTGTAAGAGTACATAATTAGTTATCTTCACATCAAATAAGCCTTCCTCCTACCCATCAATGCAAGTAGAGCAAGTCCATGAGATCTCGCTATTGATTCTAGTAGAGCAAATCCTTGAGATCTTGCTCCTTAATGTGGCTTTTCACAGTAATTTCTTATGGCAATCAGATGCGTTGAACATTGAATCACTTTTGAGTTCAAAATGAAGAATTTACGAATTTTAGTTATTCTATCTTTGACGAATCTTCAAACGTTTTGACACACATTTTACGCCATAGCTAGTAGAGAGTGAACATCCTTACCGTGAAGCACTCCAGACAGGGTTGTGGTAACATCCAGGATCTCCGGAAGAACGCTCTACCAGTAAAATTGTATAATATACATGTAAAAACTCTTTCTAACCAAGACCAGACCTTCTTAACAAATTGGCACGTACAAGAAACATAGCCAACATCTTCCGAATCCCCATAATAGATGCAACTTCTGTAAAGCCTCTTTTATGAAGCCTTTCTTCAGTTGAGACTACGGAAACCTGGGTATCCCAAATGGCTTGCAGTTTGTTGTGGTATTTATATTTGTTGTTACCAAGAGTCCATATAGATACAAAACTCCACTGAGTCTTCCAAACTCTCCTAAGTTTGACTTCTCTTGACCAAAAAAGAGCCAAGTCAAACTAGCCACTGAAAGAATCAGTCAGATTGGTCAAAATTGGTATAACTCGACAAGTTTATATGCAACTTGGTCGAGTCCTGTAAGACAATGCCGTACTTGGTAAGGTTGAGACATGCAGAAATTATATTGTAGCTTTTCGCTTTTCAATGTCATGTTCTTGATCGTGTTTTCTGATAATGAAACTACTAACCTATTCTGTACAGATGATGGAATTTCTATCTAAGCACTTTTCTGTTTATTCATGTCAGGGATTTTCCAAAGCAATATCATTTTTATCACTGTTTCACAGTTCCCAAATTTAAAGGGAATTTTAGAGACTATGTGGGAGAAGATTGTTCGTAGGAAGAAACCTGAATTTCAGAATGTCGAGGATGCACATAGACAGTTACAGCAGCAGCTGCTGAGGCAAGCAAGGCCAACTCTGGTGGTGTTGGATGATGTCTGGTCAAGGGTAGATTTGGAAAAAGTGTTATTTGAAGGGGAAGGATATAAAACACTTGTGACAACCCGAGATTGTTCTACCATACCCAAAACACCTTCTACTCAACTTTATCAATTGCCATTGTTAGATGATACAGATGCTCTGTCCCTTTTCTGCTTTTGGACAGAGGTCAATCCCTTCCACTGCAGCTGAAACTCTAGTCAAGCAGGTATAACTCTGACAATACTGTAATGCTGTTGAAATGCCTTATATTATAGTGTTAAGTTTGTTGTGACTTTGGTTGATTTTACTAATTGCAATATACACAATCACTTTATATGTTTGTAATTACAAGCTATTACCACATTGGCATATCCCTATAATCAGATTTCCTTCTACAGTGATACTTCTGCTATTAATCAATGTTCCAATAATAAAGATTCTAGACATATACTGAATGGTCTTAATAGAATCATGTTTATCACAAAAACTATTAACTTTAGGTCGTTGAGCTTATTAGATGAGAAAATTACGTCTTCAACAACAAAAGTACGTGTTTGATGGAGTTTCCATCTATAGAATTTCCACTTATAGTTGTTAATGTATGAACCACAGGTGCAAGCAGAATGTAAAGGCCTTCCACTTGCTTTGAAGGTAATCGGAAGCTCTTTGCATGGTCAGCCTCTCCCGGCATGGGAGAGAGCCAAGAACAAGCTCTTAAATGGGGAACCAATCTCAGATTATCACAAACAAGGGCTTCTTAGAGTCTTGGAAACTAGTATTGATGTCCTCGATGAGGAAACAAGGGTTTGCTTCTTAGACTTGGGATCATTTCCAGAGGATAGAAAAATTTGTGCTGAATCATTATTGGACATTTGGGTTTATGTGCGAAAAATGGACTGGCAAGATGCTTTCGTCATCTTGTTAGAACTTGCAAGTAGAAATCTGTTGAATTTGACAAGCAATCTCAGGTAAGTGCCTTTGCAAGTAGAAATCTGTTGAATTTGATAAGCAATCTCGGGTAAGTTCCTTCTCGACTATTTGTTGTGCTAGGCTCTTTGATCATGGCTTCCTTTATCTTATACATTGTGTTTTCTTCTTAATTGGATGTAATAGCAGACCAGCCATCAATTATGGAAGTGCCTCTGAGCTGTACTTTTCTCAGCACAATGTAATGCGACATTTAGCCATATATTTGGCTTCCCGAGACAGTATAGTTCATAGGAAGAGGTTGCTTATGCCTAGTCAGGGGCACAGTTTGCCAAGAAAATGTAAGCTGCCTGAGGATCAAGCATTTGATGCTCAAATAGTTTCCGTTTCCACAGGTGGGTGATTCTAGCAGCCTGCTTAAAGTGTATGTACTTATTTGTTTGAAGCATTTGGAGCCAAAAGCACTGCATTCGGAATTTCTGTTTCTTTTCCCTAGCCCTTGTGTTTCCTGCTAAGCAAGAAGTTGAACCAACAAAGGATGCAGGCAGGCTGTCATGGGCCAGGCCTAGAAACCAGAGAACCTTGTGAATAAAATATTTTGAGGCTGTTTATAATGAAGTTTTTATTTTCTAAGCATTTCCTACCAAACTGCACTATCCAATCACCAAATTCTCTAAAAGCTTCTGCTAATATTTTTACGTTTAATACCAGTTATTTATGTTTTCCAAAAAATATATATGAACCAATTAATAATGTACCTTGGATACTTGTATTATCTGCTTTCCTTTTACGCAAAACACTACCTAGCAGTGTCAAGCAATTAAATTCAGGGTAAAACATTTATTGCTGTTGATCTACCAGCATATAAACGACCTGCATTCACATACAATATTGAGTTTGTGCTCAAGATTACATGTCCATGTCACTTGGGAATCTTACCTTATAATCAATAGCTGATCACTGTGTGATCTACATCTAGTGATCACAAACAAATTTCTAGGTGTTGGCCATTATGTCAAAAATCTTAGAAAGTGATTTCATAGTATGTTCAATAACCCATATGTTCTAATTGAACTTTGCATGTGTGGTTTATCTATGTAGGTGCCATGGAAGAGACTCAGTGGTGCAATATGAATTTCTCTGAGGCAGAGGCTTTAATTTTACACTTTTCTGCAAGCGAATACTTTCTTCCACTGTTTTTGAGTTCTATGAGAAAACTGAAGGTCCTCATAGTATTAAATTATGGGTCCAAGAGAGCCATAGTGAATGGTCTACCAGCATTATCTTCTCTCACTCAGCTTAAGACTATCCACTTAGAGAGGTTAATTGTTGCACCACTTCAAGAGCACAGTCAAGCCTTACTGAACTTAGAGAAGCTATCTTTGAGCTTATGTGAAGGGCTTGGAAATATGTCCAGGTTCCACAGTGCCCAGTCAAGCCTAGAGCTTCCCCTGATACTAGATTTTAACTTGGACCATTGCTGTGATTTGGAGGAGTTTCCTGCTGGAATTTGTGACATGACTTCACTTCAAAAATTGTCTATCACTAACTGTCACCTCCTTGAAAAGTTACCTGATGACTTGGGAAAGCTCATATATTTAAGAATGTTAAGGTTATTGGCTTGTCTAGGTCTGAAAGAGCTTCCAGCATCTATTGGAAAACTTGGGAAGCTGGAATATCTCGACATTTCGCTATGTGAGTGCTTAGAAGAACTTCCAGAGGAAATAGGGCAACTAAAGAAACTCAAGGAGCTTGACATGAGAGAATGTTCTCACTTGAGGAAGCTGCCTGAGTCAGTTGGAGGACTGAAATCTCTAAAGCATGTTCTCTGTGACGAGCAGATTGGGCAGCAATGGATGCAGGTCAAGAGCTCTGCTCTCATGGAGCTGAGAGTTGAAGTTGTAGAAGCACACTTCAGCTTGGATTGGCTGGATGGTTGACATCCTACCTAGACAGAATGCAGATGCAAGGAGTTTCAGCTTATACTGATAAGAGATCAAGACAAGCTTGTATTTTCCTATTATGAAAACTTGGTTCTCAGATGGTGTTCAAACTGTAGGTAGTTTCATTCTAATTATCCTTTGATGTACTGTGTATGCTAAATATAAGATAACCGATAGCAACCCTCTTCATTAACTACTGATAGTGACAAATTCAATTGCCTGGGGAAGTAAATAACAGAAACCTTGATTCTCGTACTGTCAGAATGTTGTAATTTTGCTAGTTATTAGCGCCAAGCCATACAGCCAGACATACTTACACGGTCAACCCAATGGGTTTGAGGCAGAATTCACCGTGAAGTCTCTGGTTATAGTCTATTTAAGATTAGAGTCCGGTTATTAAGGAGGTCACAGATTCCAATCGGAGCAAGTTCTATGAAGTGATCAGCTACTGTTGCGGTTGTCACCATCCTCCACGCAGATATTCTCGGGAGGACGTAGAAGTCCTATGAAATTTCCCGTACGTGTGTGCACAACAGCCCTAATTATCAACAGCTCTGGTAAATTCTTCATCTCTATTTTGGTAATATATATTTATTTTTATAAATAATTAAAATAGTTATTTTTGTTATGGCCTTGTCTATGTGTGAATGAACTGAAGAAATAAAAATTATATGGATATTTTTAATTTTTTAAGTATGGATCACTAAAATATGACTATAATTAATTAATTAAATAATACAAATTATAATTAATTAATTAGTTAATGCAAATTAAATGTGATTAATCATTATATTTAATTTATCCTTAAAATTAATTAATAAATATATTTTTATTAAAATAGAACTAAGTTAATGAAAACAAAATTAACTTTATTTCTAGACATTTGTTAATTATTTATGCCGAGACAAAATTCTAGTAAAACTGAATTTCTTTTTGGTAAAATTATAGGAATATGATTAATTTTGCGTTTTTGGAATGGTAGTTTTTATTTATGGTCTATTTGGAACAAAAAGATCTAGTTGAATCGAGAGGCTTATTCTATAGCTCAATATGATGTGTAAGGGTGTTTTTCCGTCATCAATGTTAAGATTTTGCTCATGTCGAGTTAAGATTTTGCTCGTGTAAGCCAATAGCTACTCCGAGTGTCAAGCTTTACAAGAGAGATCTTTTTAATCAATACATTTGATTATAATGTTTTTTTTTGGTAAGCTTGGTAGGACTCTCCGATTTTCATGTCCATTACACCCCACTACGGGGGAAGGGTAGCCCAAGATTTGAACCCAAGACTTGCGGTTCGGTGAGACTTTATTTCAACGGCCAATGCCACTTGAGCTACCCCATGCGGACGATTTGATTATAATGTTTAATAGTAACATTAACAAAATATTTTTAATAGTCAATTACTTTGCATCAATAAACTTTACATTTTATAAAACTAACAATTTAGACAAAAAATTCCCTTATAATGTCTTGAAGCTTGATATTTAATATTTAGAAAATAAAGGTAATATTATTTTATTAGGGAAATTTAGTGCAAGGAGTATTATTAAACCAACCATAATTTTGAGCAACATGTACATCTCCAAACCCGTATGGTTAGTTGAGGACCTTCATCCAAAATGAAATTACAAGAGAATCTTTGAAGACTTGAAAACTTATTTGGTATAGATTTTCTTAAACCATGTAGTTGTCAAGACTTAATTATCTATAATGGTATAAGAAAGGACCTTCTTGAAACTGAATGGCTTGTATCAATGGGCATTGTAATAGCTTAGTTGACCATGTCATATTATCAAAACCCTTAAACAAGCAAATAAAAAATGTAGAGATTATAGATAACTGCTTGGTTTGAATCGTAACCCTTAGTTTAACTTACATAAAAAATCAAATGACCATAATATGAATAATGAAAAGAACCAAACTTTTTTTATAAAACACAAAGAAAAATTTGTCTAAAATATTTAAATAATGTATTCAATCTCCTTCTTAGTGCTAATGATATTATGGACTTGTACTAGGATTTCATAATGAAGCTCTCTACTTGCATGTTCAAGTACTCATTAGTTATGTATTTTAAGAAGAATAATTGAACCTACCCTTGGTATGATGAATACAAGGCTTAGAAAAGAGATACAAGGGAGGCAATAAATTAATCCTAAAGTCTATGAAAATAAAAGAGTACTTAACTTCACTTAAAAACATTAACATGCATATTGAAACCCCAAAAACTTTTAAATCTCATTTAAATATGAACATTAAAACTTTTGGAGACTCGTCTTTACATTGGAGGTTAATAAGTAGGGTAAAATTGCTATTGAGGATTGGAAATCATACTCTCAAAGGTTCTATGAATCCCACAATGTCTTACATAACTTTTGAATGAATTTAACAACACATAAAGCTTTCACTATGAAATACATTGAGTTTGTGGTTAAGTGTCTTACGAAGGGAAAAGCTAAAGGCATTGAGGGTTATCATGCAAAAATTCTAAAATGTGGTTACTATATTATTATCTCTTTACATCCACAACTTTATCAATCTCGTTGTTGAGCATAATTTTCCTAAGATTTCAATATACATGCTTCTCATCTCTATTTTTAAAAGTTATGACAAAAATAACCTAATATCACCAGAGAATATATAAAGTTAAATGTATATGATATGGCCTCAATAATGACTATATTATTTGTTGGCATTATGACACTGGTGTTGTCCTTGATGGCAACTCACTCACAGGTCAGTTTAGATTTGATAAAGGGAAATTCACATTGTAACTGGTTAGTTTAGAGGTAACATGGCATTGGTACAGAAAAACAGGAAATTGGAACAAAGGTCCACTGATCAAAATCAAGAAGTTGAAGGAAAAGGATGTTGTAAGGTAGTTTAAGTTGTATATGCATGTTCACCTTGTCAAAGCAGCGTATACACGCGGGTTAACAGAACAAAAAGAGCGTATATGTATGCACACACTTTCACAAGAGGAAAAGCACATATGGGTTTGAAAATCAAGGAAATTTAGGATTAAAAAATGCCAAGGGTCAATACCATGGTATTAGCTCACAATATTGAGCGAAGTAATGGTTATTTGATCCCATCCAAAAATACCACAGGGTCTAAGTGTTGTTTTGGTCTGAGGTATCGAGAAAGGCCAAAATTATATAAGGAGAAGATCAAAGGGCCAGGTGTGCAAGTGAATGGGTTTCTTAGGAATACTTCTATCTGAAGTATATTTTATGTTGCAGAGGATATGATTATGATTTAATATAAAATATTGTGTGCACCTTGAATTCAACGTTGGATCAGGATCATGAGACCTGAAATGACTTATCATTGAATGATATGATATTGGTTGGGTTAGATCTGATTGCTTACACATATTTTATTCTTTAAATGTCATGATCTGGGTATGTCTAAAATCTAGAATAGCAAAGAAGTTGTAAGTTAGTATTTGCAGATCTATATGTTGGTTCGTCTTGGTGAAAGCGCGTATACATGTTGGTTTGAAGCTTCCAAGTAGCGTATGCAAAAGAAAACCCTGTTATTTAGAAATGATTGATTTATTTGATCAATGTTGCTGGTTTACTGTTGTCTGTCAATGATGCCTTCTTAGATCTGAAAGTAGAACTGAATGCATAAGGAGATTGAGTCTGATTGATTGATTGATCAAGTGAGAAGGGTGGTCTTTACTATTGACTGTCTAGATCTCTGTAATTTGACAGTAGATGTTCAGAATATTACTGGTTGGTACTATTAGCTTTGTTGACAAAAGGCCCAAAGATGGATCCATTAATGCACTTGACATTTTCAATTTTGGCTCAAAGGTCATCTAAGGATCAAAATCGGCGCAAGAGGAAAGCCCTTGGAAGGGTAGAAATGAACTATCGGGAGGCTCAAAACACTTTAAAAATATGAAAAAAGCATTACCGCAAACTTAAACTGGGCATTGCACAGCCACCGTTAGATCTGGCTGATCAACAGCCAATATCTAGGTGGTAAATCACATATTAGTTGGGAAGAGGTGACACGCTTAAGGCGGGTCGCATCGGTGGGGAGATATATATATATATATATATATATATATATCTATATATATATATATAATATATATATATATATAAGGCCCAGGGAATGAGCGATAAGGCCCAGGGAATGAGCGATCGCGATCGGATCGCATTGGCGCTATACCAAGGGGCAGGGCCTATGCACATACAGATGGGGGACCTGATACCTGGACCCAATGGCACTACAAATGATTTCTTATAAAATTTCAAGTCCGCGCCCAAGCAATTTTCAATGTATTTGGTATATTTTCGTTATATAATGAAAATTACAAAGGGAGCCTGGCACTGCCGATAGCGATAAAACCCCGGACCCGATGGGTTCTAAAACGATATATTAGAATATTTCAGGTCCGGGGAAAGCCATTTTTCAATGTTTTTCACAGTTTTTATGTATTTACAAAATACACAGGCCAGGCTGAATGCGACTTGCGATGGCGACAAGGCTGGATCCAATGGATAATTAAATCATATTTTAGGACTTTTGAAGTCCGGAATGAACAGTAAGGGGTGGGAATTCTCATAATTGTTGTGCTTTCTGTTCATAATAGAAAGCAGTCACTATCCGCATTTTAAAGAGATTTCTTAGGCCCGAAGAGCCATTTCACCACAGAGCAAGGGCAGAATCCATGACAAAGCAGTCATGGAGCCACAACGCGCCACACAACCAAATCAAACAAGATCAGGGAGCGCCAACAACACAGACAGCGCAACAGCCATCCTAACAAACATTATGGGGCATCTCTGGCACGAGAGAGCTCCCAGGCGTCACAACAAGCTGCTCAAAATATCTGAATATGGTTAGTCTTCTGTCAGAAGAAGAAACCTCCGAACCATGCTGCCTATTGAGGGAATCAATCAGTTGAAGAGACAGAAGGATAGATTAAGACCCCTGAAGCCTCAAAAGGCTCAGGATCATTGTAAACAGGCTATAAATAGCTGTTAGTAAGATGTAATAAAGGTTCAACTTCTGGAGATTATTCCTCCTCTGTTCCTTCAAGCTCCTCATCTTTATTCTAGCAATACAAGCTCCTTTTGCTATTACATGTTCAATCCCCATTCTCTTTACTGTTTTATGCTTGCACTTGAACAATTTGTTCATGTTTCCTTTGTGTCTAAGGCTAGATAACTGTTATCTTATCTATGCTTTGATAACTTAGACTTGCAAGCTTCTTTGCTGCCTGTAGCTAACCATTCATATGTGGTCATATATGCTTCTGCCAGTATAGTCAGTGTTCTCTTTTGCTGCCTATAGCTAGTCATTTTTTTTATGTTTATATATGCAATCTACTGATACAGTTAGTATTCTCCATCTATCCATTAAATCTATAAACTATTGAGCATTAGTGGTTTAAAGCCTTGTGTCGTTGAGAGTGTTCATGCATGTCTTGAGTGAGAATAGAGCTGAAATGATTATCTGACTTGATCCAAACCATCATCCATTCCAATAGTTACGAGAACAATATCGAAGACTATATGTTACCAGGCATCTCCGAGCTGAAACCTAGGAGAGTTTCCTGGAGTGCTATCATAATTGGCGTTGTTGCCGAGGAGAGGAAACTGGAGCTCAGCTTCCCTGGGAGACGACACAGATCCGACTTTGATAAACAAATTCTAGACACTTTTTCTAGTTGTAATCATCTATTTGGCGACTCTACTGGAGGTTGAACCTTTTTGGCAACTCCACTTCATAGTTCTAGCTCAATTTGTGAGGCATACTCGGAGAAATCCTCAGAAGTCACACGCTGAACCAGTACCTGACCCTGAAAAAATCATCAAAGAAAGAAAGGCATTACAAAAAGGAGCATCAAATTTAGGTAAAACTAAACAATCTTCTATATCTCTTCAAGAAAAACCTGTGATAGAACAAATACATGTTGAGAGTATAGCTTCTAATACTAGCAACGAAGAAAATATCTTAGAGATTCATAAAGCTCCTTATTCTTAAGGCTCTCCTTTTGTTATAAGCCCAGATAGAACCTCACCTCCTATCCATCATACTCCTTTAGTCCTATCAATCACTCCTCAGCCCTTTGTCATTTAGACCTCCAGTACCCATATAGCCACCACAGCTATGGCAGGTCCACAAGCACCTACCAAAATGGACAGAATCATAGTTGTTAGGTATGGACCTCTAATATTGCCCACTCCTTTGAATGCCATGCCTACTGAAGAATATCAAAAGTATATGCCTAAGTTCACTGGGACTGAAGGTGTTACAACTGAAGAACATCTTGAATCATTCTATAGCTATGCTGATAACCTGGACATTAGTGAAGATGATGTCTGGATGAGAATCTTTGTTCAAAGCCTAGATGGAGAGGCTAGAAAATGGTTTAGAGAACTGAGTCAAAGATCCATAGCTGATATTGAGGCTTTAGATGATGCATTCCTGAAGCATTGGGGGGATAAGAAGGATCTCCTCTACTACCACACTGAGTTTGGGAACTTATAGAGGGAAAATGGTGAGCTGTTGTCTGATTTTAATAAGAGATTTAACCGCATGTATAGCAAGATACCTGCTGAAGTAAAACCCACCACTACCTCTGCTAGACTCATCTATGCTAGTGCCTTTGATTCTAAATTCTATTTACTATTGAGGGAGAGACGATGTGCTACTTTGGCTGATATGCAAGATGCAGCCTTGGAAGTAGAATCGAACATCATGGCTGCAGAAAAACTCAAAGGTAATGTTGACAAAAGGAGACAGAGGGACGAGTCTTCATCATCCTCTGATCCTAAGATAGATAAAATGACCAAAATGATCGAGTCATTAGCCTCTGAAGTTTCCAAATTAAAGGTTGAGAAGCATTCTAGGAAAGGAAGGGTTAATAATACCTTTGCTCCTCCAAATCCAAATCTATATAGAAGACCTGATGAGCAGTTGCAAATTTTGCAAAGAAGCAAAGAGGCCAATGAAGACCAAAGGTTGAAGGTCCCTTTTCAGAATGCAGTCATGGAAGAAGAGCTATTTGAGGAAGATGATGAGATCCATGTTATGGAAGACAAAGGAAACGCCACCTTTTTAACCAAAGCTGCCTATGAGAAGTCATTATTCAATGACCAGATCAGCCAAGAGTGGGATGGTGAAGCTGTTCTACAAACTGAAAATCAACACCAATATAATCTGAGGTCTATGATGAATAATGTCAAAGAAAATCCTGTTCATAAAGCTGTTGTCCCTGCAGTAAAACAAGCTAATAAGCAAAAGCGACCAACAGTTGATCCTATCGTCCTCAAAGCTCCAGCCATAGAGGTAAGAGGCCTTGACAAGTCCCCTTCTTCTTTCAATCTTCAATCGGAAATTCAGAAACCAAGAATACCCATGCCTCTGATTGAACCAGTGAAGAATGAGTCCTTCAAGAAATCTATCCTTGAGGCTCTTGAGCCTAATGCCATCCAAGCCTCCATTGACTATGTAAATCTGCAAAAAGACCAACCAGTTGTTATTCTCAGCCCAATTATTGAAAATTATGAAGACAACTCCCCATCATTCTTTGTTTCTCTGTGTATTTATGATGAAATCCTTCACAATTTCCCTTTGGACACTAGAGCCAGCCATGATCCAATGCCCAAGGTTGTCATGGATAAGCTCGGTCTTGATATTACCAAGCCTTATTAGTTGGCCTCTACACAGCTTAAAAAATCGGTTTGTTAGATCACAGAGGAAGAAGGCCCACAGATTTGGGACATGTTCTTTGATGGGGCTTGCTCTGAGGAAGCTGCAGGAACAGGTGAAGTCCTTGTGTCCCCCACACAAGAATGCATTGATTCATCTTCCATATTAACTTTTCAGGTCACAAACGACACAACAAAGTGTGAATTATCATTTAGTAGGTGTACAAAACCTCCCAATCAAAACATCCAAGGCTGAAAGCATACAGAGAGGTGAAATATAGACCATCTCTTCTTGATAATGTCAAGTGTTCCAAACTTTTTGAAGTAGAGGATCAAATCAATAGGCTTTTGCAAGTCTTTGATGAATTGGTTGATATACACATTGACCAAGAGAAAGAAACTTTTCATGGAAAGGTAAAAAGGGTCAATTTTTCAGTTTGGTGACTGTTTTCTCAAAAGGGATGCATCAAAGGAAGGATATGTTTTTGATGGCCCATTCAATGGGCTATTCTTTGAACTTTATTTCAGTTAAGGCTTTCAAGCTTTGTATTTTAAATATGTTGTTTTCAAAGTTTTTAGTTGATGCTTAATAGACTCCATGCCCAATGGAACACTAGAAGGAAGATTTAATTTTGTTTTACACGAAATGCATTGATCTGAGGTCCTTGAAACCTCACATGGAGGATTTCATCCCCAAAAGGAGCCAATGTTAGCTTCGCTGACAAAAGGCCCAAAATTGGATTCATTAATGCACTTTACATTTTCAATTTTGGCTCAAAGATCATTTAAGAATCAAAATCGGCGCAAGAGGAAAGCCCTTAGAAGGGAAGAAATGCACTATCGGGAGGCTCAAAACACTCTAAAAATATGAAAAAAGCATTATCGCAGGCTTAAACTGGGCATTGCACAGCCATCGTTAGATCTGGCCGATCAATGGCCAAGATCTAGGCAGAAAATTGCATATCGGCTGGGTAGAGGTGACAAGCTTAAGGTGGGTCACATCGGTGGGGAGCTATATATATATCTATATATATATATATATATATATATATATATAAGGCACGGGGAATGAGCGATCGGCGATTGCGATCGCATCGCATCGCTGTATTGCATCGGCACTACACCAAGGGGCACGACCTATGCACATACAGATGGGTGACCCGATGCCCGAACCCAATGACACTACAAATGATTTCTTATAAAATCTCAAGTCCGCACCCAAGCAGTTTTCAATGTATTTGGTATATTTTCATTATATAACGAAAATTACAAAGGGAGCCTGGCACCGTTGATAGCGATAAAACCCCAGACCCGATGGGTTCTAAAACGATATATTAGAATATTTCAGGTCTGGGGAAAGCCATTTTTTAATGTTTTTCACAGTTTTTATGTATTTACAAAATACACAGGCTAGGCCGAATGCAATGTGCGATGGCGACAAGACCAGATCCAATGGATAATTAAATCATATTTTAGGACTTTTGAAGTTTGGAATGAACAGTAAGGAACTGGAATTCTCAGAATTGTTGTGCTTTCTGTTCATAATAGAAAGCAATCACTATTCGCATTTTAAAGAGATTTCTTAGGCTCGAAGAGCCATTTCACCACAGAGCAAGGGAAAAATCCATGACAAAGCAGTCATGGAGCCACAACGCGCCACACATCCAAATCAGACAAGATCACAGAGCGCCAACAGCACAAACAACGCAATAGCCATCCTAACAAACATTATGGGGCATCTCTGGCACAAGAGAGCTCCCAGGCATCATAGCGAGCTGCTCAAAATATCTGAATATGGTTAGTCTTCTCTCAGAAGAAAAAACCTCTGAACCATGCTGCCTATTGAGGGAATCAATCAGTTGAAGAGACAGAAGAATAGATTAAGACCCCTGAGGCCCCAAAAGGCTCGGGATCACTGTAAACAGACTATAAATAGCTGTTAGTAAGATCTAATACAGGTTCAACTTCTAGAGATTATTCCTCCTCTGTTCCTTCAAGCTCCTCATCTTTATTCTAGCAATACAAGCTCCTTTTTCTATTACATGTTCAATCCCCATTCTCTTTACTATTCTATGCTTGCACTTGAACAATTTGTTCATGTTTCCTTTATGTCTAAGGCTAGATAACTGTTATCTTATCTATGCTTTGATAACTTAGACTTACAAGCTTCTTTTCTGCCTATAGCTAACCATTCATATGTGGTCATATATGATTCTGCTAGTATAGTCAGTATTCTCTTTTGCTGCCTGTAGCTAGTCATTCATTTATGTTTATATATGCAATCTGCTGATACAGTTAGTATTCTCCATCTATCCATTAAATCTATAAACTATTGAACATTAGTGGTTTAAAGCCTTGTGTTGTTGAGAGTGTTCATGCATGTCTTGAGTGAGAATAAAGCTGAAATGATTATCTGACTTGATCCAAACCATCATCCATTCTAATAGTTCTGAGAACAATATTGAAGACTATATGTTACCAGGCATCTCCGAGCTGCAACCTAGGAGAGTTTCCTGGAGTGCTAACATGTACATATTTGATTCAAAAGTTTTTTTTGATTCAGTAGTTTTGGAGGTATATGTAGGTTTGGTTAAAGGAAGTAGCATATACACGCAGGTTGGGTTCATTAAAGTAACGTATGCATTCTAATGTATGATTTTTGAGGTTGCAGCTAGTTTTGGATGATGATGCTAGTTTCTGGGTTCAGCACAGTGTTTTGGTGACAGTAATTTGACTGTTTAGATTGACTAATTGTTGGTTGATGCAGTTATCATTATAGAGTTTGAGCTTCAATGTTTTTGATGGGTCCAGTGGAAAAATTGATGAAACAAGGTCTTCATATTGTGTTGTTGTGTACCAGGAGCATCTAGTCTGAAAATTTATGAAATGTGGTCTGTGGAGTAAGAGAGAAGGTCGTAGCCTTCTGTAGGCCGACACCTACGTACTAGTAAACATATCTATTAGTACAAGAGCTAGGGGGTTGTAGCTCCCTTCCAGTAGAAGCTGGAGAATGAGAGAAGGTTGTAGTTTTCTATAGGTGGGTGCTTGCGTACTTGTATGAGTCTGCACTAGTACAAGATTGTGAACAAATTTTCTTTATACTGAAAAGAAGACAAAGACGGCAATAGCAGGTGGTTTTTCTCCCTCATTGGGTTTCCAACTTAAATGTTAGTGTTCATGTGTGTTGCTTATGTGTGATGGTTTATTATGTTATTACTGCATATAGTTACTGTATAATAAAGTGCTAATGCACTGATTAAAGATCAACACATGATGAATTAACTAAATCATAAGTTCTCTTGGTATACGCCGGTTTCTTTAATCATAGTTGCGTACACACGCAAGTTCACTTCACTGAAGTAGCGTATATAACCCTGATTGGGAAATGAAATATTATTGAATTATAAATACTGATTCACCCCCCCCGCCTCCCATCTCAATATTATTTCCAACATTATTTCCATATATACCAATTCACACATTACAGGTGGCCCCTTTTCTATTAGGCCAACTTATACCATATATATTTACACATTACATGTATATATAACCCCATATGACCTCCTTGGGGTCATATCGTAACCCAATAGGATCATCATCATTAGTCCTCTTATGATAAGTTGTATCATATCATTTTAGAAAACATGATGAGTTTTTGACTTGAAAGCAATGATAAGAAGACTAAAGGACACTTGTTTTGAAGTTATCCCTTAACTTTAAATCATTTATTTACTTTTAGGATTATGGATGAACAATGTCAAAGCAATAAAGACAATTTCCTATGTTGCTTCATTGACTTTAGACAAACTTTTGATACAATTCCTCAAAAGAACATTTGAAAGAGATTGCAAGTTAATGGACCTCTCTTTGAGTTGAATGTCATAGTGATGAAGATTTTTTTTTGTGAAGTTCGACTTTTCATTAAATAAGTGAGACATTACAAAAGAGAATACTCTATGTAATAACCCAACTCGAAATGGGCTTGATTTTTGCCATATAATTACATCATGTAATTGAATTTTAAAAATTAAAATGGGCTGAGTCAAGGGACATAGATTCCAGAGTTGAGGAGCTTACTTGGTTGGGGTGTTCAAGGTTTCCTTATTGCAGGAAATCTAAAATGTATTTTACAATCATTAAGGGCTGGTTATTGCGCCTTAAATGGTTTGTTTCTTGAATTAAATTAAATTGCAAAGAAGGACGAAGGCCATGCTGCCTTGGGAAAAATTTACAAGGCAGAGAGGATGAAATTTATGAAGATTTGATCATGCTGGCAACAAGGACATAAGAGGTCAATTTGAGGAAAAGGAGAAAGCAAAAGGAGTTTGATTCTCTTGGGAGAGAGAAGAGCAGAGAAGGAGGTGACACATTTTCTGGTTAGTAGAGTTTGGAAGGAAACATTTAGGTGAGGAGGAATTTCCTCTAGATCCCCATGACCTAGAGGGTCGAGATGGAATTTCTCAGAAATTCTTGAGGGTTGGGGTGGATGAATACTCTTGGAATGATTCTTGAAAGTTTCCAAAGACTCTTTGTTGTTTATTTACTTGGTTTTTGGTTCTATAGTTCCTATATTTTGGTGGAACCATAGTGCCTCACTGCATTGGTTGTGCTACAACTCAATTGTGGAAAGAGATGGCATAATCTCTGGTTCTTGGTTCATCTGTTGGTCGTGTTTGATTCCCAAGCAAAACCCCTCAGTTTCTGGAATCTGGCTTGGGGTGACAACTGCAAGTGGGTACTGGATGCAACTATCTATGGTTGGGTGGAGATTCCTTGTCCTAGACTCAGTTTCCTAGACTCCATTTTTCATTCCAAGATAATTCTTTGTACATGTAACCTATGCCATTGAAGGTATTTGTATATGTTTGGAATATTAAATTTAATGGCATTGATTGCTTGAACAATGCATGGTTTATAGTTGTAAATGGGAAGGAATGAGATTTTGGTAACTGATCCTTGTGACTATGATTTTTCTCTAATGCTTTGTATGCAGGAAGACATCCATTTATAATAGTGTTGTAGGATTTGATTGTATATAACCATGCAGTCAGTGTGAGTAACACTGGTTAAGGCATCATAACTTTTGTTAATTGATTAAACAATTAACTTAATGGTTGAGCTGAAATAATGAAACCTATGAACAAAGTGGGTTAGTGGAGGAAACTTGTATAAGCCTCCTACCACCAATTAAATTCATTAGTATGACTAAGGTTTTGGCAGATGGACCTCATTATAATGAATGCGAAATACTAGAAAATGTGTATATTATTGGTTGTGTAGGAGGGAGAACAAGCACATAAATGGTAGAACTATGCATGCATAAATTTACACACGTACAATGTGGAATGCGGCGTTCTCGAGTTAATTCATGACCAAACTAGTCCTTCTGCAATCATTTTACCCCCTTTCATGATCACATAAGTGTATGTCACCCTGTTGCAAGAGCCTTGTGTCATGTCGATGTTATTTTGGTCCCCTTAAACTGAAGATAGAAGGACCATCTTTATATTGGCCATTGAAAAATATTGTAATGAAACCTTCGTTAGAGTTGGGGCTGAAGTGCGCTGGCGGAACTGTGTTGGTGTTTTTCTTCCTCAAAAAAAGCTACCATGTAACTAGATGATTAGGGACTAGGATGACGTGTCCCGGAGGCTCCTTCCGTAAAGGTTAAAGGGGAGCAGTCGGGAGGAGTCACTGGGATGGTAGGGACCGGGATGACGTGTCCCAAAGGTCCCTTCTCAATCGGTAAAAAAAAAGGAATAGTCGAGGAGAGCATTAGGATGACGGAACTAGGATGATGTGGCCTAGAGGTCCCATCTTGAAGGTGAAAAGAAGAGTAGTTGAGGAGAGTTTCAAGATGATGGGATCAGGATGACGTGTTGGGTAGGAACACGTAGAGGAAAAGTTATATGTGGGCTCAGGGTTGTCGTCACATGCCATGTTGGATATGAGTTGGAGAATGGATAACGGTGTGGGACCGACTTATCATTATGTGCAAGTGAGCAAACCCGTAAGTGAGATTGGGAAAATTGGAAACCACCTCATGACACCCCCTGCAGTGGTTTCGAAAAACACAATGGAGGGGTTTGTAGAGCCTCTACTCTACACCTACTTGTCTACCATTTTCCTCAGTTTTTCCTCATCTTTTCTTCACTTTTGCCTCATTTTCACTATAAAACCACCCAGATCATTACATTAGGTGTCATTAAGCATGATCAAGCAAGTTTTGCTAATGGATGACTATTTGTTTAGATTTTGACTTACTTGTAGGAATCCCGCAGCTATCTGATGATCCTGCAGCTATCTGATGATCCTGCAGCCTTTTTGTTAAACGCAATGTTCCACGTGTCAGTTTGCCAGATGAGCCACATGGGCACTTAGGTATCAACGTGCTCGAGGTTCCTGTCCCATTTTTCCAGCCATCCACGTCGTCTTTACCCCTGGTCAAAGCTGGTCAAGATACGGTCAACTAAAGGCTGTTTAATGGTGATTGTGAGCTGCTAGGTCACGTCAGCTTAAACGGTGACTTGTCCACGTTTTGCAGATGGTAGGGGACATGATCCAACATGGGATTCATTGCCCATGACGACAGAAGCACCAGCTCGTCCACGCAGCCGTATGATGTGTCCAGGAACCATAATTACGCATTACAGTTAGTTGTTTTTCAGTTAGTAGATGTACGTGTTAGGCTATCTTAGAAATGTCTATAAATAGCTGCGTCTGCGTACGCTCAATAGACTTTTTATCAGTTGTAGTTTCTGAACTTGTGTTAATTTTAAGAGCGTTGTGAACTCTGTTTTTTTAGTGCTATTCTAGCACTCTGTTTTGTACACTTTTGCAAATGGAGGAATAGACATAGTACTGTTTTGAAGCTTCCAGATCTCTGAGTTTTCTTGTGGCTGAATGAATAGAGGGCCCCTGTTCATCTTAGCCTCTGTAAAGTATTTTATGTTCAGTATTTATTTATTTTCTCATTCAGTATTCCTTTAAGCATGTATAGTTTCATTTATTTGCTTTCTTTTCTTTCACGCTGATCAGTATTACTTCTTTGCAGGTTTCTTTTAGCCCGGGATTTGTTTTTATGTGTGTGTTTGCTTTACAAACTAATGGTATTTGAAGTTGACAGATTCAAGTTGCTGCCTTTGTTTTTATAGCTGATTTTTAATCTTATTTCTCAAAGAGCTGCTAACACATGAATGATCTTCTATCATAAATTGTTATCTTTTAAGATCAGAATATCACTAACTTGCAGCTGGCTTTGAGTGCTTTTTAGACTATTCTTTCACTACTTTCTAATCATACTTTGCATAGTACATATGGCTGAAGTAGAGAGTTAGAAAGAGCAAAACGTTATCACTAGTCTTTAAAGTAGATTTTTGGTTTTAAGAGCTTTCTAGACTATTCTTTCACTACTTTCTAACCATACTTTGCATAGTACATATGGCTGAAGTAGAGAGTTAGAAAGAGCAAAACGTTATCACTAGTCTTTAAAGCAGATTTTTCCCATTTTTAATCACTTTTCTAATTCAACTTAAGCTACTTTCTTTCCGTGCTTTACACAGTACATGTGTTTGAAGCAGCGAGTTAGAGAGAGATAATCTTTATCTTTGGTTTTAAAAGTGACTTTCTTTTCTTTTATTTGCAGCTGCATGAATGGTGTCTAGTGCCATTGGAAGTGGTTATTTGCTTTCAAAGTTATTTCAAGATCTTTCAAGTCATTTATTTCTTTCAAGCATTTCTTTTCAAGCAAATAGTTAGAAATCACTAATCACACACTCTCACTCATTTAGGATTCACACTACACACACACCATCACTCACTTGTTTATAAATCATCATTCCATCTTAGGAATATAATTAACCGCAACAACACCCCCAACGATAAGAAAACTCTAAGAGGTTACTTAAGTACATATAGTACACCTTCACTTCATCAGCTTACGAGCCCTGGGTTGACAATTAATACTAGCAATTTAGACAACACTAAATTGACTAAACATTTTGGCGCCGTTGCCGGGGAAGTGAAATTAAGTAGCCATATTTTTAGAAGAAAAAAAAAAACATAAAATTTCAAGAAAAGAAGTTAATAGCCTATCTAAGTATGCTCTCCTCTTGCACTTTGAAGTGATCTGGAGGATCAGAAAGGAGAAAGTTATTGATTTAATAGTTTCTTGAGTATGCTCTCTTCTTGCACCTAGAGTGAACTGGAAGATCAGAAAAAGAACTATTTAACTTGACTTGAAGATAAAATAAAAAATGACATGCATAGAGCTAGAGATTCTAGGGGAAGGTTTTTAGCTAGAGCTCGAAGTTCAATTTTTACAAGTCCATCTGCTTCAAGAGATAGACAAGAGACACCTCCCTTATCTCCAACCGAAACTCCTAGTCCCAGAATTCCTGAAATTCAAGAGCCAAGAGTTGACTCTCCTACACCTTCTATTGAGTTTGAACTAGGAAGAGACTCTTCTCTTTCTCCTACAAGAAAACCAATTGTAATTGAGGAAATAGACTCACCTGAAGAGGAAGGAGAAATCTCTTCTCATTCACCCTTTGTAGAAGAACCAGAAGATTTTGAAATCCCTAGGAGAATCATCATGGCAGAGGAAGAAGGAGGTGGTAGAGGTAGAGGTAGAGGAGGAGGAGGAAATAACAATAACAATGGAGGAGGTAGAGGTCCCATTGGAGGAAATAGAGATGGGGATAACTCATTTGGGTTTCCCATTGTTAATGAGGACTCCCGAGCCACCATGAAAAACATATCACCATCCGTCCTCCCAAATTTTCATGGGTTAAGAACTGAGGACCCTGAAACATTCTTGTTTGAATTTGAAGTTGTGTGTCGAACCTATGACTATCTGGATGATACTCAGAAACTCAAACTGTTCCCATCAACATTAAAAGATCAAGCTTTGAAATGGTTCATGGGGTTACTTACTCAATCCATTAGGACCTGGGATGAAATGAAACAAACCTTTTTGGATAGGTATTTGGACTATTGTATGCCTACTAATCACAAGGACGAGGTTTTTAAAATGATGCAAAAAGAAGATGAGAGCTTAGAAGATTTACTTGAGAGATTTCAATATAATTTAAAAAGAGAAAAAATGAGTACCTTGGATGAAGAGACCTTAAAAGCCCTCTTATTAAAAGCCATTAGGGATGAATGGATAGATATCTTAAACATGATGGGGAAGGGGGATATTTCTCAACTTTCTCTCAATGATATAGCAGAACTTTGTATCCATCTCTCAAGGGGCAAATCAAAAACTCAAAAAGGGCCTAGAGATCCTTCTCTCCTTAGGGAAAATAAATCTGCAACAGGATCAGTGAGTAGGGCTGAAATCGGTAATATGCTAGATGAATTTAAAACTGACATCTTAGGGAGTCTTAGTGAACAAATTGATACCCTTAAGATCCAAAATAAACAAAAAGCAGAAGCCGAGGCTATGACTATCTTTTGCCCGAAGTGTAGAAAGAAGCATGCTTTAAGGGAATGTCCCTTGGAAGCACAAGTTGTGGAAACCTGTGTAATTTGCTCAGAAACCCATGAGACCAAGGAATGTCCTTAAATCCCTGGCCTCAAAGCAGTCTTTCAAGAAGATCCAAGTACGCTTGAATCTCTTTGTTTTGTTGCAAGAAGACCTTGGTAGGGGCAGCAAAATCAAGGGTTTAACAACTCTATGAATTTCCAACCCCCACCAAATTGGAATCCTTGGCAACAACCTTGGTCACAACCACAAAATCCTTTCCAAGCATGGTTGCAAAGCATGCAAATGCAAAATCCTTATGGGAGATTTGCCCAATTCTATCAATATCCTCAATCCTTTCAAAATCAGCAAGCTCCCCAACTTCCAAATCAAGGTCAACAATTGTCATTGCCATTCCCTCAACAACAACAACCTCCTCCACAAAATCAAAATTCTCAACTCTTGCTACAATCTCAACAGAGGCCAAATCAACTTCCTTCTCAACCTCAACCAAACCCCAATAATAGGAATCCTCAAAGTGCTTATGTGATGGAAGGTCAACCACTCATGGAAGGTCAACCATTCCCTACCTATATGGTTGTTCCTCTCAATGAGGTACAACTCAGATCAGGTAGAATCCTAGACCAACCTTCTACAAGTGCTCAACAACCAAGCATTTCCGAGGAAGAATCTCTCAAAGTCAATAAGGGTTCTGAAGCATCCCTTCAAAACCCAAGCATTCAAGAAAAAGAAAAAGAATCAACTCCCTTAGTAAAGCAACCCACATCTTCAGCTACTCCTCCTTTTCCTGAAAGATTACAAATTGACAAAGGAGTGGAGAAGCAGATTTGGTTGCCTGACTATAGCTTTCTAGATGAATTGAAAAATGTCTGTATCAAGATTCCCTTGTTAACAACCATTAAGGAGATTCCCATTTTAGCAAAGACGATAAAGGAGTTGAGTTTGAAAAAAACAATAAAAATAACCAGAGATACCAAAAGGATACATCTAGTTGGAAAAATTGCAGACATTATGATGGGTAAAATTACCATGCAAAAATATGTGGATCCCGATAGCCCTATTGTTAAAACTCATATTAATGGGGTTGAAATCCCAAATACCTTGATTGACTTAGGAGCCGCTATCAACATTATGAGTAGACAGACCATGGATCAGTTAAAACTTCCTAACCTTCTCTTTACACCTACTTTGTTGCAACTTGCAGATAGATCAATCATTAAACCTGATGGTGTATTGGAAGATATTCCAGTCTCACTAGACTCTTGGGAATATCCAGTTGATTTTATGATTTTAACTCCCAAGAACAATCTAGGAGGACATCCTCTTATTTTAGGAAGACCTTGGCTGGCCACAGCTGATGCTTTCATAAGTTGTAGGTCTGGAGACATGTATATATCAGATGGTAATTCTACCAAGAAATTCAACTTGTATCCTCCCGCAAAGGCAATAACAGAAATAGGAGAAGATGAGTGGATTGATGATGAGGATACTCTTCAACTTGTTTTAACCATCTCTGAGATTAGTGAGGACAGTCAAATTCTAAATACATTAGAAAATTTTGAGATACCTTTAGAATATGACTCTTCACAGTTTCAGTTAGATGCAGACATTGAATATCTCTCCTCTAGACAGATGTCTCTCTTCTCAATGGAAGAGTTTGGTATTTCTACAGTTGAAATCTTTCCAGGAAAAACATTAAACATTAACAAGAACTTGGAAAGACTACAACAAGAAGAATTAACTAAACTGTTGCAAAAACATTCCACTGCCTTTGCATGGGAATATACTGACATGAAAGGAATCGACCCTAAGACTTGTATTCATCACATTTATATTGAAGAAAACAACAGACCTATTAGGCAGCCACAAAGACGGATGAATCCAAATCTTAGGGAAATTGTGAAAGAAGAACTTCAGAAATTGCTCAAGGTAAACTTCATTTACCCCATTTCAGATAGCCAATGGGTTTCTCCCTTGGTTATAGTGCCCAAAAAGAATGGTAAATGGAGAGTTTGCATTGACTATCGAGAATTGAACAAGGCAACCTTAAAGGATCATTTTCCTCTACCTTTTATTGATCAGGTACTAGACACTTTAGCAGGTAAAAAGTATTTCTCATTCTTGGATGGTTTTAGTGGTTACAATCAGAATCAGGTAGCACCTGAAGATCAAGACAAAACCACCTTTACTTGTCCTTGGGGAACTTTTGCCTACCGAGTACTCCCTTTTGGATTGTGCAATGCACCCGCTACATTTCAAAGGGCTGTACTAGGAATCTTCTCAGATCTGATTCATGATTGTGTAGAGGTATACATGGACGATTTCACAGTTTATGGTAATACATTTGAAGAAGCTTTGGCAAATTTGGAAAAAGTACTGGTAAGATGTAAGGAAACAAATCTTTCTTTAAGTCATGAAAAGTGTTTTATGATGTTTACCGAAGGGATTGTTTTAGGACATCATATTTCAGGAGATGGAATGAAAGTTGATAGATCTAAAGTAGAAGTCATCTCTAAGTTACCTGTTCCAAATTGCCAAAGAGATGTTAGAAGTTTTCTTGGGTTTACTGGTTATTATAGAAGATTTATTGAAAACTTCACTAAGATAGCATCCCCTCTTTTCAAACTACTTACTAAAGATTGTGAATTTAAGTGGGATCCTGAATGTCAATCTGCCTTTGAAGCTTTAAAGACTAGAATATCTGAAGCACCCATTCTAAGGGGTCCAAATTGGAAACTCCCTTTCCACATTTCTACTGATGCTTCAGATACAGCTTTAGGAGCTGTTTTGGGACAAAAGGATTTGATCCCTTATGCCATTTATTACACAAGTAAGAATTTGACTCCTACTGAGTTAAATTACACTGTTACTGAAAAGGAATTTCTAGCCGTTGTTCATGCTATAAACAAGTTTAGACACTATATAACCGGCTATGAAACCTTTGTCCACACTGATCACTCTGCCATTAGATACCTCATGAACAAACCAGTCACTAATGGTAGAGTTACAAGATGGCTTTTGCTTTTACAAGAATTCAACATAACTGTGTTAGATCGACCAGGTAAACAGAACACAGTAGCTGATTTCTTGTCTAGAATCCAAAACACTAATGAGGACTCTCCTGTAGAGGATAAATTTCCAGATGAGTATTTGTTTGCAGTAACTACCAAAACCCCTTGGTATGCTGATATTGCTAATTATTTAGTTACTGGAAAGTTACCTTTACATTTATTTCCTAATGAGAAAAGGAAAATCATTCAGGATAGTTCACATTATTCTTGGATTTCTAATGAATTGTTCAGAACAGGGCCAGATTTGATGATCAGAAGATGTGTACGGGAGGATGAAATGCCTGACATCCTTAAGGCATGTCATGACGAACCTTGTGGCGGACACTTTGCTGATAAGAGGACTGCTTATAAAATCCTTTCATTAGGATATTATTGGCCTTCTCTCTTTAAGGATGCGAAGCAATATGTTAAAAGGTGTGATAGTTGTCAGAGAGTTGGGAGACCAACTCTTTCAAATGAAATGCCACTACAGCCACAGGTATGCATCGAACCCTTCGAGAAATGGGCTCTAGATTTTGTTGGACCAATTAATCCACCAACCAAGCAAAACAAATATATATTGGTTTGTACTGATTATGTTACTAAGTGGGTAGAAGCTATAGCATTGACTTCTGCTACTGAAAATTCAGTTGTTCAATTTCTTTTTAAGGATATTTTCACTCGTTTTGGTGTCCCAAGAGAAATTGTAACAGATCAGGGGAGCCAATTTACATCAAGGATGATGGAGAAGCTGATGGAGGAGTATAAGATCAAGCATAGAACATCTACTCCATACCATCCGCAAGCGAATGGTCAAGTAGAATCTACAAATAAAGTTCTTGAAAGCATCATCACAAAGACTGTTCATCTTCATAGAAGAGATTGGGCAGAAAGGCTTCCTGAAGCCTTATGGGCCTATAGAACTACGTGGAGGAACACCACAGGACATTCTCCCTATGAACTTGTTTATGGGAAGGAAGTCCTGTTCCCCATTGAGTTCCAAATCAAGACCTTCAAGACAGCAGTCCAATTGGGGATGAGCTTATCAGAAGCCCAGAAGCACAGAATGGACCAGTTAAATGAACTAGATGAAATGAGACAAGATGCAATTCTAAGGACCGATCTAGTTCAGCACCAGAGAATCAAATGGCATGATCGACATATCAAAGAAAAGAAGTTTCAAAAGGGTGATTGGGCACTCTTGTTTGATTCAAAATTTAAGGACTTCAAAGGAAAATTTCAAACTCATTGGCTTGGGCCATATGAGATTGATGAAATCTTCAATAATGGAGCAGTTAGAGTGAAGACTATTGACGAACTTCAAACTCCTTTTATTGTGAATGGCCACCGGTTGAAAGTTTACCACAAGCCACTTTCAAAAGAGGAGTTTGTTAAGTTGTTCCAAGGCGATTCTGAAATGAGGCTGGTGGAGAAGAATTCTTCTCCTCCATTAGCCTAATCTCTGTTTCTTTCAATTTCAGTTCAATAAATTAAAAAAAAAAAAAAAGAAAAAAAAAAAAAAAAAAAAAAAGGAAAAAAAAAAAAGAAAAAATAATAAATGTATGAGCCTGAAAACCAATCTCTGATTGGCAGTCTCATGCAGAAAACATGAGGTGAAAATCAGGGTCACCTGACACCTCATGTTTTCCAAAAAAAAAAAAAAAAAAAAAAAAAAAATCTCTCTCTCTCTTTCATCTCACTTCGCCATTCCATCTCACCATCCTCACTTCACCTCACTATTTTCCACCCATTCATCCATTCATTCATTCCATCTTATTTCATTAATAAAAGTTTTTCAGACAACTAAGGTTATTTTATGCAGCTGGAGGACACTATTGCAGTTCCCGCAGCTATTTGGCAATTCTGCAGCCGTTTAGCCTTTCTGCAGCCCCTCTGCACCTGCACAAAGAAATACAGTCTGTTTGAGAAATTTTTCACAGTTCAGAAATCACCAATAACAAGGAGGAAAGAGTCATGAATAAAGTTGACAAAGGGTTAGTGGCAAATTATTAGAAGGCAAATCAAATGCGGATCTGAGGTATGTTTTAAAATCTTAAACCTATAGTTATTTCATTACGCAGAATTTTCTGGGTTATGTCTTTTTGGCCACTAATTGTAATGATTACCCATTTTCTCTACCACGCGACCACATATCCACGAATCCTCCACGTCTATCAGTTCATGATACCCATGATTTTTGAAATCACATATGGCTGTTTTTGTCATTAAGGTTTTTTTTACCCTAATGACGTAACCTACCGTATTACGACTCTCTCAGTCCTCATCCTACAGCCATGTGTTAACTTACAACCAAAATCTGAGAATCTAGCCGTTTCACTCATTATTTCGAAACCCTCTACGCTCATAACACTCCATTTCATGCTGTTCCATTCTCTCATCTCCCTCATTCCATTTCACTCACTACGATTGCCTCCATAAACCATACTCTCTTTTTCCTCTCTGCTCATTCTGAGAAACAGTGAACACGTATAGCCAGTAAACGTATGTTACGGTTGTATTACGACCGCTAGCCACCGTTTCACTGTGCTAACGCTGTTTATCCACCATTTAACTCTGTTCAAGCCGTGAATTCTCTGTGTCTAAGGCTGTTGCTAAACCCATATATCCTCTGTTCCACAAAGTCTGAACAAGAACCGAGGATTTACTATGTAAAGCCACCATCAAAGTCGTGTTTTAAACAGAGCTGAGGAGTCAATGGGAAAATTTTTAAGGGCTGAACCAGAAGGTTCGAAATTCTTGGAGGCATATCCTCAAGTTGAGGAGGCATTGCAAAAAGCCAATTGGCTACAGTGCATCAAGAAGTTTAAAGGCTACCACAAAGAAGTAACAAAAGCCTTTGCAAGGTCATTCAAAGATAAAGACAGTCAAGTAGAGGTGGGTGATTTAACATTTGCAGTCAGTGAGGGAAGCATAGCAAAGGCTACATCTCTTCCACAAACCGGGGAACGTTGGTTCAAAAACCGGGCAGTCCAGGATCAACAATGGAAGCGGATTTTTAAAAACCCAGGTATGGATACAAGTGTTTTCACAAAAGGAATTCCTATCTCTCATGTTAAGGAAGAATGGAAAATTCTACTGTTGTTAGTGCACAAATTTTTCACGTGTGAAGGGAGATTTGGGGTATTATACGTTTATCATGGTAAAATTATGCTGCAATTTCAAGGAGAACATGATATAAATCTTCCCTACTTTCTATTCCAAAGCCTTAGGAAAATGTGTTCCATGGCCCAACGGAATCCACGAAACATTGAAGCATACCTCTGTCATCATAGTCTTGTTAAGTTGTTAGTGGAGGAACAATTAAAAGCAAAACAAGACACATGGGAGAAATTTCTTGTAAGGAATCATTTTGAAGAACCTGGAGAAACTTCTATACCTAGGAAAAGCAGAAGGAAAAGAAAAGAAAGTACCTCTGAGACTGATATCTTAGAGGGAACTGTTCAAGGACAAACTGTAGAGGAAATAGAAGTACATCATCCTGAACCTGAGATTGAACTTGACAGTGCTCAAGAGATTATCTCAGAAACCCTCTCTGAACTTGCCAAAGAAGCTGCCAAAAAGAGAAGAGAAGATAAAAAGAAACAAAAGCAAGACAAGGGAAAATCCATAATTCAAGAAACTTATCAGACTCCAGAGCATTCTAGTGATGAAGAAAGAGATAGCCAGCCCTTAGCACAAAGGTTAGCTAAACTCCATGAGAAAATTGCCCTCTCCAAGAAAGTAAAAGTACAAAAACCAAGGAAAAAGGCACAAAAAGAAACACAGAGTGTTGCCACTGTAAGAAGGAGTAGCAGATTGCAGAATAAAGGGAAAGCCACAAGGACACTTTTCATTGATCTAAGCACACCTGAGAAGGGTGCTATAAAAACAGACCTTGAGGATAGTCCACAACGTGAGGCAGCTACTCCTCCAAGGGAGGACAGTCCATTTCAGCCAGAGTTTGAAACTGAAATTGAGCATGAATACAGTCCAAGGAAGTCACCAATTGTTGACCCAGTTCAACAAGAGGTGTACAACTATTTTGAAACATTGGAGCAGAACACTGCTGGCCCAAGTAATGTCATACCTCATGAGCAGCAAATAGACTTACTCAAACAAGAGATCTATGAACTTGAGGTGCTAAACCGCCACATTAAGCAGAGAAATGAAGAAATGAAGCAGCAAGCTGATATTGCCAAAGCAATCCAAGATAACACCTTGCTTCACATGGGCATGTGGCAGAAGAAAAACAGCAGACTCAAGAAGAAATGTAGAAGGCTAAACAGAGCCTTAATCAATTTGAAATTCAGATGCATGTTCAAGAGAGCAAAAGTTAATGTTTCCACACAAAGGAAGAAGAGGAGATTGGATGTCTTAGCAGAGGCATCCCAGCAGGTGGATTGAGTTGTGTTTTCATTGCATGAGGACATGCAATACCCTCGGAGTGGGGGTATGTAGAGCCTCTACTCTACACCTACTTGTCTACCATTTTCCTCAGTTTTTCCTCATCTTTTCTTCACTTTTGCCTCATTTTCACTATAAAACCACCTAGATCATTACATTAGGTGTCATTAAGCATGATCAAGCAAGTTTTGCTAATGGATGACTATTTGTTTAGATTTTGACTTACTTGCAGGAATCCCGCAGCTATCTGATGATCCTACAACCTTTTTGTTAAACGCAATGTTCCACGTGTCAGTTTGCCAGATGAGCCACATGGGCACTTAGGTATCAACGTGCTCGAGGTTCCTGTCCCATTTTTCCAGCCATCCACGTCATCTTTACCCCTGGTCAAAGCTGGTCAAGATACGGTCAACTAAAGGCTGTTTAACGGTGATTGTGAGCTGCTAGGTCACGTCAGCTTAAATGGTGACTTGTCCACGTTTTGTAGATGGTAGGGGACATGATCCAACATGGGATTCATTTCCCATGACGACAGAAGCACCAGCTCATCCACGCAGCCGTATGATGTGTCCAGGAACCATAATTACGCATTACAGTTAGTTGTTTTTCAGTTAGTAGATGTACGTGTTAGGCTATCTTAGAAATGTCTATAAATAGCTGCGTCTGCATACGCTCAATAGACTTTTTATCAGTTGTAATTTTTGAACTTGTGTTAATTTTAAGAGCGTTGTGAACTCTGTTTTTTTAGTGCTATTCTAGCACTCTGTTTTGTACACTTTTGCAAATGGAGGAATAGACATAGTACTGTTTTGAAGCTTCCAGATCTCTGAGTTTTCTTGTGGCTGAATGAATAGAGGGCCCCTGTTCATCTTAGCCTCTGTAAAGTATTTTATGTTCAGTATTTATTTATTTTCTCATTCAGTATTCCTTTAAGCATGTATAGTTTCATTTATTTGCTTTCTTTTCTTTCACGCTGATCAGTATTACTTCTTTGCAGGTTTCTTTTAGCCCGGGATTTGTTTTTATGTGTGTGTTTGCTTTACAAACTAATGGTATTTGAAGTTGACAGATTCAAGTTGCTGCCTTTGTTTTTATAGCTGATTTTTAATCTTATTTCTCAAAGAGCTGCTAACACATGAATGATCTTCTATCATAAATTGTTATCTTTTAAGATCAGAATATCACTAACTTGCAGCTGGCTTTGAGTGCTTTTTAGACTATTCTTTCACTACTTTCTAATCATACTTTGCATAGTACATATGGCTGAAGTAGAGAGTTAGAAAGAGCAAAACGTTATCACTAGTCTTTAAAGTAGATTTTTGGTTTTAAGAGCTTTCTAGACTATTCTTTCACTACTTTCTAACCATACTTTGCATAGTACATATGGCTGAAGTAGAGAGTTAGAAAGAGCAAAACGTTATCACTAGTCTTTAAAGCAGATTTTTCCCATTTTTAATCACTTTTCTAATTCAACTTAAGCTACTTTCTTTCCGTGCTTTACACAGTACATGTGTTTGAAGCAGCGAGTTAGAGAGAGATAATCTTTATCTTTGATTTTAAAAGTGACTTTCTTTTCTTTTATTTGCAGCTGCATGAATGGTGTCTAGTGCCATTGGAAGTGGTTATTTGCTTTCAAAGTTATTTCAAGATCTTTCAAGTCATTTATTTCTTTCAAGCATTTCTTTTCAAGCAAATAGTTAGAAATCACTAATCACACACTCTCACTCATTTAGGATTCACACTACACACACACCATCACTCACTTGTTTATAAATCATCATTCCATCTTAGGAATATAATTAACCGCAACAACACCCCCCAACGATAAGAAAACTCTAAGAGGTTACTTAAGTACATATAGTACACCTTCACTTCATCAGCTTACGAGCCCCGGGTTGACAATTAATACTAGCAATTTAGACAACACTAAATTGACTAAACAGGGTTTCACAATCAATCCCAACTATTGATTTCGGGATGGGCGGTTTTGATAAACCGTTTTGCGCTAGCCCTGCCCTTAAACTTTGGGCATGTTGACCTCGCACAATGCGTAGATTTGGAGCTCGAACATTAGGAACCACTGATTGATACACAATCTGCAAGAGGGATAACCATCTCTATGTGCTCTATCTCCTTTCCCTCTGATCTATTTTATCTTATCTATGTAACAAATGCACTTAAAAAGAATAAACCCCCTTTTCCTCATAGTGGCCTGGTTATAACACAACCCAATAACCTACTAGTGGGTTTGATTGCCTTAGTTGTTAACTAGAGTTACAATATGAACTCTTCTAAATTATTCTTCATCATAATTATGTGGCTAGCCCCTTTTCCATGAATAATGGGGGCTGGTGTGGCATCCTCTCGAATTGTGGTGGTAAAAATAGGAAGGTTAACTTTTGAGTGGTATAACTTTTGCATAGGACTCTGATTGAAGCGATTCTTGTGCCGCTAGAAAGGTCTCTTTCGATAAAATAAGAAAAAGGTGAAACACTAAAGTGCCAAAGTTTACCCACCAAAAAACAACATTTGATGCCTTAAAATGCTCCCAGAAGGTTTCAAATCCCAATTTGACAAATTGGGTCTTGTCGGTAAAAATGTCTCGCGAGTTGATTCCTCCACTTTTTCCACTCTAAAATCATTGTGATGGAGGAAAAACAATATATGATCAATATGGATCACACTTCCCAATTTTGGGATGCTTTTGGTCCCAAAAATATTCTATTGACTGAGGTGAAGAAAATTTTCCTCCACCTTCTCTTGAGTGTACTATTTAGCTTTGCCTCGAAGTTGTCATTTCAAACAAATCTGCCAAAGGTTATGTTGCCTGTGTCTTGTAGTTTTGGACCTCTTTTTCCAACTTGTGTACTCTGTCAACTCTGCCTAAGCATCTGGTGCCAAATCCTCCACATAAGGCAGGGCCTATTCCTTTTCCTAACCTAGTATGGAGGGATCATATAACTTCAGATTCTCCACATTCACAACTAAGTAAATACACGTATATGGGGGTATATTGAGTCTATAGGAATTATCTCCCTCATTTTCCAGTATCTCAAAGGGACCATATCATAAATCCTTGATTTTCTTACCAGAGCCCTATAGACTCTCCTTATTCAACTGTAACCATACTCTGTCTCCCACCTTGATTGACTTCTCTGTTCTATGTTGATCATTCCCTACCTTATATTTTTCCTATGACCTTTGCAGTGTCTATTGCACCTGTATATGGATTTTCCTGATCTTCTCAACAATTTTTTGAGCCCTCAAGGAATCCCTTGTAAGATGCTTCCTCACTTATCCTTGTTGCCCATATGCGATATCTAAAGGTGAAGGCAACAAATATCCAAAACGAGTTTCAAATCAGGACTTACTAGTAGAAGTGTGGATTGATCTGATATAAGAGTGTTGTATATATACCATATTTTCAACCCAAGTCTTCAAATGCTTCTAATTATAACCCCTCAAAAGATGCACCAAAGTCTTGTTGACTACTTCTGTTTTCCCATCTATCTAGGGATGGAGGGTTGTAGGCCTCTTCAACTTCATGTTCATCTTCTCCCATAATGTAATCCAAAATTCACCAAGAAATCTCGTGTCCCTATCTGAAAGGGTGCTCCTTGATATCCAAAAGTCCACCCAGACCTGTCCAAAGAACAAGTTTTTCCTTTTTTCCTTTTTATGGTCTTTTTATAGGGCATCATTACACACATCTTGTTGAACCTATCAACTACCATGAGAAGGTAGTCATGTCCCTTTCTGATTGTTTGTAAACCTCCCACAAAGTCCATGGAAATGGTTTCACAAGGAGTGGGTACAAGTAAGGGATGATATAGGCCCCATTTCTTGTTACTAGGCTTGTTGGTACAACAAAGAATGCATCCTCTTATGAACCTAGTTACCGCTTCTTGCATATTGGTTCATACACATATCTTTGCATGTTGGGGACTACTTTCTCTACACTAAATTTCCATACAACCTTGGAGGTGTGGGCCTCTCTGATTAGCTACAAATGCTCACCTTCAGGAACACATAACTTTTCTAGCCTATAGAGTACCTTGTCATGGATATGGTAGTCAATGGTGTTGTCACCATCATACACATGAATCTAGTTCTACCAATGTTTAAACACCTCCTTGAGTCCTCATCCTCCAAATATGCCTCTCTATATGCATCATGGGTCAATGACTTCATGTGCATTAGAGTTCCCAAAGTTGTGATCTTTGATGTGGATGGCCTTGAAAGAAAGTTGGTCAACTTGTTTGTGTTTACCTTCTTAAACCTTATCACTAAATGAAACTACTATAGAAACACCTTCTACTTGTAATGCTTGGTTTGTTGTATCTTACCCTAGGCCTGCAAGTACTCTAGTGGTTGGTGATCTATGTAGATTAATGTCTCCTTTCCCATCACATGGTGCTTCCACTTCTTCACAACTTGCACCAAGGCATAGATCTCATTGTCCTGGGTAGGTTAGTTAAGAATTTCTCAATGAATTCTTCAAAATGGCGGCATATAAGCCTTCTTCCTTGCTCAAGACTGCTCCCATAGCATACCCACTTGCATATATCCCCACTTCAAAGGGCTATTGCAAGTTTGGTAATGTTAGAACTGGTTCTTGACTAATATTATTCTTTAGCTCCTCAAAAGATCTCTACTAACCCTTTCCCCATTGGAAACTCTTACCACTTGTTATGGTGTGGAGTGGTGCTACTACCACAGAAAATTAGGTTATGATTTTCCTTAGGTACTGTGCTTCCCAAATAAAACTCCTAACCTCAGAAACATTGATAGGCACTAACCATTTCATGATGGCCTTGATCTTGAAAGGATCTATATTAAATTCTCCTCCACATATCACACACCCAATATATACTAAATATTGTTTTACAAACTCACACTTCATGATATTTTTAGTTGGTGCTTCTTTAATTTCTGCATCACGTGCATCATCCGCGATGTACTCCTCCTAGGTAGCACTGTATACTAATGTATCATCCAAATAAACGATAACAAATGAATATGTAAAATAACACAACATATCACTCATTAACCCCATAAATTTAGCTGATGCATTGCATAGGGAAAATGAAATTAATAAGCACTCATACAAGCCTTTCCTGGTTTTGAAGGCGCCTTTCCAGGTATCTTCTTCTTTAACTCCAACATAGTGATATCAAGAATTTATGTCGAGCTTGGTGAAGTATTTCTCTGTCTACAACTGATTCAACAAATCATCTATCTTGGGAAGGGGATACTTGCAATTCTTGAGTGTGATTTTCTTCAATGCATTGTAATCAATACACATCTGCCAAGTCCCATCCTTCTTTGGCATAATGATAATGGGTGACCCACATGGTGATGTACTCAGTCAAATGGCACCCTTTTCTAGTAGTTGTGTAACTGTTTCTTTATCTCACTTACTTCTATAATTGACTACTTGTACAACCCAATGTTTGGCAATGGGGAGTTTGGCAATAAATGGATCTCGTGCTCCAATTCCCTCTTGGGTGGTAACCCTTTAGGCTCCCAAAATACATCCTTATGTGCCTATAGAAACTCTTCGTATTGTTTTTTTTTTGTTTCTTAGTACATTCCTTTAGGGATGCTTGGCCTGTTATAAACTCTTATACATACTGTTTTCTCTTACAAATAGTAAAACAAACTTATTCCTAGAACTAATACATTTCTTGGCTTGGTTGGCACTTACTGGCAAAATTCTTGACTTGCATTTGTGCACATCGATGGTGAACGATTTTCCATCCTTAATGAGTTAGTACGACTTGGCTCTCTGCATGAATATTGCTTCTCAAATGTGTATGTAGGAAATTCCAAAGACGACTCCACATACATAAATGAGAACTACATCTAGTTCTACTTCATCAATAAAATCAACACTGATGGAAAATCTAATTTTTCACTATTTTGTTACCTTCAACTCTACATCCTTGTTTACCCATCCCAATAGATATGGGCTTGGATGATCATGAACTTCCAATCCCAATTTTTTGACCAACTCTATTTTAATGAGATTCACCTATGATCCTAAGTCAAATATAGCATCAATCTTTGTTTGCTTGACCTATATTTTTATGTGGAAGAGTTTGGTCATTTCTTTCTCTTCTTGTTGTTGAAGGCTACTTAGATTCATCTCCTTCTGCACCGATCTACATACAATCTTCTCATCCACATCTGAGCTACTTTCAACCTAGTTGCTTGAATCAATTTCCATGAGATTCTTCTTCTTATTTCCTTTCTTTAGTTCTCTGGGTTAAGTTCTGGATGCAACTTCCAACAATTCTCCTTTGTATGGCCATCAATATTCTAGTGGTTGCTATCATTTTATCTTTCCCCATTTCCACTTCTTCTTCCACTCCATAGAAGCGTCATGTTTCTCCTTTTGCTTGGATCCACTTGATTGTCCTTTCTTCAGGCCTCTGTTCTCTAGGTAATGTGCTTATACAAAAGCCTCATCCACTGATCTAGGCTTGAACTATTGGAAACGTAGATCACTACTAAGAGGGGCAGGGGGGGTGGGTGGTGAATCAATAGTGATGGTACTTATAAAATTTTCACCACTTAATTAATTATTTAACCAATTTCAATCTGAAACACATAATAAGAGATCAGAGCATCAAAACATAACACAAAACCACAAAATAACACTTGAGACAACAATGATTTTTGGTGGAAACCCAAAACAGAAAAAAACCACCCATTGTTATTGTGTTGCTTCTCATTCTATTATTATTATTTGAATAAAATATTTTTACATAGTTCAACTAACCTCCACCAGCTAGGAGCCACTACCCCTCTAGTAGTATTTTTGGCCACCACCAACTAGGAAGTCTCTACTCACATAAATTTGCAAGCCACCATTTGCTGGAAGCCACTACTCCCATTGAGCCTCACCCAACCACCACTGGATGGAGATGCCACTTCTAAAATACTATTTTTTCGACCACCACTAGCAAGGAGAAATAACCCCTTTCTTTTTCAACCACTACTAAATGGAAGCCCAACCTCCTCAAACACTCGGAGCCACACTTTCATTCATTTTCAAGCTTGACTCCAAGGAACTTCATAAATCAACATGTTAGTTCTCTTTTCATTATATAAAATCTATCCAAAAACAAAAACTACAAACCAAAAAATATTCTGATGAATGCACTAGCATTAACCATACACTAAATGATCTTCAATCATTCCTTACTCCATCTCCTCATTCTTTGCATAAGATGTTGGTTGAAACATGCTTCTACTACCTTCTGTAACTTCTGAAACCACTTCATATTTTTTGCATAATGTCTCTCACAACTTGCACTCACTTCTCCTCTCACACACTTGCTCAATCAACAAAATAACTAACCTCAACTCCTCAAAGAATTCTCTCATAAATAATTTGATGGAGTGATTAAAACAATAATTGCATTATGAATAATGGAGTACTCAATATCTTTGTTCATACAATAGAGTTGATATGGTATTTTGAACATTTTTCCTCCATCACTTTATCCTCCTTGATCTACATTGAATGAGGGATATCTTCAACTTTAACTATCTTCTAGATGAATTCCTTGAACGTTTTGACCAAATATCATGTATAAAATCCAAAGGAAATGCCCTTGAAATTGATTGGATGTGCATACATTTTGGGAATTCCACTTTTATCCATCATCACTGAGACAATACATGCTACCATAGAGGATCTCCACTGGGATAGTATGGGCATGCCAACAAGGATAACAACATTTTCACTCTATTCACAATTGCTTCCCAGAGAGGATGCCTCAACTCTTGATGTTTGTATCCTCCTACCACCAAACTTGCAGCTCGACTTCAAGACATGAACATACACTCTTCATAAACTGTAACACTCATAGAATATCATACATTGGACAAAGAAAAGTCATAGAAAATGTTGAGAAGTGTAGCAAGAAAGTCTCAATTTGACTTTGCCTTGGCCAAATTAAGAAAATTTGAAATTTCCACATCAACAAACAACTTGGAGTCAGTTAAATAAGGTGACATGGCTCTTGTCACTCACTTAGCTCAATAAATTCGATTTAGAGGGGTTGGAGTTCAGTTATGCATGTATGATTTCTAATTTGTAGCAATCCAGTTCAATTATTTCCAGTTGTATTCAGTTAAACTAGTTCTAACTGGTGATAGAACTAGTTGGAGGTCAACTGTGCAACGAGACAATAGTTTAACTCAGTGATCATCTAGTTAACTAATCATTCAACCAAAAATAGCCAGTGCATGCAAGGAATTTGAGTTTCTTAGTTGTGGTGGAGCTTCCAAGGCAGTGTAACATCAGTTGTAGACTAGCATTGAGTTCAAGTGTTGCATGCAATTAAAGATTAATCCTTGGGAATTGTGCAATCAATTGGAGGAAAATTTCTAAAAGATAGGGGCCTAATTCCTCAAAATTTTCACAAGGAAATAGGAGCTCAGGTGGAGGCAGAAATCGACTAAGTTTGGGTCAGAGCTTTGATGAAAATAATACTGAGAGGGGGGGTGAATCAGTATTAGTCAAATCAATAATCTTTTTCTTTTCATACTCAAATTCATATACGCTACTTCAGTGAAGGTAACTCGTGTGTACATGCAACTGTGTTTAAGGCAACCAACGTATATCCAACAAAATTATGATTCAGTTAATTCATCATATGTTGATCTTTAATCAGTGCATCAGTACTTCATTAACCATATAAATACTAACCATGTCCAGTAATAACAGAACAAACCATCGCACATAAGAAACAAACATGAACACCAAGATTTAAGGTGGAAACCCAATGCAGGACAAAAACCACCCGCTGCTGTCTTCTTTTAACATAAGAAAAACCTATTTACAATCTTTTACTGGTGCAAAATCATACTAATATGTAGGCACCCACTTGCAGAAGGCTACAACCTTCTCTCTTTCTCCATCTTCTACTGGAAGGGAGCTACAACCCCCTAGCTTTTGTACTAGCAGATATGTTTACTAATACATAGGCGTCGACCTAAAAAAGGATACAACCTTCTCTCTTCCTCTAGGGACCACATTTCATAAATTTTCAGACTGGATACTCCTGGAACACAACACCATAATATGAAGGCCACATTTCATCCAATTTTCATACTGGACCCATCAACAATATTGAAGCTCAAAGTGAATCACCACTGCAATACAACCATCAAATACATCTACATTAACCAATCATTGAAACTCAATCATCAATCTCTGAATCACCCACAACTGAATCACTGAAGTCCCATCATCACTGAAGAAAATCACAATCAACCAATCAATCTGAACATTTAGTATACTGTCATAAAAAACACAGTCACCAGAACACAGAGCAGAACCCATAATTCTACAACAACAGCCAGATCCAACTGCAACCTCAAATATCATATCTCATAATGTATACGCTACTCTAATGAACCAAACCAGCGTGTATATGTGCTTTTACCAAATCCAACCAGTGTATACATCTGCAAATATTAATTCATAATTTTGCAGCTATCCCAGACTTCAGTTATACCCAGATCATAAAATTTACAGAATAACACATGCATTAGTATTCAGATATAGACTATACATGATCAAACCATATAATGATAATTCATTAAGATCACGATCCATCATTAGATCTTGTCCCACATCAACCGCTAAGGTTCATCCTTGGTTCAGATCACGCAAAGCACCATAACCCGATAACCTGCATACTAGATCTCACACTTCATCAAATATTCGATACTTGCACACCTCGCCTATTGATCTTCTACTCCTTATATAGTTTTAGGCCTTTCTCAATATGATGGATCAAAACCACTTAGGACCAATACCTTGGACCAAATACCTAGGGTCAATACCTCGGACCAAATACCTTGGACCAATACCATGGATCAAAATACCTTGGACCAAAAACTTAGTTTTCCAACATATATGCGCTTTTCCTTCTGTGAAAGTGTGTGTGTACATATACACTACTTGTGTTCAGTGAACTTGCGTGTATACACAACTTGGTCAAGATGAACCTGCGTATACCTCTCTTTCTTCATTCTTTGTAGTCTGATATGTAATTCTTTGCTGTTGACATGCTACACCGTGATCTTCCATTTGAGTGAGTTTCCATCAAGGACAACACCTGTGTCATAATGCCAACATGCTTCTCATTGAGTAGAGAGAAAGGTCATTCACTTGCAGGTTGTGCTTAGAGCAGGAAGGAAATTGTAATACATTCTCTATTCATCTGATTAATGTAAAAAATCTTAAGTGGTTTTTATCAATTGGTTTCCCCCAGATAAATTTGTGTACTTGTGTATGTGATTGATGCATGTTTGTGAATGTTGTTCTAAATTATGAATTAATTTTCACAAAGTAGTAGAGTAGAACTGTGTCTCTTGATTTAGATTAAATTCCTTGAGTAGTTTCAATTCTATCACCAAATTTCTACAAGAACATGATTACAAGGCTAAGAACTGGTTGACATCAATGAAGATACTACAATGCCAACAAGCTCCCCCTTTGGCATTGTTGTCAACCTAAACCTAATCTTCCCTTCTGAACCTGAATTATGAAGTTGAGCTCTCTCTCCCCCTTTGAAATCAATTGCAAGGGGAAGTACATATCAAGTCTAACACATAATACATAGGAATGACAAGGTACAATGCCAACTAGAACATACTCCCCTTGAGAGGTTTCCTCATATTCTCATCCAAGATATTGTTCATCAACATTCACTACTTCTTATGCATCCTTGCCTCATCCAAGAGGGTACAACCATCAACCATATTAAATACTTCTCTAAGTATCATGAAAAAAAGATATACAATGAGATACATCATTGTAATAGTGATGAAAAGCTCAACACCATGCCTTCTCCAAGATGAACATGTAATGGGGTTGTAACCATCTCTTCATGATGTTGCCAATGCCTCCTGTCACATACAAGGGTTTTCTCCTCATAGACCCAATGATATACAATGGAGGTACAAAGATTATAGGCACAATACATGGAAATATGAATGATCTATCATGGTTGTACAATGCCTCCAAACAACCAATATATGGATGAAACATGACTCCTCTCTCATGCATGAACATCACTAATATTAACTAATGACCAAAATAACAAGATAAAACATGGATACAATGACACCAATTAGACAAAATGTGGCTGAACCATCTCTCAAGAATCTCCTCATTGAAAGATAGACACCAAGATGACTCCATTTCCAAAGCATGACTCTCACTCATGGCCCAACTATAGACTACTTAATAAGTTACATGGCTATATCATGCAAATACATGGCTAACACAAGTGCTACTTAGCCAAGTCAAATGAGCATGAATATACATGGCTGAAATATGCAAGTAAAACACCATGATTACCAAACCATGACCAATGATATACAAGGAAATACAAATACATGGTTTTTACATGCCTTAAACCTCTCTCCAATGCATGGACCACTCAACCAATGATGAAAAAAATAGTGATTACAAGGTTGATATTCACACACATGAATTCATACATGGCTGAAGAAATAGACACATTACGATGCAACCAACACATGCTCTCTCTCTATGCATAATTGTTACATCAATGCACTCAAAGGTGCTTTACATAGCCAAAATAATATCTCCTCCTAATGCATGCCAACATCAAGTGCTACTGAAACAATGTATCAAATACATTTCATGTACATTATCCATTGCAACCATAATATCAAAGGGACATGTTGAAACATATAGTTGAAAGTATCATCTTCCTCTACACATGGTTGAATTAATGATCTTCTTCTATGCATGGATGTACTTGAAATTTTCAACCAACTGTGATTAGAACCAAGAGCATATATATGGTTGAAAAATGTACTTTCACTCATGAAATAATATATGAAGCTGCTACAAATGAACAAGTGAAAATAATCGGAGAAATGAAAAGTAATCTATGCAAACCTCATACCATGCATAGCTCCCCCTAAGCTCATTATACTTCCAACAGGTAAGTTGATTACACAGACCTGAATATGCAATGAGGCTCACAAACATATTGCATTGTTGTTGTTGCTAATCATCTCCATCAACTCATCAAGTTGCCATACTTATACCATACACTCCCTTTGAGGTTATGCACCTCTCATGAAATATGTAGTCAATCATGAATATGAAATTGGAAATCAGTAGACTGCAGAGGGGGATGATATCTCTACTTCACGAGCTGCTACTCTTTCTTCCTCCACACCTTCGTAGTGTTCTCATTTTCAAATTTAGATATGCTACTTAATTTTTTTAGTGGTCTTGATGTTTTTCTTTTGCAATTTGCTGCTAAATGTCCAATATTTTTACAGCTGAAACAATTGACATTTCTCGTTGTGGGAATAATAGATTTTCTTGGTGAATGTACCTCTCTTGGCTCACTATTTTTTTTCTTTCTTTGATATTGGTCTTGTTGATGACTCTCTTTTTTCACGCTACTACTAGATGCTCCAATATTTTCTGATTTTCTTGTAGTTAATTGAGTGCTAGATCTAATCCTTTCTAATTATTTTGTTGCAAAGTTTGCTTCATCTCTCAATGCCTCACATTTTTTATTAATCTCCTTCATCTGATTGCTCACTTCCTCTTCAGTTCTCCTTGCCTCCTCTAGGTTTTCAAATCAGAAATTTCTTCCTTGAAAATATTCTCTCTTTCTTCAAGAATTTGAAGCATTTTCTTCAAAACTCTATTTTCAAGTGAGAGCCTTTGTACTATAGCCAATGATGAGTTTGATCTTCAATTGTTCTCTCCTTTTCTCCATCATCGCTACTAACTTCTTCTCCAAAAGGATTACCTCCACTTCTATCTGAAAGATTAATCTAAATCAATCGGTTATCATCTTCAAACCCATCAATCTCAAGAGTATCATAATCATTACATGTGCAAAGAAAATATGGTAATTCTTGATGACCATTCTTAACTAGTAAGAAGAGGGGTTCTTCTTAATCATAAATCTTTCTTAATTGTTTTCTATTCTTCTTCCTTTGATACATATTATTATTGTTCTTTGCCATGGTCCACGATATACTCTCAAGTGGTTAAGCTTCACTAGAGAGAACTGACTATGATACTACTTGTTGGAAATGTAGATCAGTACTGGGGGGGGGGTGAATCAGTAGTGATGGAAGTTATAAAATTTTCACCATTTGATTAATTATTTAACCAATTGTAATATGAAATACATAAGAATAGATCAAAGAATTAAAACATAACATGAAACCAAAAAAATAATCAACAAATGAGACACCAATGGTTTCTAGTCAAAACCCCAAAGGGACAAAAACCCCTCACTATTGTCATGCTACTTCTCACCCTCTACGATCTAGGAGCCACTACCCATTGGCCTCTACGATCCAGGAGCCACTACCCATCTACCAATATTGTTGGCCATCACCAGCTAGGAAGTCTCTACTCACACAATTTTGTAGTCCACCACATGTTGGAAGCCACCACTCCCAATAAGTCTCCCCCAACCAACACTATATTATCCAACCACCATTGAATAGAGATAACACTTCCAAAATACCTTTTTTTTTTTTCTCTGACCACCACCAGCAAGGAGCAACCACCCCTTTCTTGTTCAACCACTACTAAGTAGAAACCCCAACCTCCTCAAACACTCAGAACCACACTTTCAATCATTTTAAAACTGGACTCCATGGATAAATTCACATCTCAACAACAAAATGTCAATCCTCTTTGCAATATATTAAATTTGTAAAAAAAACACTACAAACCAAACAATATTCTGATGAATGCACTACCAACAACCATACACTAAATTGTCTTCAATCATTCCTTATTCTATCTCCTCGATCTTTGATTAAGATGCTTGCTAAAACACACTTTTTCTACCTTTTGTAACTTCTACAAACCACTTTATATTTTCTGCATAATGTCTCTCACAATTTGCATACACTTCTTCTCTCACACACTTGCTTAATCAACAGTACAACCAACCTCGACTCATCAAAGAATTCTCTCATAAATAATTTGCTAAAGTGATTAAAATGATAATTGCATTTTTAGTAATGGAGCACTCAACATCTCTATTCATACAATATAATTGATTCAATATTTTGAACATTTCTTCTCCATCACTTGATCCTCCTTGATCTATAATGAATGAGGGATATTTTCAACTTTAACTATCTACTACATGCCTTCCTTGAAATTTTTGACCAAATAACATGTGCAAAAACCAAAGGAATTTCCTCTAGAATTTATTAGATGCACAAACATTTCAAGAATTCCATTTTCATCCATCATCGTTGGGACAACACATGCTCCTAGAGAGGATCCTCACTAGGATAGTATGGGAATGCTAATGAGGATAACTACATCTTCACTATGTTCACAATTATTTCCTAGAGAGGACTCCTAAACTCTTGATGTTTGTATCCTACTGCCACCCAAATTTCAGGGTAGTTTCAAGACATGAACATATATCCTTAAGACACTATGGCACTTGTAGAAGATCTACATTGGACCAATACAAGGCATAGAAAACATGATTATAAGGCTAAACACTAGTTGACATCAATGATAACACTGCAATGCCAACATGAATAACATCACTTTCTTTTACAGATGGTTGTGTATATCCTCTAGATACTTGAGGCATACATCTGGGTTCTTTGGGAAGATACCCACCATTATGGAAATCTTTTTGAACCATGTGGTGTACTCCAATACACTCTACCCCCACTTCTGCCTAAAGTAGTGCCACAAGATCCATTGGTACTCTACATAACCAAAAAGGTAAAACTGTGGCTTTATGATGGTTTTGAAGTCCTTCCCACTTAGTCACTGGAGGATCTCCCTCCAACTTGAAGGTCTCTGTGTGGATTTCCAACTAGATCAGGGCATGACACTCTAATTTCACTCACACAAATGAAATATTATGTTCCTACTATTAGGGTCCTATATTTCATAGGATGACTTGATTGCAACTGTAATTTTGTATATTAGATGATTGTAAATAATCTTCCATCCTGCAAATTTATTTCCAAAGAAAAAGAAAAAAAGAAAAGACAAAAGAGGGTATATATATATATATGAGAAAAGAATAAAAATAAAAATATCAAAAATAAAAGAAAAAGAATGAAGAAACCCCACAAAAAATATGTATGAAAGTGAGCAAGTCTAAATGCCACTCCAAGAAAAATAAAAAATGCATCAATAATACTTTAGAGATTTTCAATGAAGTGTGCAGCTTGTTTAAATGCCACATCAAAGTTAGAAGTAGATTACTAAGTTTGATCATACTGTTTAAACATGATTAAACTGAATAAAAAAATTAGTTTAAAATAGTAAATAAATCAACCACACAGTCTAATCATGGTTGAATTTGATTAGGTAGAATAAATGGATTAACCAAATTGTTTAAGCTTGGTTAGTTGATAAACAAATGAGAAAAGAAAATATTAAAAACCTTAGAAAAAATGAAAAAGGGGCTTGCAAGTCAAAACACACCCTTAAAATTAATAAAGCATAGTTAGATTAATTAATCGCATTATTTAATCGCGATTATCATAAGTTGTAATAAAGTTTTGGATTGGATGCGACAATTTTGTTGTTTATAATAAGCTGGGTGCATTTTTCAATGGCCACGATCTACCTCACCTGGACCAATGGCGGGGGATCGTTTCCACCCTCCCCCTCAATGCTTCCGAAGGTTATCCTAGAAGGGGGGGGGGGGGGGGGAATCTAGGTAAGTGGTCTCCTCTAACCCACTTTTTTTACCTGGCTTCCCCTCATCTACTCCACTTCCCCCTCCAAAACTAGTTACTGCCACTACCCCCCTCCGGGCTCCTCTCTAATCCGCCTTCCACTACCGTTGATCGACACAACCGTTTCCCACCACTCCACCATACCCTGCCACCCAATCACATCCTGTTAATCCTACCCTACCACATCATTACCTCCCATCATCCTATCTCACCAAAAAGCACTCCCATTCTGCCACCTGTCCTCCTCGCTCCTGTTCGTTGCTTCTTTCCGTTGAAATCCAACCATTCCTAATTGGAATGTTCCTATATGCAACAAACCCACTCCATAATGGCTTAAATGCAACAGAAAAATACAGTACATCTATAAAAATAAGAAATTAGCTCAGGTGGCCCCCTTTCTTTTCCTATTCATGATAAAGATCTACTGCGTGAATCAGCTGCCACCTCCTCCTTCCTAGCTATCTAGTGAGCTGCTACAGAATTCATACAACATTCCTCTAGTCAAGTACCCGTCGCGACAACAAAATACATAGTGACCAGTTTTTTTTTCCCGGGTAACCATTATCTATTTTGTCTCAATTTTTTGTTTCAGTATGACACCTAAGGGAAAATCTAAAGCATCCCATGAGAACCCAATGTTACCCCCATCTATTGATTTGGACCATCAACCCTTAGTCGACCATTTATACCAAGTTGCAGTGTCCAATTGTGAGTTCACTCTTTTAGAACTTCACAGTTGGCTTAAACAGAATCTCCTTGACCTAAGCAATGATTTGGGGCTATGGGACTCCCTCCCACCCCAATTTTTTCCCCCATACCTATTATTTCCAAAAATTTGTAACCTAGTTTCCGTTTCGATAAATTTCTAGTCAAAGAATAGTAGTGGCCCAGAATGGTGAAAATGTTTTTTCCATTAAAGGTCATTCAATCTTAGAGATGCTCAAAATCCAATTTTTTTTTCTTTGGAGATAAATTTGCAGGATGGAAGATTATTTACAATCATATAATATACAAAATTACAATTGCAATCAAGTCATCCTATGAAATATAGGACCCTAACACCTACTCTATATGATGAACACTAAAATACACTCCTAGTTGTTGCAGCTAGTGATTGGGCTTTAGAACATCAATACTTCCTTAGTATGGCTTCATGTTGACCTTCACTTCCATTTTGAACAATGACCTTAAAAGATTCATGGCACTTGTACTAGGTTGATATTTTTCAAGACCTCTCTTTAGTTGGTTTTTTGTTTCTTCTGGATCTCCTGATGACCACTATGGTATGTCTTTTGCATTAAAACCCCATCTTCTCAAAATATCTTGAGCTTATCTCTTAGGGCCGACATGAATATATTCATATTATGGATTATATATGAAACTTTTGATTCTATTAGCGAAAACCTCTACTCTGTAGGATCACAATGGTCATTAACATATTCATGACTAGGGTTTTACGTTTTTTGGCCTAGCCAATATAGATCCTGTTAGCATCCTATATTATAGGGATCTTATTCATTTCAGTCCTTCTATGCACTTGAGGTCAATTTGTAAATGTGATTCTTGATTTCATGAGTATTATTGTTTAAAGGGGTCATTGGTCATGTCATGAAATATTTGGTCATCATGAGTTAGTTAAGGTCAGTCATGTCAGTTATAGGGAATTAGTCATGGCAAGTCATGTCATGTTCCAATCATTTCAACAAATGCTACTTCATTTTGAAATGGATCATCATTAATGTTGGGTGTGGAGCATGATTATTTAGAGGTCTTTGTTTTAGCTAGATGTATACCCTAGGAAGTTTGTACACCCCTCCACGTGGGGGGGTGCCGGGGGGACTTGTCCCCCCTGTGGGGGTTCGGGGGGGCTGAACCCCCCCTGCTAGGGGTTTGCAGGCCAGCGGTCCCCTGGAGGGGGTTTCAGGGGCAGTGCCCTTGAAGCTAAAAACAGATGTAAAATTGCCTTGCAAAAGTATAGTAATTTCTAGTCAATCTGGGCCGTTCATTAGGCGAATGATCTGATAGTAGAACTTATGTTTAGTTTATGGTTTTTGCCCTAGAAGGAAACCCCTCTCTTTGTATGTGGGTATTGTATTGAGGCTGTGTAATAGATGTGTGTTCTCTGAGCGAGAAACAGAGAGGTGAAACTGTGAGAGAAAATAGAGGATATTACAACGGATTTGTTGTAGGTTGTGTCTCTTCATTTTGATGGATAATAGAAAGGAAGGACTAGCTGTTCGGGGTGGACGTAGCCTAAACCGAGTGAACCACGTATATCTGTGTCTCTCTAGTTTTATGCTTTTTTTTGTGTTTATATTTCTGAAATATTCTATGTGTTCCATTGCTCTATATTATATAATTTTCTAACAACTGGTATCAGAGCCGAAGGTCTATTTGGCTGGCAAACTCGCAGGAGAGAAGGGTTCCTGGTTCGAGTGGGAGCAATGGCAGAAGATGGTAAGTTTAGGATCGAGAAATTTAATGGCCAAAACTTTTTGCTATGGAAGATGCAGATGGAAGATTATCTGTATCAGAAAGATATGTACCTACCATTGAGCAGAAAAACAAAGAAGCCGATGGCTATGACAGATGAAGAATGGAACCTTCTTGATAGAAAGGCACTTGGAACAATACGGTTGTGCCTTGTAGCATCGGTCGCCTTCAACATTTCGAAGGAAACAACAACAGAGGGTTTGATTCAGGTGTTGGAGAAACTATATGAAAAACCCTCGGCCTCAAACAAGGTATTTCTTATGAAATGGTTATTTAATATGAAGATATCAAAAGGTGGATCTGTTGTAGACCATTTAAATGATTTTAATATAGTTACAAGTCAGTTAAGTTCTGTAGGGGTAAACTTTGAAGATGAAGTTAGAGCTTTGTGATTCTTATGCTCATTTCCAGAAAGTTGGAATGGTTTAGTAATGGCCATTAGTAACTCTGTTTTTGGATCTAGTACTTGAAAGTTTGATGATGTTGTCGGTGCTATCCTTAGCGAGGAAATGTGACGGAAAAGCTCTGGTCAGACATTGGGTAATGCTTTGAGTGCAAAGTCTAGGGGTGATCCAGATTTAAACAGGAACACAGTAAAACACAGAGATAACCATAAACATAGATATGCAGCGGGAATAATACTTTACTTCATTAATTTAGAATACTGAAATATGCTTACAAACAGTAATGGAAATAACCCAGCTAGGGCGATGGTAGCTTATCTCTGAGAAGAGATGTGGTGGCTACATGCCTCTGAACTGTCTTACAATGAGGCTCGAAGGCCTATTTATTGTTGAGAAACAGTGGAAAAACCCTTAACATTCCAAAACCTAACCCTAGAAGATGAAACGCCAAACTATGGGCCCCGTTTGGGGTAAATTGGTACATCAACTTCCCGGGGTCGTAACTTTGGCATACAATCTCCGTTTGACGCATACAATAGCTCGTTAGAAAGATCTATCCGAGCACTACCATTTTTGGAACGGGCAACATCAGTCCATTCCATGGACCCATGTTGCCCCCGGATTCCCCAAAAAACGTTGTTTAGGGCCTCAAAACGGCTCCAGAAGTTCAGGACCCGAAAAAAACTGCTAAAAATAGTAAGTTGTGCTACAATTAAGGAAACTAAAATTGCTGAGAAGAACAATGGTGGGGGTCCAGGTGGGCTTGGAAGGTGGCCACCAAGATCCACCTGGATCATTCCTCCCCCCTTAGGAAGAAATGGTCCCCATTGCGTTGAGTTCCTCCATGAGATGAGGAAATTTTTGCTGAACTTGGTCCCTGGTGAGCCACTTGCCTTGGTGAAGGAATTGGCCTGCTTTGACAACTCGATATAGTTGGATGTTCTGTTGGCGAGTGTTCTTGATCTGTGTGTCCATGATCCGATCAGTTGCAGCCTGTTCCATGCAATCTGGGTTTAATTCTGTGGGTGTGAGCTGCTTTGCAATGTCGGATGTGTCTAGCAATGGTGGAAAGTATGGTCGAAGGCGATCCACATTGAACACTGGGTGTATGCCAAGGAATGGGGGAATGCTGAGCTCAAATGAATTGTCCCCCACAGCCTTAGTAATGGTGTAAGGACCATATCGAAGTGGTCTTAGTTTCCGATAGGCTCCAGTAAGGCGTTCCTTTTGCAGATGCAACCAGACTTTATCGCCCACCTGAAACTTGTGTGGCACCCGGTGTTGATCATGTCGCTGCTTGTACTTGGCATTTGATTTCTCCAGAATGTCATGGACCTGCTGGCGAATATGTTGGATGTGCTCAATGAAGTTGGTTGCCTTATCTGTTTCGGACTGGACATGAGCTGAAGCTGTGTGAGTAGCTGCAAGTGGCAGGGCCACATCAATGGGGCATAGTGGTTGGAATCCCAAGCCCACCTGAAAAGGGCTGTGGCCAGTCGAGCTGTGAAGAGCTCGGTTGTAGCTGTGCTGAACATAGGGGAGGCTCTCATCCCATGTGCGTGGATGCTTTGAGTTGTACATGCGCAGAATGTGTACAATCATTCGATTGACAACCTCGGTCTGGCCATCAGTTTGAGGATGGAAGGCTGTGGACTTAGTGAGTTTGGTGTCCAGCATTGACCAGAGACTGGACCAAAATGTACTGAGGAACCGACTGTCCCGATCTGAGATGATAGACTGTGGGATCCCAAAGTGCACCCACACTCGTTCAAAGAAGAGTTTAGCAGTGGTTTCTGCCGTGATATTCTTCTTACAGGCTGCCATAATGGCCATCTTTGAGAACCTATTGACGACCACAAAAACACAATCATTTCCATGCTTGGTGGAAGGAAGCCCTGACATGTAATCCATGGAGATGGATTCCAAGGTCGACTAGGGGTATAGAGGCCTTGCTTCTTGATGGTTGGTTTGGCAATGGCACAAGTAGTACATGATCTGATGTACTTCCCGACATCCTGTCGAAGATTTGGCCAATAGAAATACTTTTGTAGTACTGCCACTGTTTTCTCAACCCCGAAATTTCTAGCAGCCCGACTGTAGTGTGCTTCCCAAATCATCTTGGCATGCTCGCTTGAAGGAACACAAAGATGACCCAGGTGGCATAACAGTGCACCTTGGAGGTGAAAATCTGGAACATGCTGACCCCCCAAGAGTGTCTGGTATGTGTGGCCAAATTCTCAGTCACTTTTGTAGAGAAGTGGCCAATCAGAAGTCTCGTGCCCACAAGAGTTGAGCACAGTGGTTAACGCCATGATTGGTGGTCGACTGAGGCAATCTGCAACATGATTTGTGCTGCCCTTCTTATACTTGATGTTCAGATGGAACTGTTGCAGATATGTAGACCACTTCTGATGGCGATCATTCTGCAATTTCCCTTGGGTCTGTATGAACTGCAGGGGTCGGTGGTCTGTGTGGATGACTGTTTCCTTCCCCAAAATGTAATGCTTCCATTGTCGGCAGGCCTGCACAATGGAGTACATCTCCTTATCATAGGTTGGATACTTCCGGACTGTGTCTGAAAGTGTTTCACTGTGATATGCCACTGGATGCCCGTGTTGAGTAAGGACTGCCCCAATAGCATAGTCAGAGGCATCTGTCTCGACCTCAAATGGTTGTTGTAAATCTGGTAACATGGTAAATCTAGTGCCGTGCAAAGGCGATCTTTCAATTCTATGAATGCCTTCTGTTGAGATTCAGACCAAAAGAATTTCGCTTTCGCTCCTCCCTTGGTGACTTGACTCAAGGGCCAAGCGATATGAGAAAACCCCAACACGAACCTGTGATAGAAGTTGGCAAGGCCTAGAAAGCTGCGGAGCTCTGTCAGAGTGGTCGGGGCTGGCCAATCCCGAATGACTTGGATCTTGGACGGATCCACATGCACCCCTTGTTCATCAATAATGTATCCCAGATACTGAACCTGGGTCATGCCAAAAGTGCATTTCTCCAGATTGGCACACAACTTGTGTTGTCGCAGTGTTTGAAGAACCTGTCGGATGTGGTGGAGGTGCTCTTCCCAACTCTGGCTGAAGATCATAATGTCATCCAAGTATACCACTACAAATGAGTTGGTGAATGGCCGTAAGATGTCATCCATTAGCCTCATGAAGGTTGCAGGAGCATTCGTCAATCCGAAAGGCATGACCAACCATTCGAAGAGGCCCTCCTTGGCTTTGAAGGCAGTCTTCTACACATTAGAAGGTTCGATTGGTACCTGGCGATATCCTGACTTCACATCGATCTTGCTGAAGTACTTTGCCCCCTTTAGTTGGTCCAAGAGGTCATCAATCCGTGGGATCGGGTACCTATTACGAACAGTGATCTTGTTCAATGCCCGATAGTCAATACAGAGTCTCCAAGTCCCATCCTTCTTCTGTACCAACACGATCGGGCTCCCACAAGGCGATGAACTTAGACGGATGTGACCTTTCTGCAGCAACTCCTGAATCTGCCTCTTGATTTCATCGTTCTCTAGAACCGAACGCCGATAAATTGGTCCATTGGGTAGCGGCGCACCTGGGGTTAGATCGATGGAGTGCTTGACCTGACAGTGCAGAGGAACCCCTGCGGGGGAGGTGAAGATGTCCTCGTACTCCTTCATGACCTTATCCATCTGTAGTTGTCGTGTAGAGGGGTCTTGTCTGGAGGTCGTGGCCACCAGCTTCTTCTTTCCTTGAGGGCGTATCATCAGGAAAACAAACTTCCCAGTCTTGGAAATGAGCTTACTACATTGTTTTGCGATAATCAAGGAGATGGTGGTAGGCGGTGCTACCTCTGGTATCCTGTACAACTTATTCCACAATGTAACAATAACAACCCGGGGCCTTGATTCATACACAGCATGTCGCTTCCACAAGTATGGTTGTCCTAATAATACATCACAAACTTCAAGGGGAGCGATGCCACACAATACCTCATCCGTGAAGGGCTTGATGTTGTATGGAAGGCAACATTGTTGGCTCACATGAAGATCCCGTCCTTGGTGAAGCCACCCGATGGTGTATGGTTGTGGGTGTGCTGTGGTCGGTAAGCCCAACCGCTTCACGACCTCTGTCGAAATGAGGTTCTTTTGGCTCCCGCTATCGACAATGAACTGTAGCGGGGAGCCCTTTACCCACATTTGGGAGTGGAAGAGACGCTCCTCCTCCTCTGGATCTTCGGGTTCACTTTTCTGGATCTTGGTGGTAGCAACAGTGGCATTGGGATCCGCGTCAATGATCTGCTTCCCTTTTTCATTCCCCTTGTCGAGTTTTGACTCAAAGTCGCAATAGGTATCTGATTCTGTACCCTTTAGCTTGGCCACCAGTGACTGCTTGGCCCGACACTCATTGGTGTTGTGAGTGGAGCTCTTATGGAACTCACACCATTTTCCCGTGTCCTTTTTCGTCCTCGCGGTGCTGTTCTTTGTCTGCAGCTTTGGTGGGTTGTCTTGGGCTGCCCCGCCTTGGCTTTGCCATTTGTTCTGCGTTTTAGGGGCACTTTTCCCTTGCTTTGGAGTCGTAGATCCAAAGTCTCGCTTCTTTTGTTTAAACTTCTGCTTGACCTTGACGGCATATCGGTATGCTGTGCCAAGCGAGGGGATGTTCAGGAATTGTATTTCTTCTTGAATGTACTTGTGCAGGCAGCCGCGGTATTTGAGTATCAAATGCTGCTCCGTATCCTTGATACCCAACTTTGTGCGAAGGTTATGGAAGAGATTGGTGAACTCCAGTACGTCTTGGTCCCTTCCCTGCCGCAGCGTGGTCCATTTTATGTATTCATCCTCTTTGCTTCTGACAGGGTACTACTGCTCTTTGATGGCATCGCGGAATGAATTCCAAGTGGGTGCGACTGAAAATAGCGAGCCTATAGTTTCATCCTTCTGCTCGCAGAAGGTTTCCCACCAGTCCTTGACGTGGGGGGCTGCTTTGAGAAGAGCGAAAACACTCTTTTCTCGACTTGAAAATTCACGAACAGAAAAATACCCTTCTAGCAGATTTAACCATTTATCTACCGCATCTGCGTCTATTTTACCCTCGAAGATGGGGATTTCAAAATTAACTTGTACCTTAAAGGGCATGGCATTTCCAGAGTAGCTGCTAGAAGCTGAAGCGTTGCTTCTGGGTAGCCGCTGAAGGATCTGGGCGAAACTGTCCATCATCGTGTTCCGTTGTCGCTCGAGGGCTTCTTCGAGCAAGATTTTGATAGGATCTCCTGCCCCCTCATCTTTCTTCTCGTCTGCCATGGGAGGCCATCGGGATTTGCAAGGCTGGTCTTGTAAAGGTTCGACCAGTTCAAGCCCTAACTCCTTATATCCCGACCTCGTTGGGGACATGCAAAGAAAAACAGAGAAAAAGCAGACCGCTCTGATACCACTGATCCGGATTTAAACAGGAACACAGTAAAACACAGAGATAACCATAAACATAGATATGCAGCGGGAATAATACTTTACTTCATTAATGTAGAATACTGAAATATGCTTACAAACAGTAATGGAAATAACCCAGCTAGGGCGATGGTAGCTTATCTCTGAGAAGAGATGTGGTGGCTACATGCCTCTGAACTGTCTTACAATGAGGCTCGAAGGCCTATTTATTGTTGAGAAACAGTGGAAAAACCCTTAACATTCCAAAACCTAACCCTAGAAGATGAAACGCCAAACTATGGGCCCCGTTTGGGGTAAATTGGTACATCAACTTCCCGGGGTCGTAACTTTGGCATACGATCTCCGTTTGACGCATACAATAGCTCGTTAGAAAGATCTATCCGAGCACTACCATTGTTGGAATGGGAAACATCAGTCCATTGCATGGACCCATGTTGCCCCCGGATTCCCCAAAAAACGTCGTTTATGGCCTCAAAACGGCTCCGAAAGTTCAGGACCCGAAAAAAACTGCTAAAAATAGTAAGTTGTGCTACAATTAAGGAAACTGAAATTGCTAAGAAGAACAATGGTGGGGGTCCAGGTGGGCTTGGCAGGTGGACACCAAGATCCACCTGGATCAAGGGGAAGAAAAATGGAAAGAGGAAAGAGCTTAGGATATCACAGTAAATCAAAGAAAGGAAGATCCAAGTCCAGATCAGGGATAGTGTGCTAGAAATGCGGAAAGAAAGGACACCTAAAGAAATACTGTAGATCTCGGAAGGGAAAAGAAGAAGATGCACAATAAGAAAAAAATCATGAAGCAAATGTGACAGGTGAGGAGTTACAAGATGCTTTGATTATTTCTTTCGAAAATATTACTGATTGTTGGGTGGTAGATTCAGGGGCCTCATTCCATGCCACACCTGATAAGAAATATTTTCATGACTATGTTCAAGGAGATTTTGGACAAGTCCGTTTGGGTGATGATAAACCCTGTAAAATTGTTGGAATGGGTAAGGTTCTTGTAAAACAGCAGAATGGAAACCAATGGTTACTAAAGGAGGTAAGTCATGTTCTATATCTAAAGAAAAATCCGATTTCAACAAGGTAGTTAGGTGGTGAAGGTTGTGTGACAAATTTCATAGATAAAGCTTGGAAGGTCACCAAAGGAGCCCTGGTAATAGAAAAAGGCGAAAAGGTTGGTACATTGTATTTATGCAATGGTATTTCTAACTCTGTTAATGCTTTAACTTCCAAAGGAGTAAATGCAGCACTATGGCATCATAGGCTTGGACACATGAGTGAGAAGGGGATGAAGATTCTTCACTCAAGAAATTTGTTGCCGGGTTTGAAGAATGTTGATTTGGACTTCTGTGAGAATTGTATTTATGGAAAACAGAAGAGAGTCAAATTTCTTAGAGTTGGGAAATAAAAGAAGAGCAAAAAATTAGAGCTTGTGCATACAGATGTATGGGGACCTGCTCAGGTATCATCTCTCGGTGGCTCTCGTTATTATGTTACTTTTATTGATGATGCAACTAGAAAAACTTGGATTTGTTGTATTAAGAATAAATCTGATGTATTTGATACTTTCAAGAAATGGAAAGCTTTGGTTGAGATTGAGACAAGAAAGAAATTGAACTGTCTCAGATCAGACAATGGAGGTGAATATTGCAACAAAGAGTTTGATAGGTACTGTCCAGAGCATGGAATTAGTAGAGAAAAGACAGTTCCAAGAAAACCACAAGAAAATGGTGTGTCAGAAAGGATGAATAGAACAATCATGGAGCATGCAAGGTGCATGAGATTGCATGCAGGATTGCCTTTACAATTTTGGGCAGATGCTGTAGATATTGCTGTTTATCTAATAAACAGAGGACCTTCAAGTTCCTTGGATGGTGGTGTTCCAGAGGACGTATGGGCAGGTAAAAAGGTAAACTACTCTTTTTTAAAGCCTTTTGGTTGTGAGGCCTTTGTCCATATTAATAAAGAAAATAGAACAAAGCTTGAGGCAAAATCAAAGAAATGTACCTTTACTGGATATGGTGTTAATTATTTTGGTTATCGCTTATATGATTATGAAAATCACAAAATCATTAGGAGCAGAGATGTAATATTCAATGAAAAGGTCTTGTATAAGAATCAGTTGCAGGAAAAGAAACAGGAAAAAGAAAACAAGGAATACACAGTTCTTGATGAGATCACTGAAAAAGTAAAGGTGCCTAAAAATAATAATAATCAACAACCACAACAAAAACAACCACCACAACAACAACAGGCAACCCAAACACCTGAAAGTGGTGTTAGAAGATCTACCAGGATAAGTATACTCCCTGAACGATACTCTCCTTCATTATATTATTTATTGTTGACTGATTCTGGTGAACCCGAATGTTATGAAGAAGAAATGCAGGTTGAAAGCAGGAAGAAGTGGGAGCTAGCCATGGAAGAAGAGATGGATTCCTTAATGCATAACCAGACTTGGGACTTAGTTAGGTTTCCTGCAGGTAAAACTACATTGCAGAATAAATGGGTTTACAGGCTAAAGGAAGAAGATGGAGGAAAATAGAGGTACAAAGCTAGACTTGTGGTGAAGGGGTTTGCACAGAAGAAAGGTATTGATTTTGATGAAATATTTTCTCTTGTTGTTAAAATGACTTCAATCAGAATTATTTTAAGTCTAGTAGCAATTGAAGATTTGCATCTTGAGTAGTTAGATGTAAAGACAACCTTTCTCCATGGGGATTTGGAAGAAGAGATATATGCAGCAACCACAAGGATATGAGGTGAAAGGGAAGAATAAACTAGTGTGTAGGTTGAAGAAGAGCTTGTATGGCTTAAAACAAGCTCCAAGGCAGTGGTATCTAAAATTTGACAAGTTTATGTCTGAACAAGGTTATGCTAGATGTCACTCTGATCATTGTGTTTATCTAAAAAAGAAAAATGATGGCAGCTATATTATATTGTTATTGTATGTGGATGACATGCTTGTTGCAGGGTCTAACATGTAGGAAATAAATGTGCTCAAAAGAAAATTGGCAAATTCATTTGCAATGAAGGATTTGGGAGTTGCAAAAAAAATCCTTGGTATGAGAATAACTAGAGACAGGAAAAATCACAAATTAACATTGTCTCAGAATGAGTACATACAAAAGGTGTTGAAAAGATTTTATATGCACAATGCAAAACCAGTTAGTACACCCTTTGCTAGCCATTTCAAACTTAGTAAGGAAATGTGCCCAAAGACCCAAGAAGACATGGATTATATGTCTAAAGTTCCATATACATCAACAGTTGGAAGCTTAATGTATGCAATGGTCTGCATAAGGCCTGATATTGCACATGCAATGGGAGTTGTAAGCAGGTACATGAACAATCCAGGAAAGGAAAATTGGATGGCAGTGAAATGGATTCTCAAATATTTGAAATATACCACAAATCAAGCATTATGCTTTGGTGGTTCAAACATTTCTCTACAGGGATATGTTGATGCAGATATGGCAGGTGACAGAGATAAAAGAAGGAGCACTACATGATATGTATTTATTGTAGGTGGAACAACTGTCAGTTGGGTTTCAAAAATCCAAAGTGTTGTTGCACTTTCAACAACAGAAGTAGAGTATGTTGATGCTACAAAAGCTAGTAAAGAAATGATTTGGTTATAAAGGTTTATGGGTGAATTGGGTAAGAAGCATGATATGGGCACGTTATACAGTGATAGCCAAAGTGCCATTCATCTTGCAAAGAACTCAGCATTCCATTCCAGGACTAAAAACATACATCTCAAGTACCATTTCATACAATTAGTGCTGGAAGATGGAGAGTTGAAGCTGGAAAAGATACACACTAGCCAGAATCCTGCAGATATGCTAACAAAAGTTGTAACTAGGGAGAAACTGAGAATATGCTCAGTTTCAATTGGTCTTCAAGGATGACGATGAAGATGAGAAACAACCAGGTCCAAAGAGGAGTCATTGTTCAACAAATGAAGCAGCGATGGAGTTGATACAATCATTCTCCAAGTGGGAGATTGTTGGGTGTGGAGCATGATTATTTAGAGGTCTTTGTTTCAGTCGGATGTATACCCCAGGAAGTTTGTATACCCCTCCACGCGGGGGGGTGTGGGGGGGACTTGTCCCCCCTGCGGGGGTTCGGGGGGGCCGATCGCCCCCAGCTGGGGGGTCCGGGGGCCAGCGGTCCCCTGGCGGGGTTTCGGGGGCAGTGCCCCCGAAGCTAAAAACAGATGTAAAATTTCCTTGCAAAAGTATAGTAATTTCTAGTCAATCTGGGTTGTTCATTAGGCGAATGATTTGACAGTAGAACTTATGTTTAGTTTAGAGTTTTTTTCCCTAGAAGGCAACCCCTCTCTTTGTATGAGGGCATTGTATTGAGGCCATGTAATAGATGTGTATTCTCTGAGCGAGAAATAGAGAGGTGAGACAATGAGAGAAAATAGAGGATATTATAGCAGATCTGCTGTAGGTTGTGTCTCTTCGTTTTGCTGGATAATAGAAAGGAAGGACTTGTTGTTTGGGGTGGACGTAGCCCAAACCAGGTGAACCACATATATTTGTGTCTCTCTGGTTTTATGCGTTTTTTTGTGTTTATATTTCTGCAATGTTCTATGTGTTCCATTGCTCTGTAATATATAATTTTCTAACAATTAAAATAAAGGAAGGCACTAGAGGTGGATGAAATTTTAAAAAGTTCATTTGGCTCTCCTTTTCACTTATTTGAAACCCATTCTCTGCTCTCAAAACACATTGAAGGCTACCAAAGGAACACTTTTGTTTGCCATTGGAGTTTGCTGCACAACTGAGGGTCTTGCTATGCATTTCAAGAAGTCATCAATCTAGTTACGAGTAAGAACTTTTCTCACTTCTGTAAGCTTATTGATGTTTTAGAGGACCTAATATACCCTAGGAAGTTGATCAGAAGCCTCGAGAATCACTCCAACCATCAAGAACTATGTCTGTAGTGTTTTATGATGTGCAAGCTCCTGCTGCCTACTGCTGTGCATGAAACCTATTCCTTTGATGTCTTCAACATTTCTTTGAACCTTACATATATCTATTCGAAACTTCAGTTGAGTATCATTGATCATCCCCTTGTTTGGTTGCCTCTCTCAAAGAACCCTAGTCATAGTTGCTGCACATTTTCTCTACCTACAATGCATTTTCCATGTCTCCACTGTGCTGCAAAGTTTACCTTTGAAAGCCACCTTACATTGTTTTGAAGAAGACTATAAATCTTACACATATAATGATGTATACCCTAGAGATGAAGATAAATAAGACTATAAATCTTGCACATATAATGATGGATACCCTAGAGATGAAGAAGAAGGTCAAGGGAGGATTGTGCAGGAAGAAGATCAAACATGATCAAATTTTGAGAATGCCACAGGTGCTGCACAAGTTGTTGTGAAACTATCAAAAGCATTGGGGTTTAATTAAAAATCAAATTTTGGCATTATTCTTGTGTGTCGACACTTAAAATATGTTTACAAGGGTGGAAACATAATCAATCATCCATTTTTTCGCAACCAAAGTTCAAGCATGTGATTAAATCCATGCAAAGATAGCTCGTTGCGTAAGTGTGCCATGCAAATGTATTTTCACAATATCTCCTAAAACCTGTACCCATTTTCCCTAAATTTTTTACAATATATGAATGCGGGTGAGATGAATAAACTTAGTTAATTTCAATCCAAAATGCTTCACGATTTTCAAGAAAAAAGCTACTGTCACCTACAACCATTTTTGGATTTTCTTGAGATCTGTGAGTCAGATTTGGCTCAATTTTTTTTTGGAGATGAAGTATGATGATAGTAACTTGATGTCAAAATTTACGCTCCATTGGATGCACCATTTGGGAGATATTCACAAAATACAATCTATTGCGCAGGTTGCTAGGAAATTGGCGGATATGATGTGTTTTGAGATAGTCAACCTTTTGACTAATGAATTCGACTCCAAAACTTCTACATATGGTTTTTATGACTATGAAAGCTTTTCTTACCAATTTAGACATTCATGAATCATCTTTTGGGAGTGATTTAATGCATTTTGTTCAAAAAATCCCATGTAATTAATGAGTCAAAACAATTTTCTATTTTTTAGGGAAGTAGTTTGTTATCATTTCTATTTTGATGTAATTAGTTTTCATTTCCTGTTTGCAGCAAAGTTTTCAATTTTCACTATACAATTTAGGTTTCAGTTTGAAGAATGGATTTGCTTAAATTTTAGGATTGGAATAGGTTGCTAGTTTGGTTTTAGTTGCAGTTGTTTCAGAGCGTGAGCAGGTTGTAGGAATGATGATGGTCAGGCACTTGGTCTATGGTGTTCTTCGAACCTTGCAGGGAGGATGCTATCCCCATTGGAGCCAATGTTAGGGTCCTATATTATAGGGATCTTAGTCATTTCAGTATTTCTATGCACTTGAGGTCAATTTGTAAATGCCAATCTTGATTTCATGAGTATTATGGTTTAAAGGGGTCATTGGTTATGTCATGAAAGATTAAGTCATCATGAGTTAGTTAAGGTGAGTCATGTCAGTTATAGGGAATCAGTCATGGTAATTCATGTCATATTCCAATCATTTCAAAAATTTCCACTTCATTTTGAAATGGATCATCATTAACATAAAGGAAGGCTCTAGAGGTGGATGAAATTTTAAAATTTCATTTGGTTCTCTTTTTCACTCATTCTAAACCCATTCTCTACTCTAAAAATGTCTTGGAGGCTACCAAAGGAATGCTGTTGTTTGCCATTGGAGTTTGCTGAACAACTGAGGGCCTTGCTGCACATTTCAAGAAGTCATCAATCCAGTTATGATTAAGAACCTTTCTCACTTCTCTAAGCTTACTGATGTTTTAGAGAACCTAATATACCCTAGCAAGATGATCAAAAGCCTCAAGAATCCCTCCAACCATCAAGAACTATGATTGTCATGTTTTCTGCTCAGTAAGCTCTTGCTACCTACCGTTGTGCATGAAAATCGTTCTTCTGCTGTGTTCAGTGTTGCTTTGAACCCTACATATCTCTATTCAAAACTTTATTGAGTATCATTGATCATCCCTTTGTTTGGTTTCCTTTCTTAAATAACCTTAGTGACAACTGTTGCACATTTTCTCTACCTGCTGTGCATCTGCCTTGTCTCCACCATGATGCAAAGTTTACCTTTGAAAGCCACCTTACATTTTTTTGAAGAACACTGTAAATCTTTCACATATAATTACGGATACCCCATAAATGAAGAACAAGGTTAAGGGAGGATTGTGCAGGAAGAGTATCAAACATGGTCAAATTTTGAGAATGCTATAGGTGTTGCACAAGTTGTTGCGAAACTATCAGAAGCATTGGGGTTTAATTAAAAATCAATTTTTTGGCATTATTTGTGTGTATGGAAACTTAAATGAGGTTTAAAATGGTGGCAACATCATCAATCATCCATTTTTTTCTTAGCCAAAGTTCAAGCATATGATTTAAGCCATGCAAAGACAACTCGTGGTGCAAGTGTGCTACACAAACATATTTTCACCATATCCCTTAAAAACTGTGTCCATTTTCCCTAATTGTTTTACAATAGATGAATGCAGGTGAGATGAATAAACTCATTTAATTTCAGCCCAAAATGCTTCACGATTTTCGAGAAGAAAGCTATTGTCACCTACAACAATTTTTTGATTTTATCGATATCCGTGAGTCGGATTTGGCTTAAAATGTTTGTGGAGATGAAGTATGATGATAGTAACTTGATGTCAAAATTTATGCTCCATTGGATGCACCATTTGGGAGATATTTGAAAAATACATTCTGCTGGGCAAGTTGCTACGAAACTGACAAATATCCTGCGTTTTTAGATGGTCAACCTTTTAACTAATGAATTCGACTCCAAAACTTCTACAAATGGTTTTTATGACTATGAAAACTTTTCTTACCAATTTAGATATTCATGAATCATTTTTGGGAGTGATTTAATGCATTTTTTTCAAAAATACTATGTAATTAATGAGTCAAAACAATTCTCTGTTCTTTAGGGAAGTAGTTTGTTATCATTTCTATTTTGATGTAATCAATTTTATCTATTGGAGGAATAGGTGGATTTCAACCCCCTTTGAATTAGGAAGAGAATATTGTATATAATTTATGAATTTGATTGTATAAAGGTTTGGTCAGTGTGTGAAAGAGAAGTCTGGTATTTTGTACTCTCTATTAAACTTTCAGTGAAAAGTAGAAGGCCGAAGTGGCCTGTAACAAGAATTATCGTGCTAGTATTTATGATGATGTGCTTCTCTGTGATGTAAGTTTCCAGTTTGAATCATTATGCCATGAATGTATGTCTTCTTGTTTAGATAAACAAAGAAATATCTCAGAATTCACTATTGCAATGCTTTGTTTTTAGTTTGCTAAACAATCTGTGTTTTTCCTCTTAAATGACATGTGAAATTCATCCTTTAATTATATGATTTATATGACATTTGTCCATTGTTCTACGACTTACCCTCCTACAATGAACTTTATCAAAACATAAAAAGGACTACCTATCTTGTTCCAACTACAAGACCCCTTCATTATCCCAGTTATTTAGTAAAAACGATAAATTGAGAGTGACTCCATGCCTAATGGATCTGTCTCCTCACACTTGACTTCAAAACCATTAAAAAAACTTGTTCTTTGATCCTCATAACTAGACTAAGATTAGAAGTCATTCAGTCATCTAATTGACTGAGAAAACCTTAGTGAGAGAGCCCTCTCCAAGGCTACAAGGGCTAGATTCTAGCCTAAAAGTGGTATGTGGTTACCTTTGTAATCCTTTCTCAGCCTAAAGGAAATTACCAAGTGCTAACATTTTGGCGTCGTTGTTGGGGAAGAAATGTTTCATCTTCTCTGGGAAAGATCATCAAAGTTTCAGATTTGATTAATGATGGTGGACAACAGTGAGACACAAAAAGAATGAACCATTCACCCATTGACTCCAAAAGTTTGAATCAGATTTGGAAACTCCATTGGAAGACAAGCCTTGTCAGCAGAAAGACGGAAGGACAATATGTGAAATTAAGGTATTTAAACTTGAATTTTCTTCAGGATATAATATTATGTTTCATCAACTACCTCATGTCCTTTCCTAAAAATGTCAAAAGTATTTTCCTTTATCTACTATATCCAAATGAAGACTACATATCTGCACATGATTCCCCTTTTAAAATTGTATATCATTCCTTTGAAACTGTAAATGCATATCCTTATTGTATTAGTGATCCTAAATAATATCCAAATGATAATCATAGTCAAGCTAGTACAAGTCCATCTCAAAAAACGAGAGTCATGGCTGCTTCCCGATATGCTCCATTAAATATGAAAGCTCCTTTACATGATTTACCACAGAACTATGGTCAGAGGTTGCCTCAATTGGAATAGGAGAAATTGCAGCTCAAAAAAATCTGGAAAAAATAATTTATTTCATAGATCTAGAGGAAGTGGATCATGAAGATGTCAAATTGAGGATTTTAGCTCAAAGCCTTTTAGGAGAGGTTAGGAAGTGGTATAGAAGTCTGAAAGCTGGAAGCATCGCTGATTTCCAATAGTTTGAGAACACTTTCCTTGATTGATGGGAGGTTAAAAAACCCTTTTCCGATTATGGTTGTATGGGAATCTAAAGAGGCAACCCAATGAGCCAATGCATGATTTCTTGGCTAGATTTAATAAAATTTACAATTCCCTACTTGCTAACATAAAGCCTCTCCCAAGGTTGGCTATTGTACATTACCTAGATGGCTTTGATGCTGAAATGGCCTATCAAATGAGAGAGAGGAATCCAACTACCTTGGAGCAAATGTAGAAAAATGTTGTTGGTGTGGAAGCGAATCTGATGATCAAAAGGGACAAAATGAAAGCTGAAAGAAGGGGAGTGGTTAAGGAGGAGACTTTTTCGTCATCAAAGCATAAGCTAGATGCATTCATGAAAACCATGGAAAGTTTGATGGAAAAGTTCACTTTGCAAAACAATCCTAACGTTAGAGAGCAATGAAGAAGACCTCCTTTCTAAGAAAATTTTGTAGAAGAAGGAGAGGTTGTTGATTCATGTTACCATGAGCTAGAAACTATTTGTTTTATATAGTCACTTGAAGACAGTCACGAAGAGAAGCTAGTGACATGTTCTTAGCAAGATGATGTTCGATTTCAACAATCTAAGGAAAGTAGTCAGCCTGCATATTTCAGTCATGGAAAAAATGAAGAATATGATGAAAGTAATGAATTAGGAGAGCAGTGTTATAGTTTTGACGTGGAACATAAAGAAACAATGAGTTTGCTGATGGAAACTCTCTACCCTTATGCTTTTATTCCTTTGAACTGTTGAAAGAAAATTATAAGATTACTAAGGAAGTAGGAAAGAAAGCTGAAAGATCCCGTTACTTGTTATATGGAAGACTTCTTCAGTTCAAAATTGCGACCATTGACTAACCATGAGATTGAATATGCAGTTGGAGGGTTGAAACATGAAGAGAATTGTGAATTAACTCAAGGTAGTTCTGTGCCATTTAGTTTTGCTTCTTTTGAGTTCCTCAAGAAAAAATTAAAACTATCACTGAAGCAAAGGATGGTGAGCCTATGAAAGATCATATAGTCTCATTGGAAACAGTACACAATAAATTGCAGCAGTCTTCTCATGTTTTCAATGATCCAATAGCTAATTATTTGGATGGTTTATGCAGTCAAAATTCTCCTCCTTTAGCTAGCCGTGAGCCTGAAAACAGGGGTGGTGAAGACTTAGTTCAACATCCAACATCATTGTTTTTTCCAGCGGGACTCCCATTACAAAATTCAAATGAAGGTTTGCATCCCTATCATGACAACTATAATATGAAATTGCATGAAAGAAAGGATGCATATAAAGGTTTGTATTCATGGTATGTAGACCACCTAGAGCAGAATTGTAATCTATTGGATGAGCTAAACTTCAGTGTTCATTCATTTAATGATCCTTTTGTAATGTTCTTGGAGTTAGCAAGTGGGCCTAAGTTCTTAAATTATGTCAAAGTTGAATTTGTTTGCAAGTTTTTCTTGGAGTTTTCATTTAGTAGGTTTTCTATTTTGCTTTTGAACAAGTACATGTAGAGAATTCAAGCAGTGTATAAAGTGTTTGCATGGTTACACTGGTTGATTGAATTCACTAAATGAAGTAGCTTATGAATAAGTTAGAGTGGGTCGATGTGATGAATAAACTCAACACCTTGAGCGTTCTTTTCATTTTCAGTTTTCAACATAGTTTTCAATGTTCACTATATAGTTTAGGATTCAGTTTGAACAATGGATTTGGTTCAGTTTGAGGATTGGAATAGGTTGCCAGTTTGGTTTTAGTTGCAGTTGTTTCAAAGAAGGAACAAGTTGCAGGAATGATGATGGTCAAGCACTTGGTCTATGGTGTTCTTAGCACCTTGTAGGGAGGATGCTATCCCCATTGGAGCCAATGTTAGGGTCCTATATTATAGGGATCTTAGTCATTTCAGTCTTTCTATGTAGTTGAGGTTAATTTGTAAATGTCAGTCTTGATTCGGTGAGTATTATGGTTTAAAGGGGTCATTGGTCATGTCATGAAATATTTGGTCATCATGATTTAGTTAAGGCGATTCATGTCATTTATACATAACCAATCATGGTAATTCATGTCATGTTCTAATCATTTCAACAAATGCCACTTCATTTTGAAATGGATCATCATTAACGTAAAGGAAGGCTCTAGAGGTGGATGAAATTTTAATAACTTCATTTGGCTCTTCTTTTCACTCATTTGAAACCCATTGTTTGCTCTCAAAATGTCTTAGAGGCTACCAAAGGAACACTGTTGTCTGCAATTGGAGTTTTCCACGGAAATTGGAGTTTGTTGCACAACTGAGGGTCTTGCTGCTTCTCTAAGCTTACTGATGTTCTAGAGGACCTAATATACCCTAGAAACTTGACTAGAAGCCTCAAGAATCCCTCCAACCATCAAGTGATCTAGATTTGATCCAAGACAATTAATTAAGATATTACAGACTCATGTGCATGGATGTGCCTATGTTATTTTATGCAACGAATCGATAAGATTGCAAAATACACAAGCACTGAAGTAGTTAGAGAAAACATAACAGGAAAACATGTAAACACAATAAGTTTAATAAGGAGTTCACCCAATACTCCTGGGCTACGTCTCCTGGTGTAGCCTTCAGTGATGGCCTCTCTATTATGTTTTCAAAGTAGAGTTTTTACAATAGTGAGCTCAGTTTGAGTCTCACACAGAAGACATAAATCGGTAGCACTGTGCTTGGATCCCCCCAAGTCTCTTGAGTACACAAACTCTCCTTACTGAAACTCGACCTCCACTGGTCACAGTAGTATGAACCCAATCTGAGACTCATACATGGCAGGAATATACAGAGGAGTTCGCTTGAACCTCTCAAGCCTTCTCTGGAGTACACAGACTCTCTCTGACTCTCTCTGGCTCCGTTTGGCTCGATGCTGCCTTTCACTTCTGCAGGTTAGCTCGGCTCCTTCTTTCTGCTCTTAGCTTTCCGCGTCTAACTAATTCTGCTATTTCTCTTTCAGTTCATGGCTTTTAAGCTAATCTGCTTTCCGATTGTTCATTTCCACTTCCCCGCTTTCCGGTTCCCCTGCCACTGTCCATTTGAATCCCTTTGTTTTGTGTAATCAACATTGCGTAACGTGTCACAGGGAGGTGGCCACCTGTTTCATAACAAACTAAGTGTCAGTTCTCTTGGACGTCTTTGAAACGATCATTTTTACCGTTAACTCCAAGAATGCTCTTGAACATGATCTTCTGCCAACGCATCATCCACGTTAGACTTCAAATCTTATACAACTCTGCCTATTTACCTCGTTGAATCTGGTCATCCATCGGATTGCATCTCTGCCGTCGATCTGGAGCCTCTAGATCCTATGGTCATCATTCATATCGGGTGGATAAGTAACACGACGTTTACCCATCCGATGTGAGCAGTTTTCTCTCTCTTTTGCCAGATGTATGTCACTCCCTGTGTGGAATCGGGTGGGACTTGGTTGAAACCGCTTACCGCCTTGAAGCCCTTCCGATATCCTGCCGGTTTTGTGGGACCTTGCCTCTGATGGAATCGACATGATATCCATTATGTTTTATAACTTTTCGGGTCCGGGTTGCTCGGGGCTTTTCCTTCTCTGAGGGGTTTGCTCGGCGATATGTGATTAGTGACTTGTCGCTAATCGCATATCAGAAACCACCCCCATTTCTCCAAAAGACCTCCCATTTTTCCAATTCGTGACAGCGCATTTTACCATGGACCAACGGTCTGGGTGCTTGACCGAGGGTCCTCGTTGCTCCTTGCTGTTCAAAAATTACAATTGTTTCGAGGATATTTATGATAAGCTCGTTCTTTGTAAGACTTTGAAACTTTGGCATGAATTTTATCGAGTTCATGAAAACTTAGAGAGTGTTTTAGGATACAATTCGGATCATGGCCTTCCCACTGAAAAATATTTTGGACCACCAAAAGTTGGTTTTTAAGCATCAATCAAGTGAGGGTATAGATTCCTCGCTTTCCCAATTTCTATCCATTTTGCACTGCTTGGTTTTGAACCTTTGAGCCTAATCCTAAGGTACTCAACATCCCCTATGCGCATGGTTCTCACCTTCCTATCCAGAACCGTATCTTCCTGCAACTCATTGAGATATTCAAGCAACAGATCATCAATAGAAGGCAATTGACTCTGCTCTTTGGGATCTTCAATCAATGAAGGTTCAAATAGTCTCAAGCTATCTGCATTGACAACTGAGTAGATGTGCATGTAAGCTGGTAAATCAAGGCGAAAAGCATTCTCACCAATTTTCTCAAGTATCTTGAAAGGTCCATACCTTATTGGCTTCAGCTTCTTACCTTCACCTTGCATTCTGTCTTTGCTGATATATAGCCAGACTTGATCACCAACTTGGAAACTATGCTCAATTAGATGCTTATCATGCCTTGCCTTGCCTTGTACTTGGCTTGGCTCTTTCCCAACTGTTCCTGTACTACCTGGTGAATATCTTGGATTTGTTCAATGAACTTGGTTGCCTTGTCCACATCATTGTGTCCATCAACCGTTATGTCTTTACCAAAGACAAAATCCAAGGGATACCTTGGTGTGAAACCAAAAAAGGTCTCAAAAGGAGATCTCTGTGTAGAAGAATGTTTAGCACGGTTGTAAGGATGTTGCACATAACATAAATGTTCATCCCAAAGCTTGGGATGCTTGCTGCAATAGCCTTTGAGCAACTGGATCACTGTCCTATTGACCACCTTTGTTTGGCCCTCGGTTTGCGGATGAAAAAATGTGCTCTTTTTTAGTCTGGTGTCCATCAATTCCCACAAACTCGACCAAAATTTCCCAACAAATTGAGAATCTCGATTAGATATAATGGAAGTGGGTAATCCAAAATGAACCCATACATGCTGAAAAAACAACTTTGCAGTTTGTTCAACTGTAATCTGTTTGTTACAAGGTATTAAAATACACATTTTGCTAAACCTATCCACAATAACATATAAATAGTCATGACCTTTTCTAGATTTAGGCAGTCCCGCAACAAAGTCCATGGAAACACTTTCCCATGCATGAGAAAGAACTGGTAGTGGAGTGTACAATCCTAGTTTTCTATTGTTGGGCTTGCTTTTAGCACACATAGTACACCTTCTTACATATCTAGAAACTATATCATTCATTTCTGGCCAATAACAAAATCTTTGCAGCTGTGCAATTGTTTTACCTACACCAAAGTGACCTGATATTAGAGAAGTGTGTGCTTCTCGAATTATCTTTACTCTTTCAGTTTTGGGAATGCATAAGTTTCTAAAATGATACAAGAGTTGGTCTTTAACATGATAATCCAATTCTTCTACTTGTTTGCTATGACATAAAGTTGCATTTACATCTTTAAAATCTATATCTTGAGCATACTGTTCAATGTAGCTTTCATGCAATACTGAATTATGCTTAAGTATAGTAGATGCATTTATGATTGGTCTGGACAACATATCTGCAACTTTATTGTGTATGCCCTTTTTATATCTGATGACAAGATGAAACTGTTGTAGAAAACCCATCCACCTATAGTGTCTTGATTGTTGCAACTAAGTTTGGGAGTGTAAATATTAAAGTGGTTGATAATCAGTATGTATAATTGTCTCTTTACCCATTAAATAATGTTTCCACTTCTTCACACTCTGTACTAATGCATACAGTTCCTTATCATATGTGGGATAATTAACTACTGCAAAATTAAATGTCTCAAAATGATAACATATGGGTTTACCGTGTTGCATCAACACTGCTCCCATGGCATAGTCACTGTCATCTGTTTCAATCTCAATGGTTTTTGAAGATTAGGCAGTACTAGTACTGGGGTTGTACTAATCTTTTCTTTTAAGGTGTCGAAGGCTTTCTGCTGTTTGCCTCCCCACTAAAACACCTTGTTCAATCCGGTTAAAGCATGTAAGGGAGCTGCAATCAAGGAAAATTTAGCAATAAACTTTCTCTAACACTGTGCTACTCTTAAGAAGCTTCTAACTTCTATAATAGATTTGGGTTTAGGCCAGTTTACAATGACTGCAACCTTAGAGGGATCTATCTTCAATTCACCACCCCCTACAATATGATCCAAATAATTCAAATATGTTTTTCCAAATTCACATTTTGAGAGCTTAACATAGAGATTTTATCTTTTAAAAACATATAGGGACTGCTTGACATGCTTTAAATGTTCTTCCCATGTTTTACTAAATATAAGAATGTCATCTAAATATACAATGACAAAATCATCAATAAAAGGCCTGAGTACATCATTCATTACTCTCATGAAAGTAGCAGGAGCATTAGTTAAGCCAAAAGGCATAACTAACCACTCATAAAATCCCTGCTTTGTTTTGAAATCAGTCTTCCATGCATCTTATTCTGCAACTTTGACCTGATGGTAGCCACTATGCAAGTCCAACTTGGAAAAGTAAACAACTTCTTTTAACTGATCTAATAGATCATCTCTGCGAGGAAGGGGATAACGATTTTTGATCTTTATCTTATTCAGTGCTCAGTAATCAATGCACATTCTCCATGAGCCATCTTTCTTTCTCACCAAGACAATAGGAGACCCACATGGTGATGTGCTAGGTCTTATGAACCCTTTCTCGAGCAGCTCCTGTACCTGCTTCTTGATTTCTGCATTCTTTAAAGCGGACAACCTATACATTCCGATGTTAGGCAATGGAGCATCTTGCTGCAAATTAATATCATGTACTATTTCCTTTTGGGGTGGTAGAATTTTAAGTTCTTGAAATAGTATATTATATTTTGAAACAACTTTTTCTAAATCAGCTTACCTTTTAGCATTACAACCCTCAAATACACTGGTTTTATTAGGTTTCTTTTCCTTTACAACCATCAGTAAAAATTGTTTGCATGAATTTACAATTCTTTTCATCTGCCCTAAGTTTATGAGCTCTTACAATATATTCGATTCCATCTTTAACGAGTTGATACGTGTTTTCAACTCTATAGAAAATAGCTTTCCTATCATACAAGTAAGGACTTCCTAAAACAATTCCACATATATCCAAAGGAACTATATCTAACTCAACCTCATCTACAAATGCTGACCCAAAAGAAAACTTAAGTTTACATTGTCTAGTCACTTATAACTTTTCTTTATCACATAACCAACCTAATGGATATGGCTTCTTGTGAGGTGTGGTTAGTAATCCTAGCTTCTTTACAATTGCTTCAGAGATTAAATTTACTTGTGAGCCACTATGAAACAAAGTATAAATCTTTTGATGCTTGGAAATAACTCGAATATGAAAAAGCTCATGCCTTTTCCTCTCATTTTCTTCATTATCAGTAGATTGTGCAGTATTACTAGTAGATGCTTCAAAATTTTTACCTTTTATACCTGTGGTTGCGATTATTGTTTCATCTCTTGAGTCTGAACCCAAATCATTTTGAATAGTTGCAACAACCTTCTTCTTTTTGCCATCAAACTTCTTGGGACTTAACTCCAAATGTAGAATCCAACAGTGTTCATCATCATGTTCATCCTTCTTGCAGTGAGTGCATGAAGGATTGGTCCTTTGTACAACATTTGTCTTCCCTCTCTTTCTATTTCTGTTTTTTCTTTTCCTTGCTTTTGCTTGCAATGGGTTTTGATGAGCCCCCAACTTCTGGGTTCACATTCTTGCCTCTAGCCTCTAGATGTGTAGCCTGGACAAACGCCTCATCTATGCTAATGGGATTAAACATGAGAATGGTGTGCTTTAAATAACTGTGTAGACCACCTATATACTTCAGCAGAGTTTCAGGTGAGTCTAAAGAAACTCCTAGAATCAAAGCTCTTTTTCTAAATTCTTGAGTGTAGCCTTGTACATTTTTCCCTTTTAATCGGCGAAGAGTTTGCCAGCTCATCATGGCTTGCTGCATATAAGCTAGTGGATAGAATTTCTTTTTAATTGTAGAAACAAATTCACTCCAGACAGAAAGAATTTTACCATGCTTCTTCATGTTAGCTTGTGTCCTGCCTTCCCACCATACCAAGGCAGTGCTTCCAAGGCGTAGGCTTTCCAGCTAAATCTTACTTTTTTCTGAATCAATGCTCTGCACCCTACATTACACATCAATCTGTCTAATCCAATTATCCAGCTTCTCTGCATTCAACTCTCCATCATATATCGACAAATCAAATTTAACATCTAATTTAATCAAAGATGTTTTCTTTTTATTTTCAGGGCTATTAGGAGGTGTGGGCAACTTTTCTTCTTTCCATTTTCCTTTAGAATGGTCATGGAGGAGAGATTCTTCTACTCCTTTATCTTGTTTGGAGTTTGTTGAATCTTCTTCTCTACCTTTCTTAAATTCTCTATACATTTCCTCCACCATGGCTCTCATGGTCATGAAACTATCCATGAATTGGGAGTCTGATTCCAAGGGAATTTCTTCTGACATTTTCCTCTTAGGGTAGACTCTTCCAATTTTTGGGTTAGCTTCAACCAACTCTCCTTCTCCTAATTTGAGCTTTGTCCTAGTTTGCATTCAACAACAAAATCCAGCACAAGCTTTTCTAACCTTAGTAACCTAGAGCTCTAATACCATTTGATCTGGATTTGGTCCAAGGAAATTAATTAAGGTATTACAGACTCATGTGCATGGATGTGCCTATGTTATTTTATGCAACAGATCGATAATATTTCGAAATACATAGGCACTGAAGAAGTTAGAGAAAACATAATAGGAAAACATGTAAACACAACAAGTTTAATAAGGAGTTCACCTAATACTCCTGGGCTACGTCTCCCAGTCCAGCCTTCAGTGGTGGCCTCTCTATTATGTTTTCAAAGCAGAGTTTTTACAATAGTGAGCTCATTTTGAGTCTCACACAACAGACATAAATTAGTAGGACTGTACTTGGATCCCCCCAAGTCTCTGGAGTACACAGACTCTCCTTACTGAAACTTGACCTCTACTGGTCACAATAGTATGAGATTTGAGACTCATACATGACAAGAATATACAGAGGAGTTTGCTTGAACCTCTCAAGCCTTCTCTGGAGTACACAGAGTCTCTTTGACTCTCTCTGGCTCTGTCTAGCTCGATGCTACCTTTTTCTTTTGTAGGTCAGCTCGGATCCTTCTTTTTGCTCTTAGCTTTCTGCATCTAACTAACTCTGCTCTTTCTATGCCAGTTCGTGGCTTTTAAGCCAATCTACTTTCCGACTGTTCATTTCTGCTTCTCAGTTTTCTGATTCCCCCGCCTCTATCCATTTGAATCCGTTTGTTTTACGTAATCAAAATTGCGTACACCTCAGAGGGAGGTGGCCCCCTATTTCATAACGAATTGAGTGTAAGTTCTCTTGGATGTCTTTGAAATGATCGTTTTTACCATTAACTCCAAGAATGCCCGCGAACACGATCTTCTGCCAACACATTGGCCACGTCAGACTTCAAATCTTATACAACTCTACCTATTTACCCTGTTGAATCCGGTCATCCATCTGATTGCATCTCCGCCATCGATCTGGAGCTTTTAGATCCTATGGTCATCGTTCATATCGGGCAGGTAAGTAACATGATTTTTACCCATCTGATGTGAGTGGTTTTCTCTCTCTTCCACTGGACGCGTGTCACTCACTGTGTGGCATCGGGAGGGACTTGGTTGAAATCGCTTACCGCCTTGAAGCCCTTCCGATATCCTGCCGGTTTTGTGGGACCTCATCTCAGACGGAATCAACATGATATACGTTCTGTTTTATAGCTTTTCGGGTCCGGGTTGCTTGGGGATTTTCCTTCTCTGAGGCGTTTTCTCAGCGATATGTGATTAGCGACTTGTTGCTAATCACATATCAGAAACCACCCCTGTTTCTCCAAAATACCTCCTGTTTTTCCAATTCGTGATAGTGCGCATTACCATGGGCCAACAGTCTGTGCGCTTGACCGAGGGTCCTCGTTGCTCTGCACTGTTCACAAATTACAACTGTTTCAAGGATATTTTAATAAGCTCATCCTTTATAAGACTTTGAAACTTTGGCATGAATTTTACAAGGTTCATGAAAACTTAGAGAGTGTTTTCGGATCCAATTCGGATCATCAAGGACTATGACTGTCATGTTTTCTATTGCGTAAGCTCCTATTATCTATTGTTGTGCATAAACTCACTCCTATGTTGCATTTAGTGTTTTTTTGAACCCTACATATCTCTATTCAGAGCTTTAGTTGAGTATCATTGATCACCCCCTTGTTTGGTTTCCTTTCTCAAATAACCCTAGTCACAATTGCTGTGCATTTTCTCTACCTGCTGTGCATCTACCTTGTCTCCACCACGCTACAAAGTTTACCTTTGAAATCAACCTTACATTGTTTTGAATAAGACTGTAAATCTTGCACATATAATGATGAATACCGTAGAAATGAAGAAGAAGGTCAAGGGAGGATTGTCCAGGAAGAAGATCAAACATGGTCAAATTTTGAGAACGCTATAGGTGTCGCACAAGTTGCTGCAAAACTGTTAGAAGCATTGGGGTTTAACTAAAAATCAAAATTTTGACATTATTTTTTGTGAGGAAACTTAAAATATGTTTACAAGTGTGGAAACATCATTAATCATTCATTTTTGCTCAGCCAAAGTTCAAGCATGTGATTAAATCCATGCAAAGACAATTCGTTGTGCAAGTGTGCTGTGCAAACATATTTTCACCATATCTCTTGAACCTTTTACACATTTGCCCTGAAAGTTTTATTGTAGATGCATGGGGGTGAGATGAATAAACTCAGTGCATTTCAACCCAAAATGCTTCAGGATTTTCGATAAACAAGCTACTATCACCTACATCCATTTTTATATTTTGTGAGATCCATGTGTTAGATTTGGCTCAAAATTTTTGTGGAGATGAAGTATGATGATAATAAATATCTGTCAAAATTTTAGCTCCATTGGACCCACCGTTTGGTATATATTCGCAAAATAGAGTCTGTTGCACAAGTTGCTATGAAACTGGTAGATATGTTGTGTTTTTGGACAATCAACCTTTTGACCAATGAATTCGAGTCCAAAACTTCCACATATGGTTTTTATGACTATGAAAACTGTTCTTACGAATTTAGACATTCATGAATCATCTTTTGGGAGTGATTTAATTCATTTTGTTCAAAAAATCCCATGTAATTAATGAGCCAAAACATTTTTTTGTTGTTTAGGGAAGTAGTTTGTTATCATTTCTATTTTGATGTAATCATTTTTATCTATTAGGTGGATTTTGACCCCCTTTGACTTAGGAAGATAATATTGTATATAATTCATGAATCTGAATGTAGAAAGGGTTGGTCAGTGTGTGAAAGAGAAGTCTAGTATTTTGTATTCTCTATCAAACTTTTAGTTAATAGTAGAAGGCCGAAGTGGCTTGTTACAAGAATTATCGTGTTAGTCTCTATGATGATGTGCTTATATGTGATGTAATTTTCCTGTTTGAATCATTATGCCATGAATGTATCTCTTCTTGTTTAGATAAACAAAGAAATATCTAAAAAATCACTATTGTAGTGCTCTATTTTTAGTTTCCTAAACAATCTGTGTTTTTCCTCATACATGACATGTGAAATTCATCCTTTAGTTAGATGCTTTATATGTCATTTTTCCACTGTTCTTCTGCTCACCCTCCTACAACGAACTTGATCAAAAATTCATAAGGACTACCGATCTTGCTCCAGCTACAAGACCCCTTCATTGTCCCACCTATTCACTGAAAACCATAAATTGAGAGTGACTCCATGCCCAATAGACCCGTATCCTCACATTTGTCTTCAAAAACATTAAAATAAATTGTTATTTTGATCCTCATAACTAGCCTAAGATCAGAAATCATCCAATCATCTAATTGACCGAGTAAAACTTAGTGAGAGAGCCCTCTCCAAGGCTAGAAGGGCTATATTCTAGCGTAAAAGTGGTCTTTAGTTACCTTTGTAATTCTTTCTTAGCCAAAAGGAAATTACAAAGCGCTAACATATCACCCTACTAATCTCCTTAATATACCCAAATAAACCTAATCTAGTACAAATATGATCCATAAATTGTAGTGGATATTCCACTGGGTGGTTCATCATAATAGATATGATAAAACTATATTTAAATTATGAAATCTATGCTACTAGGGTTTCCTTTTTCTTTAGAATTATGAATATTTAGATTATGATTAATTTCTTATGCATGCAAAAAAAAATTGTACAAAAAATAGAGAATAATTAAATAAAAACTCACAAACCATGATTGACACAAGATATAACCTGGGAAACCCTTTAAGGAGAAAACCTAGTTGGAATGTGAATCTACCTTCTCTCTTTCTCTTAATAGAAAATGGATGTGAGTAGAAAGAAGTATGTTTTCTGGCCTATGGGCTACCACAATTCAAAAATCCTCTACGTGTTCTCCATCTCCTATCCTTCTTAGTTATTTTTTCTCACCTATGGAACAAATGAATTTTAAAAGGAGTAGCCCCATTTTCCTTAGAGTAGTGGCCCGATTATAACACATCTCGATAGCCTACTTGTGGTTCCCTCAACTATTAACTAGAGTTACAATATGGATTCCTCTAGCGTATTCTTCATCAATCATGTGGCTAGCCCCTTTTCAATGAATAATGGGAGTTGACATGACATCCTCTCAAATTATGGCGGTCAAAACATGAAGGTCAACTTCAAAGTGGCATAACTTTTGCATACAGACGTTAATTGAGGTGATTCTTTGATCCAGATTTAAATAGGAATGCAAAAAACTATAGAGATAAACATAACTATAAAGATGCAGTAGAAATAATACTTCACTTCATTAATGTAAAATATAGAAATATGCTTACAAATAGAAATGGAAATAAAGCAGCTTGGTAGCTTATCTCTGAGAAGAGATGTGGCGGCTATATGCCTCTGAACTGTGTTACAATAAGTTTCAAGGGAATTTTTATTATTGAACAATAAGAGAAAACCCTAAACAACCAAAACCCTAGCCTGAGGATATGTAACACTAAGAGTTTATGGACCCCGTTGGGGTTAGTTGGGAAACCAACTTCTCGGGGTCATGACTTGGTCATATTATATCTATTTGACGTGCACGATACCCCCTTGGAAAGATCTCTCCGAGGAATATGAAAAAAAATGACTTATCATACGTTGTTGGAGGTACATTGCCAAATAAATGTCATTTAGGGCCTCAAAACGACTTTGAAAGTTTAGGACTTGAAAAATTGCTAAAAATAGTAAACTGTGCTACAATTAAGGAAATAGAAAAAATGAAATAAAAAATGGTAGTGGTCCAAGTGGAACTGGCGGGTGGCCACCAATATCCACCTAGATCATTCCTTCCCCCTTAGGAAGCAATGGTCCCCATTGCATTGGGTGTCTCCATGAGATGGGGAAAGTTCTGCTGAACTTGGTCCCTGGTGAGTTGTTCTACAATCTCTGATGTGTCCAGTAATTGTGGGAAGCATGGTTGAGAGTGGTCCACATTGAAAACTTGGTGCAAGCTAAGGAATGGGGGAATTTTGTGCTCCAAAGCATTTTTTCCCACATCTTTTTTAATGGTGTAAGGACCATATTGGAGTGGTTTGAGCTTCCGATTGGCTCTGGTAAGGCATGCTTTCTGCAAATGCAACCAAACTTTTTCGCCCACCTGAAACTTGTGTGCCACATGATGTTGATCATGTTGCTACTTGTAATTGGAATTTTCCATCATGGAGTGATGATACATTGTCCCGTTGGGTAGAGGAGCCCCATAAGTCGGATCGAATGAATGCTTGACCTGACAGTGTAATGGTACCCCTGTGGGTGAGGAGAAGATGTTCCTATATTATTTCATGACTGTATCCATTTGCTATTACTGCATGTAGGAACCCTTCTCGGGGGTCATGGATGTGGCGACGATCTTCCCCTTACTTTGAGAGCGAACCAGAAAGAAAATAAATTTCCTAGTCTGGGAGATGATCTTCATTTCTTAGCATAGATCAAAGAGGTGGTGGTGGGTGGGGCTACCTCTTGTATCCTGTATAATGTATTACCCAAAGAAATAATCACAAAGCGAGGTCTAGACTCATATACAACATGTCGCTTCCACAAGTATGGTTGTCTTAATAATACATCACAAACGTTGAGAGGATCAACACCACACAATACCTCATCTATGAAGGGTTTGATGCTGTAGGGGATCACTGCTAGCAGACTCAAAGATCTCATCCTTGGTGAAGCCACCCGATGCTGTATAGTTGTAGGTGTGGTATGGTTGGTAGGCCTAGCCACTTCACGACCTCTGCTAAAATGAGGTTCTTTTGGCTACCACTGTCGACAATGAATTGCATCGGCGAACCCTTCACCCACATTTGTGAGTGGAAAATACGCTCTCCCTCCTCTAGATCTTCAAACTCATTTTTCTAGATCTTGGCGGTGGCAACAATGGCACTGGGATTTATGTAAATGATCTTCTTCCCTTTTTCATTCCTCTTGTCAGGTTCTGACTCAGGGTCAGAACATGCATTTTATTCTAAAGCCTTCAGCTCCTCCACCATCGACTGCTTGGTCTGACACTCACTTGTGTTGTGAGTGGGGCTCTTGTGGAACTCACACCACTTTCCTATGTCCTTTATTGACTTCGTGGTGTTCTTATTTTCTTGTGGCTTTGACGGGTTGTCTTGGGTCACCCCGCCTTGGCTTTGTCCTTTGTTCTTCAGATTCGTAGATCCAAAATCTCGATTTTTTTGTTTCAACTTTTGCTCGATCTTGACAGCGTATCGGTATGCCGTGTCGAGCGAGGAGATGTCCAAGAACTCCATCTTGTCCTGGATGTACTTGCTGTTATAGACATTTTTGGGCACTGCAACCCCAAGCATAAAATGTCCATAAACCAAGGGCTCCTAAGTCCCTAAAAGTGTTGTTCCAACCCCTAAAGGAACAAGGTCAACTGATTACAGCTTCTCCCAGAAGTTCTCCATGAAAAACTACTCAGAACTGGTCAAAACAGGATCATTTCACCTGCTCCATAGGCAAAGTGCGTTGCATCTCACCTAAGTACACTCAGTGGGTGCGTTGCATTTCAAAAATCCCTTCTATGTGGTGCGATGGGCAAGAAGAGACAAATGGCAGTGTCAATCCGTGAGGTGGAGAAGCATGGAATCTTCCAGAAACTTCTCCTGTGACACTTGCCATTCTGAATTCGACCAAGAATGAGTAAGAGATAATCAATCTCCAAGTGGAAGCAAGAACTATCAGAGGGAAGACACTAATCAAATCACAAGTTGACTCATCTCCCTTACAGATATCCATATATGGATCCCTCATCCCAGAGATCCAGGGGCTGGAATTTTGCCATCTTGTAAGGAATTGCTATTGGTTTCTTGAGACAACATCATAGTGTTGGGTGATCTAAGCTTTGTATGAGGTGAAGAAGGGCTTACTTGCTGAGAGGATGATGCTGGGTCAGAACAACTGGTTGTAACTCCCTTGGCTCTTTCTTGATCATCAATAAAAGCTATTCAAGTTTTCCTCCATACTCTTGTGTCATTTATGTTTTATGCACTTGTATGGTCAATTTACATCTGATCCTAAATTGTTTATGATTATAGATCCATGTTCTTGTATAGTGTTATGCTACTCTGATTCTACAGGTACCCTGTGAAGCTGGGCGTACAAGGAAGCAAGTAGCAAAGGACTATCAGAAGAGAGAGGAATCAAACTAGGAGCCAAACGCAAGATAGAGGTTGGTCTCCTCTATTCTTCTCTCATCTATCTTTCATAAAGGAAAAATGAAAGTAGCTTTAATTTGTTTTTTTCTAAGGTAGCTACCACACCTTAGTGGGATAAGCAGTTCTGTATAGACACTTTTCCCTGTAACAAAATGGCGACTCCGCTGGGGAGCGACTAGGTTGTTTGTTTATCTACCTTGTTGTGTACTTTATAAACTTACAGACGGAGCCTGAAGTTGAGCAAGGTAGCTTTCGAACTGCGTTTGCTATGCAAATGAAAAGTAGATAAATGCCGCTTCAGTCAATCTTCGGGTTTTGTTTATGAATTAAACAACCGATTTACAAACTCTCTAATTTCCCTTGTGGTGGCTCTAGTAACCTCCTTAGATCTACCCCTGTTGTTAATTTACTGATTACCACTTGCTCGGCCAAAATCCCTGAACTGAACTGCAAACTGTGACCTAGAACCCAAGAAAAGTCTTGTCCCTGGCCCAACACACTCTCTATTATGTGAATCTGAAATTCAGCGCACTTCCCGAGTGTAGTAGGTGCGCTGCATTTCAAATTCACTGTGTTACAGGTGCGCTGATCAGACTAGGCATTGTTCCTGAATTTTGGTTTTTGTATTCATTCTTTTCAGTTCTATTCATGAGTTTTGTTGCCTATGGTCAGTACACCTCTATATGAAACCCCTTTCCTTGCTGATATTCCACCTCCATTGTGCAAAGAACTGTAAATGTTTTTGTGTATTTGTTGAGTCATTTTCAGTTCTCCTTTGCAAAAAGGTAACGTAATTGTACTGTCGTTTCTAGATTTGAAAGTGTCGCAAGTGTCATTTTCAGTCATAGAAGAGAGTCTGACTACTCTTGATAGTCGATTACCCTGTTACTGTTGTATTTGATTTGAATTTGTAGTTTTTATAGTGTCGAAAGCAAGTCTTCATTTCCAAATCACAAAGTGTTGTCATTGTCTTCATTTTTTATTTTGAAAAGAAACTTGTTAGTAATTGTCGCTTAAAAAGTAATTCAGATTTGTGCATTAGCTTTCTTTTTATCATTCACATATTAAGAAGGCTGAAAACAAATACATGCATGTGAATTTGCATTTAGACTGTTTGATTTAGGACAGTGCATATAGTGTGTGCTCTTTGCTCTTTGTTGAAAGAATTCTGTCTTTCTCACCTTAGTAGCTAGGATTTTCATTACACAAAGAAGATAAAAGACTGTTTATCATCTTAGATTGCATTTTAAGAATTGTACATCTACATCACACGATGAACCTGAAAGGAAAATTTCTTAAGCAAGATCAACTATAAAATAAATTTAATGAATCTAACAACGCTTTGAAACCTAATGCACAACATCTAGAAGTCTAGGCTAGAGACGTATTCCGGCGTCGTAAAGCCTGGTAATTGTTGTTCTCGTTGTTGGTTGGGTGATTCCTCCACTTTGAGACGATAAGTGCCAGTACGGACTTGTGCTCCCACGTACCGTCAAGTATATTTTTGGAGACCACAATAGGCTTAATCCTTTATCCATAGGAAGCCGTGTCTGCCGCCCTATCGATCGCAATGCACCGAACACAACATTCGGGAAGATGGACTGCCGTACTGTAAAAAGTATTCTACAGTTTTCCGATTGGTTTGGTAATCCCTCTGTCTAGATTTCCAGAGTAGTCCCTTTCGTTCCTTTTCAGACTCCTTAATGGAAAAGGTCCATCTGAGCACTTGTCACTTCAGGCTCATTAAAAATCGAAGGCGACTAGAGTCATCTTTTGTTTTTTCTTGACTCTTAAAAATTGAAAAAACAAGTTGTGTCAAAGCATCTAAAATTTATTTTAATCGGAATAACATCACTGTTCCCTCGTTGGTCTTAGAAGTTAGTCTCCCTTCATCGCAAGTTCTTGTAGAATCGCTAGGAAATATTTTGGATAGACTAGATATGTCTGAACAACCATTGACATCCAGGACTGTGTCATCTGACGTAGCAGTGGCAGAGCCTCCTGCTGCTACTCCAACGATGTTCGCCGGTATACCATCTGTCCCAGCAAGTTATCAAAAACAAGCCGAAGTCCGATCAGAGACTATTTCGACGACATGGTCAGTTCCTATTTCTTCATCCGGATTATCATCTGGTATTTCTTATGTTGAAACTCAACAAATTGATCCAATGTGTCTTCAAAGGCCAATCTACCCTTTAAGTATTGGATTGCCACCATATGGAGGGCAGTATGCCTTTTCATTGTTCCCTCCCAGAGAAAAACCATATGAGAGTTTACAACAAAGTTCAGGTCAAATTGGAATTACATCCAGCAGTTGGGTACCAATACTGCCTCAACAACCAAGGGTTGTATATTCAATGCAACCAGTCCACCCTGTGTCGAATATTCCCACTATACCTGCTATGGTAACTGCATCACAAGTACAAGCACTACCTGTTGTTGCAATACAATATCCTCTTGTCCCAACGACTCAATCACAACCTCAGGTTAGTGCCTCCTTATCTGGAGCGACTCAGGCTCAAACAAGCACTATGACTCCTCATATTGGTTAATCATCCAGTATTGGACAACAACAAATGGTCCAACAACCATGGCTGGTTTAATCTCAACAACCACAATTCCAGCAATCATATCAAGGACCTGAGCAACTAGTCTTTGTAAGTAATGGGCAACCGCATTTCCAAAGCGGTTATCAACAACCATATTATAATGGTTATGCCCATCAACCTTATCAAAGTTACCAGCATCAAATACATTATACTGGTATGTAAAGATCCACTGCTCAGGCGATTCCATCTTATCCTGGGTATGCTTCGCCTAACCTGAATCGACAGTTTCCCTTTGTAGCAACTCTAGAATTACCAGATCTAAACCAGCTGACGAATGATCCAATTGCTTATTCCCCTTGGTGGCCGGCGATTCCGCATAAACTTCCGTCAGATATTCCTAGATTTAATGGAAATCTGGGTGAAGACCCGTCGAATCATGTGATGACCTTTCATCTGTGGTGTTCATCTAACACTCTAAATGATGATTCAATTAGGCTTCACCTTTTTTAGCGAACGTTAACTGGTCCAGCAGCAAAATGGTATATCGAATTGCCTAGAGCTTCATTCGATAACTTCAGCACCCTAGCCACAACCTTTTTAACCCATTTTCAGTTACCAATAAGGTACGAAACAGGAACAGAGCTTCTTACCAATTTCAAACAGACAACGGCTACTCACATATCTGATCATATTCATGAGTGGCAACGTCGTCATAGAATGGTAAAAACTTACGTTCTTGATCAACTTTTAGCTGAATGGTTTATTAAGTCATTATTACCTTCCATTACAGAAGATGTGGCAAAGGGAGGAGTTGTCACTGAAGAGCAAGTTATTGCTCATGCGCAATATTTAGACTTGATTTATACTCAGTCTTGCATGATCTATGATAAAATCCCTGATGCTCCCAAACCAGAATTTTCCATTCCTCCTCCTCATAAATCGAACAATGAATCTCATGCCGGCGATGGCGTGATTGGTACTAGAAACATGAAATCAACAAAGGCTACATATAAAAAGGCCCGTAAGATTTCTAGTCAAAATGCAAATGATGAACTTCTTGCCTTGGAAGTAAATGCCTTGTCGATCGACAAGGGCAAACAACTGAAGCAACCAAGGGGCAAGAAGAAAAAGAAAGGGAGAAAAAAGAAGCAGGATGAGTCATCTCTTGAAAAACCTTCTGCAAGCCCTTCTGGGCAAAGGAAACCCCCTGCGGGGTGTCATATATGCGATGAGGATCATCGGACGAGAGATTGTCCACATAAAGCTGAAGTCAAGAAACTCTTTAAGAGTTCAAAAACCTCAGTAGTATTGACTGATCCGTTTCCAAACCCGGGAACCAAACTGGTAGCTAATCAAAATGCTTCCCGATCCCAAGTGCTTATGTTGTCTATCTCAGAGAAGCAAAATGATGCTTTGACAAGGAATAAAGATTACGGGAATCCACATTTGTCGAATAAAAAGGCTAATGAACAACCTAGTAGTTCGACAACAACTTTGACCGAAGTTGTGCCACCCATCATTCCTGAGCCAATGATAAATCCACCAAAGGGAGTAGTACACAAATCGACATTTAATCCTCGTGCCAAAGTAGCACAGAATTATAATATAGTAGAGGACCCGACCCAATCGCCGTCCGCTATGTCGACACTTGAGGTACTGCAAAATTGCCCCTCCCAAAAGCAGGCTCTATTATCAGTAATAGGTGGGATTGACCCAACGGATTCCAATCTTGTATCCTTTAATCACAAAGGATATGACCCTGAGTTACCAGCTCAACTAGCTTTCCTTATTCAAGTGAAAGCCCTCAACAAAACTGTTCATCGAACAATTATTGATGAGGGGGCATCTACATGTATTATGTCGATGAGTTGCTGGAAAAATTTAGGCTCACCACCCTTTTCGCGATCGTCAATGATGTTAAAAGCATTTGATGGACGATCATACACTCCATATGGGATTTTAAGTAACTTTCATGTTGAATTGGGGGGAAAACAGTAGAAATTGATGTTGAAGTAATCGACGGAAACCTCGATTACAACATCCTACTGGGAAGGCCCTAGATATATGCCATGGCCGCAGTTGTGTCGACCTACTTCAGGAATATTGCATTTCCCTTCCAAGGAGGAATTACAATCGTTGACCAACAAACATTTCTCCCCAACAGTTCAAAAGTTACGGGAATCATTCCAATGATCCATGGAAGCAATCATTCACTTCAAAATATTGGAGTAGGCCTCCTAAAAGACCCTGCCTTAATGGGTACTTTTTCCCTACTGCCTCCGAGTAATCTGGCAGAAGTGGCCACAGTGGAAACCTGCAATATGAAATCTTCTATATCTAATGGATTCGGAAGATTCCTAAACATTTTGTCAGCATGGATCATCGCCATTTTAGAAATATTGTAGCAATCAATTTTCTTGGATTGGGGGGCAAACCCAAATCAACGCTCATCGAGTTTTTGGATAGATAGGTCTAAGGAATATGGCACCTCTTCAGATCCTTGGTCGCATGTACATTCTACAAACGATGGAATCATTCAATCAATGATAATAGGAGAGGCACCATGGGAAGATTACCACCATCGCTCCCATCTTCCAGATTACCACGAAGATTATTCCAGCAACCTTAATCATCCATCAGTTTTTGATTTTCTATCAAATACAGTAAATACGGTAGATTTCGAGGATGGTTCTTTTACTGTGTCAACCTCATTTAAAAATGAAACAAATCCCCTTTCCAAATCTCAAAGGTAAACCTTCATTCCAACCATCGAGTTGAATGCAATGAAGCTTGGGGGGCATGCACCTTGATTTGCATTATTATGTTGGGGGCATGCAAACTTATCACGAGCAGTGTTACTGCAGGGTTCAAGCTCGTTAAAAAATAAACCCGCCATGAGCAGTGTTACTACAGGGTTCAAGCTCGTTAAAAAATAAACCCGCATCGAGCAGTTTTAACGCGGACTTCGTGCTCGTTAAAAAATAAACATAAGCAATAAGCAAATGTTTCTCCCAGCGTTTAAGCTCAATTTGATTTGCATTATTATGCTGGGGGCATGCAAACTTATCATGAGCAGTGTTAGTGTAGGGTTCAAGCTCGTTAAAAAATAAACTCGCCACGAGAAGTGCTACTGCAGGGTTCAAGCTCGTTAAAAAATAAATCCACATCGAGCAGTTTTAACGCAGACTTCATGCTCGTTAAAAAATAAACATAAGCAATGAGCAAATGTTTCTCCCAGCGTTTAAGCTCAATTAAAAAATGAACCAATTTTCGGTAAATAACCATCGTGAATGTAGTACTTCAGCCTTTGAAGCCTTGGTCGTGTTCTCATCATCACCTCCACTTTGTATTGGCCGATCATTCACCTCCATTTGATTGTTTACCCCTTTTGAGGAACAGCTGCGAAGAGTGATCCTATTAGCCATCCTTGTAACACTGCCGTGATTAGGAAATTCCAAACCTTACCTGGAATCAGCTGCTACCCAAATTTATCACTCGTTCCTCAAAGATGAATCTCCTTTAAGCTCTTTTCAACTGACTCGTAAAATATCAAAAGATTGCCGAGGCCTCTCCAGCTCATTAAAGGGACCAGAAGTGCTATCCCTCCTTTAGATTTTAATCTTTTTGGACCTGAGGGATTATTACACAAAAAGATCGAGCGCTTGTTTGTTTGGCTCGTTAAAAGTATTGAAAATTCATCCCTTCTGTATTGTTTTATACTTTTTCGGACTTAAGGGATTAGGTGACGAAAATGGATTTTTGGAGTTTCCTTTACGTCCCTTTTCAGACTCTCTAAAATTGAAAAGGACCGAGTTATCTTTGTCGTTAAACTCGTTAAAACCTAAGAGCGACAAACTTGTCCATAACAGACAAGAACGAGTTTCACTATCGCTAGGCTCGTTAAAACATAGCGATGAGTTTGCCCGAAGGGAAAATTATAGAACAAGCATATGTTATCCTCCTCAAGCTTGAAAAAAATAAAGAGGTACTGGTCAGCAATGACTGGGGAAAAATTGGGAAGAAAACTTGAAGAAACTTTGTTGGTAGCGAGTCGCTCTCGAACATGACACTTTCACTCCGCATCCAAGTCGGGTTTGGTTGTTTCATTCACCGGTTACATCACCATGGTCCCATCACACCATCCACATTTGGGGTTAATGCTACCAATCCATCACGTCAGTGTTGCTGATATGTTCAAGAAAAGTCACTCAGAGAATTCACCTGTGTCTCACCCGCTGCAATACATTTACGCTCCATTCTTTCATGACCGCCACCCTGAACCTTATATCACCAGATCGTTTTCACCTCCATTAAAATCATTTTCTCCATTATGTGTCATTGATGTGGGATTCATTAAGGCCCTCCTATGATGGATCGCTTCTTGTTGACATCATCTCATTATCCAAGAAGTTGATCTAGGAACACCCCTTTCAGTACTTTGAAGATTGCATGCCTCAATGGCAAGTTTCTCACTTCTAGCGACAGGTTTACATCAATGACCTTCGACTAAAAGATTTTGCGTGGTGTTCGACGCCAAGTCCTTTATTCACACCACGTGAATTGTACTGCAGTACCTTGAGGGTCATTATCATTATCGGTGATTCCTCTCGCGCCTGTTAACAACTTACATCATTGGCTGGTAATCAGGCGATGTCTTTCCATGTTCGACTCTAGAACATCTCTCACATGGATCGACTTGTACTTTGAGTGAAGATCGAATGAGATTGAAGACCCCAGATGTAGTTTCATCCATCTGGGCTGCAATATATATTCAGGGAAATAAAGACATCAAATGTACATCATTGATGCACAGGTAATCATCCAATCAAAGGGATGATGGTTCTACCAGAATCATCAGTCTACACTCAAACGATTGTCTGTCCTATGTACATAAAAATAAATTTATAAAGCTGAGCATGGGAATGCCCGCCTCAGCTAGATCATGAAAATATTATGAAGATAATGTATTGTATTGTATCTTATTACAGGTCTCCTCCCAGCTTGAAAGAACTCTGGACCCTCATGATAAAGCATTTCACCCGACATCAAAAAAGATTAACGACCTCATGCTTTAGGGGGCAACTGTTATAGACATTTTTGGGCACTGCAACCCCAAGCATAAAATTTCCATAAACCAAGGGCTCCTAAGTCCCTAAAAGTGTTGTTCCAACCCCTAAAGGAACAAGGTCAACTGATTACAGCTTCTCCCAGAAGTTCTCCATGAAAAAATACTCAGAATTAGTCAAAACATGATCATTTCACCTTCTCCATAAGTAAAGTGCGTTGCATCTCACCTAAGTACACTCAGTGGGTGCGTTGCATTTCAAAAATCCCTTCTATGGGGTGCGATGGGCGAGAAGAGACAAATGGAAGTGCCAATCCGCGAGGTGGAGAAGCATGGAATCTTCCAGAAACTTCTCATGTGACACTTGTCATTCTGAATTCGACCAAGAATGAGTAAGATATCATCAATCTCCAAGTGGAAGCAAGAACTATCAGAGGGAAGACACTAATCAAATCACAAGCTGACTCATCTGCCTTATAGATATCTATATATGGATCCCTCATCCCAGAGATCCAGGGGCTGGAATTTTGCATCTTGTAAGGAATTGCTGTTGGTTTCTTGAGACAACATCATAGTGTTGGGTGATCTAGGCTTTGTATGAGGTGAAGAAGGGCTTACTTGCTGAGAGGATGATGCTGGGTCAAAACAACTGGTTGTAACTCCCTTGGCTCTTTCTTGATTATCAATAAAAGCTATTCAAGTTTTCCTCCATACTCTTGTGTCATTTATGTTTTATGCACTTGTATGGTCAATTTACATCTGATCCTAGATTGTTTATGATTATAGATCCATGTTCTTGTATAGTGTTATGCTACTCTGATTCTAAAGGTACCCTGTGAAGCTGGGCATACAAGGAAGCAAGTAGCAAAGGACTATCAGAAGAGAGAGGAATCGAACTAGGAGCCAAGCGCAAGACAGAGTTTGGTCTCCTTTATTCTTCTCTCATCTATCTTTCATAAATGAAAAATGAAAGTAGCTTTACTTTGTTTGTTTCTAAGGTAGCTACCACACCTTAGTGGGATAAGCAGTTCTGTATAGACACTTTTCCCTGTAACACTTGCGTAGGAATCCGCAGTATTTGAGTACAAAATGTGCTTAGAATCCTTGATACCAAAATTTGTGCGAAGGGTATGAAAAATATTGGTAAATTATTGCACGTCTTGGTCCCTTCCCTACAATAGCTTGGTCCACTTTATGTATTTATCCTCATAACTTTTGACAGGGTAGTACTGCTCCTTGATGGTGTCCCGAAATGAATTCCAAGTGGGTAGACTGAAAATAGTGAGGCCGTACTTTCATCCTTCTACTCGCAGTAGGCTTTCCACCAGTCCTTGACGTGGGGGCTACTTTGAGAAGTGCAAAAGTGATATTTTCCTGGCTGGAAAAATCATGAACCGAAAAATATCCTTCTAGCAGATTTAACCATTTATCTACAAATTTTGCACCTATCTAACCCTCAAATATGTGAATGTCAAAATTAACTTGTACCTTAAAGGGTGTGGCACTTCCAGAGTAGTTGCTAGAAGTAGATGTGTCACCCCTAGGTAGTCGCTGAAGGATCTGGGAAAAGTTTTTGATCATCGCATTCCTTTGTCGCTCGAGGGCATCTTCAAGCAAAATTTTGATAGGATCTCCCCCCTCGTCTTTATTTTATTTTTCCATGGGAGGCCATCGGTGTTGCACTAAAAATTTTCACCTTGACATTCTGCAATCTGTGTCAGTCCATTACCACTCATACTTTCCTCTTTTGCAAGTCTTAAGCCTTAGTTCTTCATATCAAGCCTTGAAAATGAGAGAAAGCCCTCAAAAGTCTCTAAAACTCTGGTTCCACACTTTCTCTTTGCATTACCTATGGTCCCACAACTAATGGTCATGTCTCCTATGTACCTGACCGCTCTGTCTCTGTGTTATGGGTGCGGACCCCTGTAAAAGTTAAAAAGGCATGAGTATATTCTAAAAAACTCACTTTCAGTCATTTCTAGAAGCTTCTGGAAGGAATCTTGAGGTGGCAAGTTCGTTCTCTTAAAGTTCATGCATCCCATACCTTAAGGAGCTAACCCCTTGATGTGAGGAGCTTATCCCTTTGAAGGATGATTCTATCCCTTCATAGATGGACGTGTAACCTCCTCCTCTGCACTATAAAATGAAGCATTGGACTGGTTACTTGGGAGGTTAGAAGCTGAATATTTTTGAGGTGAAATGCTATTGGAACTTAGTCTTCTTAGTTGAGTTTTTATGAGGAGAGATTACATACCTCTATGATCTCATTTGGAAGAGTGTAAGGCTTGTCAAAGTAAAGATAATTCCTGTTTCGGACCCCAGGAAGAGCTTGTTCAACATCAAGGCTGAAAAGGTTGTAAGGTTCTTCTACTTCAAAGTTAATACAAATAAGTTTGTTTTTCTCAATAAGCTGTTGATTCATGGTTTATTTTATGGATTCCTTGATCACCATAATGGACATGATTTATGATATTTGCTATGCAGGTGCTATTTAATGTTTTCTTGTCTGTGATTTCAGGTTCTCAAAGGTAATTCTTTCGAACGATTGGAAGATGGCTACTACGAACAAGCGTTGGATCTAAGGTAAGGTCTTAACACCTCTATAGTTTTTATTTATAAATCGCATATGTCTAGAGAAAGATAGATTTGTTTATCTGTTTGTTGCTAGACTATCTTCTGATACTAGGGAGATCGATCTTGTCCACAAGATCGATTTATCCGGCCAACAAATTGGCAACTCCACTGGGGAACTGAATTTGGTTTTTGGTTTTCCTTTGTCTTTGACTTGAGAAACTTGTTTTCGTTTCTGGTTTTTGATTGATGTATGTTGGCTTGGGTAGTTTTTAGAATCTAGATTATTTTTTGTTTTTTTTGAAGTTTTCAGGGGACTGCACTTTCTATTTATAGACAGTGCGGGCATCTCTGCACTTTTCCTTTAGTAAACAGAGCGGTACCACACCTAGTTCTTCTGGAAGCTTGCGGACCCTGTAAATTTTATTGAAAAACCTAAAATAATTTCTTTCAGTTAAGTTTAGGTTTCATTTAGGATCTTTAGTGTCTACCCAGATCTGCATGTGTCTTGTCAAAAATCTCTTGTGGGTGAGTTCCCATGGTATTTTTGTTTTAGATGATTTTCCAGAAGTTTTGCATGCCTGGAGTGGTTTTCACTTGGTCTCTATAGTGACTCCAAGATTAGAAGCTTGACAAACCTTAGATTACCCTGGTATCTTTTCATCTTCTTGATGAGTTTGACTTGGTTGTGAAATCTATCCTTTGTGAGAAATAGATTTAGTTTTCTCCTTGCAAATCTTTGAACAAGCTTTGTCATCAGTTTTGAATTTCATTTTTATAAAAGAAAACATATCTGGGTGTTTTTTGATTGATTTGTTATTCTATACAAATGAATCCTTAGTTTACTAAACAACTAAGTAAAATGTCCTCAAAAATAATTGAAGCTTTTATTCAATTAGGTTTTTTAAAAGTTTTTAGATCTCAAGATTAGTTTTGTAGTTTTGAGTGTTTTCTAGAACTTGTAGATCTCTTTTGAAGAAAATTGTTTTTTGTAGTTTTGAGTTTTGAAAAAGGAAAGGGATTTATTGTGAGCATTAATAGTAGTCTTGTTTTGATTTCTTATTGAAAAAGACAAAAAAAAATTCTTTCCATTTCCATGTTAAAAGAAGGAATTGTTTCTTAAAAAATTGCATTCTCAAACTCTTTCTTTTAGCTAGAATTTAATTGAAGGAAAAACGAATTGTTTATCATTTTAGGTGAACTTTTTAGTGTTTTTGGAGTCGAGTCTTCACACCATAATAGTTTCATTTCCATACCTATTGACTTAAAGAACAACCCATAAAAGCAACGCTTAATTAAAATTGATCTAGTAATCTTTTTATTTCTAGGGCTCTTATCACCAATATAGCTTAGGCTAGTATCTTGGAGTAGGGAGTAATTAACTCTCCAAGATAGTTAAAACAAACAAGTAGCTATATCTTGCGGTATGAAATAAATCTAATAGTAATTGATACATTATGGGAAGATTCTCTTAAAGGAGTCAATCACGAGATCATATTCAAAACTTTGAGATAATCAAGTATGTTTCATTGGGAAAGATAGAAGATTTACGCGTATTATAAACGGTAAACCTTGGATTAACCATTGTCGAGGAGCCTGGGGTCACTTGTTGGTAAACCTCGGATTGATCATGTCGAGGAGACTTCAAGGGGATTGAGCTTTGTTACTCTTCTTTGTGCGTAGATCAGATCGTAGACTGTTCCCCCAGTTGTATTTGTTGTTGTTGGTAACCTTAGTGTCCATAAACTTAAGATTATTTCCTAAGGTGACGGTGAAGGAAGGGTCTCACTGTACCTGGAGTAGAAGTCGACTAGACTCACTTGGACTCTTTGGGGGGTTCTTTTCACTCAAGATGGTTTTGTGAAGAAACTTGTTCCAATCTGTTTCATTAAGCAGGTTGTCGGGGTAACTGTTCCAACCACCCTTTCTGTATTAAAATTCTACGACGTTGGATTTCATCACCAACTAGTGTTTTTAGTACAGGAAGTTATTGTTTATGTGTGTTTTGAACTCTTAGAGTTTTTAGGCGTGTGATTCAATTGTTTGTTTCTTTAGAGACTTTAGGTAGTTTTATTGAAATTTTATTTGTTTGTGTGTGATTGATTAAATATTTAATTGTGGCTGAATTACCGAGACAATATCGTAGACTTTAGGGGAAACCTCCTGAGTACTCACCAAGTCAGTTTGAAGGGCTACGAGCTCTTGTATCACCTAGTGACAATAGAGTTGGATCACCAGAAGCTGGAGAGTCATCTTTAATTGTTCATCCTGATTATCAAATACAAACAACAGAGTATATTTCTGAGCCAATTTCATTTTCTGAAGTTACTGGTAGTATTTCTCCTACCAGTGAATTAGTTGAAGAACCTGAAATTTCTGAGCCTGAAACTGAACCTGCTGCTACTCCAACTTCAGGATTTGCTTCTCCAACTTCTAGTGGTCTTGGTTCACCCAGGGTAGGAAATATCATTACCCAAAATCTTCCTTTTGGCCTCATTTCTATTGAAGAACTTGTTAGTCCAGACGAAGATGTAATTCTTCCCGAAAACCAACCAACTTTAAATCTTAGGGAGCGTGAATCGATATTATACAGTCCTTTTAGGAGTAACACTTGCTACGTATCATTGACAAATTTTTTAGAAAACCCGGGTCTTAGTTTTTCACCACCTCGAATTCCTTTTCATCCTACACCAAGAGGTTATTATCCTCCATTGAACATGTCAAGACAGTCATCTATGTTTTCCCAAACACCGGAAACATTTTTATATGGCGGTCCTTCTGTTCCTTCGGGGTACCAGTCACTCATTGGTACTTTTTCAGGAGGATCTTGTAGGAATTTACAGGGTAAGTTCCTCAGAAAGAACACCAAAAGGACACCGCTCACAACCAGATCACAGATCAATAAACCAGTATTTTTGACGTGGTTAAAACCCTCAAAGAGGGAAACAGTCCATGGCCTGAGCCAACACGGCCACTTCAGGCAATTTATTAATCAAAGAATGAAAATTTACATAAGCTTCTCTCATGCACGGATTACCCTACAAATGACCCTCCATGCGCTTTAAATAGAATTCATGGACCAATCGGGTGTCAAGCCACGGATCAAGTGTCGGTAATACCGAGGAGAGAATGAACCGTCGGATCACTACATATCGTGACCGTCGGATTGTAAGTTACAAAATGTACAACGGTAAAGAAACACACTTTACCTAACTCTATACCTAACTCTATGCTAGACCAAGTTGTACTTAACTATTTCCTATGTGTCGGAATATCCTAACATCCCCCCTTAAGAACAACTTGGGATAGGATTGAAGGATTTACAAATATGACACAATAGGAGAAGGAAAGAGGCACTAGAGCCTATCCCCCCTTAGTGACAACTTCCTGAACTCCAACCATAAATCGAAGTTTAGTGAACTTCGCCTCTGTGAGAGCCTTTGTGAAGATGTCTGCAACTTGATCATCTGTTGAACAATATTGCACTTCAAGAACATGGTTGTGAATGAGCTTTCTGATGAAGTGCATGTGCAGTTCAATGTGTTTGCTGCGCTGATGTTGAACTGGATCTTTGCATAGCTGAATGGCACTTTGATTATCACACCAAAGTGTAGTCGGATGCTGCTGCTGAAAGCCAAATTCTGACAGGATCTGACGAATCCACAAGGCTTCCTTACTAGCTTCTACGGCACCACGATACTCTGCTTCTGCTGATGAAAGAGAAATGGCACCCTGTTTCTTGCAAGCCCATGTAATAGGTCCTGAACCAAGAGTGAACACATAACCGGCAGTAGACTTCCGATCATCAGGGTCACCAGCCCAATCGGAATCAGTGAAACCAACCAATAGAGGAGATGCTTTGACACTGTAATGAATCCCAAAATGAACTGTACCTCGAACATAACGAAGTATTCTTTTAGCTGCTTTCCAATGACTTTCACGGGGGTTTTACATGAACCGAGCAACAAGGCCAACAACAAAGGAAAGGTCAGGACGAGTATGGGTTAAATACAAGAGTTTTCCTACAAGTTGACGGTATAATGTAGCATCAACTTCAGGAGAAGTACAAGTGACTGAGAGTTTGACTCCAGACTGAAAGGGAGAAGGGGTTGGCTTACAGTCTTCCATGTGAAAATGACGGAGAATATCACAAGCATACTTGGACTGGGAAAGGGAAATACCCTCCTTGGATTGCAAGACTTGAAGACCGAGAAAATAGTGTAAGTGTCCTAAGTCTGTCATTTCAAATTTCCTTTTGAGGCTAGACTTCACATGGTTTATAAGGTTGGGATCACTACCAGTAAGGATAAGATCATCAACATAAAGAACAAGGATGATAAGAGAGTTGCCCACTTTCTTAGTGTAGATAGTATTGTCAGAATGACACCTAGAAAAGCCAGATTCTAAAAGAAAGCTATCCATTTTGGCATACCAAGCCTGAGGAGCTTGCTTGAGACCATAAAGGGATTTCTTAAGTCGACAAACAAGGCTGGAGTCTGTTTGTATGAAGCCAATGGGTTGTTCCATATAGATTTCTTCATGCAAGTCCCCATGCAAGAAGGCAGATTTAACATCCATCTGATGGACTTCCCATTTGAAAGAGGCAGCAAGGGAAAGAACAAGGCGAATAGAATTCATTTTGGCAACAGGGGAGAAGGTTTCAGTGTAGTCAATGCCTTCAACCTGTGAAAAACCTTTAGCAACAAGACGAGCTTTATGTTTATCAATTTTCCCATCTGGTCCATACTTGGTTCTGTAAACCCATTTGCATCTAACAAGTTTTCGTCCCTTTGGTAAAGGAACAAGATCCCATGTATCATTTTCCAATAATGAATGATATTCTTCATTCATAGCTGCTTCCCAATCTGGATGGCCTGAAGCTTCTGCAAAGGTGTCAGGATCATAATTTACTGGAGCTTGAGCCAGTAAAGAAGAGGCTCTCTCGAACTGAGAACGTGTGCGTCGCTGATCTGTAGGATCACCGACAAGATCACCTGCTGCATCTCGAGTAGCACGAACCCATTTTGGAAGCTCAAGAGCTGAAGGAGGATCCTGAGATGGTGGGGGAGGATTGTCATCCTCACTTTCATCATCTGAAGAAGAAATGTTTTCAAAGGTAGAAGAGATAGGGAGAGGTGGCACATCCGCCGGACTAGGCTCGCAGGCCGATATATTTTCATCAAATTTTACATCTCTTCTAATGATAACATTTTTTGACTTAAATCGAATAAGTCTATAGCCTTTGACATCTTCAGAATATCCAAAAAAATTACATTTTTCACTCTTAGGTTCTAAAGCTTTATACTTTTCATCTGGAATATGGGCCCACGCTTCACTTCCAAAAACACGAAAGTGACTTACATCTGGTTTGATTGAGCTCCATGCTTCTTCTGGAGTGATATTCTTTAAAGCCTTAGTAGGAGTGCGATTTATTATGTAATTTGCACAGTTAATTGCTTCTGCCCAAAAACTAAGACCAAGTCCTTTAGATTCTAGCATACAATTAGCCATTTCCTTTAAGGTGCGATTCTTCCTTTCAGCTACACCATTTTGTTGTGGAGTATATGGAATAGTATGTTGCATTTGAATTCCATTCTCAGTGCAATAGTTGATGAATGTGTTTTTAACATATTCTCCGCCATTATCATATCTTAACTTAAGAATTTGATGTCCAGATTGTTTTTCAACAAAGGCCTTGAAGGCCAAAAAGGTGTTAAATACTTCACTCTTGAGTTTTAAGAAGTATACCCAAGTGCGTCTGGAGAAATCATCAATGAAAGTTAAGAAATACTTGCAACCAGAGAATGACACAACTGGAAGTGGACCACATAAATCACTATGCACAAGCTGTAAAGGGGCTGAGGCGTGCCAAGAGGCACGTTTTTCAAAACTGTCCCGATGATGTTTTCCGAGTACACATCCGGAACAAACACCATCTCTGCAAGATACCATAGGAAGACCTGTCACCATATTTTCTTTACATAGATGCTGAAGGGAGCGATAGTTTAAGTGACCAAATCGCTCATGCCAAAGTTTACTCACTTCATCGTTATGAGCAACAAATACTGATGGAAGATTTGATGACCCAAAGTTGTGAAACTTATACAACCTTGTAGAATCATCAGCAATGCCAGTAGCCAAAATCTGTTTAGGATCTTTTAAGTCCTTGATTACAACATCATGAGGTGAAAATTCAACGATTTTACCTTCACCTGAATGAGTTATCTGATATACAGATAAAAGGTTGCAGGATAAGGTTGGAACACATAATACATCATTAAACTGACCATTGTGTAGATGAACAGTTCCAATCCCTACAACATTAAGAGATCTATCATCACCAACATATATATTTTTGGTGTTACAATCATTTAAAGAAGAAAACATGGCTTTGTTTTTGGCCATGTGATAAGAAGCTCCAGAATCAATGAGCCACTCATGAGAATGAGAAGAAGAAGATACATTTAATGCATAGCCAGACTGAGATGCTTGACAACCACATGCAGAAAGTGCCATTCCTGAAGATGAAGTTGAAGTTGAAGATTGCCCCAAATGAATGTTATGCTTCTTCATTGCTGCTTCCAAGGCTTCCATCTTTTTAAAGCATTTTGATTCTAAGTGGCCATCTCGATTACAAAAATTGCAATGTCTATCAGTCTTCTTCCCTTTGTTTTTATTTGTCTTATCATTTTGTTGAAATGATTTTTCATTTTGGGGCTAAAATTGCTTAGGACCCTTGTTTGGTTTAGGACCATTCTTTTTAGGATATGACTTCTTAGGATTCTTTGAATTTGGTTGTTGCTGGGCAGCTAACGCTTTCTTGGAAGAGTTTCCAAGATTAAGAAGACCAAGGTGTAAGAGTTTTTCTTGTTCTCTTATTAAAGAATCACAAAAAGAGTCAAAGGAAGGGGGCTTGTAGTCTTTTCCTTGAGAAATGAAGGCTTCTCTTGTAGAATGGAAGGTGGAAACAAATACAGAGTAGGCTGGTCCCAACTTAGTAAGGATGGAATAAATAAGGTTACTATCTTCTTTCTTAACCTTAACACTTTCCAAGAGATATCTAAGGGTCTTAAACTTGGACAAGAAATCTTCAATGCAAGAAAAATTATTAGGGTCCAATGTAAGCAACTCATTTTCAAGTTGATGGGCTCTAATTTCATTTTTAATCCCAAAAACTTTAGTGATTTGTTCCAATGCTTCATTAGGAGTATCAAGTTCTGCAATATGGAATCTAAGATCAGGAGAAATAGACATCCCTATCAAACCACGTGCTTGATCTTGTCTATTTTTCCATTTAGCAACCTTATCTTCATCCTTCGGTTTCTTCTCTTGGCCTGTGGCTATTCTGTAGAGACCTTTACTTCTAAGTAAATCCTCAATGTAGGACAACCATTGGAAGTAGTTGGTGCTGTCAAGGGTAACTTGGTATTGACTTTCCATTTCAACAGAAACTAAAGCTGAAGATGCTGAAAGTAAGTGTTCCAATGGATAGATCTCAAAAAATTAGGCTGGTTTAAAAAAAACGGCTCTGAAAAAGGCTTCTGGATGAAGAAGTTATGGCTTTTTGAAAAAAAGTTGTTGAAGTTGCCAACGAAGTGCGGGAATGTGCGGAAATGCAAAAGTCCGCCCCCACAAAATGGAGACTTGAACCCAAGACCTCTACTCTCTTAAAATAGCTTTGAACCAATTGATCTATACAAAAAATTTGAGAGAGAGAGAGAGAGAGAGGGGGGGGGGCTTTGGGTTGCGTGCTTGCTTTGAGAAAGCTCTTTTTCCCTACAAAACAAAAAACACAAAACCCAACATGGACATGCAAAGAAAACGAACCTTATGGCTTGAAGTTAGCTTTAGCCGAAAAACTAAATATTTTCAAAAATGAACCTTGCGGCTCAAAGTTAGCTTTGGCCGGAAACTAAATATTTTCCTCAATGTTTCTGATTTTCCGAGATCACCCTAAGGCGCAGGGAAAAGAGCATACGCATGAGAAAAATCCTTCCTTTCTGTTTCTGATTTGCCCAGATTGCACAGAGTCACAGGGCAAAGAGCATACGCAGAAATGAAAGGTATAGATCCGGTAATAAAAAGGCTAAATAAACCGAAACCGAAATAAACAGAGAGAAAATAATAGTAAACTGCAAATAAACACTGCATACCTCCAAATCTTAAAAATGACGCAGCTAGGGCTACCGGAAACCTTTCGCGTGAAACTAAAGGGGTTCCTCACTGGAACAGATGCTCTGAACACAACAGAGCAGTCCTCTCGTCCCGAAAGCAGTCAGAAACAGCAGATCTAGGAAACGGCAATTGGATGCAGTTCTACCGGCTTCAGATTTGGATCACCAACGGACGCGGCCCTCAAATAGCTCTGATACCATGTAGGAATTTACAGGGTAAGTTCCTCAGAAAGAACACCAAAAGGACACCGCTCACAACCAGATCACAGATCAATACACCAGTATTTTTGACGTGGTTAAAACCCTCAAAGAGGGAAACAGTCCACGGCCTGAGCCAACGGGGCCACTTCAGGAAATTTATTAATCAAAGAATGAAAATTTACATAAGCTTCTCTCATGCACATATTACCCTACAAATGACCCTCCATGCACTTTAAATAGAATTCATGGACCAATCGGGTGTCAAGCCACGGATCAAGTGTCGGTAATACCGAGGAGAGAATGAACCGTCGGATCACTACATATCGTGACCGTCGGATTGTAAGTTACAAAATGTACTACGGTAAAGAAACACACTTTACCTAACTCTATACCTAACTCTATTCTAGACCAAGTTGTACTTAACTATTTCCTATGTGTCGGAATATCCTAACAGATCTCCTCAACCAATTGAACATGAGTTATCAACTGGTAATAATGGAGCTCAAGCGTTGGGCGTAGAAGAAATCCTTATGATGTCTGGTAGTATTCCAAATCCTCAACCTCAAGGTAGTCAGTTACTGCCTGGGGGGCAACCCCAAGGTAGTCAGTTATCGCCTAGGGGGCAACCCCAAGGTAGTCAATTACCGTCTGGGGGACAACACCAAGGTAGTCAGTTACCGCCTGGGGGGAAACCTCAAGGTAGTCAGTTACCGCCTGGGGGACAACCTCAAGGTAGTCAGTTACCGCCTGGGGGGCAACCTCAAGGATAGTACATACCTCAAGGTCAACCCAGACTCAGTACATACCTCAAGGTCAACCCAGACTCAGTACATACCTCAAGGTCAACCCCAGTTTCAATACATACCTCAAGGTCAACCCTCGTTTCAGTACATGCCTCAAGGTTATCAACCTCAAGGTCAGTACCCAACTCAAGGTTTCCAGCCACCTTCTGGTCAACCATTTTTACAAGGAACTGGAAATGTGCTTCTTAATTATCAGCCCTACGTTCAACTAGATTATGGTCCTCCATATACACAACCTTATATGGGTCCATACCCAGAAATGAATATGGTGTGGGATCCATCTCAAACTCAACAGAATATGCAACCTAATGTGCAATTATTTAATCAACCTGGACAACCTTTGGTTTCTGGTCCAACCCAACAACCTGTCCAACCTACTGTTCAAACCTCTACACCTGGTTTAGTTCAGCAGCCTGGGCCTAGCTCACTTCGAACTCCGCCTCAAACTTATGCTGCAACTATTGCAGTTTCTGTTCAACCTACCACACCTGTTTCTGGAGTATTTGTAGCTCTGGTTTCTATTGTTCCTGCATTAGTGCAAACTCCTCAAGCCTCTTTACCATAGTCAGGACCTACTGTTCAGACTTCGGTCCAGATACCTGCAGGACAAGCTGGTCCAAGTACGGTTGTCACAAGTCAACCGCAATTCACTTATCAACTATACCAGGGACAGTATCAATTCGGTCCTACTGTACAAAACCCAGTTTATCAGTATCAACTGTATCCTGGCTATACTTATCAATAGCCTCAACAACCTTAGTTTGGTTTGGTTAATCCTAGTTTCCTTGGTGGTTATAACATTCCTAATGAAAATCCAATTCTAGGTTATCCTAGATATCCTCCTCCTGGGGCTGGTCTTGTTACCCAAGGTTTTCGTGACCCTAACTGTCAGTTACCATTTATTGCAACTTTGGATTTACTTGATTTGTCGCACCTTACGAATGATCCGATTTACTATCTTCCGTATTGGCCGCCAATGCCTAATAAGTTACCCAGTGATATCCCGAAGTTCAAGGGTAAGTCAGGAGAGGATCCGTTAAATCATGTTATGACTTATCACCTCTGGTGTGCATCTAATTCAATCATTGATGATTCAATTCGATTACATATTTTTCAACAAACTCTTATTGGGCTTGCCACCAAATGGTACATTGAGTTACCACGAGGCTCTTTTTATAATTTCTGTCAGTTAGCCACTTCTTTCTTAACTCATTTTCAGTTTCCTGTCAGATACGACAATGGCACGGAACTGTTAACTTCACTAAAACAATCCACGCCCACATATATTTCTGATCATATTCATGAATGGCGATGTAGAAGGCATTTGGTGAAATTTTTCATTTTGGATCAAATTTTAGTGGAATGGTTCATTAAATCATTATTACCTAAAATCACTAAATATGTAGCTAAAGTAGGAGTTGTAACTAAAGAACAAGTCATTGCTCAGGCTGAGTACCTCAACCTCGTCTATACGCAGTCAGGTACTTTACATGAAAAAATCGTTGATCTTCCAAAACACGGTCAAATAACTACAGCTCCTTCAGGGTCTCATGCCGCTGATGGTATGATTGGTTCAGTCAGTACTAAAGTAAGAATAAATATTCAAAGAATTCTTCTCCTATTATAATTTTACCTGATTCCCCGACCGAAGATTCTTCTGCTGAAATTTCTGCCGATATCCATGTTGTAGAATCATCTACGGACAAATCAAAAACCGGTAGTAAAAAGAATGGGAAGAAGAAAAATAAACAAAACTCAAAAGAGAAAACGGATAAAAATGTATCTACTGAAGAAAAAGGTAAACCTCGCTATCCTTGTTTCATTTGTGACGAGGATCATTTTACCAAAGACTGCCCACATCGAGCAAAGGTTTAAAAAATCGTTAAAGGTTCTCAAATGCCTACTGTCTTGAAGGATCCTTTTCCTAATCAAGATAGTAATATGAATGGTTCTTCCTCGAATGCCTCAAAAGAACTCATTATGATGATGTCTCATGTTAGGATTGCGACGTAGTCGCAAGATTATGGTAGTAAAAATCATGTTGGTGCTAAAGAAGCAGAATCTTCTAATTCAAACACATCAACTACAACTCCTCCTAGTTCTGATCTGCTATAGATCGAGAAATCCAACTCTGAATTAGTAATTAAACCACCTGCTAAAGGTATACTTCATAAATTATCTTTCAATCCACATGTGAGAGCTGCTCAGAATTATAACATTGTCGAAAACTTAGCTATTTCCCCTTCAACAATGTCGGCTTTGGAAGTGTTGCAATCGTGCCCAGCACTGCATAAATTACTATTGTCTACTATAGGATCTATTGATATTCAGGATTCAAACCTAATAATCTTCGATTTAGAGAATAGTACACCCCACCTACCTCATCAAATGGCTTTCCAGATTCAAGTGTTAGTCAAAAATAGACCTTGCTTTTGGATTGTGATTGGTGAAGGAGCTTCTACGTGTATTATGTCGATCCAGTGTTGGAGATCGCTTAGTTCTCCCACACTCAATCAGTCTCCGACGATTCTAAAGGCTTTTGATGGCCGAGGGTTCCATCCTTTTGGTATTTTGCAGGATCTACCCATAGGGGTCGAAGGTAAAACCGTAAATTTAGATGTGGAAGTGGTTGATGCCCCTCTAGATTACAACCTTCTCTTGGGTTGTAGTTGGTCTTACGCTATGACTGCTATTGTTTCATCAGTATTTCGACTTATCAAGTTTCCCTATAACGGAAAGATCATTACGATAGACCAATTGACTTATTTCTCATCTGACCCAGCCTCTTCAAATAGTATTCAACACATCGATAAAACAACTATCCCTTACAAGGATGTTGGAGTAGGTTTGATTAAAGAATCTGGTTTACTAGGAACTTTTTCCTTCCCCCCTCCTAACGTATCACCTTCTATTGCAACTGTTCATATGATTTCATCAAGCACTATTGCTTTTGATGATCCTTGGATTGTACCTTCCGATTCTGAGGTAGATTCATTTGATGGCCTGATGCCTGTGAGTCTCTTTGAAATTGCATATCAGGCTATATAGTCGTTTTTTGACTCTTGTTCAACCGAAATTGATCCAATTAATGTGGTCCATGGGGAATCACTTTCGATATCAACCTCATCTTCAACAACATTTTCTAATCCTGTTCATACTAATGAGTAGATTCGTGAACTTTTATCTTTTGATGATCTACCATGGGAAGATCTTCATCATTGATCTTCATTTTTACCTGAGCTTGATCATTTTGAAAATGATTTTTCATCTATTTTTACTACTGACTATGTCAAAGAACCACAGAATCCATTGCAACATCCTAATTTTGAGTTAAATTTTGGAAATATCTCTCGAACGATTCCTATTGACATTTCAGTTAAACCCAAAATTATTGAAAACATTCATATAGGTGCTTCCTGTATGGATGATGAAATCCAAACTTATAAAGCCCTATTTCAAGAATTTCGCGACGTGTTTGCCTGGTCGTATGAAGAAATTCCAGGAATCGATCCATCAATTGTTGTCCATGAAATTAAAACTTACCTGGATGCTAAACTTGTCCGACAACGTTTGCATTAGATACATCCAAGAAAAGCCGCTACTATTAAAGCTGAAGTTGAGAAATTACTTCGTGCAGGTTTCATTTATCCAATTCCTTTAACCGATTGGATATCGAATATTGTTCCTATTAAAAAAAAGCAAGGAACGATAAGAATATGTATCGATTATAGGGATATTAATCGAGCTTGTCCTAAATACAATTATCCAACCCCCTATATCGATCAAATTATTGATGACTATGCTGGCAGTGAAATGTTCTCCTTTATGGATGGCTTTTCCGGTTACAATCAAATCAACATACTCCCTGCTGATCAACCTAAAACAAATTTCATTTGTCTGTGGGGAACATTTTCTTATTGCAAATTACCCTTTGGATTGAAGAACGCTGGAGCAACTTTTCAAAGGGCTATGTCGTACACATTTCATGACATCAAACACATTGTGCAGCCTTATTTCGATGATTTACCTGCCCATTCATTGCGTAAAGCTGATCATCTCACTCATTTATGAGATATCTTTATGAGATGTAGGCATTATTGAATTAGGATGAATCCACACAAATGTGTATTCTATGTAGAAACAGATCGTTTACTAGGATTTTTTGTTTCAAAAGCTAGCATTCGTGTCGATCCATCAAAGGTTGAAGCTATTGTCAATCTACCTCCTCCTTCGACTCTTTGCCAACTCCAAAGTTTGTAAGGGAAAGCAAACTTTTTACGTCATTTCATTTCTAACTACATCGAGATAACGAAAGGTTTTACCAGGTTGTTGAAACAGAATACTCCATTCTTTCGGGATGAGATCGCTGACAAATCTTTTGATGCACTTAAACACGTGTTAACCCATGCACTATTACTGCATTCTCCCAATTACAACCAAGATCTCACCGCTTCTCATTCCACTATTGGCATGGTTTTAGCTTAGGAAGATGAATTCAACAACGAACACGTGATTTAATATCTTAGTCGAACTCTGCATCCGACTGAGCTTAAATATTCACATGTGGAGAAATTGGCCTTGGCAGCCGTCCAAGCTGTCTAAAGATTTCATCACTACATCTTATTACACAAAACCATGGTAATTTCTCATTGTAACCCTATGATTTATATCTTGACCAAACAATTGCTAGGGGCCAAGTATTCCAAATGGATATTTATTCTACAGGAATTTGACTTGGAATTTGAAAAATCTAGGGTAAAGAAATCTTTGGTTTTTGCCAAACTGAGGTGTGATTTCCTGTGTCCTGATACTGAAATAGTGGCGGAGCAGCCCATTTCGGATGAATCCTTGTGTCTTATCAGTACTCTTGATCCTTGGTATGGAGATATTATTGTTTATCTCCAAACCCAATCTTTTTGGCCTGAATTCTCACGATCTCAGCGACGGAAAATATGTTTCCAATCCCAACAATACAATATTATTGGTGATACACTCTATCGTCGTGGTGCGGATTCTATTTTCCGACGTTGTCTAACTCATGAATAAGCTAAAAAGGTTCTGAATGAATGTCACTCTGGAGCATGTGGAAGTCATATGTCTGGGTATGCCAAAGCCCAAAAGATATTGCGCGCTGGGTATTTTTGGCCATCCTTATTCAAAGATTGTATCTATGCAATCCAGAAATGCCACAATTGTAAAATATTTGATCGTAAAATGCGTGCTCTACCTGCTCCTCTCCACCCTATAATTGCTGTCGGTCCTTTTGTAAAGTGGGGTATTGAATTTATTACATGTAACCCTCACTCGGTCGGGGGGCATGTGTATATTATCCTAGCGATATATTATTTTACTAAGTGGGTCGAGGCGATGCCTACATTTTTTGTAGATGGCAAGACTGATGCAACTTTTGCATTCAATCATATAATTGCTAGATTCAGTGTCCCTCAAGCTATTATTACTGATCATGGAAGTCATTTTCGAAACATCATGATGACTGAACTGACAGATCAACTTGGCCTGCGTCACAATAGTTCTACTCCGTATTACACGCAGGCTAATGGTATGGTTGAAGCTATCAATAAATATTTAGTCACTATGATCCAATGAATCATTGGTATTCATAAGTCGAATTGGCATACCATGCTATTTTCAGCACTTTGGGCATATTGGACCTCAGTGAAAACATCAACTAGTTTCACTCCTTTTCAACTGGTCTACGGTTTGGAAGCAGTGTTACCTATTGAATGCGAAATTCCATCATTACAATTAGCCATAGAATTAATCTGAGCCACTTCTGAAGAGGAGAAATGTTTTTTGTACTTAGCTCAGCTAGATGAGAATCAACGCACTGCTACAATAGCAAACGAGACTCATGCGAAACGAATAAAAGCTCAATACAACTGAAGTGTTACTCCTCATAATTTTTCAAAAGGGGACCTAGTTTTACTATATGATCAAGCAAACGATAAGCTAGAGGCTGGAAAATTTGTACCTATGTGGCATGGTCCTTATATTGTTAAGCGAAAGCTGGCAAAAGGGGCTTATGAATTGGTAGATTTTGACAGTGTCTCTTTGGGTAAACCCAGAAATGGGCTTTATCTGAAGAGATATTATGCTTAAATTTTGGTGTGGAGATTTTTTGTTAGATTAGTTTCTTTATAGCTGGTGTGTTTTAGATTAGAAAAGTGTGCCTAGTTTAGAGAGTGCTTTTATCACTATTCCTGCTTATCTTGATTTTACTCTTGATATTGCAGATGTCGACGTCTCTTCAAACATACATTGGTTTTGGTGATGGTTCTTGTCATAGTACATGGAACATTTCTTCTGCAGCTTGGCTCATCCATTCACCCTCTGATGAGTTAGTATCTATGCATGGGGTAAGCTTCGGTCAAACAATGAATAACATTGAAGAGTATAGTGCAGTGATTGAGTTATTATCTGAATCCATCTCATTTGGGATTCAAAGTTTGATTGTTAGGTTAGATTCTAAACTCATTGTATTATAGCTTAACAGGGTTTATGCCATTAGAAATCCAGTGTTATTAAGATTATTTTTGAGAGTTCGTCTCTTGGAACATGAATTTGATTACATTGAATATCGGCATATTCCAAGACATTTAAATACATTAGTAGATGCAGTTGCTTCTCGTATGATAAATAGACATTTTCAATAATCAAAACAATAAATTTAAAAACATTCAATAACATGTTACACGAGATAAGCTGGTAATAATGATATATCATAGTATAGAAGAAGTGTGTCAAAATATACATTGTCTTCGATCATAGGTTGAAAAACACCTTATGATCGGCAAAAATGACAGTACAAAAAGACAAAAATGTCATGTGAGTCTACAAAATTGATCATCCTATCCTTGGTGATGATCACAATAAGAAACCACTGCTTGGGCCACCCTACATAGGAACCTCCTAAAAGGTCCTAGGACCCCAATCACATACCTCTGTAACCTAAGTTGAATATCATCTATGCTAGTCTCTAGAATATCTAATGTCAAGCGCTCTAGATGATTCTCCAAGTCGGTTAGGATCTCTGCTGATTGGTCCTGTGGGGCTGGTACTGATGCAGCTGGTGTCTCCTCTCGTAAGGCTAGAGAGTGGCTGGTAATCGTGGACCCACATCTGCATTTAAAACTTTTAATTGTTAGTTTTGGACGATTTAAAAAATAAAAAAATTTAAACTTAGAAAGTGTTGAAAATGATTTTACCTGAATCATCCCATTACTCTCCTGGTGGAAGAGTCATGTCTGGGTCAACGCGATAATCCATCCCGGCATATGGAAAATCTTGAATCACAAAAAGTTGGTTGTTCAACCAACGAAAATACTCAGGTGGAAATTGAACAACCTCTGAACCCTCCTCAGGGTGGTGGGCCATCAAAGCAATCCAACGCATTATCCTAGGCTCTTGAGGAAGAGCAGCATCAATAGGAAGATGTTGCGGGGCTAGCATAGGGATCCTCTCTAGAGCAACGCTGACAATGATAAAACCATATCCAATGTTTTTCAGTTGTCCGTTCTTTGCTTTGGTTAGTTGGCCTTTTACATTTGCCAACACAAGCTCGCACTAGTTGAATATGGTGCCTCGATAACAGTCTACAGCCATCTGCATCTGGGATCTAGTAGCCACATGCAATGCTATGCTCCCGCATAGCCTGGTAACAATGAATGCAATAAACTTAAGTTTAGGATGGTTGATAGTTTTAATATCAATCCGTTTGTCCTTTGTTTGATCATTGCAAAACTCCAATCGGAGACTAGCGACAGACTGGCCACCTGGCCTAGTCCCGAAAAGAGATAATTGTTCACCTCTCTTGGGCAAACCAGTCAAAAAATATATGTCCTCTAGCTCGATTTCGAGCTGGTGGCCACCAATCATGAAACACTGGTCCTATATGTTCTACCTATCTACCAGCCATTGCAAGAAGTCTACTTGGGCCCTCATGTCTAGTATGACCCAGAACTTAAATAGTATGCATGCACTCAATGCCTGCAATGTGGGCGGATGATTTATTGTGACAAGATCCACATCCTCATGCCCGTGTTCTCGCAAAATAAGCATTTTGAGTGTCCTATAATGCCAAAAAGACATATTAGAACAATTTAGTTCAAAAATTTTTGGGCGAGATTGGAGAAATTTATGTTTTTCAAATCCATTTTGCAAGGTCCGCACCCACTGCCTACAGACAGTGCATAGGTTCGCATGTGTTGTAAGCAACAGGTGCAGACCCATGACTTTTTTCGTTGTAAAAAAAGTCGGGGTCTGCAGGGGCCGCGTGTTGCACCTGCGGACCCCCATGATCGATTTTCTAAACTAAATTCTCCCTCCAAAATCAAATTTAAGCCTAAAAATGAAATGTAAACGGATGGAATGCAATATTAGGAGGATGTGGATTACCTGGAGCTAACGGTTTTCGATTCCAACGGACGGGTTTTCCAGAATCTTCACAGGAATTTTCTTACCCAAAAGCTCTCACTTCTCACTCTGAAATCAAATGGTAAAAATGAACTTATAAAAGTCCTTTTTATAAGTTTTTTTGAATAAATGATTTTTTAATTTATTTATTTTTCACTTTAAAAAGGTAATTTTTAAACACATTTTTATTTATCTTAAACAGGTATGAGTAATGTTTTGAGTTTTTGTGCAGAATATTGGATTTTTCGAGAAAATTGATCATTTTTCAACAAAGAGTATACTTTTATCACTTTTTCGAACTCTTTCAAAAAATTTACAAAAAAGCGAAACATTGGAGTTCTCTTTAAGCTCTTTTCTGACTCGTAAAATATGAAAAGATTGCCAAGTTTTTCCCCTTTTTAACTCGTTAAACGAAATTAAAAGGACGGTCCACTTACAGCTCTTTTCTGACTGTATAAACATGAAAATATCGTCGGACTTTTGTCATTTCAAGTTCAATACTGGTTATGAAATGACGTGTCTTCAATCACTTTTTTACTTTTTCAGATTGGAGTCACTAATTATGAAAATTACTCCTTGATCTTAATGGTCAAGCAGTTCTTTCAAGTATTATTTTATACTTTTTTGGGCTCGAGGGACACAAATTTATGAAAAGGGACCCCCATGGAGTTTTCTTAAGTTTTTCTTCTGACTCCCTAAAATTGAAAAACACCGAGTTTTTTGTATACTGGACTCATTAAAATTTAACAGTAAAGGACCTGTTCAGTTTTAAAACAGGAACAAACCACTCCTTCTTAGGGTTCGAATTTTAAACTAAGTTGGACTCATCCGAAGGATGAGCTTATAAACAAGCAAATGTTATCCTCCTCAAGCTTGTCAAAAATAAAGAGGTACTTGCCAGAAATGGTGGGGGAAAAGAGAGAAAAATGAACCTATTTGTTACACTTTGTGTTTTAGAAAAGCCGTTAACCACTCTTGAACACGAAATTTTTTGTTCACCTGGGTTGGGAAATCCTTTGCCTAACAGTTAATCAAACCATATTGAAAGTCTTTAGCTGGTTTCTGTGTTAGAAAATTATATATTATGGAGCAATGGAACACATAAAATATTGCAGAAATATAAACACAGAAAACACATAAAACAAGAGAGACACAGATATATGTGGTTCACCCAGTTTGGGCTACGTCCACCTCGAACAGCCAGTCCTTCCTTTCTATTATCTAGCAAAATGAAGAGACACAACCTACAATAGATCCGCTGTAATATCCTCTGTTTTCTCTCACAGTCTCACCTCTCTATTTCCCGCTCACAGAATACACATCTATCACACAGCCTCAAATACAATGCCCTCATACAAAGAGAGGGGTTGCCTTCTAGGGCAAAAAACCCTAAACTAAACATAAGTTCTACCATCAGATCATCCGCCTAATGAACGACCCAGATTGCCTAGAAATTACTATACTTTTACAAGGCAATTTTACAGCTGTTTTTAGCTTCGGGGGCGCCCTGGACCCCCCCTGCAACGAATATTTTATGGGTGGCGTTGCCACCCCCATTTCGAACTAGGGTCCAATGTGGCGATACCTTTGAATATAGAAGATAATCAGGCTCCACACCCAACATTCTGGGTATTAGCTTTGGGTCAATTGTCACCAAACCATCTACAGTGTTGTCATGTGTTCATGAGGTTAGTTCAAATAAAACATTCATTTGTAGAATATCTGTCATCCATTTTTGACCATCCATGAGTCAGTCCTTGCCAATATATTTCTTCAAAACTTGATCTATGATTTTGTGTTGTGGGCTTGCCTACGACAGATCGCTTTCTATTGACTTCAACTTATTATCTAGAAAGATGATCTAGAAATTGTGAGTACCTTGAAATTTGCATACCCTAATGGCAGGTTTCTCACCTTCAATGACAGGTTGCATCATTGACCTTCGATCAAAGGATTCTATGACATGTTCGACATCAGCTCATTTATTCACATTTCATGGATTGTACTGAGTACTTTGAGAGCCATTGACATTACTGGTGGGTTCTCTAACACTGTTAATAGTTCACATCATTGACTGGTAATTAAGTGGTTTCTACCATGTTCGACTTCGACACATTCATTCACATGGATAGATTCGTACTAGTTCAAGAAGCAGGAATCAAGACCCTAGATCTAGTTTCTACCATCCAGGCTGCAAGGAATTTTGTTATTCATTATACAGTGGACTATTCATAAACAGATGGCTTCACCCATACTGTGTCTATACATGTCTATACTCTTGATGTATTACAAAACCATTCCTGTATCAGAACAATTTAGTCAGTTTTGATCTGAGTATGGGAATGCCTACCTCAGCGACGATATGTTCTCTCACACACACACATAATCATATATATATTGCATTGAATGTTTTTACAGGTTCCGACTGGGGTGTCCATAGGATGATCCTTGAAATGATAAAGTACTTCACTTTTCATAGATGAAAAACTCTATCTTCATCTATTACAGACTTCGCACTTTAGGGGGCAATTTGTTGCACTAAAAATTGTCACTTTGACATTCTGCAATCTGTGTGAGTCCATTACCACTCATACTTTCCTCCTTTTCAAGTCTTAAGCCTCAGTTCTTCATATCAAGCCTTGAAAATGAGAGAAAGCCCTCAAAAGTCTCTAAAACTCCGGTTTCACACTTTCTCTTTGCATTACCTGCGGTCCCACACCTAATGGTCATGTATCTTGCGTACCTGACCGCTCTATCTCTGTATTATGGGTGTGGACCCCTGTAAAAGTTAAAAAGCCACGAGTATATTCTCAAAAACTCACTTTCAGTCATTTCTAGAAGCTTCTTGGAAGGAATCTTGAGGTGACAAGTTTGCTCTCTTAAGGTTCATGCATCCCATACCTTAAGGAGCTAACCCCTTGATGTGAGGAGCTTATCCCTTTGAAGGAGGATTCTATCCCTTCATAGATGGACCTGTAACCTCCTCCTCTGTACTATAAAATGAAGCATTGGGATGGTTACTTGGGAGGTTAGAAGCTGAATATTTTTGAGGTGAAATGCTGTTGGAACTTAGTCTTCTTAGTTGAGTTTTTATGAGGAGAGATTACATACCTCTATGATCTCATTTGGAAGAGTGCAAGGCTTGTCAAAGTAAAGAAAATTCTTGTTTCGGACCCCAAGAAGAGCTTGTTCAACCTCAAGGCTGAAAGGCTTGTAAGGTTCTTCTACTTCAAAGTTAATACAAATAAGTTTGTTTTTCTCAATAAGCTGTTGATTCATGGTTTATTTTATGGATTCCTTGATCACCATAATGGACATGATTTATGATATTTGTTATGTAGGTGCTATTTAATGTTTTCATGTTATGAAACTAGCTCAAGAAAAATATAGAAAAGATAGATCAATGCCTTAGAATTCAGCCTCTTTGAGGGGTCAACCTCCTTTACATTACATAAATGAACAATTCTTTGATGATTCAAATGACAAAACCTCCTTTCTATATATAGGAGTCTAAGAAGTCACAATATAACCCAGCCGACCTAACAATAATAATATAAAGCCACAAAAATAACAATAGAGGTATTCTATGGGGCACAGTAATAAAAATATGGGGACAACATGCGCACAACAATATTAATAAGGGGTATAACTACAATAGTAATGGGGTAATCACTAGTATTCTAGGGACCTATCATGTCCCTCTCCTTCAAAAAAAGTGTTGTCCTCAACGCTTGAGTAGTTATGGATGCTTCTGTATAAAATTCTCATCCTCCCATGTGGAATCTTCAGTGGATAAGTTCTTCCACTTGATGAGATACTCCGAAATTGATCGATTTCATAGCTGTCGAGTTCTTGTTTCTGTGACTGCTTCCAGTTCCAATATAGTTTTTCCTTCCTCATCAAGTTCTGGAAATATTGTTTGAACTGGGAGCTTGTCACTTATAACCTTATTTAAACATGAAACATGGAAAACTAGGTGCACTCGGGAAGCTACAAGAAGCTCTAATTTGTATGCCATAGTGCCAATCTTTTGCAACACCTTGTATGGACCATAATAATTTGGTGATAATTTATTATCCTTCTTAGCTTGCTTGAATACCCAATCACCTACATCAAAACTTTTTTCGCTGCGATGTTGATCTACCTGTTGTTTCATTCTATTCTGTGCCAACACGAGGTTATCCTTTAAGCATTGGAGGACTTGTTCTTGATGTTCAATGTGATGTTACACTGAAACCCATAAACAACCAAAACCCTAATCTGAGAAGATGTAACACCAAGAGTTTATGGGCCCCATTGGGGTTAGCTGGGCAACCAACTTTCTGGGGTCATGACTTGGTCATATTATCTCTATTTGATGTGCATGATACCTCATTGGAAAGATATCTCCAAGGACTAAGACAACGAAAGGTGAATTATTCAAAGTCGTTGGAGGTAGATTGCCAAAAAAACGTCGTTTAGGGCCTCAAAATGGCTCTAGAAGTTTAGGACCTGAAAAACTGCTAAAAATAGTAAACTATGCTACAATTAAGGAAATGGAAAAACTGAAAGAAACAATGATGGTGGTCTAAGTGGAATTGGCGGGTGACCATCAATTCCACCTGGAGCATTCTAACACCACTGGAAAGCTATTTTTCTATAGAATATGAGAAAAAGGTGCAACACTAAAGCAACAAAGTTTTACCCACAAAAAATATTGTTTGATGACTCAAAATTCTCCTAGAGGGTTTCAAACCCCGATTTTCCAAACTTGGTCTTGCTACTAAAAATGTTCTTGTAAGATGATTCCTCTATTTTTTCCATTTTAAAATCATTAAGATGGATGAAAAAAATATAATGATCCAATCAATATCACCTGCATAGTGGCCTCCCACAACTCCTTTTTGTCCTTCTAACAGAATTAATGACCTCTCATGTTCCGATGCATGCCACCGAAGTATACCATTTGCACCTTGGATAGGCATCTTGCTATTAGTTAGTAATCGACAACCCTCACCACTAGTTGTTTCTTCTACATAATGGTATAATCTGTTGGGGATATTGATGAGCCCCAAATTTGGTAACATTTTGGGCTCATTTGGCCTAACTACCCTTGCTCACCCCTTCATTTTTCATAACTTATGCATCATTTTTTTAGTATATTCATGTCATTTGTACGAAGGAGGGCAATCAATATTCCTAGGTGGCTAACACATGTTTATTTCAGGTTTTTTTGACATTTAATGGAGCAAAACCACGCAGATGAGGGCTAGGAGACAGCCAAGACGGGATTGAGGTTTTGTAGGAAGGTTGTCCACAACATTGAATGGCCTTCCTCGTGATCTCCACCCCCAACTCCGAGCTCCAACAGCCACCACCATCGAGCTAGAAGGCAGCCAAACGGATTTTGAGGAAGCAGCAGATTACTCTTAGTTTGGTCAACCAAACCCCACTAATTTAGGAGTCCAGCTTGGCCCTCGTAATGTATAAATGATGAGGCTATAGCCTTCAATGGGGACTTTTGAAAACTTTGTTGCATATTCTGAACTACGAGCTGATAGCTCTGTTTTGCTCTTTGTAAGCCATTTTTGGCATGTTATTTGACTTATGACTATTATCTTTTAATGAAAAGCAGGCAGATTTGAGTTCAGTTCTGAGTTCTTAGAGGAGCCATAGCTCTCGGGGTTGGGCCCAACCTGAGAGAAATAGGCCTCCTTCCTTTGTATTGTTACCTTTCTTTCAGCATTGTATTTCTTTTCCTTTACATGCATTTGGAAACACAGTTTGCTGAGTTGAATTTCTTGGTGTGGTTAAGTAGGTTAGTTTTATGAACAAAGTTGCTTTCAGTAGTTTAGATTAGAGTAAGGAGATTGGAGTTAATCAGAGTTCCAAAAAGGGTTGACTGCACACTCACTTCCACCTCTGTTTAGAGACTGGAATTGCAGACCGTGCCACCCACCAAAAACACTGTTTTACATGTTCATGCAAGCTTTGATGCAATGTTCTCGTTTGTAGCAGCATCCATGCGTTCAGATCTTGTGGAATGAATCTTTGCTTCAGTACCATGCAAGAGTTTCCTTACAAAATCACGTTGCTGTTCTGTGGTTTCATAAAAACAGTTAGAATAGGTTGATGAAATTTCGGTTATGTGTAAGACATGGATGATTTGTTTCATTTACACTGTGCAGTCCTACTCCCTCACTCCCTTATCCTTCTAAGCCGTGCCTAGGCCATCCACTCATCTCTCAGTTAGACCACTTTCCTCCTAACTCTTCTATCACCCACGTGACTCTACCTTTTCGGCCTTCCATTTCCTCTAACCTCCTCTAGACCAACCAACTTTGCACACCCCCCTCTTCATCTCATCTCTCTGTCCATAAGCCATCACAAGCTCCCCTCCTACCTCCCTGTCCATCCATATAGCCTCTTCCACTCATCCATCACCCAAAAATCCTATTGCAGAACATCCTGTAGGAATTACTGAACTTCCTGTAGAAATTCTGAACATCCTGTAGAACCCCTGCAGACTTCTTGTAGAAGCTTGTAAACACGGTTTCTAGGCATCTAAACTTTATGAACTTCTCTGAAAGGATGTTAGGGATTCCTTAGACCCTCTCTGAGCCTTCCTGACCTTTTCCAAGCATTTCCCTCCTTGATCTATCCCTGCACAGTCAAGACCCAGTTAGAAGCACACACATAATAATTCCAACAACTTGAACAAAAATACAAAAATATGCTTTCTTTAGATCAAAGTAGTCTAGACACATGCATCTCACCTTCCTAGAAGTAATGGCACCTCTTTCAGTAGTTTGCATTCCCACCTTTGCATCAGTAGGACTAGCTGGTAGAATTAGGGTTTGCTAGGGTTTTCATTTCTTGTTGGCTTTCAGTTCCTTCCTACAGTAGGTTAATTTCCTTTGAGATAGCTTTCGTTCATCGGTTAAAAAGCTTCTTCTGAGAACTCATAGAAGTTGGCTTGAGCCCTAGCGGACTTGTGCCAGCTGACCAAGTGACAGCTGCGACAAGAGCTAGTACTTGTGCATACAACACCGTCGCTTCCAATTTTGTTACGAACTACCGGGTTGATAAAATTAGAGAAGGAAGCTCCAGGAGTTGTAGCATTATTGCTACAATACTGGAGCCCACCATCTTTTTGGCGCCGTTTCTGGGGAAGCATCAGAGTATTAGTAATTGTTGCTTTTCCTCTATTTTCCTACTCTCACCTTCTACCAAGTAGTTTATTTTATTTCCATTCTGCAAAAGTAGCATAGACATTTCCTGCTTTCATAGATTAACATTTCAATTCCGCAATTTCATTTTTGCAAGCGTAGATTAGCACTCCAATTCTGCAAGCGTAGACTAGCGCTTCCATTCCTGCAATTTCATTTGAGCAAAATAGATTAGTCCTTTCCTGCTTTCATTTCAATTCTGCATTTTCATTTCAGCAAGATAGTTAGTTGTAGATCAATCTATTTCAGTTTTTGCAGGTACCAGAGAAAAAAAAAACAAAAGCAATCAAAAGTCTTTCCATTTCATGCCTCGTAGGAATCAAGATAAAACAGGAAAATTCTTACCCAACACCCCCACTACATCACTGAGTCACCCTTCTCTCTTCTTTGGTGACAGTGATCCAGAAGAACCTATAGGTGAACCTCCTGAGATATACGAAGATCCTATAGCAGAAGAAGAGTTAGAGACCATTCCATCTGAAGCTATGGCTAACAATAGGGGAGAAGATGAGAGAATAGAAGCTGCCTTCCCCATCCGAGAGACCAATGGAGACATGAAAATGAAGAACATTAACCCCTCCTCTTTACCTCACTTCCATGGACTGACTACTGAAGATCCTGATACCTTCCTGTTTGAGTTTGCTGTCCTTTGTCGAAACTATGACTATACTGAAGATGAGCAGAAGCTGAAACTCTTCCCCTCAACCCTTAAGGATGCAGCATTACGTTGGTTCATGGGCTTACCTGGGAACAGTATCACCACTTGGGCTCAGATGCAGCAAGCTTTCAATACCAAGTACCGGGACTACTGTAGGTCCAAGGAAACCAAGGGAGAAATCTTTCGGATGACCATGGGAAATGATGAGTCCTTGGAGGATTACGAGGAAAGGTTCCAACTTAGCTATAAAAGGGCCAGGTGCACACTTGACCTTGAATCCCTCAAGTTGGTCCTGCTCCGAGGAGTCCTTGAAGACCTCTTAGATACCCTTCACATGTTAGCTGGAGGAGATATTTACCAACTATCTTATGAGGACATAAAGACTGTGTTTAGAAACCACTCTAGGGCAGCCCGGAAACGAGGTAGAGGAAACCTCCTCTCAACTGGTATTCCTTTCTCCAAACATGAGTTTGCAAATCAATTAGAGGATCTCAAGAGTGAGGTGAGACAGACCATTGCCATGGAACTTGATACATTCAGGATCCAACAGAAGAAGGAAGAAGCTGAGAGGGCCTTGGCTATCTTCTGCACTAGGTGTACAAGGAAACACCCTAAGAACGAATGCCCATTACATTCGGTTGAAGTATGTTTTGTTTGTGAGGAGGACCACCCCACAAACCAATGTCCAACCTTACCTGGGCTTAAAGCCATGTATCAAGGGACAGAAGCCCCCACCGAACCTCTCTATTTCCTCAACCAAAGGAGGCCACAAGGACCTAGACCTTACCAGCAGGGGATGCAAGGGGCACCCCAAGCTTATTACAGCCCCAACCAATCTACTCCTATGCCTTCCTGGGGTCCCCCTTCTCATCCTTCCTGGTCTATGCCTCCTCCATGGTCTTACCCACCTCAGTACCATACTCAACCCACTACTCATTTGTATCACTCACATGCCCAGCCACAGCCTCAGTGGAATGCACCTCAATCGGGGTGGAGGCCCTAGTACAACACTCCTCCCGCCATTTTGCCTCCACCACCAGTTCAACCACAACCATTACCTCCTGCTCCTTTAAGGAAACCTCAAATGCCTGCTCAACCGAACCCGAACCCCAACAACAGATAGGCCCAGCAGGTATATACTGGGGAAACATCATGCCTTACCTATGCTGTGGAGATCCAGGAGATCAATCTGTGGTCTGGAAAGACTCTTCCGGATCGCCAACCTCCTCCCCCAGAGGACGAGGAAGATAAATAGGAAAGTGAACCAAAGGATATTCTACCCTTTCCTGAGAGACTAACAGCCACCACACAACCCAACCCAGAGGAGGATGAGCTTCTGGGAGATCCCAAACAGTTGTGTGTGAAAATACCACTTCTCCAAGCCATCAAAGATGTACCAATATACAACAAACTGGTTAAGGAAAAGAGTTTCAGACACCCAGGCAGGTGAAAGAGGGATGCTTCAACCATCAATGTCATAGGACAACTGTCTGACCTTATGTTGGGACAAGTCTTCTGCCCAAAGTATCTAGATCCTGGGAGTCCTGTAGTAGATGTCCACATCAATGGCACCATTATACCTCACACCTTGATTGATCTGGGGGCTGCCATTAATGTGATGACCAGAGATACCATGCTCAAACTCAACCTTCAGGGTTCCTTGAGGAAGACCTCGACAGTCCTACAACTAGCAGATCGCTCCACCGTGACTCCCGAAGGGATTGTGGAGGATGTCTTGGTCTCTATTGACTCTTGGGAATACCCTGCAGATTTCTTGGTGCTGCAACCAAAGGCAAAGCTCACTGGATATCCTCTTATTTTGGGAAGGCCTTGGTTAGCCACTGCAGATGCTTACATAAGCTGCCGTGCAGGAAACATGACCATCAAAAATGGTCCTATGTCCAAGCAGCTAGTCCTATACCCTCCTGCCCAACCCTCATTAGAGCATGACTTACCACTTTGGTTGGAGGAAGGAGAAGAGGATGAGGTGCACTCAGCACCTTTGTGCACCCTAGACACCATTAGGGGAGAATCCCCAACCGAGGATGATTTGATTGAGACCTTGATCCAGAATCCACCTCCCAGTGCACTGTCCTTAGAGGAATTGGTGGAGGATGCCCAAGCCAGCACCTTAATGGACCTTTGTGCGACCAACCCTATCACTCCCAGAGTCAAAAATGTGGAGTTCGGCCCTGAGAGAACATTAAAGATCAGCTCCTCCCTATCTCCTTCCCAGGAAAAGGAGCTGTGTAGTCTGTTGGCCAGTCATCTAGATGCTTTTGCTTGGAGCTATAGGGAGATGAAAGGAGTCCATCCTTCAGTCTGTACCCATCACATCTACATCAAAGAGGATTGTAAACCGGTTGGGCAACCCCAGAGGAGAATGAATCCAACCCTTAAGGACATCGTCAAGGAAGAATTGCAAAAACTGTTGGATGCCGGATTCATTTACCCCATCTCAGATAGCGAATGGGTGTCCCATCTGGTGTTGGTTCCCAAGAAAAATGGGAAGTGGAGAATCTGTGTGGACTACCGAGAACTGAACAAAGCTACCAAGAAAGACCATTTTCCTCTACCTTTCATAGATCAAGTGTTGGATGGACTGGCAGGAAAGAAGTTTTTCTCTTTCCTAGATGGGTTTAGCAGGTACAACCAAATCCAAATCAGCCCGGAAGACCAAGATAAGACCACCTTCACTTGTCCTTGGGGTACCTTTGCCTACCGAGTTCTTCCCTTTGGACTATGCAATGCTCCTGCCACCTTCCAGAGAGCCGTCTTGAGCATCTTTTCTGAGCTGGTCCATGATGCGGTGGAAATCTATATGGATGAATTCACTCCTTATGGGTCCAACTTCCAGGAAGCATTGTCCAATTTGGGAAAAGTCCTAACCAAATGCATTGAGATGAACCTGTCCCTCAGTCCTGAAAAATGTGAATTCTTGATGACTGAAGGGACCGTGCTAGGCCATACCATTTCTTGCCAAGGGTTACAGGTGGATCCTAACAAAATTGCTCTCATCAAGAAGGTTCCACCTCCTCAAAAGGTAAGGGATGTTCGGAGTTTCTTAGGATTAGTAGGGTATTACAGGAGATTCATTAAAGACTTCAGCAAGCTAGCCTCGCCGTTGTTTGGCCTGTTGGCAAAAGATGTGGAGTTTAAATGGACTGACGATTGTCAGAGGGCTCTGAATGAATTAAAGGACAAGTTGGTGTCTGCCCCAATCTTGAGAGGTCCAAACTGGGCCCTACCTTTCCACATCCACACTGATGCCTCGAACAAAGCCATAGGGGCAGCCTTAGGACAAGTTGAACAAAAACTTCCGTATGCCATTTACTTTGTTAGCAAAAACTTATCCAAAGCAGAATTGAATTACACTGTAACTGAGAAAGAATTCTTGGCTGTGGTCCATGCACTGAACAAGTTCCGACATTATATCACTGGCTATCAAACATTTGTACATACTGATCATGCTGCAATTAGATATTTAATGAATAAACCAGATGTGGATGCTCGTATTATTAGATGGTTACTTTTGTTGCAGCAATTTGATTTGACTATCGTTGACAAACCAGGTAAAGAAAATGTTGTTGCTGACTTTTTATCTAGATTGGATTTATCTGCAGATGAGGATGGAACAGTGGATGACCAGATGCCCGATGAACATCTGTTTGCTATTTCAGTACTCTCTCCATGGTTTGCTGATATAGCAAACTACCTTGTTTCAGCACAGTTCCCTCCGCACCTATCCTCAAGAGAGAAGAGCAGAATCATCAGAAAAAGTGCCTCATTCACTTGGATCGGGGGAAACCTGTTCAAGCTTGGCCCTGATCAGATCTTAAGGCGTTGTGTAAGGGAGGAGGAAGTCTTTGATATCCTCCTCACCTGTCATGATGGGCCTTGTGGAGGATATTTTGCAGCAAAGAGGACTGCCTTCAAAATCCTGCAGGCAGGCTACTATTGGCCCACACTTCATCAGGATGTCAGAAGGTATATCAGCCAATGTGACTGATGCCAAAGAATGGGGAAACCGACTCAAAGGGATGAGATGCCTCTCCAACCTCAAGTGACTCTTGAGCCATTTGAGAAGTGGGGTATGGATTTTGTGGGTCCAATCAACCCTCTTTCGAGGCAAAGGTCTTACATCATTGTGTGCACCGACTACCTGACAAAGTGGGTAGAAACTAAGGCAATCAAAGCAGCGACAAAAGAAAAGGTGGCTGAGTTCTTAAGAGAAAACATCTTCTACAAATTTGGCTACCCAAGAGAGCTAGTCACCGATCAAGGAAGCCAGTTCACATCCAACTTAATTGAAGACCTACTAGTTCATCACAAAATCAAGCATAGGACTTCCACCCCCTATCATCCTCAGGCAAATGGGCAAGTGGAAGTCACCAATAGAGCATTGGAAGGGATTTTGACTAAGGTGGTGAGCAGCAGTAGGAAAGATTGGGCAGATCGCCTGGTTGAGGCCACATGGGCTTACAACACCACTTGGAAGACCACAACCGGCTTCACACCTTATGAGATGGTCTATGGAAAGAGAGCTTTGCTGTCAATTGAATTTGAATACAACACTTTGAGGATGGCAGCTCAGCTAGACCTATATCTCAGCCATGCCCAACAAGAAAGGTTATTGCAGCTGAATGGATTGGACGAGCACCAAATGCAGGCCCTCCTTCACTCAGAAGTGGTTCAACTTTAGAGAAAGGTGTGGCATGACCAACACCTCAATGACAAGCAATTTTAGCCAGGAGATTGGGCACTGTTGTATGATTCCATGCATAAATATTTCAAGGGGAAGCTGAGAACCAGATGGCTGGGACCATATGCAGTGGAAAAATGTCATGACAATGGATCTATTCTTATTCGGACCATTGATGAGGAGGCCATCCCCATGCTTGTCAATGGGCATCGACTGAAGATCTATAGGAAACCTCTCTCAAGACAAGAGTTCATCAAAACTGTGGAGAAATCAGTGTTGGTCATAGAGAAGGGTTCTGCCTCTGTTTTGGGCATACCCTGAAAGATCTTAAAAAAAAAAAAGATCCTTGGGTGAAAACCTTTCTGAGGCTCCCAAGGCAGATGGTAGGGGTGAAAACCTCATTGAGGCGCCCCTGCTGTCTTTCAAAAAAAAAAGGAGGAAAGAGATTTGAAAAAGATCCTTGAGTGAAAACCTCTCTGAGGCGCTTAAGGCAGATGGCAAGGGTGAAAACCTCATTGAGGCGCCCCTGCTGTCTTTAAAAAAAAAAAAAAAAAAAAAACAGGGACAACAAGTTCACAATGTGGCAATGCATGCAGGTTGCAGGTATTCTATGAAGGAGAGGAGGTCTCTCAACTCAAAGTCAAGGGTCCTTATCATGCTACCAGGTGACCTCACCAGCACCTCCTCCGAAAACACTCATCTTCTCCAAGGTATGGGCACGATTTCATCACAGCTTAGTCTTCTACAGGAAGCTGCAGACTTTCTACAGGAAGTTCTGTATTTCTACAGGAAACTTCCTGTAGAAGTTTTGGACGACCCAGAACTAATTGTGTGGGGAGATCTAACGACCAAGGTTCGACATGGAGGCATGCAAGCTACTATTTTCTCCATCACACACCGCTGTCACCTCCTTCTACCACCCCAGTTGACATGCAATAAAAGTACCTGCACAATCAAAACAGATCATTGAATTATCAAGAGGAAGCGATTCTTAAATGAAAAAAGATGCCGAGATGCCATGCAATACCCATCAAAGCTATCCAAGGGCCCTGCGAGCGTGATCATGATGCCACTGTCTTCACCGTTCAGCATGCACCCGAGGAGGAAAAACTGCTACAGGAAATCCTGCAGGAATCCCGTAGCAGTTAAGCCAACTAGAGTGTACACCATTCAATCGCCTGCAACATGCAATAATAACGCGGGCACATGCAGCCGAGTCACAAGCTTCATCATCAGCAGCCTGTGAAGAGGAACCTCCGGGCCTGTGCAATTAAGCAGCAGCAAGCAAATCTAGTCATCGTCGTCCTGAAGCCTGGAAAATCATGTCGCGGCCGCACAGGTAAGTGCCTCGCCCTCTCTTCCGTCGAATTACATGAATACTACTTTGAAATGTTTGCAAGTATGAAATGAATGGGTTGAGCGGTCATATGGCCATTCGACTGGCCACGTCGACCAGTCAGATGGTCTAGTCGGATGTGTAACAGGTGGTCGTGGCAAGAAGAACGGGTAGTGGACATGTGAGAGCCATCCAGTCGGGGAGAAGCGCGTTTTAACAGAAATGACGGCGGCGGATGTGCGGAGAATGATGCGGCAGTCAGGGAACTTGCAGTAGAATGATTAAGTGACGTCGTCCAACGGTCCGGCAGGGACAGCTCACCCCCGCGCCACGGATTCTGCCGGATTCAAATCTATCGGCTAGATTTCCACCCCACGCATTTATCATCAGCTTTTTAGAAGTCGAGTGAGCATCCGGATTCCTCTGAAGCTCGACACTCCAAGTCTTTGGCCGTTCGAACGTCTGATAGCAGCATAGAGGGTGCAGAACCACTGCAGTGTTCTCCAGAACCCGTGCGTTGCTTCTACAGGAAGCTCATTGCCACGAGGAAAATTGGGCTCTTCACGTCAAAGGTGGCGAATTAAAAAGGTAAGCCTGAACCTTACCTCCCATGCAATTGGTTTCGAGGGTGGCGGAGTCGACGTTCTACAGTCTGCTCATAAAAGAATTGCAAGTGTTGTCCGCCGTTTGCATGAATTGTCGTCGAGGTGTATGTAAGGTTTCCTACATGATATGATTTGTAATTAAGCCCTGTTAAGGCTCATCTGGAGATAGTCTTCGTGAATTGTATGAGTGGCAGAGGTGTAATTCTACGCTCTGTCCCAAAAGGCTAGTTTTTTTTGCATCCGCCACCTCCAGCCAGCGTAGCAGTTTTTCACCATGCCGGGTGGGTTCATCAGAAAGGAACCAACCGACTCCAAGAAACTAAGAGAGAACCCTGAGGTGGTAGAGCTGTCCACTCGCGCGCAATGGATGTCATTCTGCGACAAATTGCAAGGGTATGATGATGAGGTGGCAGAGGAGTTCTTGCGAGCTCTGAAGCCAAAATCAAAGACATTAGCCACCGTCAATTTCAGGGGTTTGAGTCTCAGACTCACCCAACAGTTCATCAGCCAAGTTACCGAGCTCCCAATGGGGGTACCATGGGACAAAGAAGAGAGGAAATTAGGTCAAAAGGCTAAGAAGGAATTCTTTCCACCAGAGGAGCAGTTCTCAGAAGATAAGAACGGGGTTCGCAGGACTAGCTTACTTCCACTTTGGAGCAAAGTCAGCCTCCAAATTATGAAATACATCACCTGCGAAGGTCGGTTTAGCATTGTGTATGGTTACCATTTTCGGCTACTCACAGAATTAAGGCATCAGATGGACCTACCTGCAAAGAACAAATTAAGTATTCCCTACTTTCTACTGTAGTCTATGACTGAATGTGCCACCAAGTTGAGAGAAGGCACACCAGACCAGGTAGCTCATCACGGGCTCATTAAGCTCCTCGTGGAGGATGCACTCCACACATGCAAAGTCCCTCTCTCATGGGAAACCTTCCGAAATTTGACCAAGGATGGTGATATAAAAATGTTGACTGAAGAGCTTGGTTCCTCCAGAAGCGAGGAGAAGGAGTCAGTACCCGCAGGGAAGAAAGAAAAAGGCCAGAGACCCACGGCCAAAGCACCGAAGACAGAGCAAAAGGAGAAACAAGAGAAAAAGGGTGCCAAAGAGAAGGAGGACACACCCATATTAACGCCCAGAGAGAAAATATTACAAAGCAGGGTGGACAAGACTGAGCAGGTCCACGTAAGCAAAGGCACCTTGACAGCAGGCTCGACCAAGTCAAAAAGAAAAACACCCTCAACAAAGAAAACTAAAGCGGTGCCACCTGTTTCTACAGGAAAACCAAAACCGGCTTCTACAGGAAGCTAGAAATCAACTGAAAAAGGGCCTTCTACAAGAAGCCCTGAGAAAGGAAAACCCAAGGAAAAGAAAGCGGACATTCTTGCAAGGGAGGCAGCAGCCGTGCTGGCCGCCCTCAGTACACCTCCTAAGCCAAAGGAAAAGAGACAGAGGGAGGCCCCTCTATATTTTAAAGCTCGGAGAAGTGTGAGAATAAAAATGGGCAAGCCACAGCCTCCATCCAGCAGCCCAATCACTATAGAGGATGCCCCTACTTCACCCAGGGAGAGGTCCCCCTCAAAGATATCAGTCACTTATGAGAGGGGGAGCCCGAAAAAAACTACTTGGAAAGAAAGGTTAGACCAATTGGCTTCAAAAGCCCAGCTATAGGATGATGAGGCTGCTCTACAGGAAACCTTAGCCCGGCTTAAGGAAACAGAGAGGATGGAAGGAGAAGCACCCTCATCACCACCGAGGGAGGACGAAGTAGAGCCACCAAGAGAGGAAGAGAAAGAGCATATTCCGAAGCCTAGCCCTCAGCCAAGTCTGAGCTCATATTATAACTTCTTAGAAGCTGGCAAAATTATACCACAGAAATTCATTGTGCCACTGTTATTTGCATTGGAGGAAGAGAGAGTACGAACACACACGTGGATGAAAATAGCCAAATCAAAAGGTGTGGTGGACATAGGCCCCTTGGAGGAGCAACTCAAGGAGGCAAGAAGGGAATTAGCTATGGCTAAACACGTGGCAAATTGCCAGCGGGTGTTCCTACAGGAAGAAAACGAAAAACTTAGACTGCAGCTACAGGAGCTGAGGAGAGGAACAGACACATCCTCAGGGGACATCACAGCAGAACAACAAGGCAGAAAGGAACTGCAAATCGGTCTTGGGGAGCCAACCACGCATCTACAGGAAACAGAGCTGCAAGCACAAATTGAGGTGCAAGCTCTCAAACAACAGCTGCAGCAGAAAGAGGCACAATTGGCCTGCATGGACAGTTGGGCCATGGATGCTATACAATGCAGACAGCCGGCCAAATCCTATGGCCTATACCTGAGAGACCAATGGCTACAATTTCAAATCAATACCTTGGCGCAAAGGGGTATCTCTCAGCTCCAAGACCTGCAACAATTCACTAAATTATACAATACCAGTTCATCAGAGGATAAGGCCAAACTATCGGAGTTCTACCTCCATAATTTGACCCTTCCTAATGTGACTTCATGGGATCCCAACACGGTCTTAGGGGATATGCAGTTAATGGCATTTGCCTCATGGTTGAACCATGAAGACAAAAGAGTAGCAGAAGCCAAAGTGGTCATGAACCGAGAGCTGAATGAGCCATTACTAATTAGAGCAGAACCAGGGGATCCAACTGCATTAATATCAACACACCAACACTTATCCACCGACCCTCAAGCTTCATTGAAATATATGGATCAGCAGGCCCAGGCCATAGCGCATTTCGAGGATATGGAGAGACTGTTAGGGGACAACTATGTTTAAGCTTGCACCCGCCGATCGAATACATTGGCCCACAGTCTAAAAATCAGAGAATATCATACTCCAACTCGAATGAGGGAAGATCTAGTACGGGTGCCCCTCTATAAGAAATCTATGCAGAACCTCTAGGCCAGCTAGATTGGCCTCAAGCTAAGCCCACCTCTGCTGTTAGGATTGATCGAAGGCAGCATAGAGAAAGATGAGCATGAACAGTGGGAAGAGGTGTTGTTGGGAAAAGTATCTACTCATAACGCCCCTATCCCACTCTAAGGTGTGACAGTGCCTTAGCAACAAACAAGGAAAACTACTTTCGTATTCTTCTTTATGAAATGTAAACGAAGAGGAAGGATGTAACTAACCTGTGTCTTTCGCTAGTTTGTTGATCCAATTGCTCTCCTCTTTTTTCGCTTCCTGCTACCTGCTCCCTTTCCTGCTCAGATTCACCAAGTTCCTACAAGATCACAGAAGAGGAAAACTACACAAAGACATAGATTTACATTCATAAATAGCTTAGGATCAGATTTAAGCTAAACATGCAAATATAACAAAACATCAATGATACACAAGCATGTAGGAGAAACTCAAATAGTTTTATTGATATAATAAGAAGATCCAAGAGGAGATACAACCAAGTGAGTCCCGATCCAGCATCTACCTCCCAGCAAAGGAATCCCTTCCTCACCTCCAACAAAGCATAAATCACCCAATGCACTAATCTCAATCTCAAAACCAACAACAATTCTCTGCAAAGTACAAAATTCCAGCCTCTGGATCTCTGGGATGAAGGATCCATATATAGAAGTATGCAAAGAGGATGAGTCAGCTTATGTTTTGACTTGTGGCTTCTCTCTGTCAGTTCTTACTTCCACTTGGAGATTGAGAGCCTCTCACTCATCCTTGGTCGAACTCAGTGAGGCAAGTGTCATTGAGGAAGATTCTAGAAGCTTCCATTGTCTGTCCACCTCGTGGAATGACCCTACCATTTGTCATTTCCTGCTCAGCGCACCCTGGTAGTGCATTTAGGTGCGTTGCAATGCACCTAGCTAGTGTACTGGGGTGCTATACAACGCAGGTAGCTAGTGGAGCAGCTGAAATGATCCTGATTTGACTGATTCTGAGTAGTTTTTGGTGGAGAACTTCTGGGAGAAGCTGTCATTAGTTGACCTTGTTCCTTTAGGGGCAGGAACAACACTTTTAGGGACTTTGGATCCCTTGGATTATGGACATTTCATGCTTAAAGCTGTAAGGCACAAAAATGTCTATAACAGTTGCCCCCTAAAGTATGAGGCCGTTTATCGGGTGAAATGCTTTATTAGGAGGATCCGAAGTTCTTTCAATGTTGGGAGGAGACCTGTAATAAGATACAATACAATACATCATCTTCATACTATTTTCATGATCTAGCTGAGGTGGGCATTCCCATGCTCAGCTTTATAAATTCATTTTTATGTACATAGGACAGACAATCGTCTGATGGTAGACTGATGATTCTGATGAAGTCATCATCCTTTTGGTAGGATGATTATCTGTGCTGCAATGCTGTACATTTCAATGTCTTTATTTTTTCCTGAATATATATCGCAGCTCGGATGGATGAAACTAGATCCGGGGTCTTCAATCTCGTCCGATCTTCACTCTAAGTACAAGTCGATCCATGTGAGAAATGTTTTGAAGTCGAACATGGAAAGACATCGCTTGATTACCAGTCAATGATGTAAACTGTTAACAAGCGCGACAGGAATCACCGATAATGATAATGACCCTCAGGGTACTGCAGTACAATTCACGTGGTGTGAATAAAGGACTTGGCGTCGAACACCACGCAAAATCTTTCGGTCAAAGGTCATTGATGTATACCTGTCGCCGGAAGTGAGAAACTTGCCATTGAGGCATGCAAGCTTCAAAGTACTGAAGGGGTGTCCCTAGATCAACTTCTTGGATAATGAGCTGATGTCGACAAGAAGCGATCCGTCAAAGGAGGGCCTTGATGTATCTCACATCAATGACACGGAACGGAGCAAATGATTTTGATGGAGGTGAAAACGATCTGATGATATATGGTTCAGGGTGGCGGTCATGAAAGAATGAAGTATAATGTATGGTAGTGGATGGGACACGGGTGACTTCTCTGGATGACTTCTCTTGAACATGTCGGCGACACTTATATGATGGATTGGTAGCATTTACCCCAAAAGTGGATGGTATGGTGAGACCATGGTGATGTGACCGGTGAATGAAATAACCCAACCCGACTTAGGCACGGAGTGGAAGTGTCATGTTCAAGAGCGACTTGCTACCAATAAAGATTCTTTGAGTTTCTTCCCAATTTTTCCCCTGTCATTGCTGACCAGTACCTCTTTATTTTTGTCAAGCTTGAGGAGGATAACATATGCTTGTTCTATAATTTTCCCTTCGGGCAAACCCATCACTATGTTTTAACGAGCCTAGCGATAGTGAAACTCGTTCTCGTCTAAAGACAAGTTTGTCGCTATTAATGTTTTTAACGAGTTTAACGACAAAGATAACTTGGTCCTTTTCATTTTTAGAGAGTCTGAAAAGGAACGTAAAGGTAACTCCGGAAGTCCTTTTTCGTCATCTAATCCCTTAAGTCCGAAAAAGTATAAAACAATACAGAAGGGATGAATTTTCGATAGTTTTAACGAGCCGAACAAAACAAGCGCTCGATCTTTTTGTGCAATAATCCCTCAGGTCCAAAAAGATTAAAATCTAGAGGAGGGATAGCACTTCCGGTCGCTTTAATGAGCTAGAAGGCCAAAAATCGGCAATCTTTTCATATTTTACGAGTCAGATGAAAAGAGATTAAAGAAGACTCATCTTTTGAGGAACGAGTGATAAGACGGGTAGCAGCTGATTCCAGGTAAGGGTTGGAATTTTCCAAGCACGGCAGTGTCACAAGGATGGCTAGTGAAATCACTCTTCGCAGCTGTTCCTCAAAATGGGCAAACAATCAAATGGAGGTGAATGATCGGCCAATGGAAAAGTAGAGGTGATGGTGCAAACACGACCAAGGCTTTAATGGCTGATAATGTTACATTCACGGTGGTTATTTATCGGAGGATAGTTCATTTTTTAACGAGCTTAAACACGGATTGAAACACTTGCTCGGTCTTATGTTTATTTTTTAACGAGCATGAACTATGCGCTAAAATTGCTCGATCTTATGTTTATTTTTTAACGAGCATGAACTATGTGCTAAAACTGCTCGATTAATCCAGTCATATGATAAGAATGTCTCATCGAAGATGCCATTTTTTATGGAGCTTGCACCTTACAAAGCTTTGCCCCGCATCCTTTCTTTATGCAAGTTAGGAAACGACTAATCCAAAAAACAGATAAATAACCGCTCTTTGCTTGCACTCCAAAAGGTTTGCATGCCCCCAGGTATAAAGTACGATTTCAAGGTTACCCCTCAATTTGCAGATAAAACATTTGTTCTATCAGGAAAGGCCTACCTCTTACAGGTTACCAAAGATTGCTCTATTCGCGGTGCAAATAAAACACTTCCTCGGCGATGTCTACTGAGATAGACAAAGGTGAGTGACAACGAGCGCCAAACACATAACTTTGACAAGGGAATATTTTTCTAGAATAAACCCTCTTCCACTGACGGACGGGGTACAGACTAGTCATATTCTCCCGTGGAAACCTACCCTATACCCAAAGTTTTTCTTGCCGAAGCAGACCAGGACGCATGCCCCCTGGGTTCCAGTCATATCCCTCTGAATTACTCGCGCTCATCGGGAGGACGGACCGTGGGTTGAGACATTTCTTGCGTGAAGAGACCATTTAGGGATGGTATATGACTATTTGCGATGCGTGATCCGGGAAATGAAAGCTGGTCCACGAGCTTGACCACTCTTCCTTCGTGCGGAAAACACATTACTCTAAAGAGTGAGGAGACGATGGCTCCCATGCAATAAATATAGTCTCGTCCAAGGAGTAGGTTATAATACAAGGGTCCTTGAATGACCATTACGTTCATTTGAACTGTCTTCCCTTTCAATGTTATCGGCACATTGGGGAGGATCCCTAAAGGTCGATTGGTTCCTTTATCGAAGCCTGTCAGATTTCTCATCTCAGGCAAAAGCGATGGCGAACCAAGCGCTTTCCAAGCAATAGAGGAAAGGATACTCACAGATGCCCCCTCATCTATGATGGTGCCAGCCATGACCATTCTGTATATTTGAACGATAATTCGGAATGGTATGCTTGTTGGCAAACGGGGTCTGCCTAGTTGGTTCCAGTCGAAGGATACAACTAGGTTGCTTGGAGGTGGGACCGAGTAGACGGCCGGGTATGGCTCTGATGAACTTCCTTCCTACGATAAAGGAATGGGTGGATTGCCCCCATGTTCGTCGGAGTCTGTGCTGATGAAGAGAATTTGGATGGTGTCATCCTTATCCTCTTCAGTGACTGTGTCATTCGAAGATAAAACCTCTGAAGGCAAGACCGGGTCAACTGCCGCCTCGACCTTTTGACTTTCGTCTGGTATGGATTCAGTTGGTTCATCTTCAATGACAGGCGCTTCAGCTGACCACTTGAGTGGGTCAGCTGGATTCTCAACTAACGAAGGACTCGGCAAGAGTTTTTTATATCCAGGAGGAAGTCGTAACGGTGAAACCGGACGATCATCCAGAACTCTTTTAGCTTTGTCTAAGAAGGGACAACAGTGGAGGGCATGGTCGCCTTCGCACAGTCTACAGGGAAATCTAGCTTTCCCTTTTTGTCCTGGGACTTCACTTTCGCTAGTTGACGGTGTGCTTTCAACATGGCCATCAGAGGTTGACGACACCGGATTGTGAAAACGAGGAGACCAGTCCCTTAGTATCCGAGGGATGCAAGGACAATCTCTGTGAAAGTGGTCTCCTCTACAAATGACACATGGCGATTTAGGCCTGGTCGGTGCTGTGTGTGGATTTTCATTAGACGACACTCGTTTTCCCTTATTCGCCTTTGGCTCCTTCTTCTTTTTCTCTTTCTTATTCTTTTCCTTCTTCTCCTTAGGAACTTGGTTTTTAGTTTTACCAGTCTCGTCAAGCGAAGAGGAAGGAAGAGAGGAAGAATTAGAGGAAGTAGAAGGTTGGTGGGAAACTTTGGACTCGTCTAACTGCTGATTCGACTGTTCAGGAATAGTGGTGTTCTGAACGACATTGGTTGAGAAGAGCCATACTGGCAAGCCAATTGTCAGTCCTGGAAGCGACAATGTGGCCATATGGGGCGCACCAACATCTCCCCAAGAGGAGAAGGGACTAGGATTTCCACCAAGGGTAATTCCTTGGTTGGTAGGCTCCATTTTCTCAACCTAAAGATCAACGCAGGAAAAAGGGTATGAATATTCCGTTTAAAATAAATTTTAACATGCTTTGACACAACTTTGTTTTTTCAGTTTTAAAGAGTCGAGAAAAAACAAAAGATGACTCTAGTCTCCTTCGATTTTTAATGAGCCTGAAGTGACAAGTGCTCAGATGGACCTTTTTTGTTAAGGAGTCTGAAAAGGAACGAAAGGGACTGCTTTGGAGATCTAGGTAGAGGGTGTGCCAAACCAATCGCAAAACCGCAGAATACTTTTTAGGGTACGGCGGTCAATCTTCCCGAATGCTGTGTTCATTGCGTTGCGATCAGTAGGGCGGCCGACACGGCTTCCTATGGATAAAGGTTTTATGCCTATAGGGGTCTCCCAATATATACTCGACGGTACGTGGAAGCACAATCCGTACTGGCACTTATCGTCTCACAGTGGAGGAATCACCCAACCAACAGTGAGGACAACGATTACCAGGCTTTACGACGTCGGAACACGTCTCTAGCCTAGACCTCTATGTTGTGCGTTAAGTTACAAAGCGTTGTTAAGTTCATTCAATTTATTTTAGGTTGATCTTTCTTAGAAGTTTTCCTTTTTGGATCACCACGAGATGTAGATGTAATTCCTAAATGCAGTCTAAAGATGATAAGCAAGCTTTTATCTCCTTTCAACAATGAAAATCCTAGCTACAAGGGGAAAATAAAGACACAATCTTTTCTCAAAGAGCAAAGAGCACATTGTAAATGCACTTTTCGTAAATCAAGCCATACAAACTGTCAAAATGAAAATGCACATATGCATGTATTTGTTTTTCACTTTCTTAATATTGATGTCTAAAAAGAAAGTTGTTGTACAAATTTGAATTCGATTTCAAGTGAAAAACACAAACAAGCTTCTTTTCGAAATCAACAAAGTAGAGACGATTACGACACTTTATGATTTTGAAGTAAACACTTGTTTCGACACTAGAAATTCACAAATTCAAACCAAAGGCAAAAGTAAAAGCGCAGTCAACTGTCAACAGCAAATAAACTTTCTCCTAAGATCAAAACGACACTTACAACAGATATAGATCTAAGGGCGACAGTATGACTAGTTTACTTTAGCAATGGGAAATTGTAAATGACGTAACAAATACAGTTTCTTTTATACAATTGAGGCAGAATTAAGGCAAAGAAAAGGGGTTTTCAGATAGGTACACACACTGATAACAGGCTGCAAAAATCAGAGATAAAACTGAACAAAATGAAGCAAAGAACCTCAGCTGCACAGGGCAAAGGCTGATCAGCACACCTGTTGCACAGAGAAACTGAATTGCAGCACAGGTAGCCCTCTCGGGACCTGCGTTGAAATGCAGAACCTCTTTACAAAGCCTGCGCTGGGGAAGAAACGAGACTTCTATCCGGGTTCTGGGTCACGGTTTGCAGTTTAATCTATGGTTTTTGGCCGAGTAAAAGCTATCAGTAAGGTACAATTAGAGGGATGATTTAAAGGAGGACTAAGAGCTATCACAAAGGGAAATTAGAGCATTTGTGGATCAGCTGTTCAAATCATAAACAAATCCTAGTGAGCGGATTGAAGTAGCAGCTACTTTGCATTTGATAATGGCAAATGCAGTTCGATTGCTACTTCTGTGTTTATGAGACAAACAACAAGAGAAACACAAACAAACTAACTAGACACGATCCCCAGCGGAGTCGCCATTTTGTTGTTGGGAAAAGTATCTACTCAGAACGCCCCTATCCCACTCTAAGGTGTGACAGTGCCTTAGCAACAAACAAGGAAAACTACTTTCGTATTCTTCTTTATGAAATGTAAATGAAGAGGAAGGATGTAACTAACCTGCGTCTTTCGCTATTTTGTTGATCCAATCGCTCTCCTCTTTGTTCGCTTCCTGCTACCTGCTCCCTTTCCTGCTCAGCTTCACCAAGTTCCTGCAAGATCATAGAAGAGGAAAACTACACAAAGACATAGATTTACATTCATAAATAGCTTAGGATCAGATTTAAGCTAAACATGCAAATATAACAAAACATCATTGATACACAAGCATGTAGGAGAAACTCAAATAGTTTTATTGATATAATAAGAAGATCCAAGAGGAGATACAACCAAGTGAGTCCCGATCCAGCATCTACCTCCCAGCAAAGGAATCCCTTCCTCACCTCCAACAAAGCATAAATCACCCAATGCACTAATCTCAATCTCAAAACCAACAACAATTCTCTGCAAAGTACAAAATTCCAACCTATGGATCTCTGGGATGAGGGATCCATATATAGATGTATGCAAAGAGGATGAGTCGGCTTATGTTTTGACTTGTGGCTTCTCTCTGTCAGTTCTTGCTTCCACTTGGAGACTGAGAGCCTCTCACTCATCCTTGGTCGAACTCAGTGAGGCAAGTGTCATTGAGGAAGATTCTAGAAGCTTCCATTGTCTGTCCACCTCGCAGAATGACACTGCCATTTGTCATTTCCCACTCAGCACACCCTGGTAGTGCATTTAGGTGCGTTGCAATGCACCTAGCTAGTGTACTGGGGTGCTATGCAACGCAGGTAGCTAGTGGAGCAGCTGAAATGATCCTGATTTGACTGATTCTGAGTAGTTTTTGGTGGAGAACTTCTGGGAGAAGCTGTCATTGGTTGACCTTATTCCTTTAGGGGTAGGAACAACACTTTTAGGGACTTTGGATCCCTTGGATTATGGACATTTCATGCTTAAAGCTGTAAGGCACAAAAATTTCTATAACAAGAGGTGGAAAGAAAGGCTGGGTTCCATGTCAGTAAGGAGGACACTACTGCAGAAGCTTGGGATGTGAGGGTGGCAGTAAAGGCAATGAAGGACGAGGAGCTGGATTAGTTGCTCAAGGATGAGCAATCATTTTAGCTGGGGGGTGATGATGAGCCCCAAATTTGGTAACATTTTGGGCTCATTTGGCCTAACTACCCTTGCTCAACCCTTCATTTTTCAAAACTTATGCATCATTTTTTTAGTATATTCATGTCATTTGTACGAAGGAGGGCAGTCACTATTCCTAGGTGGCTAACACATGTCTATTTCAGGTTTTTTTGACATTTAATGGAGAAAAACCACGCAGATGAGGGCTAGGAGACAGCCAAGACGGGATTGAGGTTTTGTAGGAAGGTTGTCCACAGCATTGAATGGCCTTCCTCATGATCTCCACCCCCAACTCCGACCTCCAACAACCACCACCACCGAGCTAGAAGGCAGCCAAACGGATTTTGAGGAAGCAGCAGATTACTCTTAGTTTGGTCAGCCAAACCCCACTAATTTAGGAGGCCAGCTTGGCCCTCGTAATGTATAAATGATGAGGCTGTAGCCTTCGATGGGGACTTTTGAAAACTTTGTTGCATATTCTGAACTACGAGCTGATAACTCTGTTTTTCTCTTTGTAAGCCATTTTTGGCATGTTATTTGACTTATGACTATTATCTTTTAATGAAAAGCAGGCAGATTTGAGTTCAGTTCTGAGTTCTTAGAGGAGCCATAGCTCTCGGGGTTGGGCCCAACCTGAGAGCAATAGGCCTCCTTCCTTTGTATTGTTACCTTTCTTTCAACATTGTATTTCTTTTCCTTTACATGCATTTGGAAACACAGTTTGCTGAGTTGAATTTCTTGGTGTGGTTAAGTAGGTTAGTTTTATGAACAAAGTTGCTTTCAGTAGTTTAGATTAGAGTAAGGAGATTGGAGTTAATCAGAGTTCCAAAAAGGGTTGACTGCACACTCACTTCCACCTCTGTTTAGAGACTGGAATTGCAGACCGTGCCACCCACCAAAAACACTGTTTTACATGTTCATGCAAGCTTTGATGCAATGTTCTCATTTGTAGCAGCATCCATGCGTTCAGATCTTGTGGAATGAATCTTTGCTTCAGTACCATGCAAGAGTTTCCTTACAAAATCACGTTGCTGTTCTGTGGTTTCATAAAAACAGTTAGAATAGGTTGATGAAATTTCGGTTATGTGCAAGACATGGATGATTTGTTTCATTTACACTGTGCAGTCCTACTCCCTCACTCCCTTATCCTTCTAAGTCGTTCCTAGGCCATCCACTCATCTCTCAGTTAGACCACTTGCCTCCTAACTCTTCTATCACCCACGTGACTCTACCTTTTCGGCCTTCCATTTCCTCTAACCTCCTCTAGACCAACCAGCTTTGCACACCCCCCTCTTCATCTCATCTCTCTGTCCATAAGCCATCACAAGCTCCCCTCCTACCTCCCTGTCCATCCATATAGCCTCTTCCACTCATCCATCACCCAAAAATCCTATTGCAGAACATCCTGTAGGAATTAGTGAACTTCCTGTAGAAATTCTGAACATCCTGTAGAACCCCTGCAGACTTCTTGTAGAAGCTTGTAAACACGGTTGCCAGGCATCTAAACTTTATGAACTTCTCTGAAAGGATGTTAGGGATTCCTTAGACCCTCTCTGAGCCTTCCTGACCTTTTCCAAGCATTTCCCTCCTTGATCTATCCCTGCACAGTCAAGACCCAGTTAGAAGCACACACATAATAATTCCAACAACTTGAACAAAAATACAAAAATATGCTTTCTTTAGATCAAAGTAGTCTAGACACATGCATCTCACCTTCCTAGAAGTAATGGCACCTCTTTCAGTAGTTTGCATTCCCACCTTTGCATTAGTAGGACTAGCTGGTAGAATTAGGGTTTGCTAGGGTTTTCATTTCTTGTTGGCTTTCAGTTCCTTCCTACAGTAGGTTAATTTCCTTTGAGATAGCTTTCGTTCATCGGTTAAAAAGATTCTTCTGAGAACTCATAGAAGTTGGCTTGAGCCCTAGCGGACTTGTGCCAGCTGACCAAGTGACAACTGCGACAAGAGCTAGTACTTGTGCATACAGCACCGTCGCTTCCAAGTTTGTTACGAACTACCAGGTTGATAAAATTAGATAAGGAAGCTCCAGGAGTTGTAGCATTATTGCTACAATATTGGAGCCCACCAGATACACCTCTACCAATAAATTTAACAATATCTACGAAGTAATTATCAACCACTTATATTGTAAATAAGTGTGCATATGGAAAATTGTCATCAGGGTTTCCAACATATTCCCCAATCAAAATGTGTGAAAAATGGTCTAGAACTTAATTGAGTCTTCCTAGTTTTATGATGACATCAAAGGGATACTCATGAAATAATAAAAACCATATACGAATTCCCCACCTCGAAATTGGCTTATTGACTAAGTATCTTAGCATAGAATGGTCTATGTACATTCATAAGTGTGATCTTAATAGGTAATGTCTAAACTTCTGCAAGTAATATACCATCGCCAACCCTTCTTGTTCTATAGTGGTGTAATTCTGCTCAGATGTTGATAGTTTCTAGCTAGAAAATTAAATAGGGTGATCATTATCCCCTTCTCCTGGTTGAGCTAACAATGTGCCCAAAGATATGGATGAGGCATCCACATGAACATGGAATTCCTTTCCCAATCTGAAAATACTAAAATAAAAAAATTAACTCGCTTTTCCTTCAAACTATCCAAAGCATACTAACATTCTTCATCCCACTAGAACTTAACTTTTTTCTTCAACATCTTATCCAAGGGGGATTAATCTTCGCATAACCTCATATGAGTTTTATTTCTATAGTAACCTACGTGACCCAAATTCGTGTGCAATTGTCACACTGAGGTTTGTGGAGGTAAATCTACTATGATAACAATGTTTGCAGGGTCGACCGATAAACCTTTCCCAACCAAATACCAAATGGTGAAGATAAAATGCACTTCTTCAAGTTTAATGAACTTTGAAATTGTGTACATCTATCCAACATTAAGCACAAAAACCTCAATATGTTTCTTTAAAATACTGAATATTGTCCAATCATCCAAGTATGCCTCTAGAAACTTATGAATGAAATCCATGAAGGCTACCAACACCACTCTAGATATACTACAGGTGCATTCTTTGGACTGAAAGGCATAAAAGTATACTAGAACAATCCCCATTCCATCGCAAAAGTAGAATTGTGTTTGTCTTTTGGCATAATTTTTATAGGATGGTATCTTGAAAGCCCATCTGTAAATGGCCTCTTGTCCTCCTACATTCTCCAACACTTCATTAGTGACTGAGGTGGGGAATGGGTCATGGACCCATGCATCATTCATTTTTATTAAGTTCACATAGATCCTGATTCCTCCTATCTTTTTATCTTGCACCACTATTGGACTTACCCATTCAAATTCCTCTAGTAGCTTAATAATCCCTTCTTCCAACATTCTATCTAATTATTTCTTAATTTTTTACTTATAGGATGTACTCAATCTATATGGTATTTATTTAATTGGATTTACATATAACTTCGACAAAATCTTCATTTCTCTAAGTTCTCCCACTATACCTTTCATCTCTGTGAAAGTGGATGAGAACATGTCATGATATTTGCATAATAAATTGGTGATATTTTCTATTGTGTCTTCTTCCAATAATATCCAATAATGGTGAACTTTATATTCTCTTTAGTCTCGATGTTTACTTTTCAAGTATTGATAGGATTGGCATAATTTACAGATTTGAGTTCTGGACCCACTACCGCATGCTCCCACTCTATTTTTGGTATGTGTAAATTCCTTGGGTCATCCTCTTCTTCACATTCCTCCATGACATTATAGAATTCCATGATTTTTTTGATAGAGTGAATGATTCGAATGGAAAGTGTCATCTACCCATGGTATTTTCCCATGGTATCCACCCACGGTATCTACCCATGGTATTTACCCATGGTATTATTACTCAAAAAGGCTATAGGTAACAAGCCTCACTTTGTAAAAGATAGATTTTTCCACCACAATGTATTGGTCAAAAGTTTCTCTCATGTAACAAATAGTTTCTTGAATTGTTATCTTTCCTATATGTTCAGTTCATATTTTGAATATTGTGTGGTTTCTTTCCTCTCTTGGTGTTCAAGTCTCCTAGATCTCCCCCCATTCCCAATATCTAGATCAATGGTATTAAATTTAGGTTATGATTCCATGGAAATCAGTGGAAACTCATAGATCTGAATGAAATGACATGGGTCACAGTAGATGAGCCCCATAAATATGACTATTCGCATGGATAAAACCTACCTGCGATTCAAGGATACAAGCATAATACATGTCCCATTCTCTCGTCGGCTCGCAATGTGGAATCATGAGTTCTACCAATATTCTATTAGCTGACTTGTTACCATTTGGCCTGGGGAAAATGAATGAGAGTTTGAATCACACTATTGACAAAGATGAGGATAATGTATATTGTAGCTATTGTAGCGCTTGTGCTTCAAATTTATGTACTACAAAAACCTTGAAATGGGTTGTTGTGGATGCTAGTGTGAAACTAATCGCTTTTATGTTATTGTCTCTTCCCATGTTTGGCAAGGGTAAGGTAAGGCATGCATTATAAAAATTCCCACAAGATGAAATATAAGAAATAGTTAGACTCCATAAAAAACTATCGGTTATCAATGAAAATATTCCATGTTTCGATTTTTCTATATGGGAGGAAATCACCATTCCCTATGCAATGGTAACAGTGATATTAGTGGAACCATTAAGTCTACCAAATTTTATAGAGTTCATATTCATTTTTCTTCCAGATCTAAAGAACTCATTAGTTTCATCATATGGCCTCATTTTATTGAAGGAAACATTTATAACTCTACTATCAAAGATTATAACATTTCTCTAGCATCAAAGGCTTTAGGATTTTCTTATTTTATCCAATGTTGAAATTTGTAGGAGGAACAGTTACTCTCAAATAGAGGTTTTTTCCTTTGCAACAAAACAAGGTTCTTTTCAATTTTACATTGCACAACAATTTTTTACAAGTGTTTCAAAATCTAGCCCAAATGAAAAATCAATTAAATATAGGCGTATTTATGTGATCAAATGAGAATAACTTCACCTAGTTGAAAAATTTGCAGGAGTCCACTGTTGATCCCCCGATCATAGCGAATACATTCATTGTGCCAGTTGTGGAGAAGGGTCAAACTACTCTAAGATTAAGGAAATTGGCTCATGAAATCACTCGTACAAGGACTTTAGGATAACATAACATGGCTTCATCTCCCCATGACAATGGCCTTACACCCACTTACCACCACCGTGCAATGTCTCCTTTTCATCACACATCTTGTATTTTTTAGAGAGGGCTACTGGATCACTCACTGGATTGGATCTCATAACTTGACTTATTTTCAGCCCATTCCACATTTCCTTCTTTCACCTCACCCTGCTCATTTATCTTTACTCAACATGCCATATGCATCGATCTCAACATGCTACCCACATCCACCATATTCACAAGAATATGTAAGAATGAAAATCTAGATTAAGGTTTGATTCCTACAACCCTCCATGAATGACCAGATCAACCTTTCTTACACTTTATTGTCACCCTCTAGACAATTTTTTCCATGTCCCCTAGACAAGTGGGTTCTCATACAGGCACAATAGATCCCCAACCCAAGAGTAATTGTTGAGCAGTGGATCCCCCCATACTATGTTTTTGGGGCTTGAAGCCCGAATTTTGGTCAAGTGCAATGTAAAGACACCGCGAAATGCGGGCGTGGAGTGCGAGAGTCTAGGTTTGTCCTCCCTAAAATAATGTAATTTAATGTATGGTATGTCGGCCTACCCATGGTCTGCAGACCATGGGATTGTATAAATAGAGCGCGGCTCTAAGATGTAAGAGACACATATTCTTTGGATGATGAATTAGCTCTAAGTCTATAAGTCTGAGTCTTGGGTTGTAGTAGTAGGAATAGGCTATGCAGCTAAGTGCACAAAGGCCTGGTAGAGTCTGCAGCTGTGTGTGCAAACCCCTGCAGCTGAGTGCGCAGGGTGGAGTTGGGATTGTACTTGGATAGAGAATTAATAAAAGATAAGTTGATTCTGGAATATTCTGTGTCTATGCTTTTGTTATATTTATGCATCTCTTTATAGTTTTATGATTGCACGCACTTGTTATGAATTTTGAATGATTAATGAGAATGTTGGGCCCACATAATTAAGTTAAGATCTATAATAATAGCACAGTAAGGATAAAGGATCTAGATAACACCTCTACACGCTCTTTATAGAGCAACACGGAATTAGTTGCACAAGCTGTGAAGGACAAATGGCTGCGCAGTGCAAGCGCACAGGTTCGATTCGCGAACGTCCTAGAATTCATCAAGACATCCCTAGGGTGTGGAAACCTAGTTCCAACACCCTCCCATAATACCTTGGGTGAGACCTTAATACCGTGGACTGTTGCCGAAAGGGTTGGTAGTTTCGGGATTTGTTTGGCTAAATCACTTCTGAACCTTGGTCAAGCCCCAACAAGCCAACAAATGGTTCTGTTGCCAGGACTGGGATCTGCCTAAGGGATGTCTGATGTCGTGCCACTAGAACCCAAAAAAGAAGGAAATTGAAGAGTGGTTGGATGAGAAGATTCACAAGTTCGTGACACAAGAAAACAGAACTCTGCAGGTATCCGAGAAAAGGTGGTTGGATCGCTACGTGTATACGGAAATCCATGAGAGCTTCTTTGCATCCTTTCATTCTGAACTATTGAGTGGATCATGAGGTTAGCCGACAGCAAGGGAAGGTGTAAGCTCGACCAACCAATAGTGTGGACTCTGGAATTATTGTGCAGACTAGAGGCATCAGAAGATAAGATCGCGTGAGCAGTGGACCATTGGCTCGATCGGATAATAGGGGGATTTATTGAATTTGCGATAGACATGATCATGAGCTACTTCGAAGAAGAATGACGTTTTCTTAAGGGATTGTGAGGTAAGTAAATTAAATCTTCAAATACCTGGATTAAGATGTTGTTATGTGAAAAGTAGGTTATGTGAATACATTAATGTTTGGAATGACGCGGAGTGGAAAGATCTACAAAGGTAGTGGGGAAGTAGGAAACAATCCCTTAATTTCACCTTCGCGAGAGAGCGAGGAGGAGCTCGCTCGAGTCTCTCTGAGAAGTGTGGTCAGTTTGATAAGACAGCGCATTCTGCAGTTACCACCTCCACCCACGCCACCACCCACTTCACCTCCTTCACCTCCATCTCCACCCACTCCACCCCCACCAACCCTACAGTTCAGCATGGCGAGCACGATCAAGCTACCCATATTCAGAGGAGTAGGGAATGAGGATCCGAACTAGTTCTGGTTCATGGTAAGAGTAGTGTGGGATGCGCAAGCAGTCATGGACGATAACATTAATAAGGCTACATTGGTGAGCGCGCTATAGGATCACGTGTTGACATGGTATATCGAGCACTCTAATGATCATCCAAATGTAGGAATAGCAAAGATGTAGAATGCATTGAACAGAGAATTTAGCTTACCAAAATCAGAGACACAATCAATCATCGAGTATAAAGAGATCGCAATGCTTCCAGGCGAGATCCCCTGGGATCTAGATTAGCGGCTAAAGAGTATGATCCGCGAGGCTAATATGACGATAACGAATGTGCAGCACTGCGAATAGTTTGTGGCATCTTTGACACCACACCTAAGGACGACACTGTCACAGCAGAAGCTTTCAACCCAGGCCGAAGCATCGGAAATGGTGATGAGGTTGCATGAGACACCAATATAAGATCTGAGGCTGGGAATTCAACAAATCCACATGCAAATACAGAATCTCTGCCTGGAAATGCAGAGCTTGAAGGAGAATAAGACATCGTGCCTGGAGGTGCACGAGGAAGTGTGGTGCATAAAATGCAAGGGCCAGGGCCATGAAAATGATCACTGTCTAGTATTCGTGAACTATTTGGCAAGAGGGGGGCCAATGCCATTCAGACCAGAGGCACAAGTAGGGCCAAGTGCGGAACCCACACTATGGTGTGCGATCTGTCAAATAGGGGGAAAGCACACGACAGATAATTGTCATTTGTTGCAAAAGTATACACCGGCACCCCAACAAATGTTTTCTAATTTCTGTAGGTCAGTGGGCCACGACGAGCGTACTTGTCATAGCTACGAGTTAATGATGGATCAGACCCCAACTTATTGGATGTAGATAGAAATGTGAACCCTCGACCCAGCGGCGAGGATGGCGCACTGGATTTCAGGGGCGAGGTCGAGGACGAGGAGGAATGGGGCTAGGAAGGGGCCGCAGATAGTTAATTTGTTACAATTGTGGAGGACGAGGGCACTACGCTCGCAATTGTACCAACCCAACAAGAGTATCCTGTTCATACTATGCTTAGTTTGATCATGAAATGGTAGATTTTCCTACGTTGATCGCACAAATGTGTGAGAAAGGGGTACTCCAGCCTCCTTCGACTCAAAATATCCAAATGACGAGATCTGAACCGTGTGAGGAAGACCCAAATGTGAACATAGTGCTCAGAAGCAGTGTGACCATAGGGGAGGATAAGGGGAAATAGCCTGAGGAAGATACATGGGTTCATAAGGCTCCTCCAAAGGAACCTGAGTTTGACTTAGAACACGCAAAGGAGACATTCATGGAAGCTAAGAAGAGCTTTGTGGAAGCCTCTACTTCAGGTAGTAAGGATCAACCAGAGTCAAGGATGGATCCTTCTATGCTTACTACTTTAAATTTGGAGACATGCATGACAATTCTACGTGACAATAAGGCAATTAATGGAATATAGGAGTTGATTACCATGTGCGTGGGGTCAGGGGAACTGCGCATAGTCTGGAAATTGGGAAAGCATACATTGCGCACCGAGAGGGAAATGAGATTAACGGAGTAGATTGGTGAGTACGAAATGGATTAGGTAATCCTAGACCTGGGTTCAGATGCAAATGTGTTACCAAAACAGACATGGGAACGCATGGGTAGGCCTGCGTTACAGTGGTCCCCTATTCAATTACGAAAGGTGAACCAACAGAAGATTTTTCCCATGGGAAGGTTGCAAGGGGTATCAGTTGATATTGAAGGCGCGAGCACATAGAAGGACTTTGAAGTAATAGATATTGTTGATGACATCAATCTTTATCCCATGTGTCTAGGAATAGACTACACCATTGATATGAATGGAGTCATCAACCTGAAGAAGCGGAAGATGATATTCGAGAAAAAGTCCCTTAGTGTAGTAGTTCCGCTAGACCCAGCCGAGGGAGCGCGTTACACTGAACCAATGTGCGATGATGAAAGCGATGATGAGCTAGATTGTGTTTACCAGATAACAACACCATACCTAGATCAGGTGAACCCAAATGCAGATGGGAGAATCTCATGGGAACAAGACAGTTCCTGTACTTCGAATTCAGATGGAGAAGTAGAATGCTGGCAGAACAGGTTGCACGAAGTTACAATGCTGAATTGCAATATGATGATTAGATCACTGCGTTGCATGATGACAGAGGTAAGGGAACTACCAACATAGGATGGGGTGACAGCGGTGGATGAATTCCTGGACAAATTTGAAAGCGCAGTACCGGAAAAACAATGGTATGGTGCAATGGAATGGGCACTGCACGCAACACCCACACAATGGTGGAGTACACATCAGAAGACTATTGGAAACTAGCGCGAATGTAGAAGACGGATGTGCTTACGATTTGGAAGTCCCCAACTTCGAACAAGAGGGGGGCAGCCAGGACGAAGTAGCTTGTGTGCCCACCTGTGCCGATGGGTGCAGATGAGTGCTGTGCAAGGACATCCTAGACTAAGGATCGAAAATCAGAACCAGACACGACAGCAGGAAAAGCAACAAATATTCCACGTCGGAGCCTTCAAAGAGCTGTGCAGAATCATGAACAGAGTTTACCAGGTGAGACGAACTAATTGGGACCTGCACATACCAGTGGTTCGATGGGCCTATAGGGACATAAGCAAAACCCGAAACGCGGAAATGAACTCAACACTGATGAGAAGAGACAAAACCATAAGAGCAGAGAAGAATCCCCATACAACAGCTCCCACAGTTGGGACAACACGTGAGGACCAGAAGGAAGGGGTTATTCAGCTGTACAAGGATGAATATATGCAAAATCAAGAAGCCATTCGGTGAGGGAACCTTGAGCTCCACGAACTCGAAGAAGATCGGGTATGATTGAAGTAGAAAAGAATGTTAATGAATGCAGATATCAGAAAACTAGAAACAAAAATCACGAAAACATTACGCATCGACAGAAGGACAAGACAACGTATGGGCAGCCCTATCACTGCACTAGAATATTGTCACCGAGAATTTCTGGCTATACTACGATGGCTGCGACCGCACCTTATCAGACAAAGTAACTAGGGAAGCACACTGCATAAGGAAGACACGAGGCACTGACTGACACAAGGGTAACTATGGAAGGCCTGCGGATCGGGCTGGAAGGTGACTTGAAGCTTCACACCGGTGGTGTGACCACCTGACTATCCGTAGGAGGCACAGTCTCAATGCTCCAAGCAGTTGAAAGAGAGTGCGGGACTATAAAAGAGCCTGTATGGGAGTTGCGTGACATGGAAGTTGTGCGTAGGATCAGTATGATGCACGGGTCACGTATGCACACAAGGGGTTGTGCTGCCACGTAGGTAGGCTGGGAAGTGACCATTGGTGTCACTGTTCATGACATGATGTCCAATTTAAGGCAACGAGGAGTGGACGGCGGGCAATTAAGACATAAAGTCAGAACTATATTTGGGACTATCTACCGCCAATCTTGCATTAATGAGCCAAATATTGGGGGAACAGTCGAATTTAAATTCAAAAGGGCCTATAAATCACAGGTGGATCTCCACCGAACAACCCTTGGTGTTTTGAGAATTCAGTTGTTGCACTATCAATTGGGTATGAACCTAATGAATTTGGAGGCTGTGAGAGTAAGTCCATGGTTTGAAACATTGTCGAAGGAGACACAGGATTCCCTAATCAAAATGATGTCAACAATGAATTGAGTCATGTAGAGCTCTACGCCACCGGTAGGGGATGCACTGGAAATCCCTAAATCGCCCCGGACGCTGAGGCCCAAAAAGGATCCACAGGTAGCAGGATTGGTCCGTATGTCTCCGTGAAATCCATGGTTCTATAAACTGACTATGGAAGATAAGGGAAAGATGGTTTATATTGAGACAAATGATGATGAGGAGGATCATTAGGCCTTTGTAGAAGAGATTGAACCAGATGAAGAAGTGGAGGAAGACATTCAACCAGTGCACACTGCAGCAAAACTGCCCAAATATGTCCCCCCACGGAAAGGGAAAGCAAAAGTACCCGAGGATGTGGATACTGTTAAGAGCACACTCGAAACCTCACTCCTCCCTCATGGAATTCTATTTGAGGGTTTATTCTTGGGCCGCGTACCCACGATGAAATTTGAATATTGGGACCTCACAAGCAACGAAAATTTCCTGCATTTGGAGACTAGCCAACTTATGAAACAAAGCAAGGAGGGTGTAGTTACAGTGCCGCAGCCACGAAAATGGTTGTGTGGGGTGGAGGAGGCTGGGCTACTCCACCTACTATGGATTCTGCATTTTCACCAGGCACCAATCACGATATTCATCATTAGGTAACTACTTTGCCTAATGCATGAGGGGTACTTGTGGCTGGAGGAGCCAATTCCCATTACGGCGGAGCTGATTCATAAGATTTCAAACCTTCCCTATATAGGAAGGGACCCCACAGAAATAGTTGGCCAAAGCAGAGACTTGGCGCTTGCAGAAACCATGAAGAAGAAATACAGGTTAGAGAAGAAGCAAAGGTGCTATGTGATTACTAGCATTCAAGACAAAGGGGTGTGCGTAGCCACTCAGCTGCTAGTAGGAAAAGTGATGAAAAAATGCCGCGACAATGAGGTACCAACAATGGTCATCGCACTGGCCGAACAATGTGCCAAGGGGGTATAGTTCAACTGGGCACAATTCCTCTGCGAGGAGTTCCTGATGAACTGCAAGGAGGCTCAGGAGCAGGGTAAGACCTTCCACTACACGTGGTTGCTCTTATCCATCTTTTTGGTTGCAGGGGAATTGTTGGAGGACAGTCAGTTTCCTCCCCTTGACTAGGACTTGCCAGAGGTAGCGAAATACGCGTCGCTCTAGGCGACAAGACACACCACACATATCCTCAAGATCAAGATCTTCTGGATACTCATGGAGGCGAGTGTATGGATGTGAATCCACAAATGGCCATGCCTATCCCCCACCGTACACAACAGTCTATGGAGCCTTGCAGAATTTAAAGTGGATATGCACAATTTGTATATCAAGGTGTGGAAGGATTCGGAGCAGAACTAGACCAAACTCCTGTTCATCGCAAGTGATGACATTGTTTTTGCGGTGCTCGACTCATGGCCACCCGAATGGCGTGCCCTGGATCTAGCAGCATGCGATGAGGCAGCGATACAAAGACATAATGATGTCACCAAGCAGTTGGCACAACATAAGCAGAACGAGCAGTTAGTCGCGGAGGTAAGGGCTTCCTGTGAAGCAGCAAAGGTTGCCAAAAAAACAACAGCAGCTGGGGCCAGCATGACATAGGAGGAAAGAGGACTGGACCTGACCACAAGACATGGGACAGACGATACAGTAGAAGGCACAGACCCAAGAACCACCTCTACACAATCGAAACGGTCACGCAGGATGGAATGAGCAGGGCCATAGAAGAAGACCAAGGCTTCCAAATTGGATGGGGAGCCTATTACACTGACAAAGGGTGATCTATACGACATCGGCAACAAAGTTCATGAGGTCACCACAGAGGCATTCCAAGAAGTAATGACAGAGCATTAGAATGTGTTGGGGGCACTCAGGGCACAACTGCAGGGACTTAAGGTGTGACTTCCACAAGAAGGAGCGGTAGCCGCCTATGGTGGCACGGGAGCATCGACAATAGATCAGTTGTTGCGGGCCAAAATGGCTAACACCATCATGCTGTCGAAAGGAGCACTGACGGTGGACAACATGGAGGATAGAGACGTGGTACGACGGATCAAGGGACTTGGCCTAAATGTGGCTACCCTTCCGTGGGATATTTTATACCAGCTACAGGATGGAGTGACGACAGATTTCTGCGCTAGGGAGGGACGCGCAGTGCAAATTCTAAGTAAACAACGAATCAACATCGAACAACTTAGCCTACAACGTGATGAAGCGATGGCTCAGAACCAGCAATTGGAGAAGATTGTAGAGGAAGCATGTTGCTGTTTCCCAGAACTAGAAATTGCGACAGATTTGCGAGTAGGAATGTGGATCCACAAATTAGCTAGTGGATTTCGCGAGGCAAAGGAGGTAGCTATGAGGATCCAACTGGTCCTCAACCTACAAATTTCTAAACTATGATTAAAGGTGCAACCGTCCATGCCCCCAGAAGTTCGAGATCAACGCGCCGACGATATCCAAAAATTGTTGGAAGAAATTGAATAGGCAATGCAGAGCTGTACCACATTGTTGGAAGAATCCTTCGGGGTCCTCACAACCTTACAGGAGTACCCCACCATACAACGGTTCGAAATAGAGGTGCGGTAGCTTCCAGTGCAATATTATAGCATGCGTGGGATGGCGCAAACAGTGGTCCTAACTTGGCAGCTCACGAGGTTACAACAGGCAAAGGCATTGAAGGAGTAAGTGGACGCAGCGCACCAAAAAGAGGCAGTACTTAAAGCACGCGTCCAACCTTGGATTGATGAGGGCTTCCTCATCATGGCCGACATCAAAGGAAAACTTGTGCAAATGAAAGTGATTCGTGACCTGAGATAGGGATTTTACCTTGACAATGAGCATTCAGCCGAGTGAGCAGAATGGATCCAGCAGATGACAAAGCAATGCGCTACGGATCTTCATGCAGCACAGACACAACTGAATGGATTTCGTGCGAATATCGTTGCACCAGCAGAGTGACTCAGGATGAGTCACAACGATTGTGTTGGGGGCCTGTTGGGTAGCAGATCCCCCCATAGTATGTTTTTGGGGCTTGAAGCCCGAATTTTGGTCAAGTAAAATGTAAAGACCCCTCGAAATGTGGGTGCGGAGCACGAGAGTCTAGGGTTTTCTAACCTAAAATAATGTAATTTAATGTATGGTATGTTGGCCTACCCATGGTTCGCGGTCCATGGGATTGTATAAATAGAGAGCGGCTCTAAGATGTAAGAGACACATGTTCTTTTGGATGATGAATTAGCTATGAGTCTGTAAGTCTGAGTCTTGGGTTGTAGTAGTAGGAAGAGGCTTTGTAGCTGAGTGCACAGAGGCCTAGTAGAGTCCGCAGCTATGTGCGCGGACCCCTGCAGCTGAGTGCGCAGGGCAGAGTTGGGATTGTACTTGGACAAAGAATTAATAAAAGATAAGTTGATTCTAGAATATTCTGTGTCTATGCTTCTATTATATTTATGCATCTCTTTATAGTTTTATGATTGCGTGCACTTGTTATGAATGTTGAATGATTAATGAGAATGTTGGGCCCACATAATTAAGTTAAGATCTATAATAATAGCACAGTAAGGATAAAGGATATAGAAAACACCTCTATGTGCTCTTTACAGAGCTGCGCGGAAGCAGTTGCAAATGCTGTGAATGACAAACGACTGCACAACGCAAGCACATAGGTTCGGCTCGCAAACATCCTAGATTTCATCAAGACACACCTAGGGTGCGGAAACCTGGTTTCAACACCATCCCATACTACCTTGGGTGAGACCTCAGTCTGTGCACCACAGACTGTTGCTGAAAGGGCCAGTAGTTTCGAGATTTGTTTGGCTAAATCACTTCTGAACTTGGGTCAGGCCCCAACAGGCCAACAGTAATACAACTGAAGAAGACAATAGTAGAGAAAACACCAACTCTCGATAAGATGATCTACAATAATTTTGTATCCAAACTATTTCTCCTCCACCTCCACAAAAAGAAGTGCATCAATTTTTCCCATGATTCTGTGGGATCTATCACTAGCCAAGCTCTTGTAGGCCATCTATCAATTCAATGTTGTCAACCTCATGAAGTTTGGGATCTCAGGTGACTTGTTTGTTGTTGAACCAATTAGTTGTTCCTAAAGAACTAGCTAACAAATGCATATTAGATTGTCAACTTGAGGTCTCGTCTATCTATTTCAAGGTTATCCATAGATTATGCAAGAGAAGTGTTGGTACGACCAATCACAATTGTTCTAATGGAAAGAGAAACTGCAATGATAGAGGAATCAACTCATAAACAAATTAATAACTTTTGTTCTAAATAAAACAAACCATTCAAAATATCAAATCCTATATGCTTTATGCAAGAAACAACAAAGGAAAATGATCAAGTACTGAATTGTTACCTAAAGAACAACAAGTACAAACAAAAGAAACAACACTACAAAATTATATTATTGAAAGGATTTTTCTACAGTAAGCAACGAAAAATAATGTTCCTATGATAATCTACAAGATATAGCAATAAAGTAACAACAATCCCAAATGAACTATCGAAAGTAAATCCAACTCTACAACAACCAAGTGTAATTTCTATTTAAAATAGAAAATGTGATTTAACAATTAATTTAGCTAACAAGCAATTGTAAATTGAGAATGATTAAGTAAATAAATAACTGAAGCAAAAGAAAGGACAACAAATTTAATAATACAAGTGAAGACATCATTTCTTCCAGGATGGAGCCCAAATCATTGGAATCGAACTGCCTTATAAAAGGAATCAATACAACAAATTAACTTTGGATAACAAAAGATTTCATTGAATTACAAAAGATCAATTACAACCAATGTATTGTCAAGTTCACAACTTATATAAAAAATACTACAGCTAAATAACCTCTCCCAAGGCTCAATTCCTAGCCTTTGTACTATGACTATAGAAGATGTTAGAGCCTAGATTTGCCTCAGGCTGAAAAGGCAAGGTTCTAGGTCCACATCAAACCACGCTCAGCCTCGTAGCTAGCCCTACGAGGACAGGAGAGGGCTCTCTCCGGGTCAATCTCAGTGAAAGATAATCGATGGGGCTTGAGATGACTATTTAACAACTGATCTTAGGCTAGGTATTAAGTACAAGGATTTTTTTTGAGTTTTTGGGGGTTTTGTTAGAAAAAAGGGACAAGCAAATTTTGGGTCCAGGGATGAAGGCCAGCTCTTGCAGAGTTCAAGTTTGGGCGAGGAAATCAATGGTTAGGATGCCTTAAATTGAAGGAATGGATAGAAAGAATTGCTGTGAATCTGAAGAGGGAAAGATTATATCAAGGATCCTCTACAAACTAAAGAAAACATATAAAACTAAACAAAGGTCAAAGGCAGAGCATAACAGTTTATGAATTCCACCTTAAATACTCATTTGTTTAATTTCTGAAGCAAAGAGAAGGGAAATGGCATACATAAACATTAATTAACTTACAAATACATGGAGAAAAACACCATCCAAACATAGAGCCACAAGGATCCCAACAAGTGCTGCAAAACCCTGGTCTTTCGTTTGCCAAAATTGAAGAAATGAAATATACAATGAAGTGTCAAGCAATCCCAAGTGTCCAACCCTGAAAATGACTTTGAAATTACATAATATAGACAAGAAAAACCTATCCCCTTGTCTCTAGGGGTCGAGCTCATGATTCTAGGAGCTATTTGAACTAATTCTAAACAAAGAACTGAAAACTAGGTAGTCAAACAACTTACCCCTATATGCTAGGAAACTGATTCATTCACTCACATTTCACCTTTTGGTGAATGAATCTTCTATAACAAGTAAAAATGTGCCAATATGACATCATGGTTGCCAAATTACATCATGAAAAGTCAAGAATAACATCAAGAAGCAAAACTGGTCAGAACTGGGTGAATTACTGAGCTGAACAATGAAAAATGGGCAAAAATCCTCTATGCGTCGCGCCTGATTCTCTATGCATCGTGCCACTTTGGAGCTGATTTTGAGGCACTTCCTAAAGTCCAAACTGAGACCAAGTGTACTTGTTGGAAAGGTCTGCCTGTCTACATTCCAACCCAAGTGGAATTTTTGAATTTGGATGTCATTTTACCCTCAAAAACTTCATTCTCCAAGATTTCTTCCTGTGTGTCAAAATAGGGGCAGTGAGGTCATTTTTTGGGTGTTTTTCGCCTCTTGAGGACTCAAAACTTGCCCAAATTTCTTGGCCATGCACCAGAAACCATGATTTTTCATGAAAAATCTAAAAATGTAAACTTTTTGCAATTTGGAGCTCCCTAGCAAAATCACGCGCCACGTGGCACGACGTAGGGAGAAAAACCCTTTTTTTTGTGCCAAAATTTGTCAAAATGACAAAAATGCCCCAAATTTCTTGAAATTTGGGCTGGAACTTCTTCATTAAGTGTCATGCTAGGCTAAAGAGGCTTCAACCAATATCTGAAGATGATCAAACTCCCTTTGCCTCTTTTGCTTCCTTATTGCCTTCTTTAATTTTGCCTTTAAATTCCTGATTCGTGCCTTGCAGACCTTGTTCTTCCGTGCCACGTAGTGGAAAGCCATGTGTCTCAGCAATGCATGGTCCTTATCAGCCTTGTCCAATAGTCTTTCTAAGTGGATGTTAACTCTCTTGAGATTAGACTCCCAATCATCATTAATCTCTTGCTCTAATGAAGTGAGCTCAACCCTTATCCTTTGTGCAGCTTGGTGATTCTCGCGGATGTTTTGTAACTCCATGATTTCTTGCTGATCTTCAAGTTGTTTATTCCTATGCTCCAAGTATTTCATAGTCTACTTAGCCCTCTCCAAGTCAAGGGATAAGGCTTTGATCTCTGTTTGCTGCTCCTGAATGATCTCTCTAAGATGTGCACTTTGTGGGCCCGTATCTATATCATCATCATGAATGAGAATGAAGTCGGTCTCTTGTTCACCTGAAGGCTCTTCATCCAGTATTGGACTCTTGCCTTTGTCCTGTACCTGTGGTGCTAATGTCGAAAGTGAGGACCCTTCCACACTGGGTGGAGATAACACTCGCTTCGTTGTTGCAAACAAATGTCTAGTGCCCCTCTGATATGTGATGAATACTGACACACTAGCGGTCTCATGGCACTCATACAGATGAGAAGGTCCACCTGTCTCATGCTTAACCTCTGATAATCCCTGTGAAGCTCTGAAGAAGTCATAAGAGATGAAATCATCCCAAGTGATGCACTACAATCCAAGCTGATGAACCACCAAAATCTTAGTAAGAGCAAAATAATAAACACTGTTAAGTTGCTGCTGAGGGGTTTTGTGTTGCACAGGTGTAGTCATCCTCTCTATGTTCCGGCAAATGAAATACGGAATGTTCATCATCCGTACCCTGGTGAAATGCATGAGCAACCTAATGTGATAAGCATATAAACGAGAGAACCATCCCTCACAGCTGAAATACTTCATGATCAATTTCATTAGTGGAGCATATTCATCTTTCAGATATTGGAATGGAAACACTCTCTTGAGCTGCCTCAAGAAACCGGTTTTAATGTATGGCTCATAATGCTGCCGGTCAATCTTCTTCCTCTTGGTCCATGGTTCCCCAATGTTTGGTATGCTGGTTGCTAGTGAGACAGATTATGGTGTAAGTGTGAAGGTGACACTGGCTAAGGTAGCCTGATCTCCATGTAAATGCAACACAAATAGACGGGCCAACTCATGATGAAATTGAACACTAGACACCTTTTGACAAAACTCATAGCATGACTGATGTTGGAAACAAAAAATGGCAAGAGGGTAGGCCTGTAATTCAGTGAGGGTTACTGGTTCTTCTCTGATATGCCTACCTCCTCTATGAGGCCTCCAGGGTGCATGTTCCTCCATGGGAGAGTCACTTTGGGTTTCCATTTCATAATCCGATGAATGCTCAGATGCCATGACTACTGTTTTTCAAACTGCCTTGGAGAAAAAGATGCTGGTGTATGAAAACTGTTTGGACTGCTCTTTTAGTGATGTGTTCAAACTCTGCCACCAAGGGGAAACAAATGAAACAGGGACTGTTAGGAAAGGGAAATAATATTAAGGGATTAGGGACTATCGGGACATATTTGTTAGGGAAATATGGGAGAGGGTTTGAGGGATTTATGTGTGGGAATAGGGTTTAGGGTTTCACATTTAAAAGTTTGGGAAAGGGAATTTAGGACAGGGGTTTAGTAATTTTAGGGGATAGGGAACAATGAAGTCAAGGAACAAAGGGAATCAAGGAGAAAAGAAATGATGGAAAAAGAAAAAGCTTGGTGGCCAACAATTTTTGAAACCCTAAGCAACAACTTATATTTGAGGAATTCAAAATAATAGGGTTTGATCATTTGTTTGGAAGCTCAACACATCAACCATCATATACACCATAAACTTGGATGAATGAACAATGAAGGAGGAGCCCAACCTACTTGAATTCAAGAGAAATTTGCACGTTTTGGGCGTTTGGAGGCCGTTCTAGAATTTTTTGGGCCAAACAGCTGAGTGCGCCGTGCAGCTTGCCCAACACGCCGCGCCATCCTAGTGCACCACACCCATTCAAAATTACACTGGATGATCACGCCCAATGCGCCGCGCCTCCCTAGTGCATCGCGCCACCTGCTCTATGCGCCGCGACTCCTTCCAGCTTATAGTTTCGGCATTCAAATATGAAATTCACTTTTCCATAGCTTGACTCGACTTTCCAATGATCTCTTGGCGTATTCATGATGTTTCAAACAATGAAAAACACTTATATAGTGATGGGTTTGATTTTTTCTTCTCGAAAACCCATTTTCTTATGTTTAGTTTTGGCACTTTTTAACACTTTAATACAACTTTGTTTTTCAAGTTTCTTTTTTATTTTGGCTTTAAATGATGAATCTTTTTGGCATTTTTGCAGGGACGGTGGCATGTTTTGACCAAGGAAGACCAGGGCTGTGCCTGGAGAATTCAATAACTGAAGAACTTTAGAAAATGTTACAAAAGACAAAATGTTGACTTTTCTTCAAAACAGAGTTTTGAAGAACAATCATAATCCATCAATATGACGATGAAATTCGCAAAATAAAAAACATGTGTAGAACCTCCCTCTGGCCTGCTGGCATTTGGACACTTTAATGACTCAATTTGTGAAACCCTAGACCTATGATTGACATGACTCTTTGCCCATTAAAAGATCAAACATTGACTGTCATGGAATTTAATAAACATTGATGAAAAGACCTAAGCCAGTAGGTACAAGACATGAGGGGAATGAATGACACAACCCTTTCGTCAGATTATGGCATGCTCCTAAATTGACTGCAGGTGATCGAGCAGAATGGGACACCTATAAATGAAAAGAAAAAGATTTTTGATCTCTGATGGAGGACTGACAAGACCGACTCTAACAGAAGATAAGAACAATAAGTCTATTTTTGATAAAGAACAATCCTGAGAATCTGAAGATTCTCAAGATGCTCATTTTATGTTACAAAAAGTCTTAATATTTTTGGATGACCAAGTTGGAAGTTTGTCCTTAACTGATTTTCTTCAAATATGAATCAACTCCATTCAATTAGCCATGATTTTTCATAACAACATCAAGCTATCCAATATTCTATGATTAATCCAAGGAACAACATCAGGTGCCAGCTCATCGATAGATTCCTATTAAAAATAGGGATCAAATAATTCTTTTGTGATCGAATCAATTCATAGAGGAAATATAATAATAGAGATCCTTTAAATTCTTCTAGAATCCATATTACGTATATTATCATATCCTAAATGCAATAAAGACTTAAGAAAATAATATAAGAACTAAGAAATAAGGTAAGTAAATTATAAAAATTATGAGGCCAATATCACCACCTAACTGAATTTTTTGCACGAATTCAAGAAAACAAATGATTAACTTGCAATGCAGTTAGGGACTAAGCTTCATAAGATTATTCTCCTCTATGTGCGAATGCATTCCTACTTTTGAGTTCCGGAAAGGCCACTTAATTACTTGCCTCTAATAAATCATAATCATATTCATAATAAGTCATAGCACACCAGATCATAGGATATCTATACCTACACTATATCCAATTGATACCATTTTACAATACCAGGTGACCATAGTCATGTACTCTAGTCATGGAAAACTGAAAATTGTGGAAGCTAAAGGGTTCTCTATTTTTATTCATTAAATGATGCCTTCCATCTCACTTTGGCTCCACAAAGAGCATCGAATCTAATATCTCCCAAGTATTCCAATCCTAAATGTAAGACATCATTATGAAATTGGGCAAGCGTAGAAGAAACACCAAGTTTTTCTACAAAGATACTATGACGAATAAGTGTGCGAAAGGGGTTCTAAGGCTCTCCTCTGACACAAAGATCAAGAGCATACTTTATCCTCTAGAAGTGTGGTAAGATTTTTCTCATTTCACCTAGTTTCAAGCAAATTATATGATGGTCTGGAATTGAATGTCTCTAATAAATAAAACAGGATCCTCATTCATATATAGTTCACACAAAAGGTTCTTTATGTTTTCACCTTGTTTATGGAAAGTAGTGATAAAATATAGTACATCTTTGAACTCATATGGTTGCCTAGATTCTACAACTTTGATTTTGAGCAATAGGTACAACTCAAGTAAAAACAAGGCATAATTTTGGGCTAGGGACATGCATGCCAAGGCATGTGAATAAATGGAGAATAGTTCCTTTGTTTTCTTTGTATTCTTATTAAGGCGATCCTTTAAATATTGTATTTTCTTCTTAGTTTCTCTTAGTTGAGAATAATTTTCATCTTCTGTTGTGCTTGACTCAAACTTCTTACAACTAATAACTTGATAAGCTCGTGATGACTAATGATCGAGACTTTGTCTTTGGATCTTCTTGGCCTAGCAACTGTTTCATGCAACAACGAATTGAGAAAATAAGGAAGGTTTATAGTTACCTTCACCTTAGAGATGTAATTAGTTTAATATGACATCCGCTTACCACATCTTACCTTCCATCACAAATAATATACCGCTAAATAATACCTGCTACTTCTTTCCATGGATCTGGTAATGAATTGGGGTTATACCCCTTTCCTTTCCTGACCAACTCTTCACCGGAGTTCAAAAATAGGAGAGCTACATTCTGGAGTGAATTATGTATTTCATACCATTTTATCCCTCTATCAAAAGACCTGTGCTTATGCTATCGTGTCTTCGCTCACTTGTATCTATATGTTTTTTACCATTGCTACACCATTATCTAGATTATTTTTGATTTCCATTTCTACTTCATTATCAAAGCCCTGTAATAACCTAAAGTTCTAACCATATTGCTTGGTCCAAAATTTTGCGTGCCTAATCCCTAAGCCTATAATTGAGTAGGTTCAAAACCTACTGAATTGCCACTAATTGTCGGTTTTTCAACAAGAAACAATTTGCAACTAGAAACAACAGAAATCAAAATATACAATGATAGTAACAATTCACTTCAACAACCATAACATGCAATAAAATTTTTGGAAATTCAGGTAACAAATCATATATTAGTACCTTCTCGCCCCCCCCAATAGAGTTGAAGGCCGACCATGACCGTCAATTAGTGTTTTAATAGGTTGGAAAATTTGGCACAATTAAGAGATAAGGTGGTATTAATTAGGCGTGGTAGGATAAACATCAAAAATAAAAATGGAGGATGAGGGATATATGTGGCACACAAGATGATCATTAAGCAATTTATTAATCATGAGGTATAATGATGAGGCAGATTATTATAATACACTTAGTATGAGAGCGAAATAAAGGCATGCAAATATTTTTAGGAACAATAGATGGGTGGAAACAATATTCGCCTAAGGAGTATCGTTAGAGAAAAAAATGAAATAAATTAATTATAATACTGAATTTTTGAAAAGCTTATATCCCTAATATGTAGAATTATAATTATTTTCTCATGGACAACCAACATCACCACTTTCTAAGAGGGTTTTATAAAATTCCATAATAAATCTAACGATCTTCCTTTATTAATTTTGAGGAGACAAAATAGCCAACTTAAATTGTAATATTTAAATTTACTTTAACACCACATGCATGTACTCTATTGCTAGTAGGCATCGATAGCCTCGATAAGGTGGCCTTTTTAACCCATTGAGATGCGAGTGTCCCAGTTGTTTAGGCGTGGTAACTAGTTAATAACAATGCCATTCACCGAAGCTAATGAGGTGAACAAGTTGGCTCGTGATGAGACCTCTTGTCCTTTGACCTGAAGACCAAAGGCCATTACCCTGACGTGGTGACCAGAAGTCATAATGTCACTCCACTAGATCTTATGATCATGGTAGATTTACTTGTGTTAGACCTCCTATCCTTTGTTTGATTTTCAATTTTCTTTGTTACGATTTTTGTTAATCATAAAAGATTACTTAGTGAATAGGGTGGCATATCAAATCCTTAAGAGTTAGGGATGGTTTCAAAAGTATTATAATAATTATTCTTAGCTCACTAATTTTGTCTCCAAAACTTATTTTTCAAAAAGATCATAGAATCATTAAAAATTGGGACGAAAGAAAGCTCTTAAGTGGTGATAGAAGGAATGCATCATGAATACTTTTATAGATTCTTACAAGATGAGGGGAGCTAAAAATTTAGGAAGTTCAAAATCCTGATAATAATTTCTTATAAAACATTCTTCTATGATAATCATTAGGAAAACTAGGTTTCTAACCATCATATCGAAAGAGGGCTTACAATATTCCTTACCTTAAAAAATTAAAAATATTAACAAGCTAGGGAAATAGTAATTGCGTGTCAGAGGAAACAACTGTGGTTATGGAAACAACAAGTATCATGGTTGGTTCTGTGTCAACTGTGACAAAGGAAACAACAACTATGATTAAGGCAACAACAAATGTTACTAAGGAAACAAAAATTGTGATTAAGGAAATAACAACTGTAACTAAGGAAACAACAACTATGATTAAGGAAACAACAACTATGATTAAGGAAACAACAATTATAACTAAAGAAACAATAACTGTGATTAGATTATGACAGTGGTTTTTTTATAAAAATATTCATGATTTCTTCCCATAGTGAAAAAAATACATACCATAAAAGGATAAAAACTATTTACATTATGTACAGAATGAAAGGGATTTCAAAAAAAAGTTTACCTAGTTGTGACTGTGGGGACATTTCCTTGATCAACTACAACTTGCAATTACATCATTATTAATTTCATGAAGAAAATATCCTCATGTAATTGGTTGGTGATACAAACGAAGTCAGTGCCCATTGGAAACAGAAGAAATGTCAGAATTATCAATCGTAGTGAGGCACACTGTTCCATTATCATAAACTTTAGTAACTTTGTAAGGACCCAACCATCTCATTTGGAGTTTACCTGGAAAGTATTGGAATTTGGAGCCATATAACAATGCCCAATCCCCTTTCTCAAACGCTTTTGTTTTAATCAGTCGATCATTCCATTTAGCTCGATGTTGCTAAACTATGGTTGTGCATTATAAGGAATGAAGGCACATTTCATCCATTTCATTGAGTTGTTGTAGGTGCTATTTTTGTGCCTCCGTGAGATCTAGTCTGACCTCCTTAGTAGTTTTAATAGTCTTGAGGTAACCCATATCGAATGAATAGTTTAAATAGAAAATTGGTAATTTCTTATCTGTGGCCCTTGAGAGTGCTACTGCTTCCACCCATTTGGTTACGTAGTTTTTACAGACTAGAATATATGTCTTCTGATTTGAAGGTGGATTAAAGGGACCTACAAATTCCATTACCCATCTTTCAAATGGTTCCAATACAATCTATGGTTGAAGGGGAATTTCATCATCGTAAATGGGACGACCCATCCTTTGAAAACTGTGACAACTTTAGAAATATTTTTTTGCGTCTTTAAATATTGTGGGCCAGAAATAGCCCATTTGTAATACTTTATGTCTAGTCCTTCAATCGAAAAAATGACCTCCACAGGGTTCATCATGACAAGCCCTGAGGATATCATAGATTTCATCTTCTCTAATACATTTGTGAATTTGAAGATCAACCCCTGTGTGGAAGAGGTAACCATCTATCCATGAAAATCATGTGTTGCATTGGATAATAAGCTTCCTTTCCCAAATGACAAATGTGATGAAAGTTTTCCAGCTACCATATAATTTACAACATAAGCATACCAAAACATTTTGACGATCACAACAAACAGATGTTCATCTTGGAATTGGTCTTGTAGTGGTAGAGGGTCAGCCGCAGATGGGATTCTTAACAAGATCTACGACAAGGTTGTATTTTCGTAGCCGATCCTTTATAGTTATGTCAAACTCCTACAATAAAATTAACCAATGAGTTACTCTACAATTTCTAACAAGTTTATTAGTTAAATACCGAATAGTAGAATGATCAATGTACAAAAATTATGGATATCCTGTTATATAATGACATAATTTATTTATAGCGTAAACAACGACCAAAAAATCTTTGTCTATCATAGTATAGTTTAACTCTACAGGTGTGAGGTTTTTGATAATATTATAAATTGCATAGGGCTTCTTATCCTTTTCTTTTCTGAGAACTGCTCCCATCGTCGTATCTGATGCATTTGAAATGGTAGACTCCAATTTGGTCCCCACAACATAGGAGTTGTTTAAACCAAGATTTTCATATTTTCATATTTGCAAAATCAATATCAAATTTATCAATCCACTCAAATTCTACATTTCTAGTTAATGCATACAATGGTTCTGTAATTTTTGAAAAATGTGCTATGAAATAACAATAGTAACCAACATATCCAAGGCAACTACGTACCTTTGTTGGTGTATGAGGGGTAGGGAGTTTAAGAATTACCTTGATCTTAGTTGGGTCTATCTGAATACACGCAGCAGAGATAAAAACCCCATGACTACACTTTCTATCATAATCATGTGGCATTTTTCATTACTAAGGAACAACCTAGTAGCTATACATCGTGAAATAACCTTTTCGAGATTATGTAAATCTTGATGAAAATCATTATCGTAAGGGGTGAAATTATCCATATATAGCTCAATCCATTCATTAATTAAATTAGAAAAAATGCTCAAAATTTCGCTTTGAAAATTGTTTGGTGCCCAAATGGTAAGACTCTATATGCAAATGCCCCCCATGGATAGATGAACGTAGTTTTATCTTGGTCTTCAAGAGCAATCAAAATTTGATTATATCCACTAAATCCATCCAGGAAAGAAAAATATATCTTTCCGAAAAGTGTATCAAGGACTTGGTCTATAAATTGAAGAGGAAAATGATCCTTCTGCATGGCTTTGTTTATTTCTCTATAATATACACAAATTATCCATTTTCCATTCTTTTTAGGGACTACCACCAGTGGTGAAACCCACTAATTGTCAGAAATAGGGTATATAAAATTAACATCAAGAAGTTTTTGAAGTTCCTGTTTCACTATGTCCCTAAGGTGCGGATTTAATAATGTTTGGGGTTGGTAGATGGATCAAACATCTTTCTTAACATAGATATGGTGTGTGCACAACTATGGATCAATTCCCTTCATATCATAACACTCCCAAACAAATTCTTGTTTATATTTTTGAAGAACTTGGATTAGTTTTTCACGTTGAAGGTCATTAAGACTGGTGTTAATATTCAAGGTCTTTCCCGGTTCAATTTCAATGGGGGTGTTATTATGAATTGCAGTGATAGGTATATTATCACTATTCAAATCCTCTAGTGGATCTACTTATGCTTCATTGTCAAGTAAAACTTTTAGCATCTGACATGTTGGGTTTTCTACTGTGGAAGGATGGTTAATAAAGACATTAATTATGTTGTCCTTTGTCTATCTTTTAAAGATAAGAGATTTATTGATAGTGAGGGGAGAACACAAATTGCCTTCCTCATATTCAGGAGGGAACCATCTATAATTGTCAGCTGACATGCCGGGTCTAGTGGGTAGGTATAGAATGATATTGTTTATAGCAGGTCCCTTGGCGATGGTCATGCTTCCAGTTGAACACCCAATGTATGCATTTGTAGTGGCTAGCCATGGCCTGCCTAATATCAAGGGGTGCCCCTCCAACTTATTTTCAATATTGAACACCAAAAAATCCTCCGTGTATTCCTAGGAGTCTATAGAAATAATGATATCATCTAAAGTTCCATCTAGTTTCACTACAAATCTATCGGCTAGTTCCAACATGGCTAGAGTCAGTTTAATTCTGGTTATTCCAAGGAGGCCATAAGTTTCGATTGTTATAATATTTATAGCAATTCCTAAGTCCACTAAGGTGTTTGGAAAGTTATGCCCCTAAATCTGAATGGTGACTATAGGGTTTCCAAGATCATCATATTTGTTAGGTATCTATTTTCCTAAGATAATATCAGAGAGTTTCTTAAGAATATGGACTGTAGGAAAATATTTTGGTTTCCTTCCAGGCTTCTTAACACATACATCCTTAATGGTTTTAGCATAGATATGTATCTATTTGATAGCCTGTAGGAGGGGTATTTTGATACATAAATTTTATAGTTCCCCTATGAGATCAAAGTTAGGATATACAAGTGATTTTACTATGTATAATCTCTTAGAGCATGGAGGAGAAAATTTCATAATTTTAATAGGTTCTTGTTGTTTGGTCAGTTTATTGGGAGATTTTGTTTCAACAATAGTTATGGTAGGGGGAGGGTGTTCTACCAAAGGCTACTCCTTAGTAGAATTTTCGTTTTTTTTGTTGCTCTCGATTCTTTGGATGATCTTCCAGAAAGATAGTCCTCCTAAATATTAAACGTAGTTCATTACATTCCAAAGAGGTAGGAAAGCAATTTAAAGTTTCCAATATTTCTAAAAATTGCACAAGCCTGTTATTCAGGTTCAGATTTGGTTGTGTAGGTAGTTGAGGGCATAATGGGGGTGGATAATTTAGGGGTAGTTGAAGTGGGGGTTGTAGTGGGGGTTGTGACTGAGGTAGTGTTCCCATTCATTGAATGATTGGTATAGTGGGGTGCTGCCAATTATGATACCATATTGGCCCCTAGGTAGGTTTATTTTCCCATTACGGAGGGTATGGGTTATTTGGTAAATTCTACCATGAGGGTGCAAGATACTATTTATTTTTCCAAGAAGGACTAGAAAATGACTAGTTTGTCTAGGGTGATGAAGGGTATGGATGAGGCTACTAGGCAGTACTAAAATGTTGCTAACCCTTCCAAGTTAATCTAGGACATTGTTGTTGAGCATATTGTCCAAATAAAAACAAGAAGGGTACTACATCATACTTGGTGAGCAGTTATGCCATTGTTGTCATTTTGCCATGAAATATGTTGGTTTTTTTCTTCCTTAGCTTACTTTAATACTTCTTTCAATTCAGGAAGTGAGGATAAATGATCAGTTGAGTGATCTTTGGTACATATAGTGCATATATCGACTATATCCAGTGGGAATTATTTACGACTGTGCTTTTTCTTACATTGATGACATAAAATGGCTAATGTATGCTCTGCTTTAGCCTACTTCTATTTTACCTGTAAAAAATCCAACTATGTAGTAACTCCTCTGCTCGTGTAACTCCTCCTCCTGCAACTCTGTTAGCTCTGCTAAGAGGATCACGAGTTCCAAGCTTAGTCTTTGTACTCCCATGTGAACACTTGATACACAGTTTTACAATATCTTCATATTATTCTATAGAAATATCACCCTACCCCATTAAATTGAGCATTTCTATCCATTCATCTTTCATACCTCTAATTAAATAAGTTTTCAACGCATCCCTAGGTAAAGTGGTATATAGTGATATTTATAAATTATATTTCAATATATTCTTCTAAGGTTTCATATTATTTTGATGTCATCTTTAATATTTACTCCCTTATATATTTGGATCAACAATAATCTTGGTATTTAGTAAGGAAATCTTGTTTCATTTGATCCCATGAATTGATAGTACCACTCCCTAATCCCATAAACCATCGTAATGCTTCTCCCTTTAAAGTAGAGGGAAACAATTTTAATTTTTGGGGGTCAGTAGTATAATCATATCCTCAACATAAAACATCAAATTCAAACAAAAATGCATCAAGATCTTCAAAGGCCATCCCATGAAAATTTGGGATGTTTTGAAGCGAGATAACATTCATTGTTGCATTAGCCTATGGATCAACAATGGAATATTCTATGGTCAAGGGTTGCGTCCCTATTACTTGGTTTTCAATTTGATCAAAGATATTCCGATAACCTTCAGGAATCCCATAGTTAGGGGGTACTAACTAAAATAGGTTTGTATGTTGACAGGGTTCTGGGCCTTGAGTGGGTCTTACAACACTGCTCAAGTCAAGAATTTTGGTTTCTTTTCTCAAACTCGGTGTCGTAGGATATTATTGCTTAGAATTTTGATGATATGGTCCACTTGTTTTGCCTCTTCCTTCCCTTAGGTTGTAATAATTCCCCTCACACTTGTTAAAAGGACTGGGATTCCTATTAAATGTGCCTTAGAAGCTCTACTCAGATCCTAAAGTTTTATCATGAATCTTAGCACTAGTTGCAGCAGATGATTCTGCTACTCAAGGGGCAATAGTAGTAGAGCCCTTCCTGGATACTATTTAGGGACCTATTGACACTTGAGATGCTGCCTTTTGAATGATTTCTTCTATGAAGGTCGGTCTTCCAAGGCCAACTTGACCTTGGATTTTGGTATTTTTGAGGTGGATTTATAATCTATCTCTACTTGTTTCCTAATTCTAGGTTTCTTTCTAGTCATACACACTACACAATCTAAACGTATTAGCCGAGGGAAAACACCACCACAAGCCTTTTTTTTTACTGAGGTGCATGCACAAGTTGTTACCTTTCATATTTAATGCCCAACCCTCAAGGATAAAACTAGCAGTCTCTTTGACAACCTCCCCAAGAATAGTGCCAAAATGTTGATCCAATTAATTGTTCCTAAAGGAAAAACTAATTGCTACACATTAGGTTGTTAACCTGAGGTATCTTCTATCTATTTCAAGGTTATATGTATCGTTTATACAAGAGAGGTGCTGGTATGACTAATCACTATTTCCCTAATGGAAAGCGAAACTACAGTGATAAAGGAAACAACTTATAACACAATTGAGAACTTTGCTTCTAAATAAAACAAACCATTCAAAAAACAAATCCTAAATACTTTCTGCAGGAAACATCAAAGGAAAACTATCGAGCATTGAGTTGTTACCTAAGGAACAACAACTACAAACGAAAAAAACAACACTATAGAATTATATTATTGAAAGGAATTTTCTACAGTAAGCAATGTGAAATGATTTTCCTATGATAATGTATAAGAGACAACAATAAAGTAACAACAATCCCAAATGAACTATTGAAAATAAATCCAACTCTGAAACAACAAACTGTAATTTCTATTTAAAATAGAACATGCGATTTGACAATTAATTTAACTAACAACAGATAATTGTAAATTGAGAACGATTAAGTAAATAAATAACTGAAGCAAAAGAATGGAATATAAATTTAATAGTATAGATAAATACAATGTTTCTTTTGAGATCGGGCCTAAATCACTGGAATCGACTTGCCTTATAAAAGGAACTAGCACAACAAATTAACTCTCGATAACAAAACCTTTCATTAAATTACAGAAGACTGATTACAACCATTGTATTCTCAAGTTCACAACTTATGTCAAAAATATTACAACTGAATAACCTCTCTTGAGGCTCAATTCCTAGTATTTATACTATGATTGTAGAAGATAAGAACAATAAATCTATTTTTAATAAAGAGAAATCCTAAGAATTTGAAGATTCTCAAGATGCTCATTTTAAGTTACAAAAAGTTTTAATATTTCCAGATGACCAAGTCAGAAGCCTGTCCTTAACCAATTTTCTCCAAATAGGAATCAAATCCATTCAATTAGCCATGATTGGTCAGAACAACATCAAGCTATCTGATCTTCTATGATCAATCCAAGGAACAACATCAGGTGCTAGCTCATCGATAGATTCTTGTTCAAAATAAGGATCCAATTGTGAGTAAATAACTCTTTTTTTATTGAATCAGTTCATAGAGGCAATAAAATAATATAAATACATTAAATTCTTCTAGAATCCATATTATATAGATTATCATATAGTTAATGCAAGAAAGACTTGAGAAGATAGTATAATGACTAAGAAATAAGGTAAGGATATTATAACAATTATGAGGCCCAACATTTTCTAGCATTCTCAAAGATAACGAAAATATTTCTCTTAAGAGGATGAACAAGAGTAAGTCTAAGAGGATGATGCAAACAAAGATGGAGATCCATGCAACCCAACAAAGCTATTGCTATGTGGTGCCTTTGTTGGGCTAGTGCTTTGAGACTAGGAAGAAATTGTTTATTTATGTTATGCTCTTGACCTGTGAGAAGATACCAGAATACCAAATATGCGAAGAAATATACCCCGAACATAGAAAAATAAGAAATAAAAACATGTATTTTATTATTCAGAAATGAAAGCAATGTTTACTTGCCTCTTCGAGGGGGCAACCTCCAATAGAGCTGGGCTCAATTACAAAATAAGACATGATGCTCCTCAAGGGGAGTCTCTATCCTTTATATAGGATTCATACATGCAATACCATGGGTCAGTACCATGGTTCTTATTAATACCATCTATCTAATACCATGGCCCATTTGCAACTAACTGTGGTCCCTTCTTTAAATGCGGGTCAACTAGTTACAATTATTAATATGGGATTTATTAACTCTTTAACTAACTATAACTATGACTTGACCTTATTACATAAATAAAGGGGTTAGGGTTGGACCCTAGCATGCCCTCCCCCATAAAAATAGACTTGACCTCAAGGTCGAAGCTATGGAAACTACTGAAGAACAGTGGCTGGTTCCCAGGTCGCATCTTCTGGAGAGGTGTCTTTCCACTTGACAAGGACTTGCTTGATCGTGCAGCCGCGTAGGTGCCATTCTCACGTGTCAAGAAGCTATTCAGGTTGGAACTAGATTGAACCTTCTTCATCCAATTCCGGTAGACTGGTTTAAATTCTACAATGGTTCCCAACCACTTTCTTGAGGCATGAGACATGGAAGACGAGATGGATTTTTGAAGTGGGTGGCAAGGCTAGCTTGTAGGCTACTTCTCTGATGCACTGAAGTATTTGATATAGTCTGTAGAATTTTGGAGATAATTTCTGACAACCCTTGTCTTTGAGTGATGTTTACTTATATGGTTGCAGCCTCAAGAATACCTGATCCCCTTCTTGAAATTTGCACTCTGAACAATGTTGGTTTGCCTGTTGCTTCATGCGATTTTGAGCTTGATGGAGATTCTCTTTGAGGTGGGACAACATGGTTGACTTCTTCAGTTTGACCATCAGTTTGGGGATGATAGGAAGTACTGAGTTGTAGTTGGGTACCTTGTAGCCTAAAGAGTTACTTCCAAAAGTTACTGGTGAAGATCGGGTCATGATCAGACACAAGGGAAGTGGGCATGCCATGCAATTTGAAGATCTGGTCCATGAAAGATTGCGCCACCAAAGCTGGTGTAAAAGGGTGGGGTAGGGCGCAAAAATGAGCATACTTAGAAAGTTTGTCCACAACCACCATGATGACTGACTTGTTGCCTGACATTGGAAGACCCGTAATGAAATCCATATAAACCTCCGTCGAGATTGAGGCAGGGATGGGAAATGGTTGTAATGTGCCTAGGGATTTGATTGTTTCTCCTTTGTGGCACTGACACACATCACACTCAGCTACAAAAGTAAGAATGTCCTTTTTCATGCCTATCCAAAAGAATGAACGTTGAGTGCAAGCATAAGTCTTCTAAAAGCCTGAATGGTTTGTAGTGGGAGATGAGCGCAACTCTACCAAAATGTGACTTTTGAGGGTGGATGTTGGTGATATCACTCCTTTGTCCTTATAGCGAAGAATCTCATATTGCCAAGAGTAGCCCGTTGTAGGATTTGGATTTCTAATTTATTAATGATTTGGGAGAGCAAAGGATGTGAAAACAATTCCTTGTGAGCCTCTTCAATCCACTCCGGAATGGGAAGAGAGATTGCTAGCAGGAAGCTTTCCTCCTCAAATTGGCGTGATAAAGCATCCACTATGACATTTTCGTACCCTTTCCTGTAAATTATCTCATAATCACATCCAAACATTTTGGCTAGCCATTTATTTTGTTGTGGCAAAGGATAGTAATTCCTCCAAAAAATATTTAAGGCTTTGATGGTCTGTGCGGATTTGGAAACGCCGCCCCAATAAGTAAGGTCGCCAGGTATCCACTGCATGTAAGATGGCCATCATCTCCTTCTCATAGGTAGATTGTCCTAGATTTGTCCCACTTAGTTGTTGGCTAGTGAAGGCCAAGGGTCGACCTTCCTGCATTAAGACAAGCCCAATACCCATACCTGAAGCATCAAATTCAATCACAAAAGATTTGGTGAAGTCAAGTAGTGCCAATACAGGAATGGAACACATGGCATGTTTGAGAGCTATAAATGCTTGTTGCGCTTCATCATTCTAGAGGAATGAATTTTTCTTGAGAAATTGAGTGAGGGGTCTAGCAATGCGACCATAATTGTGAACAAATTTGTGACAGTAGCCGGTGAGACCCAAAAATCCACTCAAGCTCTTCAAGGTCTTTGGTTGAGGCCAATCTTGCATTGCCTGGATCTTTTTGGGATCCACCCTGACACCTTCATGCCCCACAATGTGGCCCAAATACTCAATTTATTCCATGCCAAAAGAGAACTTGGAAAATTTGACAAATAATTTATGCTTCCAGAGCAGTTGCAAGAGCAGATCTACATGCTAAAGATGTTTTTCCCAGGTGAGCCTGTAGATGAGGATGTCATCAAAGAAAACAAGGACAAATTTTCTGAGATATGGTTTGAGAAGGTAATTCATGAGGCTCTAAAAAGTGGATGGGGCATTACAGAGACCAAATGGCATGACCAGGAATTCATAATGGTCTTCATGAGTTTGGAAAGTAGTCTTTGGAGTGTCTACTTCTTTCATGCGAATTTGGTGATAGCCCAAGCGAAGGTCGAGCTTAGTAAAGAATTGAGCCCCATTTAGTTCATCTAGCAAATCATCAACAACTGGGATAAGAAATTTATCTTTGACCATCAGCTTGTTGAGGGCCCTGAAGGTTGGACACATACACCATTCCCCATCTTTTTTGAGCACCATGACCACCGACGATGAATAAGGACTAATGCTAGGACGAATGACACTGAATTCTAGGAGTTCCTTGATGATGTTTTCAATTTCATTCTTTTGGGTGAAAGGATATCTATATGGGCACACATTTGGTGGTTGTGCCCCTAGGACCAAAGTAATGCTATGATCATGTTCCCCTCTTGAGGGTGGAAGCTCACGAGGCTTGTTAAAGACCTACAGATGGTTGTTTAAGACATGTTGCATCTCAGGATGAACATGAAGGAAAGTTGGTTCAAAGGCTTGGATGAAATTAAATTGGGCTATAACTCTGTTATCTCAAAATCAAGCCCTGGAAGGCTGCAACCCAGGAAGACTTCAAGTAACTATTTCACACCAATCTTTTGACTAAGGCTTAGCCTCCTTAGCCTGAGAGGGCTCTCTCAAAGGATTATTGATTTTGACTATTAATAAGATGGCTAACTCTTGTGAATAACATTGACAAATAATGAAGGCTGGACAAACATTACATAAGTTTCCATTGGGCCTATGGAGTCAAACATACTACAGCAAACAATGATGATGCCTTACATAGAAGTCAGGGCATTTAGCATTTGGATGTTCAGAATACCACTTATATAAAACCACAGTTTACAAAGACATACAGGAAGTCAGAGCATGATCAATGAATTCTGAGTGATTATGCATTTGTACAACTGTAAAAGAACAGTAAAGAAAATATACCATCACACATTCTGAACAAGAAAATCCCTTATGAATCCTGAGAAGTAAAACAGTCATTTATATTACTGAACTCTGTTTTTACATAAGCCAAAACAGTCCTCTGTTTTATAAAATATCCAACCCTCATTACATCACTGTCTTAGCTATATATAGAATTCTTATTCTACCTAATTCGAGATTCCTCCTCCAGCATGAGGGGAATTCAATAACTACTTTTTATGACACCTATCTGCTTTGCAACAAACTATTAAATACAATAAGTGCTAACTGGAGTTCTAAAGAGTTCTAATTTGACTATGACTCTAACTCTATCTTCTTTGTAGAATGATTCCTCCTTGTACTTTGACACCTGGTCTCCTTTCAGTTTGGCTGAGATGGCTGAGATGATTGCTGAGCTGAGTATTTAATGCTCCATGTTGGCCTTGGATGCTGAATGCTTTAACTGCTTAGTGATGTTAGGTGATATCCCTTGCTTTTCGGTTCCAGTCCTCCATAACTTCGAATATACAGCAGCATGTCTTTTAGCCCTTTTAATAACCCAAAAATATAGAACACCACCATGTTCCTGATGTGTTGGAGGCTTCATCGATGGCCAAGTGTGCAAGCCAAAATTCCTTGTATGCAACTCATTCAATACCCTATGACCGGTAATAAAGTGGCTTTATAACAGAAACTTTAAACTTGAGTTAAAGCATTCCACCTTTTAAAGGTACACCTGTCTTGATCTGAATGGTTGTGATGGCTTCATTTGGTCTCTTACATATCCTTTAGGTGTTTCCTTTTGAAAATTTCCGCACATATTACCAAACTGTTTGTCTGCGTTGAAAACACCACCTACAGCAGTTTCGTAGCGCGCTACGAAACTGCTGAATTGTTTAAACAGCTTGTCTTTGCCCTGAGGTATTTACCGCCTAGACATTTGATTTCCAAAACTCCTTTTGATCTTTGATACATATAGCAGGGATCTACATGTCCTCAAAACAATAAAACTAAGCAAAATTTGATAAAATTTGGAACAAAACCTTTCTTTGAACATCAACTTCATTTAGCAGCTAACTGGCCTAGCTGTGCCTTCAAGTCTTCAACTTTCTTCCTCATAGCTTTATTTTCAGCTCTTAGATGCATATTTATCTTTCTGATGAATTTGGCCTCTTTGATTACTGGAATTGTCCATGTGTAAACATCAGCTACTGAATCCAACTGGTTTACTAGGTTTTCACTTCCTTTCCATACAGCTCTACGATAATTTGCATACCTGACTGCAGACTCCCTAGTGGCATTCTTCACCTTAGCAATCTTATGTTTAGCTGCTTCTAACTGGTTCCTTATAGCTATAATATTACCTCCTTGAGATATGATGACTGTTCTATTTGTGTCTTTTTGCTTAATTTTCTCTGCCTCCTCTATTCTGGGCAATTCCTCGGCTTCCTTTGTTCTGGGCAATTTCTCGGCTTCCTTTACTTGCTTCCTTGTAATAGGTCTTCTGGGTTTGAAAATGAATTCTTCACCTGGCTCATCAAACTTCAGCCTTTTTGAGGCCTTAGACTTCTTGGTACTTTCTGGTGATGACTGTGTCAAATCAATATGCACTGGTTTGCTCAAACTCAATGGCCTCCAATAAATCATTCAGGCTCGCCTTAGATACTTGGCTTTCTTCAACAGCTATGGCTTTACCTTTTTCTTTACTTATTTGGCTTCTTGTCCTTACCCTTGACACTGTTTCAGATCTACTTGTTTCAGGTACAGTCCTCTTATGGTGAGCTTCTTCTTTTGTTGATTGCTGAGGTTGTTCTCTAATGATCAGTGGCTTCACTGGTTTTCTTAGCTGTGACTTGGCTTGCTTTTTATCTCTTGCCTCTTTTTGAAGCTCAGCTATCGTGAATTCTTTGACTGGTTGTTCTTTAACTGGTTGTGGAGTAAGGCCAGTTTTGCTTTGGAAACCAGCCATGAAAATGAACGAATTCCAGTCTCTGCCTATCTTCTGGAGGCCATCTAAAACTAACAATTTAACCAAACCATGGTGAAACAAAGAGGTTTCACAATCCTCTTTCCTCAGCTGCACCTTATCACACATTTTACTCAAACTGCGAAATAAGTAAAAAGGAATGTCTATGGAAGCTTTCCCAGTGAAATGTAAAAGCAGCTTGAAGTGATAAGAGTAGACCTTATTGTATCTTCCTTCACAGGTCAAGTATTTCTGAATACAGGTGAGAAGAAGGGCATAATGCTCCTTGACATAGTTTCTGGACACTGCTTTTGTTAGGTCTTCATTCACATATGCCTCTTTTAAAAACTCTTTGCATGGATTCATATCAAACTTAAAATTCTTAAACCATTCTTGCCTCCCTCTTGGGATCTCTGTTACAGCAGCTATTGCCTCCGGAGACACTTGAACTTCCAACATAGCTATTTTTGAATTTAAACCGGTGAAGTTTAAAGCAAACTCTTTGGTTACCTGCACATGTCCTCCTTGCAGCTTTTTACAAAAGTTCCAGCACCCGGCATCTTTGAATGCTTTCTTCACGCCTTCATCTCTCAATGCTATGTCCAAACCTTCAGGTTCGGTCCTCTGGCATTTTCCAGATCTGTGTTCTTTCCTCTCCATTTTGCTTTTGAAATCTTCACACACACAATGACCAACAGCTTCAGTTGAAATGGCGGTTCAGTTCTCTTTAACTCGGCCTCGCTTGTAATCAGGCTCGCTTGAAAACAGCCTCGCTTGAAAACTCAAATACATCATCATACAAGCTTGTCACTTATGCATCACTTACGATCATCATAAAGATCCATGCACGGTAAAATCCATTGGAATGATATTTCTGTGCATTTCAACAAATCTATTGGTGGAGTAGTGACTAATGAGCGTTTAGACATGCTACGGGAGGTACACAAACTGACATGAGAGGACAGAATTGGTGACTCATCAACAGACTTGACACTTTGGGAAAGATTCGCTGCGAAATGCACGAATCCACGATTTCGCAACGCGGTTAGTTTTGAATTCTAATAATGCGCTGCGAAACGGCTTAACGATAACGCGCTGCGGAATGGCTGAACAATGATTACGCTGCGAAACTGGCCAATAGGAGATTACGCTGCGAAATCACGAAAAGAATCGGTGACTAGGATAAGACAAGACATGACTTATGAAACCATGATGGTGGAGGAGGACCAATAGGATTCGAGTATAATTTAAATCAAACACCTTTAAAGCTCCAACCCTAAGTAAGAAACATAAAATGAAAACAATTTGACACAGACTTTTGACATTGAACTAGGACAAAGGATTATATGCAAATTTTTTTTTTTTTAGTTCTAAGTGATAAAAAACTCCATGGTGGCCCTTTTAAGCATTTTTTCCATCCTATGCAAGCTGATGATAGAAGGAGCACCTGCCTGGAGTTTGTTGAGCCTCACACCTGCACTTCTTTTCACATCCTCTCAGCCTCCTTTTCCATTCATTTCCTTCCTTTATCACTCATTTCCTCCATCAAATTGCTTAAATCATTGTATTTTAGGACTTTTACATGGTTTATTAATTATGCTAATGACTGTGTTGTTGGATTAGAATTTTGGTTCAAGGCCTGCACTTTCCGCAGCTGATCCCAGTTTCTGCAGCTGTTTTTTTAAGCGGCATGATCCAGGTGTCCTCCGATCAGAAGAGCCACATGGGCAAGTGCGTGGAACCGAGGACATGGTGTGTGTCCTTCCAGCTCAGCCAAACCAGTCATAAACACCCATGGTCAACGAGGGGGCAACTACGGTCAACAAAGGTCATTGGCGGTGGCACGGCTCTGCGTGTTCGGTTTTAAAGCACGTGAAGCACAGCTGGCCTCTTCCTCAGCCACGAAGATGATGGGGAACACGAATCCAACAGGAGATTTAATGCCCACCACGACCGTTGCCTAAATCCGTGGACTGTGCTAGATTACGTGTTTTTCACACAGCTGATAGAATAGCGTAGTTTATGTTAAGTTAGTTTCGTTTTCTCTGCTATAAATAAAGCGTATCTGAACGCTGATTAGTTAGCTGCTGATATGTAATTTTGAACCCCACTGTACTTTCCATTTTGCTACGTAATATATGAGAAGATTGTTCTCCATTTGAGCGTGTAACTGATCTTTAAGCTGGCTGGAGTAGGCAGAGGGCCCCTGTTTACTTAAGGCCTGTACAGTGCTTTTCATTTCTTGCATTTCTTCTTATCAGTTTATGTATAATAGTTGTACAGAATGCTTTTGATTGCTATGTTTTGATCATGTACAATAGCTGTATATAACTTTGAATTCTGCTCATTTATATTTCTGCACTTTTCCATGACTGATCAGTGTGTTTTTGCAGATTTCTTAGGTGCCCGGGACAGTTTTCTTTCTACTCTTTTTGCAGCTAGTGGCATTTGTGATCATCTTATCTAGACTGCTGATCTTTATTTTTGATTTCCATTAGTATCACTGCTTTAGTTTGCACTTTATTTTCTGCTCATAGCTGATCAAGTTGTTTATCTTTTAATGGCTCTTTTTATCATAATCAACTAACTTTTCGTGGAGCCAGAACATCACTTAAGTGCATCTTGGTTATTTTGTTTAAGACTCACATTGCTAACTTGTTCATAACTCTTTCTTATATGATCAATCCAGCTGAAGGCAGAAAGGTTAAGGGAAAATTAAGTAGTGTGATTTGTCACTTAGACTATACATTGCTTAAGACTTAATTAAAGAGTTAAAGTAGTTGTTCTTGTTTTAATTGAGTTAATGTAGATGTCATTTTCAATCTCATTTTTATCAGCAGTAGAGGTACTGGGCCAATGCCATTGGTATTTTATTTGATGCCTTCATTTTTCCTTTAAGAGTTAATTTCATTTCAGTTGTTGTTCAAAGCTTTCTTTAGAATACTTTTAAGTTTGAAGAAATCATCTAGAACTCATCACAATCACACACACCTCACTCACTTTATTTCATTTCCATCACATCACTGTAGGAGAAATAGGTTTGAAAACAAACTTAAAAAGTTAAAAATGACAAAAACTTAAGAAACAGTTGCCTAAGTACATACAGTACACATCACTTCATCAGCTTACGAGCCCCTGGTTGACATTTAAAAGTTGCAATTTAGACAACACTAAATTGACCAAACATTTTGGCGCCGTTGCCGGGGAAGTGAAATTAGGTAGCCAATTCTTAAAAAAAAAAACAAGAAAAATTTCAAGAAAGGAAATTAATAACCTCTCAAAGTATGCTCTCCTCTTGCACCTAGAGTGATCTGGAGGATCAGAAAAGAGAAAGTTATTGGTTTAATAGTTCCTTGAGTATGCTCTCTTCTTGCACCTAGAGTGACCTGGAAGATCAGAAAGAGAATTATTACCCTGACTTGAAGGGAAATAAAAAATGACATGCATAGAGCTAGAGATTCTAGGGGAAGGTTTTTAACTATAGCCAAGAGTTCTATTTTTACAAGTCCATCTACTTCAAGGAATAGACAAGAGACACCTCCCTCATCTCCAAATGACACTCCTAGCCCTCGGATTCCTGGAATTCAAGAGGCAAGAATTGACTCTCCCACACCTTCTATTGAATTTGAATCAGAAAGAGATCCTTTCCTTTCTTCTACAGAAAAACCAATTGTAATTGAAGAAGTAGAATCATCTGAAGAAGAGGGAGAAATTCCTCCTCATTCACCCTTTGTAGAAGAACCAGAAGACTCTGAAGTCTCTAGGGAAACTACTATGACAGAGGAAGGAGGTGGTAGAGGTAGAGGTAGAGGAGGAGGAGGAGGAAACAATGGAGGAGGTAGAGGTAACATTGGAGGAAATAGGGATGGGGATAACTCATTCGGGTTTCCTATAGTTGATGAGGACTCCCGAGCCACCATGAAGAACATATCACCATCTTTCCTCCCAAACTTCCATGGGTTAAGGAATGAGGACCCTGAAACATTTCTATTTGAGTTTGAAGTCGTATGTCAAACTTATGATTATCTAGATGACTCTCAAAAACTCAAATTGTTTCCTTCAACATTGAAAGGACAAGCTTTGAAATGGTTCATGGGATTACTCACTCAATCCATTAGGTCTTGGAATGATATGAAATAAACATTTTTGGATAGGTACCTGGACTATTGTATGCCCACCAATCATAAGGATGAGGTATTCAAAATGGTACAAAAGGAAGATGAAAACTTGGAGGAATTGATTGAAAGATTTCAATATAATCTAAAAAGAGCAAAAATGAGTAACTTGGATGAGGAGACCTTTAAATCCCTTTTACTAAAAGCCATTAGAGAAGAATGGATAGATATTTTGAATATGATGGGGAAGGGAGATATATCTCAACTTCCACTTTCTGATATAGCAGAATTATGTGTCCATCTCTCAAGGGGGAAATCCAAAACTCAAAAAGGGCCTAGAGATCCTTCTCTCCTCAGAGCAAACAAATCTGCAACTGGATCAGTAAGTAGGGCTGAGATTGGCAGTATGCTTGATGAATTTAAAACTGACATCTTAGGGAGTCTTAGTGAACAACTAGACACTCTTAAGATTCACAATAAACAGAAAGCAGAAGCTGAGGCTTTGGCCATCTTTTGCCCAAAGTGTAGAAAGAAACATGCTCTAAGGGAATGTCCCTTGGAAGCAAAAGTTGTAGAAACATGTGTAATTTGCTCAGAGAATCATGAGACCAAGGATTGTCCTTCAATTCCTGGGTTCAAAGCTGTCTTTCAAGAAGATCCAAATACACTCGAATCTCTTTGTTTTGTTGCAAGGAATCCTTGGCAACAACCTTGGTCCCAACCTCAAAATTCTTTTCAATCATGGATACAAGGTATGCAAAATCCTTATGGGAGATTTGCTCAATTCTATCAATATCCTCCATCTTTTCAAAACCAACAAGCTCCACAACTTCCAAATCAAATTCCACAACTATCATTGCCATTTCCACAACAACAACAACCTTCTCAACAGAATCAAAATTCTCAACTCTTGCTTCCATTCCAACAGAAGTCAAATCAACTTCCTTCTCAGCCATTGCCAAACCCCAATAATAAAAACCCTCAAAATTCTTACATGATGGAAGGTCAACCATTTCCTACCTATATGATTGTTCCTCTCAATGAAGTACAACTCAGATCAGGTAGAGTTCTAGATAAACCTTCTATAAATGCTCAACAGCCAAGCATTTCTGAGGAAGAGTCTCTTGAAGCCAATAAGGGTTCTGAAGCATCTCTTCAAAACCCAAACACTCAAAAAGAAAAAGAAAAAGAATCAACCCCCACAACTCCCATAGTTGAGCAACCTACATCTTTGTCCACACCTCCTTTACCTGAAAGATTACAAATTGACAAAGGAGTGGAAAAACAAATTTGGTTGCCTGACTATAATTTTCTAGATGAATTGAAGAATGTCTGTATCAAGATTCCCTTGTTACAAGCCATTAAAGAGATTCCTATTCTAGCAAAAACAATAAAGGAGTTGAGCCTTAAAAGACCAAGAAGGAAACCAAGAGATACCAGAAGGATCCACCTGGTAGGAAAAATTGCAGACATCATGATGGGAAAGATTACTATGGAGAAATATGTAGATCCCGGTAGTCCAATTGTCAAAACACATATCAATGGGGTAGAAATACCAAATACTTTGATTGATCTAGGGGCTGCTATCAACATTATGAGTAGACAGACTATGGAACAACTAAAACTTCCTAATCTTCTTTTTACACCTACTTTATTGCAACTTGCAGATCGATAAATTATTAAACCAGATGGTGTATTAGAAGACATTCTAGTCTCCTTAGATTCTTGGGAATATCCAGTGGATTTCATGATTTTAACTCCCAAGAGTAATCTAGGAGGACATCCTCTTATTTTAGGAAGACCTTGGCTAGCCACAGCTGATGCTTTCATAAGTTGTAGGTATGGGGATATGTACATTTCTGATGGTAATTCGACAAAGAAGTTCAATCTGTATCCTCCAGCAAAAGCAATCACAGAAATAGGAGATAATGAGTGGGTTGATGATGAAGATACTATACAACCTGTCTTTACCATTTCTGAGATTAGTGAAGATAGTCAAATTCTGAACACATTAGAAAATTTTGAACCATCTTTAGAATATGACTCCACACAATTTCAGTTGGATTCTGACATTGAGTGTCTATCATCTAGACAGATGTCTCTTTTCTCTATGGAAGAGTTTGGTAGTTCTGCTATTGAGATTTTTCCAGGAAAAACACTGAATATCAACAAAAACTTGGAAAAATCACAACAGGAAGAGCTAACCAAAGTCTTGCAAAAGCATTCCACTGCATTTGCATGGGAATATATAGATATGAAAGGTATTGACCCGAAGACTTGCATTCATCACATCTATATTGAGGAAAATAGTAGACCAATCAGACAACCTCAAAGAAGGATGAATCCAAATCTTAGGGAGATAGTGAAAGAAGAGCTCTAAAAGTTACTTAATGTAAACTTCATTTACCCCATTTCAGATAGCCGGTGGGTTTCTCCTTTGGTTATAGTACCTAAAAAGAATGGTAAATGGAGGGTTTGCATTGATTACAGAGAATTGAACAAAGCAACCTTGAATGATCACTTTCCTTTGCCTTTTATTGATCAAGTATTAGATACTTTAGCAGGCAAAAAGTATTTCTCATTTTTGGATGGTTTTAGTGGTTACAATCAAATTCAGGTAGCACCTGAAGATCAGGACAAAACCACATTTACCTGTCCATGGGGGACTTTTGCTTACCGAGTACTTCCTTTTGGATTATGTAATGCACCCGCAACATTTCAAAGGGCAGTATTAGGAATCTTTTCCGATCTAATTCATGATTGTGTAGAGGTCTATATGTATGATTTTACAGTTTATGGTAACTCATTTGAAGAAGCATTAGAAAATTTGGAGAAAGTCCTTATAAGATGTAAAGAAACAAATCTTTCATTAAGTCATGAAAAATGCTTCATGATGTTTACTGAAGGGATTGTTTTAGGACATCATATTTCAGGAGATGGAATTAAAGTCGATAAATCAAAAGTTGAAGTCATCTCCAAATTACCTATTCCAAATTGTGAGAAAGATGTTAGAAGTTTTCTTGGATTTACTGGATATTATAGAAGATTTATTGAAAACTTCACCAAGATAGCATCTCCGCTCTTCAAATTACTTACAAAAGATTGTGAATTCAATTGGGATCCTGACTGTCAATCTACATTTGAAGCTTTAAAAACAAGGATATCTGAAGCACCCATTCTGAGAGGGCCAAATTGGAAACTTCCTTTCCATATTTCTACAGATGCTTCAGATACAGCTCTAGGAGCTGTGTTGGGTCAAAAGGATTTAGTTCCTTATGCCATTTATTACACCAGTAAAAATTTGACTCCCACCGAGTTAAATTATACTGTGATTGAAAAAGAGTTCTTAGCCGTTGTTCATGAAATCAACAAGTTTAGACATTATATAACCGGCTATGAAACTTTTGTCCATACTGATCATTCTGCAATTAGATATCTCATGAATAAACCTGTTACTAATGGCAGAGTTACAATATGGCTTTTACTTTTACAAGAATTCAATATTACTGTGTTAGAGAGACCGGGGAAACAAAATACAGTAGCTGATTTCTTGTCTAGAATTCAAAATACTAACGAGGATTCTCCCGTAGAGGATAAGTTTCCAGATGAATATCTGTTTGCAGTAACTACTAAAACCCCTTGGTATGCAGACATTGCTAATTATTTGGTTATAGGGAAGCTACCTCCACACTTATTTCCTAATGAGAAAAGGAAAATCATTCAGGAGAGCTCAAAGTATTCTTGGATTTCTAATGAATTGTTCAAAACAGGGCTAGATTGTGTGATCAGAAGATGTGTTTGGGAAGATGAAATGCCTGACATCCTTAAGGCATGTCATGATGAACCGTGCGGAGGACACTTTGCTGACAAGAGGACGACCTATAAAATCCTTTCTTTAGGATATTATTGGCCTTCTCTCTTCAAAGATGCAAAACAATATGTCAAAAGGTGTGACAGCTGCCAAAGAGTTGGGAGACCAACTCCTTCAAATGAAATGCCATTACAGCCACAGGTATGCATTGAACCCTTTGAAAAATGGGCTTTAGATTTCATTGGACCCATTAACCCACTGTCTAAGCAAAAGAAGTATATATTGGTTTGTACTGATTATGTTACTAAATGGGTAGAAGCAAAGGCATTGCCTTCTGCCACTGAAAATTCAGTTGTTCAATTTCTTTTTGAGGATATTTTTACTCGTTTTGGTGTCCCAAGAGAAATTGTGACAGATCAGGGAAGCCAATTTACATCTAACTTGATGGAGAAGCTGATGGAAGAATACAAAATCAAGCATAGAAAATCTACTCCATACCATCCGCAAGCAAATGGTCAAGTGGAATCCACAAATAAAGTTCTTGAGAGCATCATCACCAAAACTGTTCATCTTCATATAAGAGATTGGGTAGAAAGGCTTCCTGAAGCCTTATGGGCCTATAGAACTACATGGAGGAACACAACAGGACATTCTCCCTATGAACTTGTTTATGGGAAAGAAGTCCAGCTCCCCATTGAGTTTCAAGTCAAGAACTTCAAGATGGCAGTTCAATTGGGGATGAATCTATCAGAAGCCCAAAAGAACAGAATGGAGCAGCTGAATGAGCTAGATGAGATAAGACAAGATGCAATTTTAAGGACTGATCTAGTTCAGCACCAAAGAACTAAGTGGCATGATCGACACATTAAAGAGAGAAAGTTTCAGAAGGGAGATTGGGCACTATTGTTTGATTCCAAGTTCAAGGACTTCAAAGGAAAATTTCAAACTCATTGGCTTGGACCATATGAGATTGATGAAGTCTTTTACAATGGAGCAGTTCGAGTAAAGACCATTGATGAGCTTCAGACTCCTCTCATTGTGAATGGCCACCGATTGAAAGTCTACCACAAGCCACTCTCAAAGGAGGAATTTGTTAAAATGTTCCAAGAAGATTCTGCAATGAGGCTGGTGGAGAAGAATTCTTCTCCTCCATCAGCCTAGTCTTTGTTTCTTTCAATTAAAAAAAAAAAGAAAAAAAAAAGTCTCTTGTATAAGCCTGAAAACCAATCTTGAATTGGCAGTCTTATGCAGAAAATATAAGGTGAAAATCAGGGGCACCTGACACTTTATATTTTCCAAATAAAAAAAAATCTCTCTCTCTTTCCATCTCATTCGCCATTTCATCTTTCATTCCACTCCATCTCCATTCCATTTCATTTTCCATTCCACTTCATTTTCATTCCATTTCATTCATCTCACTTCATTTCATCAATAAAAGTCCCTCTCAGGACTCTTTCATTTAGTTAAGTCTTCTCTAACTACTTTTTGTATAGACAGAAGGGTGTTGTTTCAGTTTCTGCAGCTGAGAACTGTTTCCGCAGCTCGCACCAGTTTCCGCAGCTCGCACCAGATTCCACAGCCAGCACACTCTGCCTTTACAGCAGCAGTACTCTGTTTTCAAAAAGCACAGTCAGAGGGCAACAAGGATGGGAGGCACCTGCAGGATCAAAAAGGCAATCATGGATCAGCAACTTTAATCAAAAAATGGTAAACCCATAAAGGTATGATCAAATTTTTTCTCCAAACAACCATTTAAATGCCATTTTGTGCATAATTATTAATCGTGGACAGAGCCACTAAATGCAATGATTAAGCAAAGCTCATCCCATTTCTCTGCCATTATAATCCTTCATCCACCTCATACCCTCATAACGGTCTCATAATCACTCTTAGTTTAAAAACTCAAATTGAGACTGCGCTTTCATTAATTAGCCGTACGAGGAAGAAGAGACCTATCGTACTACGTCCCTTCTCCACCATGATCTCCGCAGCCAAAGCCGAAACATGTATGTAAGCCGTCCGACTCCAAGGGATTTGGCCGTTATTTCATTCCCTTATCACTCCATTTCCGCACGCATTTGAACTCATTCTCGTGCTTGTCTTCCACTCCCGCACTCACACCATTTCCACTCTTATTCTCGCTGCAAACTCCACGGTTCTGTTTTAAACTCCACGGCTTTGTTTCAAACCCCGCAGCTCTGTTTCAAGCTCCACAGTTCTGTTTCAAACCCGTATTACCTTGCATAACACTGCGGCTATTCCACTTACAGCCGTAGTCCATCCATCTTTCCCGTGAGCATCCTCCTTGAGCATCCATACACAGTCAAAGCTTCAGCCGAAGTTGAGATGGGGAAACTGCTTAGAGCTGAACCTGAAGGTTCAAAGTATCTAGAAGGATACCCGCAGACAAAGGAAGCATTAAAGAAGGCAAAATGGTTGAAGTTCATTCAAAAATTCAAAGGATATGATAAGGAGGTAACGAAGACATTTGCTCGATCATTCAATGGAAACACTGTGGAAGTGGGAGACCTGAAGTTCACAGTAACCGAGAATACCATAGCCACAACAACCGGTTTACCTCAGCTAGGAGAACGATGGTTCAAGAACAGATGGGTGGAAGATCAAGGATGGAAAGATATGCTTAAGAATCCAGGTATGGACACTTCAATATTCACCAAAGGGATTCCTGTACATGTGATTAAGGAAGAATGGACTGCATTATTATTACTTGTTCAAAAATTTGTCACATGTGAGGGCCGCTTTGGCACTATGTATATGTACCATGCTAGAATTATGATGAACTTCATGGAGGTCCATGCCATCAATTTACCCTATTTTCTGTTAAGAAGCCTAACAAAAATAAGTTCCACAGTCCAAAAGAATATAGGCAATATTGAACCTCACTTGTATCATCATGGGTTCATTAGAATTCTTATAGAGGACCAATTGAAAAACAACAATGATACATGGGAAAGTTTTTAGTCAGGAATCATTTTCAAGAGGTAACTGAAGCTTCCGCTAGCAGCTCTCCTAGAGTCCCAAAAAGAAGTAGGAGAATGAAAAGGGATGTTGCAGCCCAAGATCCTCCCATTATAGAAACTCAGGAGACTACTCAAGAAAAAGAAGAGGAGAAAGATAAAACCAAGAAACAGAAAAAGGATAAAGGGAAAACAGTTGTTCAAGAATCATATTCATCACCTGAACCTTCAATAGAAGAAGACTATCAAACCTTGGCTGATAGACTAGTACAACTCCAAGCTACTGCCCTCTCAAAGAAGAAACAAAAAGAAAAACAAAGCAGTCAGCAAAAGAGTACTAGTGTACAAGTGAGAAGAAGCAGTAGACTTATAGAAAAGAAGAGTGTGACTAAAGAAAAAAAGTCACATTTCATTGATTTGGGCACACCTGAAAAGACTCCAATCCAGCTCGATATTGAGCCAAGTCCTCCACGAGAGGAAAGTCCCTTCCAGCAAGAAAGAGAAAACAGTCCTCAAGAATTCGAGTTTAGGTCGAGAAAAACACCTGACATTGACCCTGACCAGCAGGAGGCATACAATTATTTGGAGACCTTGGAGCAATCAGTTGCAGGTCCAAGCACTATATTTCCTCTTGAGGAACAAGTCCAATCTCTAAAACAAGAGGTGTTTGAGCTAGAAGTTCTGAACCGGCATATTAAACAGGAAAACGAAGCATTGAAAGAACAAACAAGGTGGACAAGATTGTCCATGACAACACCATGCTTCACCTAGGACTCTGGTAGAAGAAGAACAGAAAATTGAAGAGAAAATGTAAGAAACTGAGCAGGGCCTTAATCAATTTGAAATTCAAGTGTTTAGTCAGAAAACCAAGGACAATTTTGGCAACAAGGAGAAAGAGAAGAAGGCTGGATGTTTTGGCAGAAGCATCTGAGCACATGGACTGAAAAACACTGACAAAGTTTTGGTTGCATGAGGACATGCAACATCCTCACAGTGGGGGTATGTTGAGCCTCAGACCTGCACTTCTTTTCACATCCTCTCAACCTCCTTTTCCATTCATTTCCTTCCTTTATCACTCATTTCCTCCATCAAATTGCTTAAATCATTGTATTTTAGGACTTTTACATGGTTTATTAATTATGCTAATGACTGTGTTGTTGGATTAGAATTTTGGTTCAAGACCTGCACTTTCCGCAGCTGATCCCGGTTTCCGCAGCTGATCCCAGTTTCCGCAGCTGTTTTATTAAGCGGCATGATCCAGGTGTCCTCCGGTCAGAAGAGCCACATGGGCAAGTGCGTGGAACCGACGACATGGTGTGTGTCCTTCCAGCTCAGCCAAACCAGTCATAAACACCCATGGTCAACGAGGGGGCAACTACGGTCAACAAAGGTCATTGGCGGTGGCACGGCTCTGCGTGTTCGGTTTTAAAGCACGTGAAGCACAGCTGGCCTCTTCCTCAGCCACGAAGATGATGGGGAATATGAATCCAATAGGAGATTTAATGCCCACCATGACCGTTGCCTAAATCCGTGGACTGTGCTAGATTACATGTTTTTCACACAGCTGATAGAATAGCGTAGTTTATGTTAAGTTAGTTTCATTTTCTCTGCTATAAATAAAGCGTATCTGAACGCTGATTAGTTAGTTGCTGATATGTAATTTTGAACCCCACTGTACTTTCCATTTTGCTACGTAATATATGAGAAGACTGTTCTCCATTTGAGCGTGTAATTGATCTTCAAGCTGGCTGGAGTAGGCAGAGGGCCCCTGTTTACTTAAGGCCTGTACAGTGCTTTTCATTTCTTGCATTTCTTCTTATCAGTTTATGTATAATAGTTGTACAGAATGCTTTTGATTGCTATGTTTTGATCATGTACAATAGGTGTATATAACTTTGAATTCTGCTCATTTATAGTTCTGCACTTTTCCATGACTGATCAGTGTGTTTTTGCAGATTTCTTAGGTGCCCAGGACAGTTTTCTTTCTACTCTTTTTGCAGCTAGTGGCATTTGTGATCGTATTGTCTAGACTGCTGATCTTTATTTTTGATTTCCATTAGTATCACTGCTTTAGTTTGCACTTTATTTTCTGCTCATAGCTGATCAAGTTGTTTATCTTTTAATGGCTCTTTTTATCATAATCAACTAACTTTTCGTGGAGCCAAAACATCACTTAAGTGCAGCTTGGTTATTTTGTTTAAGACTCACATTGCTAACTTGTTCATAACTCTTTCTTATATGATCAATCCAGCTGAAGGCAGAAAGGTTAAGGGAAAATTAAGTAGTGTGATTTGTCACTTAGACTGTACATTGCTTAAGACTTAATTGAAGAGTTAAAGTAGTTGTTCTTGTTTTAATTGAGTTAATGTAGATGTCATTTTCAATCTCATTTTTATCAGCAGTAGAGGTACTGGGCCAATGCCATTGGTCTTTTATTTGATGCCTTCATTTTTCCTTTAAGAGTTAATTTCATTTCAGTTGTTGTTCAAAGCTTTCTTTAGAATACTTTTAAGTTTGAAGAAATCATCTAGAACGCATCACAATCACACACACCTCACTCACTTTATTTCATTTCCATCACATCACTGTAGGAGAAATAGGTTTGAAAACAAACTTAAAAAGTTAAAAACGACAAAAACTTAAGAAACAGTTGCCTAAGTACATACAGTACACATCGCTTCATCAGCTTACGAGCCCCGGGTTGACATTTAAAAGTTGCAATTTAGACAACACTAAATTGACCAAACAGAGTCCGCGGAGGGTATGTGTGTAGTTATTTTGCTTAAAGCTCATATATAACTCCTAGACATCCATTGTGATTGGGCCGAGTGTGTAAAGCCATTCAACACCCAAGACAATGTCACACCCACCCATGTTGATGGTAAACATGATGGGTCTTTAGGTGATAATCCCCCATTTGAAGTTTGACATTTTCACAGTGGCCTTCACATTTCATTGTCCACCCATTAGAAATTTGGATCTGGAAATTAGAGACTGCTCTGACAAAACAATGCACTGCTTCAGCAACTCTTTGATGGATAAAGTTATGTGTACTGCCACTATCAATCAAGACTACTACAGGGCGATGCTTAATAAAACCTCTTATTTTGAGAGTTTGGGGAGATGAAATTCCTGCTAAAGCATGAAACGAGATAACTAGTTCTTCAGGTGTAGCTGGGAGCTCATTGTCTAGCTAGTTGTCCTCATCTTCCTCCTCTGGTCCCTCAAATGGTGGGGCTTCCTTAGATGAACTATGATTAGTAGCATAAATTTGAAAGAATTTGGGTTCCTTGCATTTATGCCCTAGGGATATTTCTCATCACAATAGTAACACAATCCTTGATTTCTTCTTTCTGCCATTTCCGTTGGTGACACCTTTTGAACCTTAAGTGTTTGGGTAGTGCTCGGAGCCTGGGTGGGGCATCCCTTGGCTATGAAATCTGGACGAGTCGACTGGGCCACTAACTCATGCTCTACTTCACGAGCTATCTTGCAAGTTTCCAACCATGAGACTGGGTGTTGCAGTCAGATGTGGGATTGTATGGTGTCTTTAAGACCTCCAAGTAGAATTCATCTGCTAGACCTCCTGTGTGGAAGGCTAATGCTTCAAAGGATTTAATATATTATTGCACTGTGCCTATCTATTGGAGCTTAGTAAGACAACCCAAAAAGTTAGATTCATGGTCAAAGCGATCAGAAAGGGCTTTTGAGAATATCTTCCAAGTCATTGGCATTTCATAGCAACATTTATGCCACTACCACCATTGCCATCTTTCTTGGTTCAACTACAGGTTTCCCACACTTAGCTTAGTCGCATCATCTCTGATGTGATTCAATGTGAAATATTGCTCCATTTGTGCTAGCCATATGGCCAGATGAGGGCCATCAAATTTATACATGTCCAGCTTGGGTGGTCGAGGCTGGGACTGTTGGTGGTTTCCATAGAAGTGAAGAGAATGACTAGACTCACCCTCAAAGTTTTCATTAAAATCATATGCCTCTGATTGTTCCCCCGACTTGCCCTTTGTGATTGTGTCATTTAAGGTCTGGATCTACTTCGTTAATGCCTCCAACTTTTGTTCAGGGGTGTTTATCTTCTCATTGGCCATAGCCTGAGCTTTGGTTTGCACCATGCACAGATCCGATGCACTTGTCGTTACTATAAAAAAAATTGGGACCACCTAAAATTTTGACACTGACAAGTGAATGGTACCACCTTGCTCAGCACGTCGACCTGATTCTTATGGACTAAGTTTCCTATAAGTGTTCTGGGAGGGTCTCAAACTTTTTTTTTTCTTTTAACTCTGAAAGGAGTTTTAATCCTCGCTTAGGAATACTGTAGTAGCTAATTCCCAGAAAAGTTAATTCTGCCCAATGTCCTACAAGAATCTCGCCCAGGTATAGGAGCCACACAAATAGTCAAATCTATCGACGAAAACCTCAACTGCAGAGTATGAGTAGGAATGTGACAGTGATCGGACCCCTGCTGCTAGATCTGAATGGAAAATCTGATTGTTGCGACTACTACAGAACCCAAACTGTTGGATTTTAATGGCGGATTTGATAGATCTTATTGGCGGATATAATTGATCTGAATGGAAGATCTGATAGATCTGAATGGTGGAACTGATTGCTATGGCTATGATAGAACCCAATCATCTAGATTTGATCTGGCAAAGATGATGCGTGATCTAGAGAGAGTTAAGGGAACTATGGTCTCAAGGAGTGTTAGGTGCTACAAATCACAATATACATGACGGTATGACAATAGTACTCGACCCAATCTTTCAGTGCACTAACCAAGGAGGATCAACCATACCCTTAGCCGTACAACTCGACTACCCTATCGTACGCACGAGTAATCTCCTTGAGTTTTGTTCTCGGTGTACTGTAGCAGTAAGATGGCTGACAATTTATCTATGGCGATGTTTCAAGAGAGTCTAGGGGGCTTCTGATATACCCAGAGGGTACTTGGAAGATATTCCATGCGAGGTTCTGTCGAATGCACTACTACTCAAAGGGGTACGCACAAGGGTTACAAGGGAGTCCAACAAGCATGACCACCTCTTGTATTTCCTGCGTGCATGTTGTTATCACTCAGGTTGTTCCCTAAAGTTGTAAGAAAGGGAATACGACCGAGGTAACCACAGACCAATCTTTTAGACACAGATTCTAGCCAATCTACATCCAGAGATGGCTCTCTCTTTATATTTTAACTTTGTTTTGGATTATGTTAGGCTAGTTATGAAGTGCAAGGGTTTTTTTTGTGTTTGGTTGGAGGGATGGAAATTCAACAAAACTGTGAGGTAAAACTGAAGGGTTTCAGTCCATTGGACATGATGGAGTCAAATAAGGATGGCTTCCTAGATTATGTTTCTTAAAAGAGGAGGTACCACAAAGAAAGATAATAAAAAATGGAACAATTCATAGGCTGAAATAGGGTGGAACAGAGTCAATGGATGAAGGGCAATCAAGAATCCTTCATCATGTTGACAGAGGGAAAATGGCTGAGTACTACTAAGGAGAAATTAAGAATTCCTTAACGAATATTCAAGATGTAAGAATTAGGGGAAACAGGAGGAATCAAGAATTCACTATTTATGCCAATTCTGAAGAAAACATTAATAATAACAAAGATTGAACATAGAGTACACTCAAGAAAGTTCTGAGTTATTCTTTTTCCCTGTTATTTAGACGATGAAACATGGATGATATATAAAACACAGAAACTATAAAACATAAGTTAGAAAGACTTATTGATCCATGAGATGATTCAAGAATTCTGTAACATGGTCCTCAACATCAATTCCTTTTCCAGTAAACCAGACAAAATTGGTTCCAACAGCTTTTATTCCAAAAATTCTTCAGTATTACAGTCAAAATTATGAGCATCCACCATCAACCAACCAACCCCAAATACTTTGTCTGGGGGGGTATTTATACAAAACTGTCAAGATATTATACAAAATATCTGATAGAAATAATATCTGCTGATAATTAATGCTTCTTTTACATAGATAGAGACAAACAGTCTCGAAAACAGTGAGACAATAAATAGATGCAATAAATTTGTGTTGCGTTGGTTGATCTGCCTTTATGAGAGGTACTGGAGGTAGGTGCTGCAAGTCGGTTCCCAGCCGTCTTCCACTAATCTTCTGTGATGACTTTCTGCTTTGGCTGGACTGTCTTTAATGTTGATGTGATATGCTTTGATTTGCAGGACTGTGGTTCATTTTTGTTCTGCGCATTTATAACAGATGGTGCACGATTTTGATTTGACCAATGATAAGTCTACAGGATCTCTAGCATGCTTTGCCACCACTTTGGTCCTAGTATTTTATGTCTCTGCAGCTTCCTTAAAGTCTCATCAGCATCTGTGTACCTGAATAAATTAGGTGGGATGGTGAACAGATGCTTCACCTCATGCTCTATGTAAAAAAGATTTTCTAGGCTGTCATACAGGGACTGGCCAGATGGAAGTGCTTTCTCTGTTGAAGTACTTGAATATGCACTAGCTTGATTGAAAAAAAATGTATTTAACTTTGTGACAGTCCTTGTGCTTCATCAAACGATCATTATCTCCCACGGGACTTGGCAAACCCTTTTGATTTAGGATTGTAAATTTGTCTGTGAAAGAATCTATTTCTACCTGCATGTCCTGGCATCTTCTTTCCAGGTTTTGCATTAGAGTTCTCATGGTTAGAACTCTCTTAATGTCCAAAATGGTACCTGTTCTATCTCTAATTTCCAATGCTTCCAGTTCTTCACTGGTTTTGGTATTCAAAAAATGTATTAGCCTGTTAGCTTGCTCAGGCATCTATCCCAATATGGCTCTTTTTTTCTGAATCCCCACTTGGGCTACTTTTATCAAATCAATATGTTCATAAATTGTCTGAATAGACCTCCATACACCACTAACTGATTGAATGATGTTGGTCCACAAAATTCCTCTAATTTCTGCTAGGGGCTTATGCAGAGAGAGATCTTTTTCTAAGGCTCTTACCTTATTCTCCAATGCTTTGACTTCTCTTGTTTTCTCTGCCACATTCATTTTAGATTTATCATAACTTTGCTCAATCTTTGCCAGTTTTTCTTTGACTTGTTTCAATTCAGATACTTGGAGTTTCAAATCCTCCATGGATTTTATTAATTTCTCTGTAGTCATAGTTGTACTGCTACCTGGTGCTGTTGCTGTTGATGTTGTTCCTGTTGTTGATGTTGGGACAGTGTGAGGCACTGCTGTTATAACTGTGGGAGGGGCAGTTGGCACTGTTGGAGCTACTTGAGATGGCTGGGAGGTCGACTCTCCCTGATTTTCTTGTAGTGCCTTTTCCAATGCCTGCTCTGTCTCACTCAATATTTCATTCAACCTCATGAGGAGGTCCATCATGTCCTCTTCGGACTTCTACTGTACAACATCTGCTGTCTGTGGATGCATAGAAGGAGGCATTTTGACCTATTTTCTGAGGGCAGCAATGTCGTCTTCCTTTTTCTTCATTAGTGCTCTTATGCCTTTGGCATCTTTGGGATCATGTCCCAGTTCAATGATAATATCTTCCAAAGATTTTATCTTGTTGTCCTTAGCTAGAGAAGAGGCTTTCTCTAAATCTAGTTGAGCAGAGGTGTTCTCCAATGAGTTTTTCAATTTGTGAGCCAACATTGCTTTGTCAGCTAGTGTACAATACTCCATCTCTCGTGTCTGTTTGTGTAGCTCAATCTGATCTATGGGATGAATGTCTTTGGCTAAGACCTCCAAATTTGTCCTGATATAATCAGCTGCTGATTGTGGTTGTGTTGTGGCCAGCAACAACCCCCCTCGTTCAATCTAGTATCAGCTACGATGCTAGATTGAATGGGGACCCTTAGTTAATGTTTAAAAAAAAAAACATTGGTTTCTTTCGAAATCGCAAGCATAAGCGTAGGAAAGGTTTCTGAGGCAACTTAAGCCTAGACCTGTGTTCATAAAAGCAAATCCTAAGATTGATTCACAAAAAAGAATCAAAGAGATGCCTTCGTTTCACCTCTAAAAACCAATATGCACATCGCCTCGGTATTAATGAACAACATCGCATCGCAATACACTAGCATCCATAAAGAAAAGCTTCAAAGTCCGCCGATCTGCGATGTTGCTATCGCGTGATCGCATATCGCAGAAATAAGGCTGGGCACGTTGGCAAATATTTGAATCATTGCGATCTGCGATATGGCGATCTGCGATGTTGCGATCACTAACCTTTGCAATCGCGCGACATGCGAAGATGCGTTGGCAAGTCATAAAAGCGCCTTAGTACGACTCCTTCGCGCACGCCTCCCAAAGAAAATCCACTTACTATAAACTGACTTGGAAATTATGTGCTTTTAATGTTAGTAATGAATCAGTTGTCAGTTATTAAGTGGCATAAAGACGCGTGCCTTAATGCGGATTTGTTTCACATAAGGTGGCATATCTAATCTATCTCTTGCATTTAAAACTCTCCCATCACCTTTCTGATCAAACTTTCCATTTTCGTTCGTAACCTGCAGGAGCAAAGTGCGAAGGCAAAACCGAACAGAAACGCTAAGCGAGATGGGGAAGAAGAAAAAAGCTCAGAGCTCAGAGACAAGGGAAAAGAGCAGGGGCACCCAAGATTAATGAGAATCATAAGGAACTGCTCTTCAATAAGTGGGACGAACAAATCACACAGGCGGAACAGGCAGCGGAGTCAGCGGCGACACAGGCGAGCATACTTATCGACTGTGTGAATGAAAATTTACACAGGGCCAATTTGATTTCAGAGTCCACCCCGGGGTACTTACCGAGCGCGTTACAGTTAGAGGCAGAATGGAAGCAGAAGGCACAGGAAAACGGGAAGGCAGTTCAGGCATTGGCTAGACTAAACTGGGAAAGTTATTGGACTTACTTAGTTAAGCCCCACAGCTAATGCATGACCATAAGATGCATCATGAACGCAGCCGAGAAAGTAGCGCCAGCTCTTATGGATGTCGTTTTCGCAGCCCAGTTAAGCACAGAAGTCGGCCAACCGACTCTTCTCAAGCCCATGCTTGAAAACTGCAATTTCAGAGACCAAATTAAGAAGTAATTTCGTTTAGAAAGTTGTTTTTTCTTGCTTTTTGTTTTACTGAATTAGAAAAAGGGCGGTCATTTGAGAACCGTGTCCTAAATTTTGTAATAATACTATTATTAGGATTAGATAGTAGTATTTCAACCCTTCTCATTGCATTGGAGAAGGGTCCAGAAATTTGTCAAAAACTTATCCTCAGAACATGCACTTCTGTACCCTCAGAGGAGGTTTTGATGAATGGAAGGATCGTGATTTATTTATGTTTGTATTTTTAATGTCTGCTACTGATGTTGCACTTCTGTACTCTTGGTAGATGTTAGAAGCAAGTAGAGATAGATCGTTATTGCTTGAAGTCTGTGAGTAAGAATTAGTCATAAATGGTACTTTTATCTCTTGATTAATTTCTGCTTGTATTCCCAGAGCGATATACAGTTGATATTGTTTGCATGTTAATGTATGAACACATGGGTTATCATTTGGCACTTCTGTACGGTGGACTTATCGATTTATGCTTGATATGTGAATGATTTGATTATGCGATATACTATTCACAACTGTTCTGTTTAACTTCTTAGGCAGAACAGTTCATCTTGAACGGTTTATATTCTTATAATGGCTGAATAATCTTTATTACCAGTTATTGTATGAAATCTTTTTAGATTGCATAATGGAAGAAATATATATATATCCCGGGTTAGTGTAGATCTTGTGTGTTATTTCCATTAAATTATAGTAGCTTAGGTTCAAGTTTGCAAGTCAGATTTACATTAGTTGTAGAATGTCTTTAGAACTAATATAAACAAACTCTACACACACACACACATCCCACGCATCGGGAAGCTGGTCCCGTTATCCCCAGTCGGACCCGCTACTCCAAACGGGCAAGGAGCCGCCAACCAGGTTCCGGACCGGGTGGGTATCCCCCTTGTTGTTGACCCGACTTCGGGGCCCTCAACAGGTTGCTGCACCTTGGGCTTGAAATAGCTCATGATCATTTTCCCTTCTTTAATGTCATATGCTGACATTAATCTTTGCTATTTTGTGGGGGCCATTTTAAGATATTGGTCATAAATTTGCAGCCCCAATGGATCATTTCTAGCCTTAATCTCTGTGAATGTTATTTTGACATCAAAGGTCTGCTTCCTTGATGGTCCTGTGGATGAAACTTCCACACTATGCTGCCTTTCCAGCTCCTACCTGTGAGAGCTGGTTGATGTATCTATCACTAGGGAAATCTCTGGGCTGGTTTCCCTCTCACCTCTTAGGCTTTCTATGGTTTCCTCAAGGATTTCCTCTTCAGATAGAGGATCCAATCTTTGCCTTTTTGCACCTGGCTGTTCCACAGGTCCACTGATGGGTGTGGCCTCTTCTCTATCCCTTTTCTTGCCTTTTTCCTCATTAGGAGGAGTCTGTAGTGCAGGAATCTCTGCTGCTTTGGTCTGTACTGGAGGAATTTTCCCCTGCTAATCAATGATTTCTTGCTGCTCTGTGTCTGCCACTTGCTTGCCCTTTGAAGAACATGAAATTGGCGTGATGGCCTCTTGTATAGGTTGCTGTGAAGTCCCAGTAGAAGATGTACCCACTCCGGCTTGCTGAGGTAGCTTGAAAGATACTTGTCCAAAAGAGTCCAGGTCAAGGGTATTTTCAAGATTTTTCATAGCTTGTTCCATCTTTTCTTGCTCAGTGAGTTCTTCTATTAGTGTACCCTCAACCCACTCATCCTGATTAGCAAATTGCTCTACTTTAGGGATCCTATGATGTATGTAAGTTGACAGTCAGTTTCTTACTCTTCTGTCACTTATAAAGCTATTTGGGTCATATGGCACCCACCAGAAGCTTTTCTTCAATTTAAGTTCTTCCCCCAATATCCTATCAGCATTTTCCCATGCCTCCCTTTTATTAATGATAAAAGGACCTAACTGATTTCTTATTTTCAGCTGAGCTTTTTTCTTTACATTGCAAAAGTGAGTTAAATCTGAATTGGTAAGTTTCTTGAAATACTCCAGTGCAAATAGTCTCATGGGCACATACTTGGGCAGCTTATAAGGGCACAACTCATAGCCATATACCCTGATTTCAGTGTGATTTTGGTAGAAGTACCAGTAACCTATTCTGTAGCTTTTGCAGAGTTGTAAAATCTTTTTTATGTCACCAGAGAGCCTAGGAGGAGCAGTTTCTAACAATAGAGTGGAAGCAAGATGTATAAACCAGTAAATGAATTCACAATAGGTATAAGGGGATTCAGAAACATTGTGGAAGACTGAGGTCCAAAAGATCACAGACCCCCTCTCTCCTTTGGAATCTAATTTCCTGATGGGAAATGAAAAGCTATCTGTTTGATAATATAGCAGAAGGTGATATATGAATGAAGTGTACTTGAAGACTCCTTCTCTTTCCAGGCTTATGAATTGCTCATTGATCTTATTGGCAATGAAAGAGGCATAATCATACTTGACAGCAGGGGGCTGTCCTGGAGTAAACATTGACAACATAACAAAGATGGTCTCATCAACAAATTCCCTGATTTTGAATCCCCATATAAAGGATATCATGTCAAGAATGAGCTTGCCAGTTTCAGTAAACCAGACATGTACATAGGGAGGTGGGCCTTGAGGCTGGCAATCTGGCTTCATAAGTAACTTAGCAATCTGGGTTATTTCTGCACTGGGCAATTTAGAGCCTTGCTCAAGCAAAAATCCCATGGAAAGAGGAGCAAGGGGCTGAGCTGGATGGAAGTGTAACATTTCATTGATAGACTCAACAGTTATATAGAAAAGAACAGTTTGTGATTGAGTCATGACTGCTTTACTGATAGGGTCATAATTGGCACAACATTGGTGGATAAGATCTGGGAATACATTGACTGAGGGAAGGTAATACCTGGGGAGATTAGACTCCCATATTCCAAGGATATCAGAGTTACTCAGATGACTATTTCTAATGCTACAAAATGCCTGGAGATGGTTCATATCACCAGTTAACTCTTTAATTTGAAAATCTGTAATAGCCAAGGGCAACCAGTCCTGGTCTTTGCGAGGTGCATCAAGGGGAGCGACATTGAGGTCCACAAGGGGCTTCCATTATTCAATTGTCTGTTTTTTTAAACCAGAGGTTGAATTTCTGTGGAAAAAAGGACAAAAGAGCAGTTCTAGATGGGCTGGTATGGCAATTATGGACTGTTTGGCTTGAATTTGGCTCTTAAAAGTATAATTTGCAAAGGAAAACTAAAAACACAGGTTCAGGATGTGAGACGGGGTAAATACCTGTGTTTTGGAGGCGCACCAATGTAATTTGCAAATTGACTGACGGGATGAGGAGCAGAATGCTGGACTTTGCTGGTCGGGGTGACAGACTGGAGCTTCGGCAGCTACTGGACGTAATTTTGCATGAAACAGTTGTAGAGCTATAAAAAGGGTCTCTTTCACCTCTAATTACCTCACATTAATATGTCAATCCGGAACGTTTGGTTATTTCAAAGAGTGACTCAATCCGAGGCTATTTGTCAAAGTAATGCAAGTAGTACAGTGTCCTACAAAACACAAGAGTAAACTGATGCTTTTCTATAACTGAGTTCCTTCAAATGACTAAAACACACACTCTCAAAGTATCAGTCAAGGGTCTGACAGCAATAGTCCATCCATTTGGAAACTGATGGAAAAGGAAGCTAGAGCACGGATCATGGTTCTGGGAGCAAGGCAGTAAATGCAGAGGCTCACTACAACCACATATCGTCTCTCACACCAAATGCGAGTAAATGAAACAGCAGATAGAAATGGAACGACAAATAGGAAATTAAACAGTAAATCTAGAAAGGAACAACAATGCTTAAAATGGAACAACAATTCTAAAATGGAACAACAATTACTATAACTAAACCTCGCGAGCAACAATCAAACTTTATACTATCAACTCAAAAGCTTTTATCGTAATCAAAACTCCAATCTTTCATTCTCCAAGAAAATCACACAATCCACTAAAGGAACAACAATAACTCTCAATTATGGAACAACATGTGAAAGTCATACACACATAATATTCTAAGAAAGTAATCTGAATTTAATCCCAATCATCAACAAGAATTATAACTGTGTTTCCAAATGGAACAGCATGAATTTTGAATCATAAAGAACACACCTTTCAGATAATTACCTTAACACACATACTCAGCATAGAAGCTTCATAACACAAGGATAACACTGTTGAATCTAATAAGATTTCATCCACTCTAAAAGTATTGATAATATAATGCAGAGTTAATGGGAAGAACATTAATGAACGAATCTTAGCAGAGCATGTAATGTAGCTTATAAAGCATATCAGATTACCAACTAGTGACGATAAGCAAACCACGCAGAAATCAAATCGTAGTGATACAGAAGCAAGTGTCCTTCGGGGCCGGGCCCTTAGCCTCAAGGGTACACCGCTTTAAGCTAATCCAGACGCGAAGATGAGATAATCACCAAGTTTATATTAATGCATAAAACAGAAAATACAATGAGCCAAGTTCAACGAGACTCGATGATCAAAGTTAAGTCTTAACAAAAAGTTACATAAAAAGTCTCTCTCTAGACTAATAGTGCCATCCCTTTATATAAAGATAACGGCGAAGATATCTAAATGATAAGATAAATAAAGAGAGGGATCTGCAAAACTGTTAATCCCTAATCACTTCTTTCTCTTCCGCCGAGCTAGTGCCTTTTCCTCCTTTTCCGGACCAGTTTGCTTCAACTTGCTTTGCCTCGTCTGCACTCGGTCCTTCGTCAAAGGGACAACAATTACCATGTTCTTATCTTCTTCTTTGGAACATCAGCTCCTCATTTCTACCATTTCTTGCACAGGAAAATGACAATTATCAGCAGATAAGTCTTTGCATACTAATTCCACGTATTCTACCACAATTCACTATTGTTTTTCTCATTCATGAGGTAAAAGATTCATAAGTCCTACTAAAAAGCCACTAAAATGATCATTAAAAACATACCTTTTTAGTACTCCACACACCCCCCTGCTTACCCTATTTCATGCCCTCATGAAAACGTTGTAGTTGACATGAAAATTCGTGAGAGAGTAGGCTAGAGAAGGAATCTCATGTGGAGGCCTACAACCATGGTGAGTGACTAGGTAGTCAAAGAAATGGCCTGTTTGACCCTCAGGCATCTCATATAGGGCTTGATATCCGGGTGCAGGGTGCCAGATAATTGGACTGCGGAATCTATATCCTAACCAGGATGGGCTTGCCCTCAAGATGCTTTCGCCATAGAGGTTCAAACGCTTGGCGGCTAACTGAAAATTCTCATACTTAAATGGCTCCCTGAGCTGGATGTTTGGATTAGAGGTTTGGTACCAAAATTTGGATGCATCAATGGCGAGGTCTTTGATAGAAAGAAAATATTCTAAACTTTGTCGAATGAGTGCCTCATGCATGGGTCCTAATGTTTCGATGACACCCGGAGTTCTCATAAGGTTTCTATGTGCTCTCCATAGCTGTGTTGGGTCGCTAGGCTCAGCCCTTACCCACAGGTATAGGCCATTTTCCTGTCTCTGAAAAGTGTTATAGGCTTTGAGCCATTTAATCTGATTGACCTCGAATGAGATGAATTCTTGCAATTGAATGTCCCCAACAAAAGGGCCAGGGTTCAACTCAGTTTCCTGATCTAGCACGAGGTTATGCAAATAGAATTCACATAGCAATCTCTGGACCTTCACTCCATAATGTTAACAACAATCTATCAAGTCATTGACAGTATTAATTTGTATCGGGGCACCTTCTTTAATAGCCTTTATCTTTAATTGCAAGTATCGTTCCAATAAAAACAAAGCATAGTTTTTGGCAGGGGCCCTACATGCTAAAACGTCATTGTATAAAGAACGCAAGGTATCCATTTGTTTGATAATAGTATCTAACCTACGGGTTACCTTTGCAACTTTCTCCTGTTCCTTTTGCCACCCTTCAAAGGCCTGGCTTTCAGATTGATTGAAATTCCGTAGTTGTTGTTGGAGTTCTTCATACTTCTCACGAGGGACTATCTGCTCTCTAAGCCTCTTCATCTCCCGCTGAGCCTCTTTCAATCCTTTGTGCAGGGTCCTTGTCTTTGGATCTCTTTTCCATGCATCAGTGGAGGCCGGGAGTTTTACCTGAACTTTCTTATTTCGTTGCTTTGAGTTCAGAACCCTTATCACCCCTGAGGGTGGTGCCTCTGTTTGAATCTCCTTGTTGTCTTTTTCTTTTTTAACACGAATACCGGCTGGCAGTTGTTCCTTTTCGAATGGAACAGCAGTCTGTCCCTCAACTTCATTTGGAACAGCAGCTGAACTTTCAGCTTGATTTGGAACAGCAGCTGGGCCTTCAGCTTGATTTGGAATGTCAGCTGGGCCTTCAGCTTCATTTGGAACAGCAGCTGGGCCTTCAGCTTCAATTGGAACAACAGTTGGATTTTGGGCAGGGTTTTGATCAACAGAGCGATTTTTAGTCCTCCGCCGTTTTATCCTGCGGTTTCTTACTGCAGTGGTCATCTTTTTCTTACTGGCGGTCTTCCTTGTCCTCTGCCTTGCTTTCAGAATCTTGATCTGCTGGTGGAGCTGAGCTATTATGCTCAATAACCTCCATTGTTCCTTGCATAATTCTCTAATTTCCAATGTTTTTTTAGAAGGAACAGCAGGCTTTTTGCTGCATTCTGGGCCGTGACTAGTCCCTCGATCTTTCTCCTGGGGTACTTCTTCACTATGTTGTGCTGGTTGTTCCGGGGTAAGAACCCTAGCTGATTCCGTGGCTTCGCTTTCTATTCTCACTTCTTCTGGAATTTCTTCTGGTGCCATGGGAACAAATTGTTCCCTTTCAGTGTCTCCTATCTCTTTTTCATCATGAACGGGCAGATTTCCTTCCTCTGCCTCTTCTGCATGTGGTTTTTCAGGTGCATCTTCTTCCTGGGGTTTGTCGTGGAGGTATGGTGGAGTGGAAGGTTGGCTATACTCACCCATATTGGCCAAGATTGCGGCCAATTCCTCTTCTCCTACTGGGTCCTGTGGTGGGCTACCTACCTGCTGTCCTATTTCCTCCTCCTGCCTGGATTGTCCATCTTCTACCTCAGGATGCTCAATTTCTATTTCAGGGTTCTCGGCTTCCATCTCAGGATGTTCAACTTCTATCTCAGGGGGCTCGGCTTCTGTCTCAGGGTGTTCAACTTCTGCCTTAGAGGGTTCGACTACTTCATCGTTTTCTTCTTCGAATTGTTTAGCCTTCTCGGCCTCCCCTTCCTTTTCTCCTTCAACTTTCTCTTCTTCTATCTCTGGTTGTGTGGTTGTTCATCCTCAATTACCACTGGCTGGCTAGTGCTTTCCTGGAGTTTTTCCAACCTTCCCCTTATTTGGGCTAACCAGACTGATTTTCTGCGTTTCTCTGGCTGTTCCGGTGTCTCAGTGTCATGCTTTCGTTTTGCTGACTCCTGGCGGGTTTCTGGTCGTTCGGATGTGCTTGCAACAAGTTTTTGTTTTCTTAATTCTCTGCGTTTTTCCGGACGTTCTGGTGTGCTTAAAGTATGTTTACGTTTTGGGGAAGGTGATGTCGCTCTCCCCTCAATTATTGCAATTAATTCTTTCTAGCTGCTTTGTTGCTGGGTGAGACTATGAGTAACTATTAATCAGATTAATCCATGGTGGCTGACAACTGATTCTACATGCTGTGCCTTTTTCAGGCTCCGTGCGGTGTCATGGAGTAGAGAATTCAAAAGTGCAGGAAGGTTTACAGAGCATTTTTGTTTTAAAACAGCTAAGAGTTTAAGGTGTTGTGGCCTTACCACGTCTTTTCTCCCCTCGCAGGTGATGTAGCTTTGCACTGTTCTCGCTAGTTCTGCCCAGGGTTCTCCTAGCATGGCTGGCAGGACTCCCTTCCCTTTAACTGTTAAGCTCTGGCTTTCGTCCTGGAAAATTTCCATAATCTTCTAGATTCTTTCCTTCTTCAATGTCCATACGGGTCCGGTGGCTGGTAGTCCCGAGAATTTGGCAATTATGTCGTTGGTGACTGCTATTTGCTTCCCCCGCACCGTGGAGTGATCCTCCTGCAGATTCTGTAGAAATTCCATTGCTACTGTTTCATTGGACTCCTTCAGGTGACTGAGATAAGTCAGCCACCCTGCTCTTTCCAGGATCTCCCAAGCAGCAGTGGAGACTGTCAACTTTTGTGGTTCACTTCGAACTGCCCTGCCTCCCATGGTTTCACTGTGGATTCAATGGAACAACAACTGCTTGTGCTGTTTGAAACACAGAGAGAGTAGCGATCGTTGGATTTGGAAAAAACACAGAGTATGCAACAGAAATGAGTTATGAATAGCAACTTATATAGAAAAAAATAGAAATGTCATGCTATTAAACCGTGCCATTTCCTGGTATGCTATCTTTCCCGAATAATGAGCTGACACATAACCCAGGGAATCATGAGGTGAACCTCCCCCCCGAAATGCGATAGGCTGCCCCAACCGTCAAAGAAAGGAGCGGCACCCCGATCTATAACCAAGTCATAAAGGAACAGCGTATGAAAATATGCCATGTTTAGAAAAACAACGGTTTGCTGAAATCGAGGCATAGAGTTAGATCACATATTACGTAAGAGGCTACTGTGATATGATGCGAGGCCAGGGATAGGACGTCTATCGTACTTGCCAAATCTCAAGTGGTCATTGTCACCTCCTTTGCCATGATTGGTGTAATAAATGTCCATGCGGTATATAAGTCGGGAGATAATGTATGATTAGTGCTTAGGATATAAGAAACAAAAGAGTATTAGTATCCTACCTATTGGTGTAATTAATGTGACCTCAATACCATTAATAGTGCTCTACTGCCGACAGGTGTCCATAACCTTGGTAGAGTTGTTTATTTCACCCGCGGAACCATGATCCTTTGTGTGCATATTAAGGAATGCGATGTCAAAATGTAGGTCATTATGCTGGCTTGGTAACTAGGTAGCCATAATGCCATTCACGAGGAGGGGGCGAAAAGTGGGCAGGTCGGCTCGTGATGAGACCTCCTGTTCCAAGATTTTTTTCTTTTACTATACCTTTTGGACCATATCCCTGGTGTGGTGGCCATAGTGGGAATGCCACTTCCCTTCCATCCTCATTATCATGGTAGGCTGGCTCTTGATGAGACCCCCTATCCTGCATTTGACATTTTATAATTCATTTTCTTTTTCTTTGTCTTTTTTTTTTTTTTGATAAAGCACTATTCCTTATATATCCACAAAGGGTGGTTCAACACTCCTTAAGAGTAGGAATGGTGGAAGAAGTCTTATCATCTCAATAGGAGGATATAAACCCTTTGCTCTTATTCCTGAACAAAATCAAAGAAAAGAATGGCATGATAAATATAACCAATCAGGGCAAGATTAGTAAGACAATGATAGCAAAAAGATAAGTACATCCTGTTCGATACCTATACCAATAGGTTTCATATTTCATGATTGGCAAGAGAAAATCCAAATATGCTCTGCTTTGAGTTCACAAAGATCCCATATTTCCTAAAAAACAAGAAGGTGTGTAAAGTGTTTCAAATATTGATGACCTTATTTCAAATTTTGATGGATGATCCAACAGTCTAATCTGGATCATGCCGTGTGTTCAATTTTGTGTTGTAGACTAGAGAAAAAAGTCTGTCCAAACTGTTTAATCTTGGCAGACAACTAGTTTAGGTAGAGAAGAAAAGGATCCCAACAGCTTAATCTGGGACCTTGAAAGAGATAAGGGTAGAAGTAGATAGAAAAAGCAAAAGAAAAAGCCAAGGAAAAGAAAAGGCAAGTAAGGGTCTGCAAGTCCAAATGCACCCTCCAAGAAGAAATAAAATGCTAGGCAAGTAGCTGGGTAGGTAGCAGGGGTTGCAGAAAGGTATCCCTATCATTGCAAGGTTGATGATGGTGGGCAGCAAGGCAAAAGATTACAGCTGGAAGCATGACTAATTTCCCTCACTCCCCTCCAATTTCATTTTTAACATTCCCTCACTAGCCTGAGATTCATGGAAAAGACTAAGTTTTCATGGTGGTTCTTGATCTTTAAAAGCCACATTTCTTATCTAAAGTTCTTTTCATTTTGATCTACTCTTGAAACCAAGCTTGTTTCATATAAACTCAATGATTTCCACATCCACTTACCTCCTCCTCCACAACTAACACTAACCCTATTGTACAAATCCCTTATATCGCCTTTCTCCCTAATATTACTAACACCAAGGTGTATAAATCCCAGCATTATCTACATATTCTCCTTTTGGCATTATAGCCAAGTAAATGGTCCAAGGAGACTTCAGTCCACCTGGGACTGTGGTCAACCTTGTCTTGGATGTGCTCTGACCCCTGGTTATGAGCAGAAATCCTGTCCCTCAAGCCCTTACCGTCTCTCTGCTGAAAGCGCACAGAAAACCCCCTTTTCCTATGAAAACCCCTGAAAAGGCCCAAAAAACCCAAAACTGCGAAAAAACCCACTTGCCTATAGTCCTCCGCCCAAAAATTAAACTGAATATTTTATTGCGCTGGCGGGACCCCTCCCCAACATGCTCGACCAGTCGGAAGGCCCGCCAGCCGTCAGATCTCCAGCGCCCAGATCTAAGGGTGGGCGGTCAATTTCAGATCTCGATGTGCCGACATTTAGCGTCCGGGGAAAGCGGTTTTGCCTATCCCGTACAATGGACGCGTGGCGGGCGGTAAGGTTGTTCGGAGCCCTCCTCCCACTTACCGCCTTTGCCCAAAGGTGGTGCGGGGAACCCACTTACCGCCACCCCGTATACCGCTACCCCACACGTCATGCCTACACGTCATGTCCACGCCGCTCTGACGTCACCCCGCCGGTGCCCGCCCCATCGTCCCTTGGTCCTCCACGCGGGCCCGCCTTTGCGCCCGCCCGCCACCGTGTCCTGCCGACCTGGCTAACACCTCAGCATCCACGTCACCCCTCACCTGGGCCCCGCCATGACGTCATGCTGACATCATCGGCGGAAAAGCGCCAATTTCATACTTTTGCCAAATTTACCGATTTAAACGGCTAAACGCATATTTTTCGCTCATTTTGCATGCGAAGCTGAACTAGCCGTTGTCAAGCCTGCTGCCGCGAAATCTTGCATTCAGCCATCAAATTCGACAAGTAAACCGTTCAAAGTTCGAGGCTTGACTGCATTAAGCCTTTGCAACCCAGCCCGCAAGCTTCCAGGTCGATTTGCCAGGTATTTTGCCGTCTTCTCCCATTCTGCCCGTGAATTCCAATTTTCTGCAAAATCACCATTAAAGTCTGCTAAAAACTCTAAATTTAGCTCTACCTAAGCACCCAAATCAGACATAAGCAACCTGTGCCATCCATTAGTCCCAATTTAGCTCTGTACAAACCAGCTCGCGGGTTAAAATTGCAGAAATCGCCCTGAAGTACCCGGCATTGTTCCTTTTTGCCAAGTACTGGTTACCTACACTCTTCCTGTACAAATACTAATACCTCAGTAAGCATTCCCTTAGACAATCCACATTCCTGAAAATCATCAGTACTTTGCTAGCTTCAGAACAACTTCACACCAGAAGAAGACATCACACCAATTGCACCTACCTGCTGCTCAAAGTCTTCAAGAGATTCATCAAAGCTCTGCATCCTACTGCACACTTTCAGACTGTATCATGGCAGCATCTGCATCCTCCTCCCTCAGTGTCACTCCACTGAGTCAAACCAATAAGGAACTGGAAGCTATGCCATTAGTTGACAAAGACTGTCTCATAAATGATTTTGAGGGAAACAGAAACTTTTTGAAGACCTTCACCACATTAAGGGAAGACTATAAGGCAGGACTTGGTACAGATGGGATATGGGAGTCAAACCTGCCCTATTACTGCCTCCCAGCTGTGAATGTTTTCCCTGAAATCATTCACTTATGTGCTCAAAATTATGATCAGGAGCACAGAGCTGTCAACACTCAACTAGGGAGGATTTTGTTCTATATAAACGCTGACACCATCAACAAAATGCTGCACTTTGAACAGACAGAGTTATTAGTCCCTTTCTCCATGAGATCTTTAATGGAAGCAGGTGAGAAGATGACCAGTGAAGAGCTGCAGAAGGTCACCAGGAACTACATGTGGCCTGAGAACCAGCCTACAGGGCCACCTCCTTATCCACATGAGCACTTCAATGACTCAGGCAGGCTGCTCCTGGACATGATAGCCTATGTGCTAGGCTACCAGAACAGCAAGCATGTGGATCTAGCCATGCTCGTAATGCTATCTGCCTATAGCCCACGACAACCCCCTGCCCGAAAGTACAACTTTGCCAAGTTCATAGCCAATAGGATCCATGATCAATTGTGCAAATTGGACAGACAAGGAGTCTTTAGATATTCAGCATACATCTACCACCTGTTCATGTATCATCACTCTGAAGCTTTCCCATGCTACATCAGAAGGCTGGACAACAAAGGGGAGAAGAGATCAGTCATATTCTGGACCTCAGTCTATCATGAAATCACAAATTCACCCTACAGCTATTGTGAATTTGTAGATCAGTTTGTATACCCAGTCTCCAGCATACTTATGAAATCCCCTCCACCTAGAATATCAAATGAGATCAAGAAAGCTTTACAGCTTTCTAAGAAGTACAAAATAGGTGATTGGTACCTATATGAACACCACACTGTGTTCAGAGTGTATGGGTGTGAGCTCTGTCCATACAGACTACCCAAGTATGTTCCCATGAGATTATTTGCCTTGGAATATTACAGGCAATTAATCCAGTCAGACCTCACTCACTTCCACAGCTCAAAGAAAAAAGCACACCTTAACTACAAAAATGAGCTGGGCCCTTTTATCATGAATAAGAAGGAAGGATGGGAGGCTGCAGATTCGATCCTAAAAGACAAATATAAGTTGTCTTACAGTTTCCGGTGGGTCCCATATGACCCTCAAGGTTTCATCACTGCCAGGAGAACAAAGTACAGACTCCTAGCCATCAAACACTGCCACTATCCACATCTAGAACAGTATGCAAACTTACAAGAGTGGCAGTTGGATACCCTTGTTGAGAGCTTGTCTGAAGAGGAAAAAATAGCTAAAAATATGAAAGAACTTGAAAAAACTATTGACCTGGACTATGTGATCCAGGTACCTTTCAGGCTGCCTCAAACATCAGGAGGAGGAACCTCAGTTACCAGGACAGCGCCGCCAACAACAGCACCAGGCTTGGATAAGGGAAAGGGAAAAATGGACGCCGAAGATGAAGCAAAAAAGCAGCAGTCAGAGCAGGGAAAGCAACAACCAGAGCAAGAAACAGGGCAGCAAGAAGAACAAACCGGTCTGCCACAAACTGGGCTGCCAGAAACCACCTTATTGCAGACACCACCCCCTCAAGTGGAGCCCCTAACCACTTCAATTTTACAGACCCCGGCACATGAAGAAAGGGGGACCAAAAGACAAAGAGAAGAGTCCACTCCCCTCAGTGGATCCTCCCAACAACCAGAAGCTAAAAGGCAGAGGGCAGACTCCCCAGAAGTAGAAGACATTACTGAAGGTGTCTTCAATGATACAGCCAAGGATAGGGAGGGCAGCCAACACACAGGGACTAGCTCCTTTCACCAGGAGCAGAATTTACAACTTGGCTTGGAGGTATCATCTTCTTCTCAACAAAGCCAGAAGCTCAAAGGTGCTAAGGCCACCTTCAAAGAAATCAAGGCAGCAAATGAACTATTGAGGGCTGAGGTTTACAAGCAATTTATAGATGCCACTCCAGCCCAACAAGAAAGATTGATGTCGGTCTACGACTTCAAAGAGGAGAAGATGATATTCAGCCATTTCAAACCTAAGGGGCCCAACCCAATGTCCACTGCTGATTTCATCAAAACAAGGGTGGAGGTCTTGGCCAAAGACATACATCCTATGGACCAAATTGAGCTCCATAAGCAGACTGGAGAAATGGTCTATGCCACCTTGGTAGATAAGGCCACACTAGCTCATGAGCTGAAAGAATCCTTGAAGCACACAAATACTCAACTGGATTTTGAGAGATTGTCTTCCAGGGCCAAGGATAACAGGATAAAATCTCTTGAAGAGATTATTGTTGATCTAGGGCATAACCCTAGTGACCCAACCGGGGTAAAAGCCCTCCTGAAGAAAAAAGAGGATGATCTCAATGCCATGAAGAGGAGATTGAAGCTGTCACCTACAGAACATCCTCAGACAGCTGAACTGCAAAAAGAAAAACAAGTTGATCAACAACTTGATCTACTATTGCAGCAGGATCAAAGGATCCAAGAGCTAGAGAAGGAGCTGGAGAAGTCATTACAGGACAAACAGGGAGAATCCACACTACCAACTCCCCAAACAGATTCTACAGCAGCAACAGGCTCTGGGGCAGCAGTGGCCCCTACAACAGCAAATACAGTTGACCAGCCCAGCATAGAAGAACTAACTAAGGCTGTTAAGCAAATGGAGCTACAAGGAGATGAGATAAGGAAGGCAAAAGAAAAACTGGCAGAGATAGATGCCAAGTATGACCAGTCTAAAATGACAGTGGCAGAACAGGGCAGACAGATCAAGACCCAAAAGGACAGAATCAAAGCCCTAGAGAAAGAGCTTGATCTCAAAAACACCATGGCTGAGATCAAGAGGATCTTATGGAATAAAATCACCCAAAGCATGATTAAACAGTGGAAATCACTCAAAACAATCCATGAACATATGGATTTAATTGTGCAAGCTCAGATAGATATCCAGAGGGCTAAGACAGCACTAGGAAATAGACCTGAACAAGCTAGCCAACTGATAGACTTTCTGAACAGGCAAGACAAAGATGAGCTGGCAGCAGTTGGAATCACCAACAGAACGGAGGCCATCCTTATGACCAAAAAGGTGCTAACACTCAGAGGATATGTGCAGACAGCAGAAAGGAGGAGCTATGAGATACAGACTGAAGTTGAAGACTTCAAGCTCAGAATGGGGATGCTACAGGCAAGAGGAATGCCTAGCCTATTGAGCGGTACAGGGAAATTGATCAACAGAGATCAATTTACAAATAGGATGGCCGCGTACATAGAAAATCAAATCACTGCATCCAGCAGTGCTTCTGAAGAAACTGTTCCTCCTACAGGACAGAGTTTGTACACTCAGCTTGAAGGGTCATTTTTTATTGAAAATGAAGTTAATCATCTATTTGAAACTCCTCCCAGTTTTTTCAAATACACAGAGCTTGATGAGACATTGATTAAAATGCGAAGGCATCAAATGCCCAAGGAGGACTGGTGGCAAGCCATGCTCCAGATTCTGCCACGGTAGTTTCAAAACTCCAGGTCAAAAGCCAGCTCAGCTCACCGCAAGACAAGTATAAAGTGGTCGGTGACTGGAAAATATCTAAAAAGTGATTCATCACTAACAGTGACAGTTAGCCACATTTTGAAACACACGCCTTCAGCCGACTACAACTGCTACAAATTCAACAGCATCTGACAGATTTTGACAGCTAAAGGACTAAGAGCTATTACTGCATTTACTTCTTCATTTACTTCTTTGGCTACTGCTCACTAGCAGTTGCCAGCCTATTTATGAGGCATTTACTCTTCTTTCAGATATTTTTCCAAATGTAAATCTGTATATATACCCCCCTTAGTAACGCATAAGGGGTTGCTGGAATTTTCTCTTGGATAACTTCCATCTGCTGTAATATTTTCAGAGAATTAATACAAAGGAGGAATGGAACTTCCAGAAGTTTGGTGTATTTGATGTCTTGTGGTGAAGGATGCATGTTACAGGATTCCATGGGTGTTGCATAAAACTATAAGTATTCTCAAATCTCTTTGTCGTGTCTGTTTTGAGTCTTTTGTTCTCTTTGTCGTTCTAATGTTTTACACTTGATAGCAAGGTGAAAGGATAGTACCAGGATTTAACCATGTTTACCCTGGACTCAAACTGAGCTATTATATATGTTTTCCTCATATACAGTAACAGAATTGTAATTCTTAATTGCTGCAATTCAAAACTGTGTTTTTATTGTAACAGTCATTCTCAGGGATTCAACTTTTGCCCCTAAGACCTCTGTTTTCTCTTCTTAAAGCTATCTGTTGGGAACATATAGATAAATAGTGAAAATTCTTAAATGCTTTCACTGTTCGTGCTACCTGTTTCCAGTCTTTAAATCAAAAAATCTGTTCTATTAGACACCCAAATGGCCCTGTAAGTTCCATCTTTCATCTCACAGATTCAAACACATTAAGCCACAGACTCCATTGCCCAATGATATTCAATATATCTAAAGACTACATCACTGAAGTCTAAGGGAATTTCATCAACCGAAACACAAACATAACCTGTACTCAATACCTAGCCTAAAACACCATCACTGTAGATATAAATCATAAAGAGAGAGCCCTCTCTGATCACTGTTTGGCTAGAAACAGTGATTAAAAGATTGGTTAGTGGTTACCCCGGCCGTATTCCCTTGGGAGTCATAGGGAACAACCTGGGTGTTAACATAATTGGCGACTCCGCTGGGGAACTAAGACTATTCAATCACTATCTATCTTCCAAAGCTTTCATCAAGCCTGAAACTAGCCAAGACATCTTAGGACTGTTTCTCTAATACAGGGGCAGTCTTAGGGAAGAGCTAACTAGGGAAACTTATCCTAGCCTTGAAACATATATAGTCATTCCAGAGTTCTTATTTTGCCCTTGTAAATACAAAACTTCTGTATAAAGTTCTGAAAGAACACTTAGAAGCTGGCTCCTAAAAGAAACCCAAGGCATACTAGGGCACACCCTGACCCTGATCAACCCATCATTGTTGATAACCCAAATATCATCCCAAAGAACATAAGGAAACAGCACAAGCAGGATAAACCTGCTGATTCAGATATAAGGTCAGACCAACCCATCCTCATTCCCACTCCTTGCAAAGTCCTTTTTCGTTCCACACCCAATTCCCCTAGTTCATCTTCAACCCCTCAAAGTCCTACCTTTCCATCTTCACCATCTGCACATACTCGCTCAACCAGTTCTCCACTTGTTACCCATCCTATTAACCCCAGTACACCCGTAATCCCAGTTGTCCCATTTGTTCCTATCAACCCTATTAACCCTATAAACATGGCTAACAGATATGCACCATTGCAGATTCCAGCCAATGCTCCAGCCCTACCCCAAGATTATCAAACCAGACTCTCATTTTTTGATTCCCATGGCCCTTTGACGGCCATCCAGCATGCTAAAAAGATGCAAGACCACTTTGAGACCTATGAAATTGATGATGATAGTGTCAGGATGAGAATCTTTGTTCAAAGCTTAACTGGGGATGTCAGGACTTGGTTTAGGTCCTTAAATGCAAATTCAATTGCAACCCCTGAAGTTTTATACCAGGAATTTACTAACAGATGGGAGAAAAAGAGAGATCCCCACCACATACTTGGTGAATATAACACTATTAAAAGAGGTCCCCAAGAGACAGTGTTAGAGTATTGTGCCAGGTTTAACAACATATACAATGCTATCCCTCAGAACTTAAGACCCCCTCCTGATTTGGCCCTTTATAATTTCCCTGATGGTTTTGATTCTGATATGGCCTATCAGTTGAGAGAAAGAGACCCTCCAACCCTTGCAGAAGCTCAAAGGGTTGCAGTCACTGTAGAGGCCAACCTAATTGCCAAAAGAAACAGGGCAAAGCTGGAAAAGAAAACTGGCTTCAAAGAAGAACCCTCGGGTTTTGACCAAAAGCTAGATGCAATTCTAAATAGCATGAAGAGGTTGGGGGAGAGAGTGGAATCAGTAGAAAGAAAATCATCATGGGAGGCACCACAAAACAATCCTCCTAGAAACCCAAATTTCAGGAGAGTCCAGAACCCCAATATAGGAAAGACTAATGCTGACCAAGATATCAGACCCCCTTTTCAAGAAAACTATGCAGAAACTTCTTCTGCAAATCAGCTAAATGAAGACCCCGAAATCAATCTAATAGGTCTGGATGGCAAAAGTCATGTATTCTTAACCCAAGAAGACCATGAGGAGGATGAAAGCAATACATTCCAAACTAAGTCAGGGGAATCCTTTGATTTCAAACAAGGATATGACACTGTTGTCTATGAAGTCCACAAACAATACAAACTAAGGAGTAGGACTGTAAATGTAAATCAACCCGAAAAGATAAAAGAAAAACAGCAAACCAAAGAAAGCTCAGTCACTGAACCTGATCATGTGCCAAACTTGCCTACAAAGGAAGTAGTGGTTGAAGAGGTTACTGAACCACTGTCACCATCAAAACAACCCATGGCATCCTTATCCTCTGAGCCTAACCCAAATATTGCCCCTCAAGATATCAATATTAGGGGCAGGTTCCAAAATCAAGATGAAATCCCACCAGAAGATGTAACAAACAAAGAAAGAACTGCAACCCGTGACCCCAAAATGCAAATTGACAAACCCTTTGACTTAGGAGTAGAGATTGGCAAGTTAAAGGTAGCAATTCCCCTCTCAGAGCTAGCAAAGCATGACATGTACAAACAACAGATTAAAAAATCCCTTCAGCTCACCAATAGCAAAGATGATGTAAATGTGTTAGATGACACTCCAGAGTTACTATTTGGTCCAGAGGTAGATGGAAAAACAGTAGTCACAGGGGTTTTACCGTTTTATGTCAGCTTACATGTACATGACAAAATTCTGCACAATGCAATGTTTGACTCAGGAGCCTCTCATAATCTGATGCCAAAAGCAGTCATGGAAAGATTAAACTTAGATATCACAAGACCATACAAAGACTTGTTTTCTTTTGATTCTAGTCAAGTCAAGTGCCTGGGTCTAATTAAGGATTTGTGTGTGTCCCTGGTCCAATTCCCCAACAAGACCATTTTGATGGATGTTGTTGTTGCTGATATCCCACCCAAGTATGGGATGCTATTATCAAGATCATGGGGAGCAAAGCTTCAAGGCTCCCTGCAGTTAGACATGTCATATGCAACCATCTCTGTCTTTGGACAACCAAAAAGACTTTATAGGGAAACACTCATGAAGTATATGGTTAGCAGTGAAGAAAAACCCCAAAATTTCCCAATATATGCTGTTCATTCGGACATAGACTCTTACATCCTCTTTAATGACAGCATTGGCTTCTCCGACAGTCACATTAGCACAGAGACATTTAAACCAGAACAAAACATCATTCTAACAAGTAGCACCTGTCAAACATCAATCTATACAACAAAACACTTTAGCTCTCCCCTAGGGGTCAAAGATGGTCAAGCAAATGATGAAGCTATCCTAGAAAACAAATGGGAGAAGAAACCCCAACTCATGCTCACACTACCACCCCATGAACAGAACCTCAAACCTCCTGACCAGCAAGGCATCTTGTGGGTCTTAGAATTTGATGGCTCGGTTAACAAGTTAGGAGCAGGAGCGGGAGTATGGATACATAACAAAGAGAAAGGCTATGCAACAGGCAAGGCCTACAGATTGAATTTTAGATGCACCAACAACATGGCAGAATATGAAGCTCTATTACTAGGCCTCAAGATTGCAAAATCATTACAAGCACCTAGCCTCTCTATCAGGGGAGACTCTGATCTGGTCATTCAACAAGTAAAAGGCAATTTTGTCACTAATGACAAGAGGCTGAGATCCTACAGGGCTGCTGTAATCGAAATATTAGAGACCTTTCATGAGTTTGCTATCACAAAAATTCCAAGGGGCCATAACCTCCATGCACATAGCTTGGCAACATTTGCCAGCACTTTCAAATTCCCACTGGAACCTAATAACTGTTTCACAGCTGAGGTCAGGTACAGACCCTCTATTCCAAACAATGTCAGAGAATGGCAAGTATTTGAGGATGACATGCAAATAAACAATTTTTTAACCCTGCAACAGGAGTTCACAGGATTAAATATTGATCTTGAGACAGCAAGTCAATCACAAATGCTTGAGACAGCAAGTCAATCACAAATGCTTGAGACAGCAAGTCAATCACAAATGCTTGAGACAGCAAGTCAATCACAAATGCTTGAGACAGCAAGTCAATCAAAAATGCTTGAGACAGCAAGTCAATCACAAATATTTAATGAAGCATGTCAATCACAAATACAGTTTCAACAATCTGCTCACCCAATGTCACCTAGGACAGCAAAACAACTACTCAGCCCAACCATTTTCAACAATGAAAACATTCAACAAATTAAACAAATGGACTGTGAAGAGATGAGTAACATTGAAACTGAAATCATACAACTCAAAGACAACTTCCTCCCAGTGGGCCTTACCCCATTAGAGGATATTTTCGACTCAAATGACATCCCTAGGAAGCCAAAGATGCAGCCATTAGATGCAAGAATTGAAGAATGCAATATTGGCACTATGGAAAAGCCTAAGATAATAAAGCTATCTGCCTCTTTGCCCCCTGATCAAAAGCCCAAGTACATTGATCTCTTTAAAGAGTTTCAAGATGTCTTTGCCTGGGGATATGAAGATCTCAAGTCCTATGACACATCTGTCATCCAGCATACCATCCCTCTCAAGCCTAATCAAAAACCATTCAAACAGAAATTGAGAAGGATCAATCCTGTGCTCCTTCCTTCCATTGAACAAGAGTTGCATAAAATGTTCAAGGCTGGTATTATAGCACCAATCAGATTCTCTGAATGGATCTCAAATTTAGTCCCTACCAGAAAGAAAACTGGTGAAATCAGACTTTGCGTAGACTTAAGGAATCTGAATCAAGTTTCACTCAAAGATAACTACCCTTTACCAAAAATGGATCACATCCTCCAAAGAGTAGTAGGAGCCTCAAGGATATCACTGCTTGATGGATTCTCAGGCTTCAATCAAATTTTAGTGCACCCTGATGATCAAGACAAAACTGCATTTACTACCCCATGGGGAACTTTCAAGTATGTGAAAATGCCCTTTGGATTGAAGAATGCAGGGGCAACATTTCAAAGAGCAATGGACATTGCTTTTGCAAAAGAAATTCATGATTTCTTGGTCATTTACTTAGATGATCTTACACCCTTCTCAAAATCTGACCAAGAACATTTGAAACATTTAAGACAGATTTTCATAACATGCAGAAAATATGGCATCTCCTTAAACCCCAAGAAGTCTTTATTTGGTTTGGAAGAAGGGAAACTTTTAGGACACATCATTTCAAAAGATGGCATAAGAATTGATCCAGATAGGATACAAGCGATCCTGCAAATGCCTCACCCTAGGAATGTCAAAGAGTTGCAAGGATTCTTAGGAAAACTCAATTTTTAAGAAGGTTCATCCCAAATTTAGCAGAATTGATCAGACTACTAAACAATATGCTAAAGAAAGATTCAAAGGTTAAGTGGACTGTGGAAGCAAAGCAAGCCTTTGAAAGCATAAAACTGGCTTTAACCCAAACCCCGGTATTAACTAATCCTCAGTTTGACAGAGACTTTATTATTTTTTCTTTTGCCTCCCAGCATACTATTGCTGCTGTTTTATTGCAGAAAGATGATCAAGGGAATGAAAAGCCCATTGCCTTCTTCAGCAGAGCTCTTAGAGATGCTCCTTTGAAGTACCAAATAATGGAAAAACAAGCCTATGCATTAATCAAAGCTATCAAAGATTTTAGGATCTATATCCTTTACTCTCATGTTGTGGCTTATGTACCAAGTCCTATTGTCAAAGACATTCTCACCCAAGAAAACTTAGAGGGTAGAAGAGGAAAATGGATTGCAAACATACTTGAATTTGACATTGAAATAAAACCTACAAAGCTGATTAAAGGGCAAGGTTTGGCCAAGTTAATGACAGAAGCAAATTTCCAAGCCTTAGATATCAACCAACTGGACAGTGAAACAGAGCTGGCGACTCCAAAGATCAATGTAGCCTTTGAACAATCTCCTTGGTACTCTGATGTCTGTTATGTGTTACAAAACCTGTGTGCTCCCCCAGGACTGTCCAGAACTAAGTCTAGGTTTCTGAAAATGAAAACATCTAAGTTTTGTGTGATGGATGAGAATCTACTCTGGAAAAACCATGAAGGCATTTTGCTGCACTGTCTTATTGAGAGTGAAACTGACAACATCATGCAAGAATTCCATGCTGGAGACTGTGGTGGACATCTATACTGGAAGTCCACTGTAGACAAAATATTAAGGGCTGGTTATTACTGGCCCACTATGTTCTCTGATGTGAAGAAATTCACAACATCATGCCACAAGTGCCAACTGTTTGAAGGCAGAAGACAGTTGCTGCCACTTCCTTTGAGGCCCATTTCAACAGAAAGACCTTTTCAACAATGGGGTTTGGATTTCATTGGGGAGATTCATCCCTCATCTTCAAGACAACACAGATGGATTTTGACTGCAACAGACTACTTCACCAAGTGGATTGAAGCTGCCCCATGCAGACAAGCAAATGATTCAGTGATCATTCAATTTTTGGAGAATAATATACTGGCTAGATTTGGCTGCCCAGATAAGATAATAACAGACAATGCTGCTGCCTTCAAATCCAAGAGAATGATAAACTTCTGCCATAAATTTCACATTACTTTGGGCCATTCTACAGCTTACTATCCTCAGGGAAATGGTCTTGCTGAATCATCAAACAAAAGCTTGATAAACATCATAAAGAAAGTGCTGGAAGAGAACAAAAAGAACTGGCACAAGAAACTAGTAAATGCTTTATGGGCAGACAGATTAACCACCAAAAGATCAATTGGTACCAGCCCATATGAGTTGGTCTATGGATTAGAGGCCAGATTTCCTTCATCACTAGGGGTGCCAGTTATGAAACTTCTACAAGAAAGTCAAGCAGAGCCAAATGATATGCAAAGAAGGATCAACCAGATAATCTGTTTACAGCAGACCAGAGAACAAGTTTTCAGCAGAGTGCAAATATTACAAGAAAAACTGAAAAAGGCCTTTGACAGAAGAACCAAAGCAGAAGATTTCAATATGGGAGACAAAGTTCTAAAGTGGGATGCAAGAAGAGAAGAGAAAGGGAAACATGGGAAATTTGATTCTTTGTGGAAAGGACCATTTGCTGTCCAAGCAGTACAAGGTAATAACACTTATTTCCTTAAAAGTTTGACTGTAACTGAACTGGATGAAGGTCCTGTCAATGGCAGGATGTTGAAGCACTATTATGATGGTTTACTATGATAGGGATCCAAAGGTTCATTGTATATATGCAGGCCTACATATGTTTTTTGTTTGTAAAAAGATGTTTTCAAGTGCTGCACCTAGCAGCAAGAGGCAAATAGAATCAGAGGTCTTCCAAGAAAGAAGCACACAATTTTGACACATCAATGCAGTAAAGTTCAAAGATTGGTATGGGCAGCTAAGGAACAAGGCAATCTGACCTGCTGTTCTTGGTCTTTCAAAAGAAAAACCATCCCCACGTGGAGCCACTGTTGGATACCTATACCAATAGGTTTCATATTTCATGATTGGCAAGAGAAAATCCAAATATGCTCTGCTTTGAGTTCACAAAGATCCCATATTTCCTAAAAAACAAGAAGGTGTGTAAAGTGTTTCAAATATTGATGACCTTATTTCAAATTTTGATGGATGATCCAACAGTCTAATCTGGATCATGCCGTGTGTTCAATTTTGTGTTGTAGACTAGAGAAAAAAGTCTGTCCAAACTGTTTAATCTTGGCAGACAACTAGTTTAGGTAGAGAAGAAAAGGATCCCAACAGCTTAATCTGGGACCTTGAAAGAGATAAGGGTAGAAGTAGATAGAAAAAGCAAAAGAAAAAGCCAAGGAAAAGAAAAGGCAAGTAAGGGTCTGCAAGTCCAAATGCACCCTCCAAGAAGAAATAAAATGCTAGGCAAGTAGCTGGGTAGGTAGCAGGGGTTGCAGAAAGGTATCCCTATCATTGCAAGGTTGATGATGGTGGGCAGCAAGGCAAAAGATTACAGCTGGAAGCATGACTAATTTCCCTCACTCCCCTCCAATTTCATTTTTAACATTCCCTCACTAGCCTGAGATTCATGGAAAAGACTAAGTTTTCATGGTGGTTCTTGATCTTTAAAAGCCACATTTCTTATCTAAAGTTCTTTTCATTTTGATCTACTCTTGAAACCAAGCTTGTTTCATATAAACTCAATGATTTCCACATCCACTTACCTCCTCCTCCACAACTAACACTAACCCTATTGTACAAATCCCTTATATCGCCTTTCTCCCTAATATTACTAACACCAAGGTGTATAAATCCCAGCATTATCTACATATTCTCCTTTTGGCATTATAGCCAAGTAAATGGTCCAAGGAGACTTCAGTCCACCTGGGACTGTGGTCAACCTTGTCTTGGATGTGCTCTGACCCCTGGTTATGAGCAGAAATCCTGTCCCTCAAGCCCTTACCGTCTCTCTGCTGAAAGCGCACAGAAAACCCCCTTTTCCTATGAAAACCCCTGAAAAGGCCCAAAAAACCCAAAACTGCGAAAAAACCCACTTGCCTATAGTCCTCCGCCCAAAAATTAAACTGAATATTTTATTGCGCTGGCGGGACCCCTCCCCAACATGCTCGACCAGTCGGAAGGCCCGCCAGCCGTCAGATCTCCAGCGCCCAGATCTAAGGGTGGGCGGTCAATTTCAGATCTCGATGTGCCGACATTTAGCGTCCGGGGAAAGCGGTTTTGCCTATCCCGTACAATGGACGCGTGGCGGGCGGTAAGGTTGTTCGGAGCCCTCCTCCCACTTACCGCCTTTGCCCAAAGGTGGTGCGGGGAACCCACTTACCGCCACCCCGTATACCGCTACCCCACACGTCATGCCTACACGTCATGTCCACGCCGCTCTGACGTCACCCCGCCGGTGCCCGCCCCATCGTCCCTTGGTCCTCCACGCGGGCCCGCCTTTGCGCCCGCCCGCCACCGTGTCCTGCCGACCTGGCTAACACCTCAGCATCCACGTCACCCCTCACCTGGGCCCCGCCATGACGTCATGCTGACGTCATCGGCGGAAAAGCGCCAATTTCATACTTTTGCCAAATTTACCGATTTAAACGGCTAAACGCATATTTTTCGCTCATTTTGCATGCGAAGCTGAACTAGCCGTTGTCAAGCCTGCTGCCGCGAAATCTTGCATTCAGCCATCAAATTCGACAAGTAAACCGTTCAAAGTTCGAGGCTTGACTGCATTAAGCCTTTGCAACCCAGCCCGCAAGCTTCCAGGTCGATTTGCCAGGTATTTTGCCGTCTTCTCCCATTCTGCCCGTGAATTCCAATTTTCTACAAAATCACCATTAAAGTCTGCTAAAAACTCTAAATTTAGCTCTACCTAAGCACCCAAATCAGACATAAGCAACCTGTGCCATCCATTAGTCCCAATTTAGCTCTGTACAAACCAGCTCGTGGGTTAAAATTGCAGAAATCGCCCTGAAGTACCCGCATTGTTCCTTTTTGCCAAGTACTGGTTACCTACACTCTTCCTGTACAAATACTAATACCTCAGTAAGCATTCCCTTAGACAATCCACATTCCTGAAAATCATCAGTACTTTGCTAGCTTCAGAACAACTTCACACCAGAAGAAGACATCACACCAATTGCACCTACCTGCTGCTCAAAGTCTTCAAGAGATTCATCAAAGCTCTGCATCCTACTGCACACTTTCAGACTGTATCATGGCAGCATCTGCATCCTCCTCCCTCAGTGTCACTCCACTGAGTCAAACCAATAAGGAACTGGAAGCTATGCCATTAGTTGACAAAGACTGTCTCATAAATGATTTTGAGGGAAACAGAAACTTTTTGAAGACCTTCACCACATTAAGGGAAGACTATAAGGCAGGACTTGGTACAGATGGGATATGGGAGTCAAACCTGCCCTATTACTGCCTCCCAGCTGTGAATGTTTTCCCTGAAATCATTCACTTATGTGCTCAAAATTATGATCAGGAGCACAGAGCTGTCAACACTCAACTAGGGAGGATTTTGTTCTATATAAACGCTGACACCATCAACAAAATGCTGCACTTTGAACAGACAGAGTTATTAGTCCCTTTCTCCATGAGATCTTTAATGGAAGCAGGTGAGAAGATGACCAGTGAAGAGCTGCAAAAGGTCACCAGGAACTACATGTGGCCTGAGAACCAGCCTACAGGGCCACCTCCTTATCCACATGAGCACTTCAATGACTCAGGCAGGCTGCTCCTGGACATGATAGCCTATGTGCTAGGCTACCAGAACAGCAAGCATGTGGATCTAGCCATGCTCGTAATGCTATCTGCCTACAGCCCACGACAACCCCCTGCCCGAAAGTACAACTTTGCCAAGTTCATAGCCAATAGGATCCATGATCAATTGTGCAAATTGGACAGACAAGGAGTCTTTAGATATTCAGCATACATCTACCACCTGTTCATGTATCATCACTCTGAAGCTTTCCCATGCTACATCAGAAGGCTGGACAACAAAGGGGAGAAGAGATCAGTCATATTCTGGACCTCAGTCTATCATGAAATCACAAATTCACCCTACAGCTATTGTGAATTTGTAGATCAGTTTGTATACCCAGTCTCCAGCATACTTATGAAATCCCCTCCACCTAGAATATCAAATGAGATCAAGAAAGCTTTACAGCTTTCTAAGAAGTACAAAATAGGTGATTGGTACCTATATGAACACCACACTGTGTTCAGAGTGTATGGGTGTGAGCTCTGTCCATACAAACTACCCAAGTATGTTCCCATGAGATTATTTGCCTTGGAATATTACAGGCAATTAATCCAGTCAGACCTCACTCACTTCCACAGCTCAAAGAAAAAAGCACACCTTAACTACAAAAATGAGCTGGGCCCTTTTATCATGAATAAGAAGGAAGGATGGGAGGCTGCAGATTCGATCCTAAAAGACAAATATAAGTTGTCTTACAGTTTCCGGTGGGTCCCATATGACCCTCAAGGTTTCATCACTGCCAGGAGAACAAAGTACAGACTCCTAGCCATCAAACACTGCCACTATCCACATCTAGAACAGTATGCAAACTTACAAGAGTGGCAGTTGGATACCCTTGTTGAGAGCTTGTCTGAAGAGGAAAAAATAGCTAAAAATATGAAAGAACTTGAAAAAACTATTGACCTGGACTATGTGATCCAGGTACCTTTCAGGCTGCCTCAAACATCAGGAGGAGGAACCTCAGTTACCAGGACAGCGCCGCCAACAACAGCACCAGGCTTGGATAAGGGAAAGGGAAAAATGGACGCCGAAGATGAAGCAAAAAAGCAGCAGTCAGAGCAGGGAAAGCAACAACCAGAGCAAGAAACAGGGCAGCAAGAAGAACAAACCGGTCTGCCACAAACTGGGCTGCCAGAAACCACCTTATTGCAGACACCACCCCCTCAAGTGGAGCCCCTAACCACTTCAATTTTACAGACCCCGGCACATGAAGAAAGGGGGACCAAAAGACAAAGAGAAGAGTCCACTCCCCTCAGTGGATCCTCCCAACAACCAGAAGCTAAAAGGCAGAGGGCAGACTCCCCAGAAGTAGAAGACATTACTGAAGGTGTCTTCAATGATACAGCCAAGGATAGGGAGGGCAGCCAACACACAGGGACTAGCTCCTTTCACCAGGAGCAGAATTTACAACTTGGCTTGGAGGTATCATCTTCTTCTCAACAAAGCCAGAAGCTCAAAGGTGCTAAGGCCACCTTCAAAGAAATCAAGGCAGCAAATGAACTATTGAGGGCTGAGGTTTACAAGCAATTTATAGATGCCACTCCAGCCCAACAAGAAAGATTGATGTCGGTCTACGACTTCAAAGAGGAGAAGATGATATTCAGCCATTTCAAACCTAAGGGGCCCAACCCAATGTCCACTGCTGATTTCATCAAAACAAGGGTGGAGGTCTTGGCCAAAGACATACATCCTATGGACCAAATTGAGCTCCATAAGCAGACTGGAGAAATGGTCTATGCCACCTTGGTAGATAAGGCCACACTAGCTCATGAGCTGAAAGAATCCTTGAAGCACACAAATACTCAACTGGATTTTGAGAGATTGTCTTCCAGGGCCAAGGATAACAGGATAAAATCTCTTGAAGAGATTATTGTTGATCTAGGGCATAACCCTAGTGACCCAACCGGGGTAAAAGCCCTCCTGAAGAAAAAAGAGGATGATCTCAATGCCATGAAGAGGAGATTGAAGCTGTCACCTACAGAACATCCTCAGACAGCTGAACTGCAAAAAGAAAAACAAGTTGATCAACAACTTGATCTACTATTGCAGCAGGATCAAAGGATCCAAGAGCTAGAGAAGGAGCTGGAGAAGTCATTACAGGACAAACAGGGAGAATCCACACTACCAACTCCCCAAACAGATTCTACAGCAGCAACAGGCTCTGGGGCAGCAGTGGCCCCTACAACAGCAAATACAGTTGACCAGCCCAGCATAGAAGAACTAACTAAGGTTGTTAAGCAAATGGAGCTACAAGCAGATGAGATAAGGAAGGCAAAAGAAAAACTGGCAGAGATAGATGCCAAGTATGACCAGTCTAAAATGACAGTGGCAGAACAGGGCAGACAGATCAAGACCCAAAAGGACAGAATCAAAGCCCTGGAGAAAGAGCTTGATCTCAAAAACACCATGGCTGAGATCAAGAGGATCTTATGGAATAAAATCACCCAAAGCATGATTAAACAGTGGAAATCACTCAAAACAATCCATGAACATATGGATTTAATTGTGCAAGCTCAGATAGATATCCAGAGGGCTAAGACAGCACTAGGAAATAGACCTGAACAAGCTAGCCAACTGATAGACTTTCTGAACAGGCAAGACAAAGATGAGCTGGCAGCAGTTGGAATCACCAACAGAACGGAGGCCATCCTTATGACCAAAAAGGTGCTAACACTCAGAGGATATGTGCAGACAGCAGAAAGGAGGAGCTATGAGATACAGACTGAAGTTGAAGACTTCAAGCTCAGAATGGGGATGCTACAGGCAAGAGGAATGCCTAGCCTATTGAGCGGTACAGGGAAATTGATCAACAGAGATCAATTTACAAATAGGATGGCCGCGTACATAGAAAATCAAATCACTGCATCCAGCAGTGCTTCTGAAGAAACTGTTCCTCCTACAGGACAGAGTTTGTACACTCAGCTTGAAGGGTCATTTTTTATTGAAAATGAAGTTAATCATCTATTTGAAACTCCTCCCAGTTTTTTCAAATACACAGAGCTTGATGAGACATTGATTAAAATGCGAAGGCATCAAATGCCCAAGGAGGACTGGTGGCAAGCCATGCTCCAGATTCTGCCACGGTAGTTTCAAAACTCCAGGTCAAAAGCCAGCTCAGCTCACCGCAAGACAAGTATAAAGTGGTCGGTGACTGGAAAATATCTAAAAAGTGATTCATCACTAACAGTGACAGCTAGCCACATTTTGAAACACACGCCTTCAGCCGACTACAACTGCTACAAATTCAACAGCATCTGACAGATTTTGACAGCTAAAGGACTAAGAGCTATTACTGCATTTACTTCTTCATTTACTTCTTTGGCTACTGCTCACTAGCAGTTGGCAGCCTATTTATGAGGCATTTACTCTTCTTTCAGATATTTTTCCAAATGTAAATCTGTATATATACCCCCCTTAGTAACGCATAAGGGGTTGCTGGAATTTTCTCTTGGATAACTTCCATCTGCTGTAATATTTTCAGAGAATTAATACAAAGGAGGAATGGAACTTCCAGAAGTTTGGTGTATTTGATGTCTTGTGGTGAAGGATGCATGTTACAGGATTCCATGGGTGTTGCATAAAACTATAAGTATTCTCAAATCTCTTTGTCGTGTCTGTTTTGAGTCTTTTGTTCTCTTTGTCGTTCTAATGTTTTACACTTGATAGCAAGGTGAAAGGATAGTACCAGGATTTAACCATGTTTACCCTGGACTCAAACTGAGCTATTATATATGTTTTCCTCATATACAGTAACAGAATTGTAATTCTTAATTGCTGCAATTCAAAACTGTGTTTTTATTGTAACAGTCATTCTCAGGGATTCAACTTTTGCCCCTAAGACCTCTGTTTTCTCTTCTTAAAGCTATCTGTTGGGAACATATAGATAAATAGTGAAAATTCTTAAATGCTTTCACTGTTCGTGCTACCTGTTTCCAGTCTTTAAATCAAAAAATCTGTTCTATTAGACACCCAAATGGCCCTGTAAGTTCCATCTTTCATCTCACAGATTCAAACACATTAAGCCACAGACTCCATTGCCCAATGATATTCAATATATCTAAAGACTACATCACTGAAGTCTAAGGGAATTTCATCAACCGAAACACAAACATAACCTGTACTCAATACCTAGCCTAAAACACCATCACTGTAGATATAAATCATAAAGAGAGAGCCCTCTCTGATCACTGTTTGGCTAGAAACAGTGATTAAAAGATTGGTTAGTGGTTACCCCGACCGTATTCCCTTGGGAGTCATAGGGAACAACCTGGGTGTTAACACATCCTACCTTCTATCCTCTTACCAATACATAGCCTTATAAAGATAGCGATTTATAATTGCCTGATTTCAGTGTGTTGTGATTTGGATTCATTGCATAAGTGCATTGCTTGTTTCTAAAAGACTTTGAAAGAATAGGGGCAAGAAGCATCCTTACTTGGACCAGCAAGAGGTTAGCTGTGTCACAAAGAGAGAATAAGTATACTAGATGAATAAAGGAGCATGAGTTCAAAAAAATGCAAATGGCGTTCCTTTTGGAAAAGAAACAACAAAACACAGCAATGTCGTTCCTTTTGAAAAAGGAACAGCAAAAATCAAAATGTGTTGTTCCTTTTGAAAAGGAACAGTAGAAAATCAAAATGTGTTGTTCCTTTTGAAAAGGAACAACAGAAAATCAAAATGTGTTGTTCCTTTTGAAAAGGAACAGCAAAAAAATCAACAAGGAACAACAGAAAATCAAAACGTGTTGTTCCTTTTGAAAAGGAATAGCAGAAAACCAAAACGTGTTGTTCCTTTTGAAAAGGAACAGCAAAAAACCAAAACGTGATGTTCCTTTTGAAAAGGAACAACAGAAAACCAAAACATGTTGTTCCTTTTGAAAAGGAATAGCAGAAAACCAAAACGTGTTGTTCCTTTTGAAAAGGAACAGTAGAAAACCAAAAGGTGTTGTTCCTTTTGAAAAGGAACAGCAGAAAACCAAAACATGCTGTTCCTTTTGAAAAGGAACAGCAGAAAACCAAAATGTGTTGTTCCTTTTGAAAAGGAACAGTAGAAAACCAAAATGTGTTGTTCCTTTTGAAAAGGAACAACAAAAAACCAAAATGTGTTGTTCCTTTTGAAAAGGAACAGCAAAAAATTCACCAAGTGCTGTTCCTTTTGGAAAGGAACAACAGAAAATCAACAACTATTGTTCCCTTTGAAAAGGAACAATAGAAAATCAACAAGTGTTGTTCCTTTTGAAAAGGAATAGCAGAAAGTCAACAAGTTTTATTCCTTTTGAAAAGGAACAGCAGAAACATGCAAATGCCATTCGTTTCAAGAACGACAGAAAAATTGAAATCTATGTATGCACAGCAAGTTTGAAAAAAAGATTATGTACAAATTGTGAAAAGAAATGAATTGGTTAATGAATTACGGGTGAGGAAGATTTCTCTTCCTCTCCTAAGATCTCCATATCAGCGTCTGTGCGTAGCTGTTGGCAGAAGGATTCCCGAGTGAGTGGTTTACGACAGAGACGAACCCAGTGGCCATTCACTTTGAAGATATATCTAGATCCGTCAATGGTAGTTAAAGTGATGGTCCCATTGTCATGTACCTTCTGGATTTCGTATGGTCCTAACCAACGAGTCTGGAGTTTCCCAGGGAAATCCTGAAACCGAGAGTCATATAATAAGGCCCAATCTCCTTCATGAAAGACTTTGTTTTTGATAAGGGCGTCATGCCATTTAGCTCGCTGCTGTTGAATCAATGTTGTATTTTGTAGTGCAGAGAGCCTGATTTCGTCCAATTCATTAATCTGTTGTAGTCGATTAATCTGTGCCTCAGTTAAATCTAAGCCGACTTCCTGTGCTGTTCGTAATGTTTGGATTTCAAATTCTATAGGGAAGATGGGTTTTTTTCCAAACACTAATTGATAAGGTGAGTAACCAGTGGTGCTTCTCCATGTTGTTCTATAGGCCCAAAGTGCTTCAGGTAGTCGGGCAGCCCAGTCACGCCTATGTGAGGCAATGGTTTTTGTTAGAATCGATTCTATTATCTTATTGCTGCTTTCTACTTGTCCGTTCGCCTGCGGGTGATATGGAGTAGTAATTTTGTGCTGGACATGATAATTATTAAATGTTGCTGCTAATTTATGGCTAGCAAATCGTGGTCCTCCATCTGTGATTATTTCCCTTGGAAGGCCATAACGTACAAATAGACGGAAGAGGAACTGTATAACAGAGTCCTCTGTGGCCCTTGGCAATGCTTATGCTTCAACCCACTTGGTGACATATTCTGTTGCCACCAAGATATATGTTCTATGATTTGATGAGGGGTTGATGGGTCCAATGAAATCAAGAGCCCATCGCTCAAATGGTTCGATGACTAACTGAGGTTTAAGGGGCATCTCATCAGCTTGACCAGGATGTCCTGCTCGCTGGCAGCTGTCACAGGCTTGGACAAATTTCTTTGCATCTCTGAAAATCGTGGGCCAGTAATATCCTGTCTATAATACTTTGTGTCCCGTTCTACGGTCAGTGAAGTGTCCCCCACATGGTCCGTCATGACAGGCTTTTAGGATGTCAAATATTTCATCTTCTCGAACACATCTCCTAATATGCATGTCTGCCCCTGTATGAAACAAATAGCCCCCAATCTAGGAAAATCGAGTACTCTTTTGAACAATTTGTTTTCGCTCATTAGGGGTTAAATGTTTTGGTAGTTTACCTACTGCAAGGTAATTGGCAACATCAGCATACCAGGGTGTTCGAACAACAACAACAAACAGATGTTCGTCCGGAAATTGATCTTCAACTGCTGCTGCATCAACTGGCTTTGGCATTCTTGAGAGAAAATCATCTACAGGGTTCTCTTTGCCAGGCCGGTCCTTGATTGTGATATCGAATTCCTGCAATAAAATCAACCATCTAGTTATTCTGGCATTTGTGACAGGCTTATTTGCTAAGTATTTTATGGCGAAATGATCCGTATATAAAATAACAAGATAGCCTGTAATATAATGTCTAAATTTATTGACAACATGTATTACAGCTAGGAATTCCTTTTCAGTAACAGTGTAATTTAATTCAGCAGGGGATAAATTTTTGCTGATATAATAGATAGCATATGGTTTTTTATCTTCTTCCTGCCCAAGGACTGCACCAATGGCTGTATCTGAGGCATCAGCTGATATTTGGAATGGCAGGTCCCAGTTTGGTCCTCGCAGGACTGGGGCTGTAGATACAAGCTTCTTTAACTCCTTGAAAGAACATTCACATTTGTTTGTCCAAAGAAAATCAATGTTACCAGTTAGTGCATATAAAGGTGTAGCAATATGTGAATAATGTTCTATAAATCATCTATAATATCCAGAAAATCCAAGAAAACTGCGTACCTCTGTTTGAGTAGTAGGAGTGGGAATAAGCAAAAGTATTTGGATTTTTGCCGGGTCTACCTGAATGCCGGCTACTGAAATATAATGTCCTAGAATAAGTCCTTCAGTCATCATCATGTAACATTTTTCGTGACTTAAGCAGAGCCTGGTAGCTATACAGCATTGTAGGACTTTTTCTAGGGTATTCGGTGCTGGATCAAAATCATCTCCATAGGGTGTAAAGTCATCCATATACACTTCAAGTCCATCATTTATTAAATCTGCAAAAATGCTAAGGATAGCCCTTTGGAATGTGGCGAGAGCATTACATAGGCCAAATGGTAGGACTCGGTAGGCAAATGTCCCCCCAAGGACAAGTGAAAGTTGTTTTGTCCTGGTCTTCAGGGGTAATCTGAATCTGATTGTATCCACTGAAGCCATCCAAGAAGGAAAAGAATTTTCTCCCTGCCAAAGTATCTAGCACTTGGTCTATAAATGGAAGTGGAAAATGGTCTTTTTGTGTTTCTTTATTGAGTTCCCTGTAATCCACACAAATTCTCCATTTCACATTTTTTTTTTGGTACAACCACAAGTGGAGAGACCCATTTTCTGTCAAAAATAGGATAAATAAAATTAACATCTAACAGTTTCTGAAGCTCCACTTTAACCACATCTTTTAAATGAGGATTGAGTCTTCTCTGTGGTTGACAGACAGGTCTAGCATCTTTTTCTATATAAATGTGGTGTGTACACAAATGTGGGTCGATTCCTTTCATATCAGGGTAATCCCATGCAAATGCCTGTTGATATTTTCTTAATACATGGATGAGCTTAGTTTCTTGTTCAGGTGTGAGGTTGGCATTGATATTTAAAGCTTTTCCCGGTTCAATTTCCACAATTTTACTATTTGCGACAGAAGTAACAGGTATTGTTTGATCATGTGTGTCTTTCAGAGGATCTTCCTCTAATTCATTATCAAATGCTGCTTCTATCATGTGACATTTTGTGCAGGATTCAGCTTCAGTTTGACTGATGAAATTATTAATGGCGTCATCTTCTATTTGATCTTTAAAATCAAGTGCCTCTTGCAACGTCAATGGAGATCTAATGTTGTTAGTAAGGTATGATACACGATACTTGTTAGTTTTAATTATTGTGAGACTTGGCTGCGCTGGAGGGTATAGAACCAAATTCTTAATATCGGGTCCTTTAGTTATGGTCATATTTCCTTGTCGGCAACCAATGTAAGCATCGGCGGTGGCAAGCCAAGGCCTTCCTAGGATTAGCGGGTGTCCATCAAGTCGGGTTTTTGGATCAATTATCAGGAAATCAATCAGATATTCCCAGGAGTCTACAGAGACCATGACATCGTGTAGAGTACCTTTCGGTCTAATCACAGATCGGTAAGCTAATTCTAACAAAGTAGAGGTAGGTTCTATGGATGTAATGCTGAGCTTTTGACAGGTGGTGGTTGTTAAAATATTGATTGCAGCTCCTAGATCAACTAAGGCATTAGACAAGGTCTGACCGTAAATTTGAACAGTTACAATTGGATTTCCTGGGTCTTCATATTTGATGGGTGTTTCTTTCCCGGATAAGAGATCAGATAAAGTACCTACTACTTGGACTCTTGGATTAGTTGTTACATTCCTCCTTGGTTTCTTTATGCACAATTCTCTAATAGTTTTTGCATATATAGGAATTTCTTGAATGGCTTGGAGGAATGGGATTTTTATGTACAAATTTTGTAATTCCCCCAGAATGTCAAAGTCGGGGTACTGTAAAGGTCGAGACATGACTAATCGTTCTGGGAATGGGGGAGAGGATGTGGTTGCTTGATTATGAGACTGCTGATTATTTACATCCTCTCATTGCAATTGATGTTCTTTTACTAACTGATCTTCATTATGAATTGTTTTATCTCCCTCATTTTGAATGATCCATCCAGATCGTAATTGAAGATCATTACACTCCCGCAGATCAGGTCCTATTTCTGGTGATTCAATGATTTGAAGAGATTGGACCGATCTGTTATTTGGATTGGGGTTGGGTTGGGCTGGGAGTTGCAGTCTCAAATTAGACTAGGGATTTTCTTGTAGAGCTGGCAGAGTAGGTTGAGGGAGTGGAATAGTTCCTACTGGCTATTGCATCGGTCTTTGCGAGTTTGTCTACCAGGATGAGCCTTGTGAAGTAGGGGGAGTCCATTACGGAGGATATGGGCTATTTTGCCAATATGGTGAATTATAAGGGAAATTTGGCCAACTAGATTGATTTGGATGATTCAGCCATGGGTTTGAAGAAGGAAACGGTGGTGGTGACCAATTTTGGAATGGGGGTGGGGGCTGATTTTGCCACATATTATATTGTTGAGTGCTATATTGTGGAGGCTGAAAAGAAGAGGTTGGGTTTGAAAACATACCAGATTGTCTTTGCTGCCACTTGCGGCGCTGGTTGATCAAGTACGCTGATTCTGGTTCTTCCTCTGCTTCCTTATATACTGCCTTTAATCCAGGAAGTGAGGGGCAGCTTTCTGTAAGATGATCGTTTGTACAGATGGCACATGTTTGGACTGTATCCAGTGGACACTCCTTGTGGCTATGTTTTTTTCTGCATTGGGGGCAGAAGATTACCAAATTCTGTTCTGCCTCCATCTGCTTCTGCTTGGCCTGCAAAATATCAAGTTGTGTAGTTAGTGTCCCTAGAATATCAGTTTTAAAATTTTCTAATAAATTTCCAATCTCCACATGCGTTACTCCTTCTGTTGCTATCTTATTATCTCTTGCAAACCGATCATATTCTGCCGATTTTATTCTTGTGCTGCCTCTCGAACTCCTGATACATAGATCAATAATGTCAGCAAAATTCTCTTGATAAATATCCCCTTTTCCCATAATGTTTAATGTTTCGATCCACTATTCTTTCATGCCCCTTATCAATGCAGTTTTTAACACATTATCAGGTAAAGGTAGTGATGCATAAGGAGATCTTTGTAAATTATATTGAAAACGTTCCACATATTCTTCTAATGTCTCGTTTGGTTTGGCTGTCATTTGAAATATTTCATCTTTCAATTCTCTAGACCTACAATAATCTTGATATTTTTTTAAGAAAGATTCTTTCATCTGATACCAATTGTTGATGACCCCACCACCTAGTCCCATAAACCATCTTAGAGTAGCCCCTTTTAATGTTGAGGGGAATAATTTCAATTTCTGGGGATCGGTGGTGTAACCATATCCCCTACACAACACATCGAATTCGAATAAAAATGCATCCGGATCTTCTGATGTAAGACCGTGAAAGGTTGGGATATGTTGAAGAGGGATAGCTTTCATGGGTGCATTTGCTGCAGAATCCACTATAGGATATTTTAATGTAGAGGTTTGAGTATTTGGCTGATTCTGAGCCATAGGATCAAATATGTGCCAATAACCTTCTGGGATATCTAGGAGGGTATTCCTAGGTTGAGAGGGAACGATTTTAGCAGGGATAGTTTTAACAGCACTTCCTTTATCTGGGATAAGAGGAATACCTGATGTTTGAGGAGATTGAATTCCTTCAACAATGATTTTCACAGCACTCCCCTTATCTGGGCTGTTTAATGGCTGATCTGTTCCAATGAGAGATTTTGGTTCTTTTGTTTCCCCTGTTTCTCCTTCTCCTTCGCAAAAGTTACTGAAATTCCCTTCCTGCAATAGTTCTGGAGTAGAAGTTTCAATTTCCTGAAAGTCCTACTCTTCAGTTTGACTATGCACCTCAGCAAAGGCTACATATGGTGATCCTTTGGCCTGAAGGGAGCTAGTAGGCTGCTTAGAAATGGTTTTCCTGAAACATATTGATGGATGAGATTCTGTTTTCTTATAGATTTCGTCTATGAAAGTTTTTCGGCCAAGGGTCACCGGCCCCTTGCCTTTTTCAGGTTTGGATGGAAGCTTGATATTCTTTTCTGGTTTTTTCTGCTTAGTCATGCACTCAAATAAACTGCTAAGTTCTATTCAATCAAAGCAAAAGCAAATCTATTAGGAAAGCAAACAATGGAGAAGGGCTTTTACGTGCTCCATACGCAGGTTCTTACCTTTCGTTTTTAAAATCCAACTCTTTCCCAGCAGGTTCGTACACCACTCTGAAGAAACAAATGGCTACACTCTTTCCCCGGCAACGGCGCCAAAATGTAGAGCTATAAAAAGGGTCTCTTTCACCTCTAATTACCTCACATTAATATGTCAATCCAGGAACATTTGGTTATTTCAAAGAGTGACTCAATCCGAGGCTATTTGTCAGAGTAATGCAAGTAGTACAGTGTCCTACAAAACACAAGAGTAAACTGATGCTTGTCTGTAACTGAGTTCCTTCAAATGACTAAAACACACACTCTCAAAGTATCAGTCAAGGGTCTGATAGCAGTAGTCCATCCCTTTGGAAACTGATGGAAAAGGAAGCTAGAGCATGGATCACGGGTCTGGGAGCAAGGCAGTAAATGCAGAGGCTCACTACAGCCACAGATCGTCTCTCACACCAAATGCGAGTAAATGAAACAGTAGATAGAAATGGAACAGCAAATAGGAAATTAAACAGTAAATCTAGAAAGGAACAACAATGCTTAACATGGAACAACAATTCTGAAATGGAACAACAATTACTATAACTAAACCTCGCGAGTAACAATCAAACTTTATACTATCAACTCAAAAGCTCTTATCGTAATCAAAACTCCAATCTTTCATTCTCCAAGCAAATCACGTAATCCACTAAAGGAACAACAATAATTCTCAATTATGGAACAGCATGTGAAAGTCGTACACACATAATATTCTAAGAAAGTAATCTGAATTTAATCCCAATCATCAACAGGAATTATAACTGTGTTTCCAAATGGAACAACATGAATTTTGAATCATAAAGAACACACCTTTCAGATAATTACCTTAACACACATACTCAGCATAAAAGCTTCATAACACAAGGATAACACTGTTGAATCTAATAAGATTTCATCCACTCTGAAATTATTGATAATATAATGCAGAGTTAATGGGAAGAACATTAATGAACGAATCTTAGCAGAGCATGTAATTTAACTTATAAAGCATATCAGATTACCAACTAGTGACGATAAGCAAACCACGCAAAAATCAAATCGTAGTGATACAGAAGCAAGTGTCCTCCGGGGCCGAGCCCTTAGCCTCAAGGGTACACCGCTTTAAGCTAATCCAGACGCAAAGATGAGATAATCACCAAGTTTATATTAATGCATAAAACAGAAAATACAATGAGCCAAGTTCAACGAGACTCGATGATCAAAGTTAAGTCTTAACAAAAAGTTACATAAAAAGTCTCTCTCTAGACTAACAGTGCCGTCCCTTTATATAAGGATAACAGCGGAGATGGCTAAATGATAAGATAAATAAAGCAGCAATCCCTCAGGATCGAAGATCCCGAGGGATCCACAAAACTGTTAATCCCTAATCACTTCTTTCTCTTCCGCCGAGCTGGTGCCTTTTCCTCCTTTTCCAGACCGGTTTGCTTCAGCTTGCTTTGCCTCGTCTGCACTCGGTCCTTCGTCAAAGGGACAACAGTTACCTTATTCTTATCTTCTTCTTTAGAACAGCAGCTCCTCGTTTCTACCCTTTCCTGCACAGGAAAATGACAATTATCAACAGATAAGTCTTTGCATACTAATTCCACGTATTCTACCACAATTCACTATTGTTTTTCTCATTCATGATGTAAAATATTCATAAGTCCTACTGAAAAGCCACTAAAATGATCATTAAAAACATACCTTTTTAGTACTCCACAACAGTCTTGCAGAAACAACGGACAGAAATGAGTGAAAATGACACTTTCACGGGTTTTTTAACAAAATTTTGGCTTTGGCGGGCTTTTGGCGCTTTTGGTCGGATGACGTCAATATGATGGGATAGTTTGTCGTGACGCGGGGGTATGGAGTGCTGACCTGGCGGTGATTTGGCGATGATGTCAGCGGGCAGGGTCGACGAGATGGCAATAAGCGGTATCGACCCACACCGCTGATGTGTTGAGGTGGTATCGGGAGGAGGGGCCGCGAGCATGCCAGGAGGGTGCCGCGAGTCCCAGGTATGGTAGTAATACCGCCGAATCCCCAGGCAGTAAAGTTCAGCGGTGAAAGGCCTCGCGATATGATCGTGGGCCATTCGATCAACGGGCCCGGATCCAATGGTTGGCGGAGATCTGAGGTGGCTAAGGGATACGGCACGGGGACCCACGTAATATACGTTAACTTAAATATATCAGGGACACTTAGATTGGCTATCGGGGTGTTTAAATGGTTAATTAACTAGATGTTAATTGACCTTTGAATATTTGCGCGTGGGGAGGGTTGTTATATGGTTCTAGATGAACCTATAATTCCGTTGAAATAATGACATATTGCTATAGTTAGCAGGGGCGGGAATTAATAAAAGTTTGGGGTTTCTATCTATATAAATAATACGGGGATGGGAATAATTTACAAGGGATTTTAATAAAATAACAGTTAATCTTTTAATATGAAGCTTTTATGAGAGTAAATGCACGCTAAGCATAATGTTCAACAACTTAGGCTTTTTAGGAGAAAATAGAGGATTTACACAAGAAATGTGGCTTCTTTTCCTTAGTCAAATAGAGTTTTACTCACGCCTTTTCACGAAGTGAGGTGAATTTAGGAGTTATTGAGCAGATCTCAATATCCTTGGGGGAGCTTAGTAAGTGATTTTGGGAGAAGTGTGAAGGGAAGCTAGACATGCATCACTTGATTTGTAACCAAATAGTTGCCATTGTAGTTAAGATATTAATAAGGTGAACATCTTTGAAAGAAAAAATTACTCATAAGCCTGCTTCTACAACACCAAAACTACCTACCCAACCTACAATACCTAACGTTTTTTCTTCTTCTTCCATGGGTGCACTTGAACTAGCAAACCCTTATAGATTTTATTTTCTTTTCATAGGAATCTTATCTAAGTCTACCCTTATTTCTTCCAAGGGCTCAGATTTAGTTGTTGAGCACCTTTGCTTCTCTATCTAACTATTTATCTGCCAAGCTTGAACTGTTTGGATAGATTTTATTCTCTGTCTCTAAAACAAGAAATTCAAACAGGAACTGGCCAAGATTAAGCTATTTGGCCATCCATCAATTGTCGCAAGAGTGAAACTAACTGCACACATTGAGATTCTTTGCAAAAATAGAATAGTAGTGGCATTTTGGACTAGCACACTTTCCTGGTCTCCTTTATTGGGGTTCATTTCTTTTCTTTTTGACCATTTCATTCTTTTTTTCCTTTGATCTCTCTTTTAGGGCATAGCCTCTTTTCATTTTTTAAATTTTTAATTTTCTTAGAATATGGAATCTTTGCAGCAGGGAAAGGGTGAAAATATTGGGGACTTTTACCAGTCAATCATGAAATATGACACCTTTGGTATAGGAGCATAACATTGGCTCCACTTTGGGATGGCTTTTCCTGGTGAAAAGTCAAGAAAAACAAGTCAGATGACCTTATGTACAATTCTTGCTGCATTCTGAAATTTTCCCTTTGTTGTAAGTAAACAAAACTGTACATCTACAACATATATACATTTCTTATGAGCTCATTCAAACAATTGCAGCTCTGTTTTGGATAGTTTGTCTGAATTTTTGTTCTCATATTTACAGCTCCCAAGTATTCTTCTTCATCTTTTGTTTAAAGAAAAAAACGGTAACACAGAAGGTCGTAAAGTTCCTTGACTGTTCCTCAAAATTTCCTACATATTCCTTCCCATTTTTATTGTTGAATAAACTGCAGAAACTAAGCATCCTTATGTACAATTTAAAGTCCTGACATATCAACAAACTAGATCAAAATAATGTTTCAGCATTCGACCATTAACTGGTCCATCTTGTGCTTTTGTACCATCTAGGATTTTCAAAAAGTAGGTATTGTTTCCTTGTGAGGCCTGAATAAGAAAAGGTCCCTTCCACAGGCAGTCAAACTTCACATGTTTTTATTTATCTTCCCTTCTGGAATCCCATTTCAGAACTTTGTCTCCTATGAAAAAATCCTCTGCTTTAGTCCTCTTATAAAATATCTTCTTGAGTTTTTCTTGTAGCACTTGAGATCTTTGATATACCTCTTCTCTAGTCTGCTACAAATGTATAGTTTGATTTATCCTTCTCTGAATATCATTGGGCTGTACTTGGACTTCTTGCAACAATTTCATTACAGGTATTCCCAAGGATGGAGGAAATATAGCCTCCATTCCATAGACAAGCTCATAGGGACTAGTTCCAATGGATCTCTTGGTAGTTAATATGTCTTCTCATAATGCATTTATAAGCTTTTTATGCCAGTTTTTCTTGTTTTCTTCCAACAATTTCTTGATGATATTAATCAGGCTTTTATTGGATGACTCATCTACACCATTACCTTAAGGGTAATAGGCTGTGGAGTGGCCTAATGTAATGTGGTATTTGTGACATAAATTGATCATTCTCTTGGATTTAAAAGTAGCAGCATTGTTAGTTATAATCTTTTCAGGATAGCCAAACCTAGACATGATATTGGTTTCTAAGAATTGCATGATCACTGCATCATTAGCTTGTCTACAAGTGATGGCTTCTATCCACTTGGTGAAGTAGTCTATGGCAGTCAAAATCCATTTGTGATGGCTAGAAGAAGGAGGGTGAATTTCCCCAATGAAATCTAAACCCCATTGTTGAAATGGTCTTTCAGTGGAAATTGGTCTAAGGGGTAGAGGCAGAAGTTTCCTCTTGCCTTCAAAGATTTGACATTTATGGCAAGCAGTAACAAACTTTTTGACATCAGCAAACAAGGTGGGCCAGTAAAATCCAGCCCTTAGGATTTTATCAGCAGTTGATTTCCAATACAAATGTCCACCACAGTCCCCTGCATGAAATTCTTTGAGCACTTTGTCAGTTTCATCTTTTATTAGACAATTTAATAGAACACCTTCATGATTTTTCCAAAAGAGAGCACCATCTAAAATACAAAACTGTAAAGCTTTCATCTTTATAAATCTTTTATTTGTTCTGGATAACCCTGGAGGAGCTTGCAGGTTTAATAATACATAACATATATCAGCATACCAAGGTGATTCTAGGAAGGTCTGGATGATTTGTGGAGTCACCATCTCCTGTTCATTATCCAGTTCATTAATATCTAGGGCTTGGAAATTGGTTTCAGCCATGAGTTTAGCCAATCCCTGTCCTTTTATAAGTTTTGTAGGTTTTATTTCAATATCATATTCTAATATAGTAGCAATCCATTTACCTCTTTTGCCTTCAATCCCCTCTTGGGTTAGGATATCTTTGACAACAGCGCTTGGCACATATGCTATTATATGAGAGTATAGTATGTAGACTCTGAAATCTATGATGGCTTTCACAAGTGCATAAGCTTGTTTTTCCATGATTGGGTATTTCAAAGGTGCATCCCTCAGTGCTTTGCTAAAGAAGGCTATGGCTTTTTCACATCCTTGTTCATCTTTTTGTAGCAAAACAACAGCAATAGTGTTTTCTGATGCAAATGAAAATATTATAAAGTCTCTGTCAAATTTTTGACTTGTAAGGACTGGTGTCTTGGTCAAAGCTATCTTGATTTCTTTAAATGCTTGCTTAGCTTCTACTGTCCATTTGACCTTGGAATCCTTTTTCAACATATTATTCAGCAGTCTAATTAATTCAGCCACATTCGGTATGAATCTTCTTAAAAAGTTAATTTTCCCCAGGAAGGCTTGAAGTTCTTTGATATTTCTAGGATGTGGTACTTGTAAAATGGCTTCTATTTGGTCAGGGTCAATTTTAATGCCATCTCTTGAGATTATGTGACCTAACAGTTTGCCTTCTTCTAGGCCAAATAATGACTTCTTTGGATTCAGTGATATACCATATTTTCTGCAGGTTAAAAACACTTGTCTGAGATGATCTAGGTGCTGCTGATCTGATTTGGAAAACACAGTGAGATCATCTAAGTATATGACCAGGAAATCATGAATTTCTTTAGCAAAAGCTATGTCCATTGCACGTTGGAAGGTTGCCCCTGCATTCTTGAGTCCAAATGGCATTTTCACATATTTGAAAGTTCCCCATGGAGTTGTAAAAGCAGTTTTTTCTTGATCATCAGGGTGAACTAAAATCTGGTTGAAGCCTAAAAACCCATCTAGCAATGAAATTCTAGAGGCACCTACTACTCTTTGTAAAATGTGGTCCATCTTAGGTAAGGGGTAGTGGTCTTTTAAAGAGACTTTATTTAGATTTCTTAAATCAACACACAGTCTGATTTCTCCTGTTTTCTTCCTAGTGGGCACTAAATTAGAGACCCATTCTGAAAATCTAATGGGTGCAATTATCCCAGCTTCATACATTCTTTTGACTTCTTTTTCAATTAGAGGGAGGAGTACAGGGTTGACCCTTCTGAGTTTTTGCTTGAAAGGTTTTTTATTTTCTTTGAGGGGTATTATGTGTTGAATCACAAAAGTGTCATAGGATTTGAGATCTTCATAGCTCCATGCAAAAATGTCCTAGAATTCTTTGAACAATTCAACATATTTAAGCTTTTGGTCAAGAGGCAAGGTTTTGGACAATTTTATCATTTTAGGATTTTGTTAAGTTCCTATGTTATAGTCCTCAATCTCAGAATTTAGAGGCTGCATTTTGGGTTTCCTTGGGATATCATTAGAATCAAAAATGTCTTCCAAAGGAGTTAATCTTGTGGATAAAAAGTTGTCTTTTAAATCAATAACTTCAGATTCTCCTCCAATAGTTTCATCCAAGTCTATTTCCTTGAGCTCTTGCAACTCTTTGTTGGTAAATTTCGTTGGATGTAACATTTTAGTTGTTTTTCAGCTGAAATATGTGTTTCAACTTTGTCTATTTGATCATTTTCACAAATAGTGGCTATGTCTATATTAGTGCTAGAAAATTCTTCTTTTAAGGTCAGGAACTTATTGATTTGAGTGTAATTGTCAAACACTTGCCAGTTTTTTACGTTGTCAGGTACAGTTGGCCTGTGTTTAATCTCAGCTGTAAAATGATGATTAGGCTCAAATGGCAGTTTACAAGTACTGGCAAATGTTTCCAAATTGTGAGCATGCAAATTGTGTTTCCTTGGAATTTTGGCAAGCTGCATTTCCAGAAAGGTATTGAGTATTCAATTGCTGCCCCTCTATAAGACTTTAATCTGAGATCATTTGTGAGAAAGTTTCCTTTCATTTGATGAATAACTAAATCAGAGTCTCCCAAAACTGATATTCTGACTGCCCCTAAGCCTTTGATCAATTTAAGACCTAGCAAGAGGGCTTCATATTCAGCCATGTTATTTGTGCATCTAAAATTCAACCTGTATGCATGTCCTTCAGCACGATCATTTTCATTATTATGTATCCAAATCCCTGCCCCTGCCCCTAATTTATTAACTGATCCATCAAATTCCAAATACCATAGGATTTCATTAGCATAGGCAACATCAGGAATCTTAGTAATTTGGTTATTAGGCAGATTTGGATTTTCAGTTTCGTGTGGTTTCCCTTGTGTGTGTGTTATATCATTATTTTTAGATATTTCTTGGGTTTGGGCACTAGGTTTCATTTATGCTTTTTTCTTGTTCAAATGATAAAACCTTGACATTAGTTGGGGGATAAATTTTAGCATTGTATAGGATGAAGGAGTCCATATCAGAACGCATGGAATAGATGGGAAAATTTTGGGGTTTCTCTTGGCTACTGACCACATACTTCATTAGAGTTTCTCGGTACAATCTCTTTGGCTGACCAAATACTGAAATGGTAGGATAGAACATGTCCAACTGTAAAGATCCCTGGAGCTTGGCACCCCAAGATCTGGACAACAATATGCCATATTTTGGTGGAATATCAACTACCACTACATCCATTAAAATGTCTTGGCAGGTATTGAACTAATGATACACACAAATCTTTGATTAGTCCTAGACATCCGACCTAGCTAGAATCAAAAGAGAACAAGTCTTTGTATGGCCTGGTGATATCTAGTTCCAACTTTTCCATCACAGATTTTGGCATTAGATTATGTGAAGCTCCAGAGTCAAACATTGCATTGTGAAGTATTTTGTCATGAATATTCGGACTTACATAGAAAGGAGGAACCCCTCCATCTACTAATTTGCCATTTACTTCAGGGCCAAAAATTAATTCTGGTTTGTCATCAAGGACATTTACTACATCTCTGTTTTCTGAAATTTGAAGTGATCTGCTGATTTGTTCTATATAGACGTCATGTTTAGCCAATTTGGACAATGGAATGACTATCTTTAATTTGCCTATTTCGATTTCAAGGTTGAAAGGTTTTTCTGTTTGAATTTTTGCATTTCGGGCAGCAAGATTTTCTTTTCCTGCTGTATTTTCTGTGTTTTTTTCTTTTTCAGGAGTGTTGTTATGAGCTGAATCTGTTTCCAAGTCCATTTCTGGAGGCTCTTCCACAGTTCCTTTAAGAGGAATGGAAGTTGAAGGTTGTTTGCTAGGTTTTTGATTGTCTGATATATCTTCAACTATTGGATGATTCAGATTATAGATTGTTTTAGGAAAAGTTTGTACAAGAGGGTTCTTAACCTTGGCTTTGGTAGGTTGTTTGGTTTCTTTCTGCTTACTGGTTTCAGGGACATCTATCCTTCTACTTCTTAGATTGTATTGATTGTGAACCTCATAGATAGTTGTATCATATCCCTCCCTAAAACCGAATGATTCACCTGATTAGGTTTGGATTTGATTAAAAGTGTGAGCTTCTTGGTCATCCTGGGTCAAAAAATTTTGTTGTTCACTATTGAGACCCATTAAGTTAATTTGAGTATCTTCTGTTGGCTCACTAAAAGTTGAAGCTTCAGCATAGTTTTCCTGGAATGGAGGCCTGATGTTTTGGTCAGGGCCAACCTTTCCAGTATTGGGATTCTGATTTTTCCTGAAATTTGGATTTCTCCCAGTGTTGCTTGGTTGACCATCCCAAGAGGATTTCATCTCAATTTTTTCTACTCTGTCACCAAGTCTATCCATTCCTTTAATAATTACATCTAATTTTTGTTCGAATGTAGAAGGTTCTTCTTTGAAAGGCATCCTCCTTTCATCTCTAGCTCGAGCTCGTTTAGAAATCAGATTAGCGTCTACACTAACAACTATACTTTGCATGTCTTCTAGGCTTTGAGGAGCTCTTTCCCTAAGCTGGTATGCCATGTCAGATTCAAATCCATCAGGGAATTTGATCAAGACCAAGTCTAGTGGAGGCCTGAGATTCTGAGGGATAGCATTGTATACATTATTAAATCTGGTACGGTAATCTTGAATAGTTTCTTGTGGGCCACTTTTCAAGTTTTCATATTCTGATAGGATGTGTAAAGGGTCCTTCTTCTTTTCCCATATGTTCAAGAAAGTCTGATAAAGGGCTTCTAGATCAACAATGGTGTTTGCAGGGAGTGCCCTAAACTAGGTCCTAACATCACAGGTTAAACTTTGAACACAAATCTTCATTCTCACATCATCAACATCATTCTCATAGTTTTCAATATAATCTGTCATCTTCTTGGTATGTTGTTGTGTTGTATAAGTGCCAATACTATCAAAATAAGTAATTTTGCTATGATAATCTTGCGGCATAGCCCCTGGATTTGCAGGTAATTGCAGGGGAGCATATCGGTTTGCCATACTTGCAGAGATAAATGTAACAGTTGTAAGAGCAGGGACAACAACGGAAATATATTCTATTGATGGGGGTGTAGAAAAGATGGCTTGAACTGTTGATGGTGAGCTTGATGATGCTACAGTAATGACAAAATGGATTTATGATTTTCCAGTAGTAAGCTCAGTTTGGATAGGGTTCTCCTGAGGTGTGTCAAAGTGTGAACTAGCAGGATCTTCTTGATTTACTTGGCTTCTAAGGTTCTTAGGGATCAAATTAGGATTTTCAAAGATAGGTGGAGGATTTGGATCTGGATTTGATCTAGTGTAACGGATCCTTTTCTTTGGAGCCAGATTCTTAGTATATTTTTTGGTTTTTCTTGAAATATTTGAAGGATACAACTTTTGACAGTGTCTTCCTAGGAAGTTTTAAATATGGGACTTTTGAATTTTCCTAAGGATTGTTGAAACAAGGGATTGATCAAGTATTTGAGACAATTGTTCCAAGCCAAAAACTAGACTAGAGATAGACTGAAGTAGCTTTTATTTACTCATGCAATTGCAAAACAAAAGCAGTTTCAAAGGCTACCTGGCTAACTTCAAGCTCCATATGTAGCTCTAGGAAATTTAAACAGCAGTAACAAACAATTATTCAGTTCCCCAGTGGAGTCGCCAATGATGTTATCACTCAGGTTGTTCCCTAAAGTTGTAAGAAAGGGAATACGGCCAAGGTAACCACAGACCAATATTTTAGACACAGATTCTAGCCAATCTGCATCCAGAGAGGGCTCTATCTTTATATTTTAACTTTGTTTTGGATTATGTTAGGCTAGTTATGAAGTGCAAGGGTTTTGTTTTGTGTTTGGTTGGAGGGATGGAAATTCAACAGAACTGTGAGGTAAAATTGAAGAGTTTCAGTCCATTGGGCATGATGGAGTCAAATAAGGATGGCTTCCTGGATTAGGTTTCTTAATAGAGGAGGTATCACAGAGCAAGGTAATCAAACATGGAACAATTCATAGGCTGAAATAGGGTGGAATGGAGTCAATGGATGAAGGGCAATCAAGAATCCTTCATCATGTTGACAGAGGGAAAATGGCTGAGTACTGCTAAGGAGAAATTAAGAATTCCTTAACAAATATTCAAGATGTAAGAATCAGGGGAAACATGAGCAATCAAGAATTCACTTTTTATGCTAATTCTGAAGAAAACATTAATAATAACAAAGATTGAACACAGAGTGCAATCAAGCAAGTTCTGAGTTATTCTTTTTCCCTGTTATTTAGACGATGAAACATAGATGATATATAAAACACAAAAACTATAAAACATAAGTTAGAAAGACTTATTGATCCATGAGATGATTCAAGAATTCTGTAACATGGTCCTTAGCATCAATTCCTTTTCTAGTAAACCAGAAAAAATTGGTTCCAACAACTTTTATTCCAAAAATTCTTCAGTATTATAGTCAAAATTATGAGCATCCACCATCAACCAACCAACCCCAAATACTTCTTCTAGGGGGGTATTTATACAAAACTGTCAAGATATTATAAAAAATATCTGATAGAAATAATATTTACTGATAATTAATGCTTTTTTTACATAGATAGAGACAAACAGTCTTGAAAACAGTGAGACAATAAATAGATGCAATAAATTTGTGCTGCGTTGGTTGATCCGCCATTATGAGAGGTACTGTAGGTAGGTGCTGCAAGTCGGTTCCCAGCCATCTTCCACTAATCTTCTGTGATGACTTTTTTCTTTGGCTGGACTGTCTTTAATGCTGATGTGATATACTTTGATTTGCAGGACCGTGGTTCATTTCTATTCTGCGCATTTATAACAGATGGTGCACAATTTTGATTTGACCAATGATAAGTCTACAAGATCTCTAGCATGCTTTGCCACCACTCTGGTCCTGGTATTTTATGTCTCTGCAGCTTCCTTAAAGTCTCGTCAGCATCTGTGTACCTGAAGAAATTAGGTGGGATGGTGAACAAATGCTTCACCTCATGCTCTATGTAAAAAATATTTTCCAGGCTGTCATACAGGGACTGGCCAGATGGAAGTGCTTTTTCTGTTGAAGTACTTGAAGATGCACTAGCTTGATTGACAGAAAATGTATTTAACTTTGTGACATAGTCCTTGTGCTTCATCAAATGATCATTATCTCCCATGGGACTTGGCAAACCATTTTGATTTAGGACTGTAAATTTGTCTGTGAAAGAATCTATTTCTACCTGCATGTCCTGGCATCTTCTGTCCAGGTTTTGCATTAGAGTTCTCATGGTTAGAACTCTCTTAATGTCCAAAATGGTACCTGTTTTGTCTCTAATGTCCAGTTCTTCCAGTTCTTCATTGGTTTTGGTATTCAAAAAATGTATTAGCCTATTAGCTTGCTCATGCATTTGTCCCAATATGGCCCTTGTTTTCTGAATCTCCACTTGGCCTACTTTTATCAAATCAATCTGTTCATAAATGGTATGAATAGACCTCCATATACCACTCTGTGATTGAATGATTTTGGTCCACAAAATTCCTCTGATTTCTGCCAGGGGATTATGCAGAGAGAGATATTTTTCTAAGGCTCTTACCTTATTCTCCAATGCTTTGACTTCTCTTGTTTTCTCTACCACATTCATTTTAGATTTATCATAGCTTTGCTCAATCTTTGCCAGCTTTTCTTTGACTTGTTTCAATTTAGATACTTGGAGTTTCAACTCCTCCATGGCTTTTATTAATTGCTCTGTAGTCATAGCTGTACTGATGCCTGGTGCTGTTGCTGTTGATGTTGTTCCTACTATTGATGTTGGGACAGTGTGAGGAACTACTGTTATAAGTGTGGGAGGGGAGATTGTCACTGTTGGAGCTACTTGAGATGACTGGGAGGTCGACTCTCCCTACTTTTCTTGTAGTGCCTTTTCCAATGCCTTCTCTGTCTCACTCAATCTTTCATCCAACCTCATGAGGAGGTCCATCATGTCCCCTTCAGACTTCAGTTGTACAACATCTGATGTCTGTGGATGCATAGGAGGCATTTTGAGCTATTTTCTGAGGGCGGCAATGTCGTCTTCCTTTTTCTTCATTAGTTCTCTTATGCCTTTGGCATCTTTGGGATCATGTCCCAGTTCAATGATAATATCTTCCAAAGATTTTATCCTATTTTCCTTAGCTAGAGAAGAGGCTTTCTCTAAATCTAGCTGAGCAGAGGTGTTCTCCAATGAGTTTTGCAATTTGTGAGCCAACATTGCTTTGTCAGCTAGTGTAGAATACACCATCTCTTCTGTCTGTTTGTGTAGCTCAATCTGATCTATGGGATGAATGTCTTTGCCCAAGACCTCCAAATTTGTCCTAATATAATCAGCTGCTGATTGTGGTTGCTGCACCTTGGGCTTGAAATAGCTCATGATAATTTTCCCTTCTTTAATGTCATATGCTGACATTAATCTTTGTTGTTTTGTGGGGGCCATTTTAAGACATTGGTCATAAATTTGTAGCCTCAATGAATCATTTCTAGCCTTAATCTTTGTGAATGTTCTTTTGACATCAGAGGTCTGCTTGCTTGATGGTCTTGTGGATGAAACTTCCACACTATGATGCCTTTCCAGCTCCTACTAGTGAGAGCTGGTTGATTATCTATCACTAGGGAAGTCTTTGGGCTGGTTGCCCTCTCATATCTTAGGCTTTCTATGGTTTCCTTAAGGATTTCCTCTTCAGATATAAGATCCAATCTTTGCCTTTTTGCACTTGGTTGTTCCGCAGGTCCACTGATGGGTGTGGCCTCTTCTCTGTCCCTTTTCTTGCCTTTTTCCTCATTAAGAGGAGTCTGTAGTGTAGGAATCTCTGCTGCTTTGGTCTGTACTGGAGGAATTTTCCCCTGTTGATCAGTCATTTCTTGCTGCTCTGTGCCTGCCACTTGCTTGCCCTTTGAAGAACCTGAAACTGGTGTGTTGGCCTCTTGTACAGGTTGCTGTGAAGTTCCAGCAGAAGATGTACCCACTCCAGCCTGCTGTGGCAGCTTGAAAGTTACCTGTCCAAAAGAGTCCAGGTCTAGGGTCTTTTCAAGGTTTTTTTATAGCTTGTTCCATCTTTTCTTGCTTAGTGAGTTCTTCTATTAGTGTACCCTCAACCCACTCATCCTGATTAGAAAATTTCTCTACTTCAGGGATCCTATGATGTATGTAAGTTGACAATCGGTTTCTTACTCTTCTGTCACTTATAAAGCTATTTGGGTCATATGGCACCCACCAGAAGCTTTTCTTCAATTTAAGTTATTCCCACAATATCCTATCAACATCTTCCCATGCCTCCCTTTTATTAATGATAAAAGGGCCTAACTGATTTCTTATTTTCAGCTGAGCCTTTTTCTTTACATTGCAAAAGTGAGTTAAATCTGAATTGGTAAGTTTCTTGAAATACTCTAGTGCAAATAGTCTCATGGGCAGCTTATAAGGGCACAACTCACAACCATATATCCTGATTTCAGTGTGATTCTGGTAGAAGTACCAGTCACCTATTCTGTAGCTTTTGGAGAGCTGTAAAATCTTTTTTATGTCACCAGAGAGCCTAGGAGGAGGAGTTCCTATCAATAGAGTGGAAGCAGGATGTATAAACCAGTCAATGAATTCACAATAGGTATAAGGGGATTCAGAAACATTGTGGAAGACTGAGGTCCAAAAGATCACAGACCTCCTCTCTCCTTTGGAATCCAATTTCCTGATGGGAAATGAAAAGCTGTCTGTTTGATAATATAGCAGAAGGTGATATATGAATGAAGTGTACTTGAAGACTCCTTCTCTTTCCAGGCTTATGAATTGCTCATTGATCTTATTCGAAATGAAAGAGGCATAATCATACTTGACAGTGGGGGGCTGTCGTGGAGTAAACATTGACAACATAACAAAGATGGTCTCATCAACAAATTCACTGGTTTTGAATCCCAATATAAAGGATATCATGTCAAGAATGAGCTTGCCAGTTTCAGTACACCAGACATGTCCATAGGGAGGTGGGCCTTGAGGTTGGAAATCTAGCTTCATAAGTAACTTAGCAATCCGGGTTATTTCTGCACTGGGCAATTTAGAGCCTTTCTCAAGCAAAAACCCCATGGAAAGAGGAGCAAGAGGCTGAGCTGGATGGAAGTGTAGCATTTCATTGATAGACTCAGAAGTTATATAGAAAAGAACAGCTTGTGATTGAGTCATGCCTGCTTTACTGATAGGGTCATAATTGGCACAACATTCGTGGATAAGATCTGGGAATACATTGACTGAGGGAAGGTAGTACCTGGGGAGATTAGACTCCCATATTCCAAGGATATCAAAGTTACTTAGATGACTATTTCTAATGCTGCAAAATGCCTGGAGATGGTTCATATCACCAGTTAACTCTTTAATTTGAAAATCTCTGTCAGCCAAGGGCAACCAGTCCTGGTCTTTGTGAGGTGCATTGAGGGGAGCGACATTGAGGGCCACAGGGGCTTCCATTATTCAATTGTCTATGTTTTTAAACCGGAGGTTGAATTTCTGTGGAAAAAAGGACAAAAGAGCAGTTCTAAATGGGCTGGTATGGCAATTATGGATTGTTTAGCTTGAATTTGGCTCTTAAAAGTATAATTTGCAGAGGAAAACCAAAAACACAGGTTCGGGAGGTGAGACGGGGTAAATACCTGTGTTTTGGAGGCGCACGAGTGTAATTTGCAAATTGACTGATGGGTTGAGGAGAAGAATGCTGGACTTTGCTAGTCGGAGTGACGAATTGGAGCTTCAGAAGCTGTTGGACGGTATTTTGCATGCAACAGTCTTGCAGATACAACAGATGAAAATGAGTGAAAATGACACTTTCACGGGTTTTTTAACAAAATTTTGGCTTTGGCAGGATTTTGGCACTTTTGGTCGGATGACGTCAGTATGACAGGATAGTTTGTCGCGATGTGGGGGTACGGAGTGCTGACCTGGCAGTGATGTGGCGATGACGTCATCAAGTGGGGTCCACGAGATGGCGGTAAGTGGTATCGGCCCGCACCGCTTATGTGCTAAGGTGGTATCAGGAGGAGGGGCCGTGAGCATGCCAAGAGGGTGCCACGTGTCCCAGGTATGACAGTAATACCGCTGGCTCCCCTGGCGGTAAACGTCAGCGGGGAAAGGCCTCGCAATATGATTGTGGGTCGTCCGATCAACAGGCGCAGATCCAACGGTTGGCAGAGATCTGAGGTGGCTAAGGGATACGGTGCGGGGACCCACGTAATATACGTTAACTTAAATATATCGGGGACACTTTGATTGGCTATCAGGGTGTTTAAACAGTTAATTAACTAGATGTTAATTGACCTTTGAATAGTTGCGCGTAGGGAGGGTTGTTATATGTTTCTAGATGAACCTATAATCCCATTGAAATAATGACATATTGCTATAGTTAGCAGGGGCAGGGATTAATAAAATTTTGGGGTTTTTATCTACATACATAATACGGGGATGGGAATAATTTACAAGGGATTTTAATAAAATAACGGTTAATTTGTTAATATGAAGCTTTTACGAGAGTAAATGCGCGCTAAGCATAATATTCAACAACTTAGGCTTTTTAGGAGAAAATAGAGGATTTACACAAGAAATGTGGCTTCTTTTCCTTAGTCAAATAGAGTTTTACTCAGGCCTTTTCATGAAATGAGGTGATTTTAGGAGTTATTGAGTAGATCTCAATATCCTTGGGGGAGGTTAGTAAGTGATTTTGGGAGAAGTGTGAAGGGAAGTTAGACATGCATCACTTGATTTGTAACGAAACAGTTGCCATTGTAATTATGATATCAATAAGGTGAACATCTTTGAAAGAAAAAATTACTCATATGCCTGCTTCTACAACACCAAAACTACCTACCCAGCCTACAGTACCTAACATTTTTTCTTCTTCTTTCATGGGTGCACTTGAACTAGCAAACCCTTATAGATTTTCTTTTCTTTTCATAGGAATCCTATCTAAGTCTACCCTTATTTCTTCCAAGGGCTTAGATTTAGCTGTTAAGCACCTTTGCTTCTCTATCTAACTATTTATCTGCCAAGCTTGAACTGTTTGGACAAATTTTATTCTCTATCTCTAAAACAAGAAATTCAAACAGGAACTGGCCAAGATTAAGCTGTTTGGCCATCCATCAACTGTGGCAAGAGTGAAAATAACTTCACATAATGAGATTCTTTGCAAAAATAGAATAGTAGTGGAATTTTGGACTAGCACGCTTTCCTGGTCTCCTTTATTGGGGTTCATTTCTTTTCTTTTTGACCATTTCATTCTTTTTGCCCTTTGATCTTTCTTTTAGGGCATACCCTCTTTTCATTTTTTAAATTTTTAATTTTCTTAGAATATGGAACTTTTGCACCAGGGAAAGCGTGAACATATTGGGGAATTTTACCAGTCAATCATCAAATATGACACCTATTGGTATAGGATCATAACACATGCCTCCCCAAATTTGTAGGTTTATGCGCTCAACGACAGATCCCGTGGTTTAAAGATGCCAGAACATGTCTCTAGCCAAAAAAAATTCTGCTAAAAATGAAGATCCCACCGACCCTGGAAAGTGCTTTGATACCACTTGTTATGCTATAGACCTGCAAGAAGATACTAGAATACCAAATATGTGAAGAAATATACCCAAGACACAGAAAAATAAGAAATAACAGCATGTATTTTATTATTCAGAAAGGAAGCAATGTTCACTTGCCTCTTCAGGGGGCAACCTCCAATAGAGCTGGGTTCAATTACAAAATAAGACACGACGCTCCTCAAGGGGAGTCTCTATCATTTATATAGGATTCATACATGCAGTACCATGGGTCAGTACCATGGTTCTTATTAATACCATCTATCTAATACCATGGCCCATTTGCAACTAACTGTGGTCCCTTCTTTAAATGCGGGTCAACCAGTTACAGTTATTAATATGGGCTTTATTGGCTCTTTAACTAACTATAACTATGACTCAACCTTATTACATAAATAAGAGGGTTAGGGTTGGACCCTAATAGTTTACAAGTTTATTTCCAAGGGAGATCTCGTAACAACCCTGACTAGATGTTGTTTGGTTTTATCCCTCTATGTTAATGGTAGATGCACAAAGAATCCAATCATTGAGTCCTTTCTATGGATCATAAGGCTTAAGATAACTATTGGGACAACCTAGGCACTATCCTATTTTCATTTTGATTGCTAGCCTACCATTTTTCACAAGGACATAAAAAGCAACAACATTTTGCTCATAGATGAATACAGGGTTCTCCTTGGAAGCATGAGCCATGCCCAAAAGGTTAATGACAATCAGGCTAATCTACTGAGCTATGATATCTTCTATTTCAAAAAATTTATGATAAACCTAATCTTGGGCTTGGATGTGAGTAGAGTCAAGGAATCATATGTCAGTGTCTGGGTGGCAAAAGAAACACCATATATAGAATTAGACAACTACAACAAGGGGCTTATTGCATTGATTGACCATCCATTTGTGGTCAAACGGGAATTCGTGAAAGAAATCCTAGGAATGGAAACCTTATCTAGAGCTTTTTTGCAACCCAACTCACTTAAGACATTTAACATGAAGGATATTTGCTAGGCCCTTCCCATTATGAATTATAGCCTGCATTGGCCTATAACTTCAAGACTAGCTACATAAACAATATGAAATCGATGATAGTGGATAGATATGATATAGGTAGATATTGGTGGCCACTTTCATATTCCACTTGGACCCCCCCATTGTTTCTTTCAGTTTTTTAGTTTCCTTAATTGTAATATAATTTACTATTTTTGGCAGTTTTTTCAGGTCCTAAACTTTTGGAGCCGTTTTGTGTCCCTAAACAATGTTTTTCTTTGGAAAATCATAAACAAAAAATATGTATTTTCAACTCAATATTAAATTTTATTGTTGTATTCCTTGGATAGATCTTTCTAACAAGGTATCGTGTGCATTAAACAAAGATTGTATGCCAAGGTTACGACCCTCAGAAGTTGATGTATGAATTTACCCCAACGGGGCCCATAGTTTGGCGTTTCATCTCCTAGGGTTAGGTTTTTAGATGTTTGGGATTTTCCATTATTTCTCAATAATAAATAGGCCTTCAAGCCTCATTGTAACATGGTTCAAAGGCATGTAGCCACCACATCTCTTCTTAGAGATAAGCTTCCATCGCCCGAGTTAGTTTATTTCCATTCTGTATGTAAGCATATGTTAGTTCTTTGATATTAACGAAATGAAATTTTATTTCTGCAACACTTTTGTGTTTATGGTTATATCTGTAATTTTTTTCATTCCTTTTTAAATTCAGATTAGTGGTATGAGAGTCATCTGCTCTTTCTCGATCCTTCTTTTCATGTCCCCAACGAGGTTGGGGGTATAAGGAGTTAGGGCTTGATCTAGTTGAACCTTTGCAAGATCAACCTCAAAAATGCTGATGACTACCCATGCGAGAAGAAAAGAAAGATGAGGGAGCAGGGGATCTTATCAAAATATTGCTCGAGGAGGCCCTTGAGAACCAAAGGAACATGATGATGGATAAATTTTCCTAGATCCTTCAACGGTTGCCCATCGGTGGAGCATCCACATATAGTAGCCACTTTGGAGGCACCACTCCTTTTAAGGTACAAGTAACCTTTGACATTCCCATATTTGAGGGCCAAATAGATGCAAACACCATAGATAAAGGGCTAAATATGCTAGAAGGATATTTTTCTATTCATGACTTTTCCAATCGAGAAAATATTACTTTTTCTCTTCTCAAATCCGCCTCCCACGTCAAGGAATGGTAGGAAACCTACTATGAGGAGAAGGTTGAAAGTACGTTGTCATTGTTTTCAACCACACCCACTTGGAATTCATTCCAGGATGTCATCAAGGAGGGGTACTACACTATTGGGAGCTATGAGGATAAATACATAAAGTGGACCATGCTACGGCAGGGAAGGGACCAAGACGTGCTAGAGTTTACCGATGTTTTTCAAACCCTTCACACGAAGTAAGCTATCACGGATTCTGAGAAAAATTTGGTACTCAAGTACCACGAATGCCTACACATGTACATATAGGATGAGATGGAGTTCTTGGACATCTCCTCGCTCAACACATCGTACCAATACACTGTCAAGATCAAATAGAATCTTAAATAGAAAAAGCGAGACTTCGGATCTACTAATCTGAAGCAAGGGAAAGGTGTCCCCAAACTGCGCAACAAAGGACAAATCCATGGTGTGGTGACCCAGGACAACCCATCAAAGATGTAAGAAAAGAACAACACCACGAAGTTGAAGAAGGACATTGGAAAGTGGTGTGAGTTCCATAAGAGATCCACTCACAAAAAAAGTGAGTGAAGGGCCAAGCAGTCACTGGTGGCCAAGCTAAAGGCTTCTGAATCAAAAGAGTGTTTTGACTCTAAGTTAGAACCCAACAAGGGGAATGAAAAAGGGAAGTAGATTATCAATGCAGAGACCAATTTCGTCATTGCCACCATGAAGATCTAGAAGGAGGAACCCGAAGGTCTAGAGGATGAGGAACGCCTCTTACACTCCCATATGTGGGCAAAGGGTTCTCCACTACAGTTCATTGTCGACAAAGGGTTCCAAAATAACCTCATTTCAGTAGAGGTTCTGAAGCAGCTGGGCTTACCGGCCACAACACACCCACAACCGTACACCATCGGGTGGCTTCACCAAGGACGGGATTTTCGTGTTAGTTAATAGTGCCTCCTTCCATACACCATCAAGCCCTTCACGGATGAGGTATTATGTGACATTTATCCTCTTGATGTTTGTAATGTATTATTAGGCGAACCATAGTTGTGGAAGCGACATGCTGTGTATGAGTCAAGGCCTCGCGCTCTTATTGTTACCTTGGGAAATAAGTTGTGAAGGATACCAGAGGTAGCACCACCTACCGCCATCTCTTTAGTTACTGCAAACAATGCAGTAAGCTCATTTCCAAAACTAGGAAATTTGTTTTCCTCATGATACGCCCTTAGGGAAAGAAGAATACAGTGGCCAAGACCTCTATACAAGCCCCTTCTGCAAAACAAAAACAGATGGACAAGGTCAAGGAGGAGTAGGAGGACATCTTCACCTCTCCCGTAGGGGTGCCTCTACACTGTCAGGTCAAGCACTCCATTGATTTAACCCTAGGTGCATCATTTCCCAATGGACCAATCTATCGATGTTTTGTTCAAGGAAAATTTTAAGGAAGGAAAATTATCTCAAGTTTAAAAATATTGGCGAATCTCACTAGTGCTTAATATGCAAACTATAAAAATTTTATTGATATATTGGTAAAATTATTCAAATTTATAATGATTTTATATATAGTATTTATATAATTTTGGCGATTTTTAAGGTAAAATAGTTTTATATTGTAAAATTTGAGAGAATAAGTTTTATAAAAAATGGAAGTTGACGAATCTTTTTTTTGGAAAAATCATGGAAAATTATCCCACCTGCGAATATTAGCCCCTAAAAGTTGCCATGGTTTTGTTATGGAGAATGACGAAATGAAGAGGCAGATTCAGGAGCTGCTACTGAAAGGTCACATCTGGCTGAGTTCATCGCCCTGTGGGAGCCTGATCATGTTGGTAAAAAAGAAGGATGGGACTTGGAGACTTTGTATTGACAGTTGGGCACCGAAAAAGATCACTGTCTGAAATAGGTACTCGATCCCACGGATTGATGACCTTCTGAACCAAATCAAGGGGGCCAAATATTTTAGCAATATTGACTTGAAGTCTAGATATCACCAGGTACCAATCGAACCCTTTGATGTGTAGAAGACTACCTTCAAAGCGAACGAGGGCCTGTTCGAATGGTTAGTTATGCCTTTCGGGTTGAAAAATGCTCCTAAAACCTTCATGACGCTGATGGATGGCATCTTGTAGCCATTCACCAACTCATTTGTAGTGGTATATATGGATGAAATCCTGATCTTCAACCAGACTTGGGAAGAGCACCTTCACCACATCTGACAGGTTCTCCAAACACTGCAGCAACACAAGCTGTGTGCCAATTTGCATAAATGCACTTTTGGCATGACCCATGTTCAATATTTGCGATACATTATTGGTGAATGAGGGGTGAATTTGGATCTAGCCAAGATCCAAGTCATTTGGGATTGGCCAGCCCTAATTACTCTGACAGAGCTCTACAGCTTTTTGGGTCTTGCCAATTTCTACCGCAGGTTTGTGTTGGGTTTCTCTCATATCACTTGGCCCTTGAGTCAAGTCTCCAAGGGAGGAGTGAAAGAAAAATTAAATTGGTTAGAATCTCAACAAAAGGCATTCACAGAGTAGAAACATCACCTTTTCTCTGCACCAGTGCTCACATTACCAGACTTACAACAACCATTTGAGATCGAGACAAATGCCTCTGACTATGTTATTGGGGCAGTCCTTACTCAATAGGGACATCAAGTGGCATATCATAGTGAGACACTTTCAAACACACTCCAAAAGTATCCAACTTATGACAAAGATATGTATTCCATTGTGAAGGTCTGCCAACAATATAAGCATTACATTTTGAAGATGGAAATGGTCATCTACAAAAATTGCCAACCCCCGCAGTTCATACAGATGCAAGGGAAGCTGCAGAATAATTTCCATAAGAAGTGGTCCACATACCTACAACAATTCCCTTTGAATATCAAGTACAATAAGAGAAACACCAATAATGCTGTAGACTGACTCAACCGACCACAAATCATGGCATTAACCACTGTGCTCAACACTTGTGGGCACGAGACTTTTGATTGACCATTTCTCTACAAAAGTGAACCAGAATTTGGCCACACTTATCGAACACTCTTGGCGGGTCAGCAAGTTCTAGATTTTCACCTCCAGGATGCACTATTATTCCACCTGGGACACCTTTGCATACCTTCAAGCGAGCATGCCAAGATGATTTGGGAAGTGCACTACAGTCGGGCATTGGGAATTTCAAGGTCTAGAAAACAATGGCAGTACCGCAAAAGTATTTCTATTAGCCAAATCTTCGATAGGATGTCAAGAAATACATTAGATCCTACACTGCCTACACCTGGAAAACTGACCATCAAGAAGCAAGGCCTCTATAATCCTCTTCCTACCCCTAGTCAACCTTGGGAATCCATTTTCATGGATTACATGTCGAGCCTTCCTTCTACTAAGCATGGCAACGACTGTGTTTTTTTGGTTGTCGACACATTCTTGAAGATGGCAATTATGGCAGCCTACAAGAAGAATATCATAGCAGAAGCCACTACTAAAATCTTCTTTGAACGAGTGTGGGTACACTTTAGGATCCCATAGTGTATCATCTCAGATCGGGACAACGGGTTCCTTAGTACATTTTTGTCCAGTCTCTGGTCAATTATGGACACCAAGCTCACTAAGTCCACAACATTCCATCCCCAAACAGATGGCTAGATAGAGTTCATCAACAAGATGATCGTACACATTCTGCACATGTACAACTCAAAGAATATACACACATGGGATGAGAGCCTCTTTTATGTCCAACACTACTATAATCAGTCTCTCCATAGCTTGATTGGCCATAACCATTTTAAGGTGGGCTTGGGATTCCAGCCACAATGTCCCATTGATGTGGCCATACCATTTATAGGTACTCATGCAGATTTGGCTCATGTCTAGTCCAAAGCCAACAAGGAAAACAAATTCATTGAGCACATTTAGCACATCCACAAATAAGTCCATGACATATTGGATAGAGCTAATGCTAAGTACAAGCAGTGACATGATCAGCATTGGGTGCCACACAAGTTTTAGTTGGGTGACAAAGTTTGGCTACATTTGCAGAAGGAGTGCCTCACTGGGCCCCACCGCAAGCTTCGCCCACTCTGATATGGGCCATACACCATAACCAAGGTAGTAGGGGACAATGGCTTCAATCTCATTATTCCACCATTCCTTGATTTTCATATAGTGTTCAATGTGGACCACCTTCAGCCCTACTTTCCACCATTGTTGGAAACATCTGACATTGCAGAACAACTTACACCAGCAGAGTTAAACCCAGATTGGATGGAAAAAACCACAACTGATTAGATCATGGTCACAGAGATCAATAACACCTGACAGAAAAGGATCCAAATATATAGAGTTGTCAAAGAAGGCAAATTCCTTCACCAGGGGATATTGGTGGCCACCCACCTATTCCACTTCGACCCCCACCATTATTTCTTTTAGTTTTTTAGTTTCCTTAATTGTAGTACAATTTACTATTTATGGCAATTTTTCAGGTCTTGAACTTCTAGAGCCGTTTTGAGGCCCTAAATGACGTTTTTTTTAAATCAAGGGCATAAAATTTAAGTTATAAGCACAATATTTCCTATTAGCAATTGTATTCCTTGGATATATCTTTCTAATGAGGTATTGTGTGTTAAACGGAGATCGTATGCCAAAGTTACGACCCCAGGAAGTTGATGTACCAGTTTACCCCAACAGGGCCCATAGTTTGGCGTTTCATCTCCTAGGGTTAGGTTTTTGGATGTATGGGGTTTTCCATTGTTTCTCAATAATAGATAGGCCTTCAAGCCTCATTGTAAAAACGTTCAGAGGCATGTAGCTGCCACATTTCTTCTTAGAGATATGCTACCATCGCTCGAGCTAATTTATTTCCATTCTAGATGTAAGCATATTTCAATTCTTTGATATTAATGAAATGAATTTTTATTTATGCTGCATATCTGTGTTTATGGTTATATCTGTAATTTTTTGCGTTCCTGTTTAAATTCGGATCAACATCACTCCAAAAATGGTTCCAAGAAGGGCTTATGTAACCTATTGTAAGATTAGGAATGTGTACCTAAGTCTTTCTGTTTGATGCATCTCCAAAGTCTCCCTCAAGAACCACAAATTCCAGGCTTGTGACACATGTTGCTTCAAAAATTGCAATGGGAAATATAGTAATGATTCCTTAGGAATCATACTTACTGACACATTATCTGTTTGTAAGTTGGATGAGGCATGTTGGAGAACTGTGTTTTTCCTTTATAGCCGCTAGGGGTGCTTGTTGTGATATGGCTATCTTTACTGACTATCTTGAATCATATTTTTGGTTGTGACAAAATACCCCTCTTGATGCTAAAGTAATTTCATGGTGGTATTATCAAATCATAGAAATGGAAACCAAAAATGTGAAACTTGAGTACCCAGAGGAAGCATTTACCACATCTCATTAGATAGTGAGAATCAACAAAGATATGTCACCAAATTTCTACTAGGAAAGCCGACATGTAAACTATATGGAGGTCAATTTTCTAGGCCATGCATTATCAATACCGTAGTGTTCCCACAAGAATTATAGGGTATCTATATTCTTAAAAATTCACTCATCATGGTTATGGCTCACCCACAAACCCATGGTTATTGGTCAACCACACAAAATAATTTCCATAAAATTCTCTCTGCTAGGTCACACAATGTTAGTATCATAGTTTTCCCCCCAACATTATAGGGTATCTATATCCTTGGATCTTCGTTCATCATGGTTATTGGTCATCCAAAAACCCACAATTATGGGTCAATCACACAAAACCCTTGTCTTCAACAACACTTGGTTTTGGGTCTGTTGAGGGCCCGGAAATCGGGTCAACAACAAGGGGGATACCCACCCGATCCGGAACTTGGTTGGCAGCTCCTTGTCCATTTGGTATAGTGGGTCCGACTGGGGATAATGGGACCAGTTTCCCAATCTTAGGGGTGTGTGTGTGTAGAGTTTGATGATGCCGATCTAGAAGTAATTTTAGAGCTAATTCAATTCTAACTCCTAAACTGACTCTATGCTATTGTAATCTAATGAAAACAACACATCTAATCTACACTAACCCGGGGTATATTTCTTCTATTATGCGATCTGAAAAGATTTCGAACGATAACTGGTAATAAAGATCATTCAGCTATCATAAGAATATAAATCAATTAAGATAAACCATTCTGCATAAAAAGTTAGGGAAAACAGTTGTGAACAGCATATCGCATAATAAGTTATTCATATGTCAAGCACAAATAAATGACTCCACCATACAGAAGTGCCAAATGGTAACCCACACATTCATATATTAACGTATAAACAACTAAAACTGCATATCACTCTAAGAATATAAGAAGAAACTAGTCAAGAGATAAAAGTACCATTTATGACTGATTTCACTCACAAACTTCAAGCAATAATGATTTATCTCTACTTGTTCTAACATCTACTAAAAGTACAGAAGTGCAACATCAGTAGCAGACATTAAAATGCAAACATTAATAAATCTCGATCCATCCATTTATCAAAACCTCCTTTGAGGGTGCAGAAGTGCATGTTCCGAGGACAAGTTTTTGACAAATTTCTGGACCCTTCTCTAAATGCATGAGAAGGGTTAAAATACTACTTCCTAATTCTAATAATAGTATTATTACAAAATTTAGGATGCGGTTTTCAAACGACCGTCCTTTTTTCTAATCTAGTTGAAGGAAAAAAACAACACTCTAAATGAAGTCACTTATGAACTTGGTCCTTAAAGTTGCAAGTGTTCAGCATAGGCTTGAGAAGAGTCGGATGGCTGATTTCTGCGCTGAGCTGGGCTGCGAAAACGGCATCTACGAGAGCTGGCGCTACCTTTTCGGCTGCGTTTGTAATGCATTTCACCGTCATCCATTGGCTGTGTGTGTTAACCAAGTACGTCCAGTAACATTCCCAATTCAACCTGGCCAATGCTTGGATTGCTTTCCCTTTTGCCTGCGCTTTCTGCCTCCATTCGGTTTCCAGTTGCGACTTGTTTGGTAGGTACCCCGGGGTGGTCTCTGCAATTAAATTGGCCCTGTGTAAATTTTCATTTACACAGTCGATAAGAATACTTGCCTGAGTTGCCACTGTCTCTGCTTCTTGCTCCGCCTGCCTTATTTGATCTTCCCATTTATTAAAGAGCAACTCCTTATGATTTTCATTTATCCTGGGTGCACCTGCTCTTTTTCCTTCATCATCATCCTGCCAAGTCAAATATTCTGTCACCCTCTTGTCATTCTGATCATAATCATTCCGCAAGTCCACCACTTGACTGGTGATTTTGTCGCTCAGCTCACAATAGTGACTCCACTGTGATATTTTACGTCCCAACTCTTCCTGTTGTTGTAGTGTTTGCTCGTTCAAGCCAATAGATTCTGAAATGAATTCTGCCAGCTTGGGCTCATCTTTATGAATTTCTTGTAAAGTCTGCAATTGTTTTTCTTTCTCTTCGAGACTCCTTTGATAGCCTATCTGCATTTGTTGAAAGTCTTCCTGTAGTTTCTCGAGTTGTCTAGAAGCTTCAGTGTTAGCGTTGGCTTGTTGCAACTGTTGTTGTAGTAGTTGTATATGATTTTCTTGTTCCTTCAATAGTTGCTGAAGTTCCGAGGCCTTGTCAATAGTTGCAGAAGCATATGCTCCTGCTTCGTGAGATTTTCAGTCAGATTATTATTGGGGTCTTTCCATAAGACGTGCCAATGTTCAGCATCTTGCGACAGTGTATTCTCTAGTTTTCTTTTCTTTCTCTGTCTCCTTACAACTGCTTTGTGTTGGGGACTATAGAATACATCCAGTGGGGGAATTTCTTCTACATTAAGTAGAAGCTCTGAATGTGGAGCGATAGGAAGGTGTTCTGCTTCTGCGGCACTACTGACTATGGTCGAAACCACTTCTTGCACCACCTGTGTATTATTCACAAGTGTTTTCGGGGCCTGCCCTTCAAGATTGATCAATTCATTGAAGGTTTCCCACTCTTTATCTAGCTCTGTTGTGACAAGTGGTGCTTCGATGACATGAGGGGGGAGATTTCTTGGTGGGGAGGCGATAACTTGCTGTTGAGACATTGCACTTGACTGAGCTGTATCTTTGGTTGTTTCTTCATTTTTTTCTTGGTCATAAACAGACTCTTCAGGATGCTCAGATACTTCTTGCACGGCGTTAGACTTAGATCTAGAAGTGCTAGAGTTTTCACTAAGGCTGATGCTTGGAGTTGGTTCTCTAGCAGGCAGTCGCAGCTTCTCTAGCGGAATACTGGCCAGCCTTCTTTCTCTGTATAACGTGAATTTTTGGAGGTCACCTGGAGACAACCTTGACTGAGCTTCCCGCAAAATTTCTTGGAGCGAACTCTTATTCTGAAACAGATCATCAAACAAATCTTTCTTTCCAGAGAACACTCTTATCTTGACATTCGTTGTGAATTCTTGGGCCACATCATTTGGGTCGAATGGCCTCGCTGGGAATTTAAATAATTGAAGACACGTCACATTCTCCACTTCGCCAAAAGCGTGTCCTACATCGAACAAAGAGAAGGCCCCACAAGTTACGGGAAATTGAGGCCATATGGCCTTCTTCTTGTCCTTTAGGTCTTTGGTCAGGCCGCCTTCGGAACAGGTTTGATAAGCGATTTCCCGAGCCAAAAGTTTATCAGGGACATATAAGGGTAGGACATGTGGAGGTATAGTGCTTCCAAAAACTCTAATGTAAGTAAACCATTCCTCCCCGAACCATCTCGCGATGGGGATGATGTCAATTTGGGCCTCGGGAGAGCACCTTGGTGGGTCTTTATCATACATTATTCTATATAGGGGCAAAATAAGCCCATGGCAAATCTGGTAAAAGTGAGGGGCAAACTGGGAATCCGATAATACCTTATGATAAACATGGATAGGCAATGGGTCTTGGGTAGTCCATTTCCAACCCATAGTAGGGAATTCAGATACAAGACAAACATAATCCATAATATATGCAGACAGATAAAAAGGAGGGTAGACCCTTTGAGACAAGGATCTTTTAGACCGGTAATTGACAACAACCATGTATAGAGTATCAGAAAGGATTTTGGCCCAATCTATGATGTCGGCGTTAGTGGCAGCATCAATTAATGGTAGCCATTCAGATGAAAACTTGTTGATATCCGGCATCCCAAATAACCTACAGAGCATGGCCGCAGCAAAACAATATGGAGAGGTGAGGGAACCAGTGCTGTACATACCGTTTTTATCCTTTTTTAGCGGCTCGTCTCTTCTAGACCATTCTTTAGTGGTGTCTGATAGATCTGGATTCTCCGCCGCAAACTTCTTAACAAATTGTGCGTTATAGGTCGCTTGCGGTTCTGGAAGATGATACATAAGCTTCAAATCTTGCGCAGCAAACGATCCGATGAGCCCATGTCCATGAACTTTGAATTGTCTATTGTTCAAGTCTGCATCATCCAGTATCCACTTGATCATGTTTGTATATGGTAGAATTTTGGGTCTTGCCGCTATTCTGTGAAGGAATGAACATGCTAGGTCCTCTAAGGATGCCTCAGAAGAGCGTGGTGCACCCGTGACAGCAGCAACCTTGATTATTCTAGGTTTTTCCTCTTCTAGCAGCCTGTACATGCCTTCCCATGTTGATATCCCTGCGTCTCTGTTACAGGCTGTGTCTGTGTATAGAGGTGCCATCTCTTTAGTCTTCTCCCTCGCTTCGGAGCCTTGAGCTTTATTTTTCTTTCCCATTTCTCTTTGCATTTCTGTCTGAGTCGTCTTAGCTCTTTGTTCCTGCAGATTACGAGTGAAATGGAAATGACTGATCCAGAAAGGTGATGGGAGAGTTTTAAATGCAACAGATCAATCAAACATGCCACCTTACGTGAAGTAAATCTCTAGCAAGGCACGCGTCTTTAACCCATTTAATAACTGACAACTAATTCATTTACTATCATTAAAAGCGCATGATTTCGGGTCAGATTATGGTAAGTGGCTTTTCTTTGAATGGCGTGCCCGAAGGATTCGTACTGGAGTGATTTATGATTTGCTGACATAACCTCGCATGTCGCGCGATCGCTAATCGCATCATTGCAAATCGCAAGGATGTAGCATCGCAGCGATCGCTAATCGCATCATCGCAAATCGCAGAATTTTGATGTTTGTCAAATCTGTTGGCTCATTTCTGCGATATGCGATCTAGCGATCGGCGTTATCGCAGATCGGTGAATCTTTAAGTTTTTCTTTATGGGCACTACTTTGTTGCGATGCGATTTTATTGTTAACATGAGGGTCATGCACACATCGATTTTTAAAGAGAAATGAAGATATTTCCTATCCTTTTGCAACGTGACTTTAAAGATTTTCTTCTCATCATAAACTTAGGCTTAAAATATCCAAGAGGCTTTTCCTAAGCATATGATTGTAACCTCAAAAAGAAACTCTTGCTTTTCCTAAAAATTAACTAAGGGTCCCCATTCATTCAAGTATCTTGGTTGACACTTAAATGAACTAGGGGGGGTGTTGCTGGCCACAACAGGGTCATCCAAAAACCCATGGTTATGGGTCAACTACACAAAACCCTTCTCTTAATATTATCATATTCAATAAAGGATTCTTAGGAGAGAACTTCACACAATGAGGACCATTTCTTCCTAAGGGGGGAGGATTGATCTGAATGGAAAGTGGCATCCACCCATGATATTTTCCCATTGTATCAACCCATGGTACATTATTACCCAAAAAGGCTATAAATAACAAGCATCAATTTTTAAAAGGAATATTCTTCAACCACAATGTAGTGGTCAAAAGTTTCTCTCATTTGATAGATAATTTTCTTGAATGGATATCTTCTCTATGTATTTAGTCTGTATTTTAAATATTGTTGACTTTTTTCCTCTCTCGGTGTTCAAGTCTCCTAGATATCCCCCCCCAAAGATCTAAATCACTGAGAGTGTTGATGCACAAAACACAAAGGTACTGAATTCTATGCAATTTGACCTTTTGATATAAAGATCCTGTTTTTAACAATTTACAATTTTGTATCTATGGATGAGTCATATGATCCAAATCTAAAAGTTACCTTGAATTTTTGAGACATATCCCCCAAATTTGTTGTCACTCTACACACTTCTAATCCCATGTACCATTTTCTATGGATAATGTCTAGTGTATGTACAAACCTATGTACCTATTCTTCTTCTAGTATCTCCTTCTCTATCCACGTGGTGACACAACCTTTGAGATGAGTGGTTAGAAAACTCAATCTAGTATATTTAGAAACATCATTCTTTTCATTTATTTAGAGTCTCATATATGGAAAACCTTTACATGTATGTCAGCTCTCTATCCCTTGTTTTAGCGCAACCCACCATTGTGTAGGAGTTGATTTTAGTGCTACAACCAAGGCTAGAAATATGAGCTACTCTGGTACCTACGACTCAAATTATTTCATGAAGGCCCGTACATCTATCACTATATCATACTTTTGGAGATCACATACCTATGTACTGATCCAACGTACTCTGCAAGTAATATGAGCCCATCTTCTAGTGGATACTTCATGTAGCATATGCTTCCAATTTTCGAGTGCTTCATCTGACTATGATGTGTAGGAATTAACACTTCACCATATTAATAACCCATCAATATTTATATTGACATAGTTTTCCCTACACACAGTCATGTATGGTAGATGTTATCAATATTTTCGGCATTGAATCCATCCCTCACTATTTCCACATAACGATATCCCTCCATTAGATCTAATGGAATTGTCACCTTCAAATCTCTGAATTTGAAAGTCATTTTTCTTCTCTTGAGGTTGACTATAAATTGATTTTCAAAATCCTAATCAATCCTAAGTAACATAAGATAAGGATTAATATCTTCCATAATCTCAGTTATCTCAAAATCAACAATGCTCTTGAGTCCATCAATATTGACCTCTACTCCCACCAATCTGGCAATATGAAATATTCTAGATTGATTGGCCATTATTATATGGATAGATGAAAAAATTAAATTTGGGTTTCCCATCATCTTCCAATATATACTTCAAAAGAATGTTACCATATGATCCTAGGTCCAAGAGAATATGGTCCATATCATATGCTTTGATCTATCCATTAAGTCTAAACTCCCTACTAGGTCTTTTCTTGTGTATCATCTAATTAACTACGCACTATTAAGTCTGCACGATATGAAATTATTATCCTTGCGCACATTGGTAAATCATCTTGTGTAACTTTTCTAGGGCCAATTTATCTTTTATTAATTCTAAACAATTGTTCAGGATATTCTTGAAGGGGTTTACCTCTTCATTTAGTTCTTTTGGTGTAAACTTTGTTGGAAATAATACTAAGAGGGGGGGGGGGGGGTGAATTAGTATTAGTCAAATCAATAATCTTTTTATTTTCATACTCAAATTCATATACGCTACTTCAGTGAAGGTAACCCGTATGTACGCGCAACTATGTTTAAGGAAACAAGCTTATATCCAACAACCTAATGATTCAGTTAATTCATCATATGTTGATATTTATTCTATGCATTAGTACTTTATTAAACATTAAACAATAACCATGTGCAGTTAATAACAGAATGAACCATCACACATAAGCAACACACGTGAACACCAAGATTTAAGGCGGAAACCAAATGTGGGTGAAAACCACTTGCTGTTATCGTCTCTGTCTACTTTTAATAATAAGAAAATCTGATTACAACATTGTATTGGTGTAGACTCATACTAGTACGCAGGTTTCTACCTGCAGAAGGTTACTACCTTCTCTCATTCTCCAGCTTCTACTGGAAGGGAGCTACAATCCCCTAGCTCTTATGCTAGCCGATATGCTTACTAGTATGTAGGCACCGACCTACAGAAGGTTGCAGTCTTCTCTCTTCCTCCAGGGACCACGTTTCATAAATTTTCATACTAGATACTCCTAGAACACAACACCATAATTTGAAGGCCATGTTTCATCCAATTTTCATACTGGACCCATCAACAACATTGAAGCTCAAAATCAATCACCACTATAATACAACTATCAAATACATCTGCATCAACCAATCACTGAAACTCAATCATTACTTTCTGAATCAACCAAACTCAATCAATTACTGACAACCTTTGAACCTCTGACACAACTGAATAAACCGTTCATTCATACTTTAATCAACTTCAACAAATCAACTGGAACAGAGAGATCATTGTAAGCAGTATACAGATATGTACCTAGAACACTACATCATCATTCAGAACCAAATGTAACCTTTAAACCATGAATTAGAGTGTATACGCCACTTGGAAGAGCCGAACCAGCGTGTATACGCAACCTCATCAAAGCAAACCAGCGTATAGATCTGCAAATAGTTACTTATAACTTCTTTGCACTTCTTGACTTCGGACATACCCAGATCATCACATATTAAGGATAATACATGTGTTAGCAACCAGATCTATCCCATCGGATTTCATAATGATAAGTCATTATGATCCTGATCCATTATTAGATCTCATCATCACTGAAGAAAATCACAATCAATCAATCTGAACATTGTTACCAGAATGTAGTCACCAGAACATAAAGCAAAACCCAGAACTCTGCATCAACAACTAGAACAAATTATAACTTCAAACACCATAGTTCATAAGGTATACGCTGCTTCGATGTGTCGAACTTGCGTCTATACAAACTTTTACCAAAGTCAACCAGCGTATACATCTGTAAATATTCATTCATAATTTTTGCAGCTATTCCAGACTTCAGTTATACCTAGATCATAATATTTATAGAACAACACATGTATCAGTATACAGATCTAGAATAAACATGATCAAACCATATAAAGATAATTCATTCCAAGCCTTAAGATCCAGATCCATCATTAGATCTTTTACTCCATCAACTATTAAGGTTCTTCCTTGGCTCAGATCAAGCAGAGCATCATAAACCGATAACCTGCATACTGGATCTCACACTTTATCAAATATTCAATGCATGTTTGCTTTGGCCTAATGATATTCTCCTCCTTATATAGTTTAGGCCTTTCTCAATACCATGGACCAAAACCACTTAGGACCAATACCTTGGATCAAATACCTAGCGTCAATACCTCGGACCAAATACCATGGACCAATACCATGGATCAAAATACCATGGACCAAAAACTTAGTTTTCCAAGGTATACGTGCTTTTCTTTCTGTGAAAGTGTGTGTGTTATATGCTCCTTTTTTTCCGTTAACCCGCGTGTATACGCAACTTGGTCAAGCTGAACCTGCGTATACCTCTCTTTCTTCATTATGTGTAGTCTGATCTGCAATTCTTTTCTATTGTCATGTTGTATTGTGATCTTTCATCTGAGTGAGTTTCCTTCTGAACTGATTCCTTGAAACTGCCCTACATTTCATTACATCTGTAAACACTACTGTCATGCATTCTGTCACATCTAATATCTCTTCTGTAGATTCATCTAGTTACCATATACAAGTGAGTTGTTCTGCTATAAGTGGGTTGCAATCAAGTACAACACATACATCATAATGCCAACAATCTCCCCCTTTGGACTTGATGGCAACCATGTTGGTGTTGATTACTGCAAGCTGTAGAAACTGTTAGAGATAACAAGCAACACCAAAATACTCTCCCCCTTTGACATCAAGGGTAAGGGGTGGACCAGGATATTCTCCCCTTTTGATATCAAGGGCAAAGGGATGACCAGAAGGAAGACTTTCATATTTGAACAACTGAATATAAACAATTATCATGCTTTCCCTAAGCACATGCTGAATTTTCTGATTAAACTCCCCCTTTGTACATGCTGAGATGCACTATATCATCCATGCTCCCCCTGAGCACATGCAAAGTTTGCAAATATTTTCCAAAAGAATAACATGACTCTATCACTCGACTATGTGAGTTTGACCTTCCTATCACCAATGACTCATACATACATCAATCTCCCAACCAAGTGGGTATATTCCAGTTGTTTATACATGATAGAAATTACATCATATGACCAATAAGGACTCATCAAAAGACTACGACAGACAAAAAAAAATTATTACATCATGGGTCTTTATATGCCCTTTACATTGAATGATATACATGACATTTATAACAAAGACCAAATGTCTAAACAAGACCATGATAGTCATTAACAACTATCATACATCATGTATGATCTGCACCATAAGCATCTGTCAGCATCCAAAACAACAACCTGTAAATGTTCATCATTAGTTCCCAAGCTATGACATTGTAAATATCATCATCCTATGACAAAGTATGTCTGCATATAGATATCAACTCATCCTCTTGATCTCATCAAGATCAACTTGTTTTATTTCCTTAGTAGAAAGAGCCTTATCATAACCTTCCATGTATCAACTCAGTATATGTCATATCTCCAAGCAGTAACACAAAATCATTCACACCATATCATATGTGAAAACACCATAGTCATCACATCATTATCAAGAACTGCATTCTCTTTCCACAAGGACCTTCAATATATCAGCCATGTATCATCACTAGGGAACATCCCATATCTAATAAGCATCAACCATGATAATCAACAAATGTTGGTATCAACCTATCATCATAAGATAAGAACTCATCATCATTACTTGGTTAAGTAGGCCATGTCTTCGAAAATCCATGTCTTCAAATAGCTATGTCTTCATGCAACCTGCAATAACACCATTCTCTTGGCCAACCAACAATATGCAACTTAAGTAATCATCCATGTATCCATCAAAGAGATATCAATATTTATCTAGCAAACCATGAGCTCATGGTCATTTGTCAAGATTTCTTAATATCGTCAATAGCAACAATCCTCAACTATGTGAGAGCCAATATCTATAGGTATCCTATATCATAACTACACCATATGAAATTTATGCATCTTTAAAGGCATGACGACTGCAGCATAGAAGAAATGAGTGGCTCATCATCAATTAATGAAGTTGTGTACTCATGCTTTGTACTTCTCCTTGTCTTTATGAATATCACCATGTAAGCAACATATATATACATCATCAAAAATTCATCCACAATCATCCATAAATCTGATTTGAATAACAACTATGTAACCCCAATCAATATAAGTATCATCTGAGATTTCATCATGGGAAACTTATAACCGTCACATAGCAAGATGTATCAATTTAAACACTTTAGCCACATAAGCATCATTAAAAAGACTTCTAAACATAATGCCAACAATTCTTTATTAGAAGCATAGCATGTTCTCCCCCTGAACCTGTTCCACCTATTCACTGTCAGATCTGATCATTGCATATATCAATAAGAAGTATAAAGGCATCATCATCAATCAGATATACATCAAGTTATCAACAACTTGTTAGGATCAAAACACTTCTAAATAATATCCACAGACTGTAGTCATCTACGACAGAAAAGATAACTGATAATTGTCTGAATCATATCACATCAGTGTTTTCTGAGACTGTCCCACAACATTTTTCTCAAACTACATATACGTGACTGTGCAGCTTTGAACTCGCGTATATACACGACTTGTCTTCATGAAACTTGCGTATGAGATTTAGAACATTGAAGTTTCATACTTTCGGCTTCTCCTGAGTTTGTCATGTCTGTACACTGTGCCATGCCACATTTTTCTGACTGTACTTCCTTCTTCTTCCATATCTTCGAGTGTGATGATGTTTTCTCCTTTTGGTATGGTGCCCGATATTTTCTCCTACATTCCTTTGCTATATGTCCAAGCTTGTTACATGCATAACATCTTACATTTTTCATATTTCTTCTATAGCAGTCAATGGCTTTGTGACCAAACATATTGCAAGAAAAAAAATATCCCTTAAAGTACTTGGAAGTTGATGATCTTTCTATGTGATGGTCTTGAACCATTCTACTTCCGCATCTTGTTGCAATATGTCCAAGATTATGACATCTAAAACATTCAACATTATTCATTTGAGGAAATAATCGATTATCATTTCCATGGTTAGGAGTAAAAGATTTTCTTTGAATAATTTCTTTCCTTGGTTTTTGATGGGATTGACCTCTCATCTCCTTGTTGAGAATTTCAGATTTTGCATTAGAGTTCCTTGACTCACTTTGTGAGCTAGATTCACCTTCAACAAATTCATGAAAATCAAGACTAGTTTTGATGGTTGCAGACCTTTTAGTACTAAGAATATCATCTAAGATCTTAGTATTATCTTGAAATCATAAGAGCTTATCTGTTAGGCCCCTATACTACTAGTGTAACCCCTTATTGCTATTAGTATAACCCACTTATTATATTGATGTACCCATGTAGTGCCCATATTGTTACTATTGTGCCACATAGAAGCCCACTATTGTTATTATTTTGCCCTTACATTATTATTGTTATGTCGGCTCTGATTATGTTATAACCCCTTAGACTCCTATATATAAAAAGTAGGTATTTTCATTTGTATCATCCAAGAATTGTTCATTTATGTAGTTTAAAGGAGGTTTCCCCTTGAAGAGGCTGAATTCTAAGGCGTTGATCTATCTTTTCTATCTTTTCTTGAGCTGGTTTCATAACATTTGGTATCAGAGCTTTGGATTCTAGGGTTTCGCTGCTCCAAACAGGTCATCGTGGCATGTTCGCTATAACGTTTTTTCTGTGATGTTGCAGAAGTCACAAAAAAAACCCATTTGAGAAGAAATCACGCTGAACCTTGGGTTCGAATTTCAGAGCTTTTCACGTGATATTTACGGAGATATGATCTGAGGAAGTTGGTCTTTTTTCAGACTCCTGAATTACATTCAAAACAGGTGACCTGGGGAAAATCGTCATAACGTTCTCTCTGGGGATCGGATTGAAATTTCGTAAGAAGGTGTAGAAAGAGGACGGACTGTAGTTTCTTGTATGCATTTTTCAAATCCAAAGATTGAAACCGTGACACGCGGCACTTCATACAATTTCACTCTTCTAGAAAGGTCTATAATCAGGTCATCTTGGGAGATTGTGCATAACTCTTTCTTAGAGAATCCAATTTGGATCAGAATGGTGGCATTGGAAAGAGGACACAGAGGGCTACTCTAGCTCAGCATTTCAGAACTTAAAGATCTGAAAGTACAGAGTTACAATCGTTTCAAGGTCGAGATCGTAAAATCAAGAAAAAGCAAGATGAGGAAGTTTGATGGTAAGGATCCGGTAAATTGGATACTTCAGATGGAGAAATATTTTGATCTACATGGTGTACAACTGTTACAAAAGGTATGTATTGCATCTTCATATTTAGAACCAGATCAATTTTTATGGTATGAAGGGCTTTGTTCTCGTAAAAAACTTGTTACGTGGTCAATTTTCACGGAGGAAATGATAGCACATTATGAGGATACAAAGAGCAACACCTTCTTTAGAGCAACATCACAACAATTGGAAAGAGTAAAAGGGCTTTGTGACATAATGGAAAGTAAAATTATGGAAACCAGGAAGCATACCCCTCACAACTATAAAGATGGAAGTGTTGTTTCTCCCAGCCTTCCACAACCTACAAGGGTTACACCACAACAATTGGAAGAAAAAAGAGAAAAAGGGCTTTGTTACAATTGTGATAGCAAATGCACTAAAGGTCATAGGTGCGCTGAGAAGAAATTATTTTACATAAAATATGAAGAGGAGGAAGAAAAGGATCAAGAAACATCAAAAGAAGAGGATATATGCCAGGACACCACCCCAGAGAAAGAAGAAATGAATCAGACCATATCTTGTAAAGCATTAGCAAGAATTACCACTCCTCAAACTCTCAAGATAGAAGGACATATCAAGAAGAAAAGGGTGCAAGAAGTGAAAGATCACATCGAGAAAGAAGAAATGAATCCAACCATATCTTGTAATTCAATGGACGAAATTACCACTCCTCAAACTATCAAGATAGAAGGACACATCAAGAAGAAAAATGTTCAAGAAGTGAAAGATCACATCGAGCATCAAGAAATGAATCCAACCATATCTTGTAAAGGACTGGAAGAAATTACCACTCCTCAAAAGATAGAAGGAGATATCAAGAAGAAAAAGGTTCAAGCAGAGAAATATCACATCTAGCATCAACAACAAGTTCTCCAACTTTTAAAGGATAACGCCACTTTGGTGCAAAATCAAACGAAACAACAGGTAGATCAACATTGTAGTGAAAAATGTTTTGATGTAGGTGATTGGGTATTTTTACTGCTACATCTCAAGCAAGCTATTTATGAGAAGGAAATGTTGGCCATACTACATGCACTTAAAAAATGGCGACCTTACCGAATGGGAATACTCTTCAAGGATGAGGATGTGGAAGCATTGTTTTGTGCTATTTATATTATCCAACCAAATTGGATAAACGAAGCAAGGGATGAATGGAAGAAGGATGAAGAATTATGGCCACTTATTCAAAAGTTGCAAAAGATCCTAATTCAAGCAATATTGCCAGAAATTGAAGAGGAAGGAAAAATCATATTGGAACCTGGAGCAGTCATAGAAACAAGAACCTGACAGCTACGAAATCAATCAATTTCAGAGTATCTCATCAAGTGGAAGAACTTACCCGCTGAATATTCCACATGGGAGGACAAGGATTTTATATAGAAGCATCAAGAACTACTCAAGCGTTGAGGACAACGCTTTTTGAAGGAGAGGGGCATGTTAGGCCCCTATACTACTAGTGTAACCCCTTATTGTTATTAGTATAACCCACTTATTCTATTGATGTACCCATGTAGTGCCCATATTGTTGCTATTGTGCCCCATAGAAGCCCACTATTGTTATTATTGTGCCCTTACATTATTATTGTTATGTCGGCTCTGATTATGTTATAACCCCTTAGACTCCTATATATAGAAAGGATGTATTTTCATTTGTATCATCCAAGAATTGTTCATTTATGTAATGTAAAGGAGGTTGCCCCCTCGAAGAGGCTGAATTCTAAGGCGTTGATCTATCTTTTCTATCTTTTCTTGAGCTGGTTTCATAACATTATCCTTTTCTTCTAATTTACCTTTTAGTATATTTACCTCAACCTGATATTCGTCTTCCTTTTCAAGATACTACTTCTTCATGATTTCTTCAGCTTTTCTTCCTTCTTCCATTTGTTTCCTTAATTCATGAACTTCGCTTTCTTTTTTTTCAAGAGCTTGGAGTAGTTATTCATTATGCTTATTTGATTTTTTAAGATATTTTACCGAGAGGATATTAGCTTCAAGACTTTCATAGTAACATGATCTATTTTTGAGTTTCTTGATTGTTGTGCTCCTTTTATTTACTTCATTTCTTAATGATGTTACTTCATCTTACAGCTTTTGACATTGATATTCCTTTTCCTTGAATTTCTTCCTTACTTTGTTTCCTTCCTCTAGTTGAGCTTTTAGTTTGGTAGCTTCTTCTTTGAAGGCACATTCCCTTTTGTCCAATAGATCTTGTTGATCTCTAATTTTGTCCGTAAGCCTTTTAAATTCTACCTCTATTTGATATCTTATTTCCTCACCCATAAGAGCAAATTCAGTTGTTTCTCTATCACTTTCATCATCTTCAAATGGATGGAGAAATGTATCACCAGAGGATAGCAAATTCATACCTGATAGTTCTTTTGTTTTTTCCTCTTCATTTTGAGGTGATTATGAATCTGAAGAGTTTCTTCCACATAATCCACAATCGATTCTCCCACTGTCATAGTTCCTTTGAGATGTCTTCTTCTTCTGAGGTGATTTCTTCTTTAGCTTATTTCCCATTGTTCTATGGATCTCCTTCAAGTGATCAAGCTTCTACCAAAGGACCTACTTTGATACCAATTTTTGGAAATAATACTGAGAGCAAGGGTGAATCAGTATTAGTCAAATCAATAATATTTTTCTTTTCATACTCAAATTCATATACGCTACTTCAGTGAAGGTGACCCGCGTGTACTTGAAAATTTGTTTAAGGAAACAAGCATATATCCAGCAACCTAATTATTCAGTTAATTCATCATATGTTGATCTTTATTTTGTGCATCAATACTTTATTAAACATTAAACAGTAACCATGTGTAGTTAATAATAGAATGAACCATCACACATAAGAAACATACATGAACACCAAGATTTAAGGTGGAAACCCAATGTGGGTGAAAACCACCTCCTTTTTTCATCTCTGTCTTCTTTTAATAATAAGAAAATCTATTTACAACATTGTACTGGTGTAGACTCATACTAGTACACAGGCTTCTACCTGTAGAAGGTTACTACCTTCTCTCATTCTCCAGCTTCTACTGGAAGGGAGCTACAACCTCCTAGCTCTTGTACTAGCTGATATTTTTACTATACGTATGCACTAACCTACAGAAGGCTACAACCTTCTCTCTTCCTCCAGGGATCACGTTTCATAAATTTTCATACTGGATACTCCTGGAACACAACACCATAATCTGAATGCCACGTTTCATCCAATTTTCATACTGGACCCATCAACAACATTGAAGCTCAAAATTAATCACCACTGTAATACAACTATCAAATACATCTGCATCAACCAATCACTGAAACTCAATCATTAATTTCTGAATCAACCAAACTCAATCAATTACTGACAACCTCTTAACCTCTAACGCAACTGAATAAACCATTCATTCATATTTTAATCAACTTCAACAAATCAACTGGAACAGAGAGATTGTTGTAACCAGTGCACGGATATGTACCCAGAACACTGCATCATCATTCAGAACCAATTGTAACATTTAAACCATGCATCAGAGTGTATACACCACTTGGAAGAGCTGAGCAAGTGTGTATACGCAACTTCATCAAAGTGAACCAGCTTATAGATCTGCAAATACTTACATATAACTTCGCTGCACTTCCCGACTTCGGACATACCTAGATCATCACATATTAAGGATAATACATGGGTTAGCAACCAGATCTAATCCCATTAGATCTCATAATGATAAGTCATTTTGATCTTGATCCATTATTAGATCTCATCATCACTGAAGAAAATCACAATCAATCAATCTGAACACTGTTACCAGAATGCAGTCACTAGAACATAAAGCAAAACCCAGAACTTTACATCAACAACCAGAAAAAACTGTAACTTCAAAAATCATAGTTCATAAGGTATACGTTGCTTCGATGTGTCGAACCTGCGTGTATACGCACTTTTACCAAAGTCAACTAGCGTATACATCTGTAAATATTCATTCATAATTTTTGCAGCTATTCCAGACTTCAGTTATATCCAGATCATAATATTTATAGAACAACACATGCATCTGTATACAAAGCTAGAATAAACATGATCAGACCATATAAGGATAATTCATTCCAAGCCTTAAGATCCAGATCCATCATTAGATCTTGTACTCCATCAACTACTAAGGTTCTTCCTTGGCTCAGATCAAGCAGAGCATCATAAACTCATAACCTGCATACTCGATCTCACACTTTATCAGTTATTCAATGCATGTCTGCTTTGGCCTAATGATCTTCTCTTCCTTATATAGTTTAGGCCTTTCTCAATACCATGGACAAAAACCACTTAGGACCAATACCTTGGATCAAATACCTAGGGTCAATACCTCGGACCAAATACCATGGACCAATACCATGGATCAAAATACCATGTACCAAATACTTTGGACCAAAAACTTAGTTTTCCAAGGTATACACACTTTTCTTTCCGTGAAAGTGTGTGTGTATGTTATACGCTCCTTTTGTTCTATTAACCCGCGTGTATACGTAGCTTGGTTAAGGTGAGCCTGCATATACCTCTCTTTCTTCAATATGTGTAGTCTGATATGAAATTCTTTGTTGTTGTCATGTTGTACTGTGATCTTTCATCTGAGTGAGTTTCCTTCTGAATTGATTCCTTGAAACTAGCCTACATTTCATTACATCTGTAAATACTACTATCATGCATTTTGTCACATCTGATATCTCTTCTGTAGATTCATCTAGTTACCATATACAAGTGAGTTGCTCTACTATAAGTGGGTTGCCATCAAGTACAACACATACATCATAATGCCAAGAAACTTGTTGTATGTCAGAGGCATGTCATAAATAGGTAGTTCTTGCTATGTGGTCAAACTTGACGGACCCCATTCTATCACAACCAAATCTTTTCTAGCTTCCTTATATGTTTCTCCTTCCTTACTAGATTAAACCTAGGAGGTAGCTCTTCTGCTTTTCTCACCCATTAGTATGGATGATTCCCTTGTCCACTTGCATATGCTCCTATCCTTGTTCCTCCGTGCATAATTTCTCCTACTTGTGGATGATCTACACACACTTCAGTAAGTATCATTTGTGTGGCTTTCGCCCTTTTCTGTTACTGCTTTGCAATAGTATGAGCATAGCCTTCAATAGCATGATCCAATTGTTTACAGTAGGTACATGTCATGTATGGGTTTGGGAAATCCCATGCAATGTGTCGTGGTTTTCCACAATTATAACTAATGATCAGGCTCTTGACTTTTCCAAATCCTTCTTTGCCTCTACCCTGAAATAACTTTCCTCTTCCTTTATTATATGTTATAGACCAACATTACATGTTAAGATCCTACTTCCTCTTGTACCATGTACATATCAGTAGTGCACTCTCTCATTAATTGCAACATATGACAAGTATGAATGTTGTGTCCTACTCACTTGTAAAAGTCATAGAATAGAGTTTTAACCAAGATTTGATACTTATACATCATCAAAATTACTATTGGTATATGACCCCAAACTCTACAAACCTCACACCATAATCATCTACTTTGCCCCAATGGATTTGTAGCTCCTATACCATATATGTTGTCATAGTTGGGTATTCATTTCTACGATTACCTTCACATTATCTTACACTAAAATTCTTCATGCATTTCCTTAGCTTTCTCTAGGTCCTACAACTACAAAATTAAGGATGCTATCTGTGACTGGACTCATGTCATACCTATGTTGTTTTCACTACCTACAAGGGATGCTTCTTAATTCATGGAAATTTCTAAGCCTTTATACTATGAAGTGAATCTCTACTCAGTGAACAAGATACATACATACAATAACAAATCTGCAATAAACCATTCCCTATCTTGCACATATAGAAATGGAAATGATAGCCGATCCAACAAAAATTTAAACCTATGATAAAATTCCCATTCTGATTCACTAACATGCTTCTTAATTTCCTTAGTTTTTGTGATACATTATAATTTTGACTTTGGTTTCTAGAACTTCTTTAACAATGTCTGCTTAATTTCTCCCATTGATATACCTTGTCCTCCTAGTGTAGTATTCTTATATTTCATATACCCTATTGACACACAATTCTTGAAGGTGGTCTCTAATTGCATCACCTTCAATTGTTTGTCCTACACTTGCTTGAGAGTCCATAATGATTCACAAAAAAAATATGTTGCTTGGAATCCTCTGTCCTAGCACCATGAAAGGCCGACATTCACATAGCAGAACCAACGTCTATTATGATTCTTTTCATGGTTCTACTTTTTGATACCCTTGACTAATTTAGTGGTACCTTGGATCCTATATGACTAACTCAAGTACCTTGACTACCTTTACTACTATCCTTACTCTCTTCACTAGTTGAAACTAACTACAACAAATTATTTGGTGATCTTACTTCTCAGCTTGGTGACATGTGCGGGGTCATCGGTTTGACATAGGGTACATTAGGGGAATTTTGAGGTATAAAATGGGACTCTAAGGAAATTATAAAAAAATAGTGGAGATAATAAAATAAGATTAGATTACATCATCAAATTTTAGAGGGAAAAAAAAAAAAAACTACTTTTTCAACTCATTTTCAATTTGTCTCCCCATGGGTTTACTCAAATTTTCAGCATGAACACTCGTTGGATGCAAAATTTGATTCCTCATCCAAGAAGTACCCATGTTTCATACTTTAAATGGACCTTTCTACATGAAAAATGAGAAATACATGAAAAACGTTATTTTAATCACGTTTTTTCATGTATTTCTCATTTTTCGTATAGTAGGGTCCATTAGAAGTATGAAAAATGGGTACTCCTTGGATGAGGAACTAAATTTTGCATCCAAGGTGTATTCCTGCTTAAAATTTGAGTAAAACCGTAGGGAGATAGGTTGAAAATACAAGTTGAGAAAGTATTTTTATTATTTTATTATTTTTTAATCATTTTACCTTTTTACCCCAAAAATGTTGAATCATCCCCCATGGTTGACATCATCATCTTGAATCCTATTGGCTCTTATAAAGTTTTTTTTGGTTGTACATTTTTCTTGGGAGGCCCATTTTAGACCTCAAAGGTTCTCTAATGTGGCTTGAGCATGGTCAATGGGATACACTAGTTCTTTTTGTTCTAAGATGAGCTAAGAGTTTCCTCCCTTGTTTTCTCCTTTTTCATTATAAAATCTCCCTTTATCCTTTAGGGATGAAACTCCATTGAGAAAGTGACTAAAAACTAATCTCTTCTTCCCAATCACTAACTTCCCAGTCTTCACTATTGTGTTGTATTATCACTCCCTATTGATCTTGCTTGTTTTCTTTTTGTCTACTGTAGGTTCTGACATAGATCTCTCTCTTGCCTCACTATTACATTGAAATCTCACTCCATTAGGAAACACTCCACTAACTTCTTCTGTCACACTTTCCTCCTACGTCGATGTATGTGTTCTAAGCCTTCTTATATCTTTTGTGCTTCTATCTCTCGGATGTCTCAACATCCCCAATCAATCTCTTCCTTTACCCATTTTACTATATCCATCACCTTTATTCCCTTAGGTCATCCACCAATCAACCCCTCATCTTCCCATCATGTGAAAAAAGGTTCAGCTACTCATGGTATTGTATTCTAACAACATCACTCCATTTTCGCACAATAGCATTTTGATATATGTAAATAATGATCTCAAGATTTTTCTTTGCAGTCCCTTGAAAAATTCCCTTTCAACTACATTTATGACAGACTCTCTTCTATTGCAAATTCAATGATGTAACCCTCAAATATACTATTTAGCCAAAAAACTATTACTTATTGAATTCACTCTTTTGATCAGTTCAAGATTCTAATTGTGCGGTACAATAGGGTGAAAATTTCCAACTTCCTTTGATAGTCCTCGCAACCACTCGACCAAAATAATTGGGAACTCAAAAAAGAAAATTTCATGAAAATACGAAAAATGTATCTTTCTAACTATTCCTCAGAATATGTTCACTGCCTTCTTTTCTATTCCACTACGAATTCACATTCCTTTTTTTATACACATTGTTATATCTTCTCCTTAGTCGGCCTCCACATCCCTTTAATCACATATCTTGTTCCCAATATCAAAACAATTTGTTGGCACATAGAGGGAAGAAGTGGGTTTAACAAAAATAAACTTTATAGGAACCAATAGGATTCAACATGATGATGTCAAACATGGGGGATGATTCACCAGTTTGGAGTCAAAAGGTTAAAAGAGAAAAAATAAAAATAAAAAACTACTTTTTCAACTCGTATTTTCAACTTATCCCCCTACAATTTTACTCAAATTTTGAGTGGGAGCACTTGTTGGATGCAGAATTTAATTGTTGGAAATACTGAGGGGGGGTGAATGAATATTTCTTTTCAATTGTTACTTTTACCAGTTAGATCACTTATATTTATAACACAAAATGAACAATAATAATGAATGCTTTAATTAATTTCTTATTTACAGTAAATCAAGTACAATTATAGGTATGGCTCTAACCCTAGATGAAGACACCAATCTTAAATCCTTCTAGGCACCAACCTATACTATGTCAAGCACCGACTTGGAATTCATAAGGCTTCGACCTCTAGGACTCCAAACCTATCTTCCAAGGAACCAACCTTGTCACTTTAAGGCACCAACCTCTAGGGCTCCGACCCTATCTCTGGTACAGGCTCCAACCTGGTCCCTTGAGGACTCTTATCCTCTAGGCTTCCAACCCTATCTTCCAAGGCACCAACCTTGTCTTGTTGAGGCTCCAACCTCTTGGGCTCCAACCCTTAGCTTTACTTCGTCAAGATATGTTTGGTTATACTTCACGACTCCCAATGTCTTCTTCAATGAGCCGAGTCAATCTTCAGCTACACCTTCACTTACTCTCCACGTTACATCATCAATAAGAACCTTGTTGTTCACATGAAGGTATCACCACTACACTTCATCATACCCAAGAAAATCCTCCAAGGTCACCTCATCATGGTGTTCAATGGTGTCTCCAATCTAGAATATTCTTCAAGATCTCTCCACAATGACTTCAATCAAAGTCTCAAAAATGTCTTCAAGCTAACCTTTCAAAGAGTATCTTCAATAATATCCATCATCTCTTTAATATATTCTCCATGGTACCCTCCAAGATTTGATTCAATATGCTTCAAAAGGATACTCCAATACATAGTCCAAGATCAACTTAAGTTTGCACAATATTTCTTCTACAAGTTGGTCTCACCAATGTCTAAAATATTTTCAATGAATAATCAAAAACATGTTGCATCATAAATTCAACATGATCAACTTCAATATTATATCCATGGTTATCTATAAGTATTTTTAAACAAGTGCTCCAGGTCAACTTGCACAAGCTCGAAGGTTGTTCACAAATTTGTCGACAAATCTTCTTGAAGATTTTCTAGAATAGGAACAAAAGAAAAACTATTTCAAATCTTGTGTCAAGTCAGTCTTCCAAGGATGGGGAAAGTATCTTCCTTCAGTTTTGATCTCAAAGAATAATATCAACAATTCTGCCATAGGTCCAAGCTTTTCATGCACAAGATCCAGAAACTGTAAAAGGTGTTTACAGAGCCACATGGATCCGAGCTAATTCATATCACATCTAAGCGCTTCATGATCTATTCGAGCTATAGAAAGATTATCACTGTTCAATAGTACAGCCTACCATAGTCCAAGTCTAAGATCTGCTATATGAGCTACAGGAGGATCCGAGCTTCAAGGTCAAGGTCTGAAGTCCTGTAGCTTGGTCCGAGATTCTGTCCTTAAGTGAACCAAGCAAACTTTCTTCTCACAGGTCCGAGACAGCCACAAGTCTAAGATGTAAGTTGTTTAATTCATAGTTTTAACCCAAGAAACCATTCCAAAAATCCTCCTTGATCTCCTTGCTTCCTATGTTGATCTTATGTTGATCACCACCAGAATTTTGAGACAAAAGAGAGGTAAAAAAACCTCTTATATATACACTTTTGTCATCCCTAAAAGAACAGTCACATCCCTATTTGGAGGTCGACTTGTGTAGGCTTCTCAGGTTGGCTCCATGTTGAGATTTAATAAATTAACTTCAAAAATTAATAACTTTTAAACCGCTTGGAATTTCGGGCTAGGTCATTGGAAAGGAAAAACTATGCTTTGCAAGATGGTGAAGGTCGCATGGTGAGATTCTGCCTCTAAGGGCGTGAAAAATAATTTTTAATGTGACTGGTAATTATTTAGTGCAGAAATATAGGACATCGAAATTTTTTCATGGATGGGCTTCTCATGGATGAGCTTAATTTTGTTTGGTTTCTTCATCAAGGCTCCTAGGCTCATAAATATCATCAAGTCCCCAAGATAGTGACGTGTCATCAATTATATGCAGCATGTAGTCTTTCATAATCATGATATAGTATTCCATTATCAAGATAATTAGAGGTAAGGACATCTAAGATTATAGCTTCATCAGATCATCAAGACCATAAAAGGTAAGGACATTCATCACATAGGTCATCAAGAGTTCCTAGATCATCAAAGTACACTTAGCACTTCTTCATTAGTAACTTGGCATCTTCATCAATGACATTGTAGCATCTCAATAACATTTTCCATCCCAGCCACTACCATATTGACATCAATGAGAACCTATATTAACATTAATTTTCCATCCAAGGAGTACCCATGTTGCATACTTTCAATGGACCCTACTACACGAAAAATTTGAAATAAATGAAGAAACATGATTGCAATCACACCTTTTTTTTTTTGGTATTTCACATTTTTCGTATAGTAGGGTTCATCACAAGTATGCACCATGGGTATTCCTTGGATGAAAAATTAAATTCTGCATCCAAAAGGTTCTCCCACTCGAAATTTCAGTAAAATCATAGGAAGATAAGTTGAAAATACGAGTTGAAAAAGGATTTTTTTTTCCTCCAAAACTTGACGAGGTAATCTAATATCATTTTATTATTTACACCATTATTTTACAATATTTCTTAGGAGGCCCATTTTAGACCTCAAAATTTTTCTAATGAGTGAATTGGCTAAAAAACCCCTCAGACACCAGCCCTTTCGACATCATCTGTGAGTAGGTGAAGTCTCACCTGAGGCATCTTATGAGGAAGTACAAGAACCTATACAACTTTGTAGTGATGAAGGAGATGTGTATTCTACCCTTATCATTAGCACCCTAGTCATTCATAATATAAAAATTAGGTACAACCCCTATTCATCACACCAAATCCATTATATTTAAGAGAATTATAAAACAAAAAATAGATAGTTAATCACATTATGTGTGGACACAAAACATACTCCAAAATACATCATTGATTATTACTATGAATTCCTTATTACATTCAAATTGTCATAACTCACCAACCTAATAAATCAACCTTTGAAGCATGAAACTCTTACAAAGCATCAAAATTACATCATCAAAACACACACACACAAACATGTATCTATGTATATGTTCTACGTCACAAATTTATCTATTTATATATTTACATTTGGGTGCGAAGTTGGAAAGCAACCAATTTTTACTATGGGTGGTAACTATCACCATGGGAAAAAACCCACAACCTAAGCTTAATGTCTTTCCCTATTTTTTGTATTTTGCATGTTTACCCTTAGAGAAATTTCTTGTATGATATCCTTCTATGAAGTGATTCTCTACACAGGTCCCAAAACCTTTCCTCAAAACACTACTCCAACAAGAGGAAACCTTCATGGGATAAGATACATGCAAAGTGTCAATGTCACAAGTAATTATTAGTTTTTTGATGATGCTATTATTTTAGGTGGTGTTTCGATTATTATTTCTAAATAATTCAATATATTTTTGGATACTTCAATGGGGGATTAATTAGAGGAAATCACAAAATTATTCATGGAATAATCACTTACTTCTACAAAAACAGTTGGGATTAATACTAGGATTTCCTTCAAATGAATTCTGGAAATATTTCAAGTATTTGGGAATCCCAATTTGTTTGAAATCCCACTCTTCCCAAACTTGGACATGGATCATCTCCAAATTAAAATCAAGACTAACTCAATGCAGGGGATTTTTGTTAAATATGGTAGGGAGGAAGATTCAAATCAAGGTGGTTCTCTTAGCTTTCCCTTTATATCAATTCATTACCCTTCTTTCTCGAACAAAAATCCTTTGTGAGATAATAAAAAATAATAAGGAATTTCATGTTGGAAGGGGGGAGGTAAAACACATAAAAAATTCCATTTGGTTAAGTGGGAAACTATCAAATCTCTAAAGCCTCATAGGAAACTTGGTATTGAGAACCCCACCCTCATGAATATTACATTAGGGGAGAAGTTGTTTTGGAGGTATATAGAGCACAACTCATCATATTGGAAAGTGTAATGCCCCACCTTACCAACCATCAATATTTTTTTTTGGTAGGTAAGTACCCACGGGGGATTTGAACCAGTGACCTATCACAAGGAGGGCCTTAACAAGGCACCCATTCACCATCAATCCAAAGCCCCGTGGGCTCCAACCATATATATTATAGAGAAGTAGAGGTCAAATTAATCACTAATGCTCAATTTTTTTTTTGTAACATTAAATACTTAGCTATCATGTAATCATGTTTCTTCATCTATTTCAATATAAGAATATCACTTAATAAGTCAGGGATAACTTTCCCTTAAAACCAATTCAAAAACACATTTCTCCTCAATTTTAAAATAAGCATGTTCTCTTTTCATACTTATATGTGAGCTCTAAGTAAGACTAAAAATAAATTCCACCATAATTCCATGTGTGAGCATTAGGCTAGATTAAATATTTGATCTCCTAGAATATGCTAAATAATTTCTACTTATTGACTCTTGACATCATAACCATGAAAGTATGCCACAGGAACCTAAAATATTATGCTTCTATGACAAAAAACACATATACTGGTATGAGTATTAACCTACTTGTAACAAGATAACTAAAGGATGAATATGCCTCTCTTCATCAATAAATCTAATAAATATGATATGTTTATTGATTCATCAATTAAAATTCCCATTAACATTTCTTCAATCACGAGACACATATAATGAATGTTGCAGCAAGAGCAATCACTGTTACAAATTCAGAAGCATATTATTCTTCAAAAAGTGTCAAATAAAACAATGGACTTGTCAAAATTGGGCACACTAGTTGTTTGCTACAACCATTAAAACATAAGATTTCACCCATGAATACATGCAGCTTAGATGAAACTTATTATGCTCACTTGCACAAAATCCTATAGAATTAGTCACTGTAAAATTGTTTCCAACGACAACTCTTTTTTAAATTAAAGATATAGATAATAAAAGTAACAACTATCCTATTCTCTATTCACACTTCAACAACTTATTAAATTCGTTTTCACATTCATACAAAAACGTGTAGGCATAGGAAGCTACATCCATTAAATCATTTATTCATAAATTTTCTAGTACATAAAAGTTACAGTAAGTAGGACATTTACTCTAACAATTTATATGCAGACAAGCTACATCCATTGAGGCCTTTTGGAAAAGACATTACAGACATGAAATCTACAAGCTACAACTATTGAGGCCTTTTACATAAATTGCAAGCATGCATCCTACAACCATTGATGCCTTTAGACAAACACTTTGTATGCATGCAATATACAACCATTGAGAAATTTTGTCAAACACTTGGAAGCCACAATCTCTTAAGAAAATTTGACATCAATCTAAGATTATTCCTCAACCTATTTAGGTCATAAAATTTATAAATTAATTATTCAAATGATAAAATATTAAAACAGGTACTAAATCATCTTATTATTTCACCCAAAAATTGACAACAAGTGCACACAATTAGCAACAACAATCTGTAAAATCGCCCAAATTTACAATTTGGGTTCTAAAAAGTGTTTTCTTTTGGAATCAAATCTGGGGTTACAGGTCCACATGGTATGAATAACCCTTGATGTTAAGTCGAATTGCAACATAAATGCTCACAGATGCAATTTCTTAAAACAACAACAATAAAATTCCTACTACCTCATTTATCACTTTTGTCAAACACTTAGTGTGAAAAATTCAACTACAGTTGTACATGGAGAAAGAAAACCCAAATTTATGCTAATATGTTATTTTGATCAATACATGACAACCTGCTATGGACAAAAAATCATTATAAGTTGAACTTAAAAACTTCAATAACACATTCTCCCTACATGTACATTCTCAACTACAACTACCATTCATTATTGGTTAGCTTAGAATTAACTTTGTAAATATCTCATAAACATTCACAAGTAGCAAGTTCCAATAAATTGAAAGTTTTACAAAACTTTAAACTAATAATAACTGAAATTTCAACAATGCTTATGAACATACCTGGTTGTGTATTTATATAACTCCAAAAAGATGGGAATATGCTCCAACTCCAATGAGAGTATGCATATCCTTACCAACTCATTGTGAACCATCAGGTTTTCCATCCAACCATATCCAAGGAGAACTTCTCACCTTTGGAACCCCCAAGTTGTAAGAGCTCCCAATCAGTACCAAAATATACTAGTAGATAGATATACAAGGAAAATGGAGGAAGACAAGTTTCACTTCCTCTCAATACCACTCATGGAAAAATCCACCAGGTAGAAATACTTAGTAATTTAGTTTAGGAATTTTGAGATTCATTTCAATAACATTTGGATACTCTCCAAGACTATCCCTCTCATAATCCTCTTGAAGTCTATCCAACTTTTGGTATTACAATGGACCTCTCCCCCTCTTTAAGTGAGAATACATGAGACACATATATAGGAGGAGCAAAAAATTCTTGTCATAAATGAGGAGTAATATGGATGCCTTGTATTCCATTTATAGGAGTGTAACTCATGCCATTAAGGAGATGTATGCATGCTTTAGTTAAGAAAAGTGTAACTTATGCATTAAAGAGAGCGTAAGAGGAATATTTTATGACATGTCTTTAATGAGTGTAAGAGGAATATGTCATTCTTTGATGAGTGCATAAAAGAGAGTGTAATGTATTATTAAAAGAGAGATGTATTTACATAGAGACATGAGAGTCATCAAGGAGAGAGGTGTGAAGTGATTAAGGAGATGAAGGTGACTTGTAATTCCCTTTTAATAATAATATCATAGTCTCATAAAATATAATAATAATATCATAGTCTCGTAAAAGATAATAATAATATTGATAATATTCAGGATTAAGTCGAGACTCAAGTATTATGATTGATTAATGATAAATTAACTGATTTTCCTTAAACTGTACTTGGCTACCCATTGATTGAATATGATTTAATATTTTTGGAAATTCATACTTGAGATGTTAGACACTACTTTCTATCTTTATAAAGTCACTCCATAATTGTCAGAAATGAGATTTTATTAAGGAAATTCATCCCTAAGCTTCCCATGAGTAGTATTTTTATTTAGGAGAATAGGGATTCCACATCCCTATTCCATACATCTCTATGCCTTAGTAGATTGAGGACTTTGCACCCTGATCTACTCCAAGGATCCAAGATTCCACACCTTGATCTTTTAAATATTTAGGAGTCCGTGTCCTAATCCTTTTATTATAGATCCAAGACTTCATGCATTTATCTTTCATGGATTTAAGACTCTGTGCCCTAATCCTTTTATTATAGATCCAAGACTCCACATCCTTATCTTTTATGGATTTAGGACTCTGCGCCCTAATTTCCATTGCTTATCATCTGCTCTAGTTTGAAACTCTGTGCTTCACCTTAATGTAATGATTGTGAGTTCATACCCATCTAATGTTTCATTTGTAAGGCCTTGTTCCAAGACCTGAACACATCACAATCTCATAGATCAAAGGAAATAAATGAATTTCATAATTAACTTATTCACATTTTACCAAATATTGTGCATGACTTCCACAATCATTTTGGTTATGGAGAAATGACTTCTGCAACCATTTATAATTTCAACATCATTTTTTGAAAATAATCACGTCCCCTCTCACATCCTGTTTAATACAAGATTAAGCATATATAATTATAAAAAACATGTATTTTGACTTCCACAGTCATTTATAATTTGAGCATCCTTGTTTGCAAATAACCATGTCCCCTGCCACATCTTTATCAATACAAGATTAAGCATATGTAATCATACAAATCATGTATCATGATTTCCATAGTCATTTATAATTTGAGCATCCTTGTTTGCAAATAACCACCACATCTTGCTTGGTACAAGATTATGCATATATAATCATACAAATCATATATCATCCATCAATCATAACTAACCATATGTTCCACATAACCATGATCATCCATGGATTTATGTGTCTCAGTCGTGGATCACCATCTATGTCATACACCTTTGTCCAAACTAGGATACCAAAAGAGAAAACATTGATAATGTGCTCTTAACCAAAATAAATTCTTATACACACAATCATAGATATTATGATGAACACATAGCAAACAGGTGACACAAAATAGGTCTATAGCATATAAGAATGTACATAAGCCTATCATGCATAATCTTATAAAATTACATCAAAATCACCCTCTCTAAGTGCCACAAAACTAACCTTACCAAAGTGGGACATGACATACACCATCTCTTGGATTAAACTTGGCCCAAAGTTTTATTATATTCATTCAATATATATATATATATATATATATATATATATATATATATATATATATATATATATATATATATATATATCTATAGATATATATATATATATATATATATATATATATATATATATATATATATATATATATAGATATATATATATATATATATATATATATATATATATATATATCTATATATATATAGATATATATATATATATATATAGATATATAGTTTTAAAATACAATTGGATTGTCCATGAAGACCAAAAATACCATTATTAATCAAGTACCATGTCTAGTTATGCCATAATAAATAGACTTTAACGTACACCACAATACATACTATATCAAAACAATCATCTAATCAAGAATATTATATCTAGATACTATTATTTGACAATGATCTCACATTACAAATGATTATGTTTTCATTATCTAATGCATTAAGAATTTGATAATATTTCTTTTGTCATCTCTTAGGTTTTTATAGAAAAATTGAGATTTCCAAGTCACAAACAACTCCCACATTAGCTGTATAAAAAACAATTATGGTCCATCCCATCTCACAATCAAATTTGCATACAAGAAGCATCAAATCATCCAGATACAATGTCCATTGCAACTATGCAGCAAAACATGTCATATATATAACCCACTCTTAGATACCACTTGATTTATGTCTTCTCAATTCAAGTTTTCCATTTTTCATTCCATAAGGCACCCTTGCAATCAAAATATTTAATATCTAACTAATTTTTTTAATAATGTTTACTCTTTAGGAAAAATCACAATTTGAGATACAAGAGATTTTTTTTATTTTTTATTTTTTTTAAATTAACAAGCTAAGGTTCTATAGTGTCCTCACGGACCCAATTTTATATTATAGACCATTCCTTTAATTCCAATAATCTTTATTATTATTCACTTCTCTTACTTTAGAATCAATTATGAACGACTAAGTTAGAAGATATTCATTCCAAAAACAATTAAATATATCTTTTCAAAAGTGGCTTGTAATCAAGAACAAGTTTCGTAATTATACAAATACAATATCTATATTATTGAATCTATCTTGATAACTGTAAGTCAACTTGTTTTCCCACTATAAAATCACTCATGATTTCTATTCAATAATTAATCAATTCATTTGGTTTCATGTCTTATTCCTTACTATTAATACATACAAAAAACAAACAAGCTATGAAAACCATACATTTCTCAAGCTATGAGGACTCTTCTTGACTTTCAATAATATTTAGACTATCATAAGGGAATTTCTAGCCTAAAGATATATCTATATATATATATATATATATAGATATATATATATATATATATATATATATATATATATATATATATATATATATATATATATATATATATATATATATACATATACATATTTATTTATTTATTTTATAATTTTTAACTACCTCTCAAAAGATTATAACCTTTTGCAGGATTACTAACTACTCATACAACTATACATCCAAGCACAAAATTCCTAAATCCATCAATCTCTTCCATTCCACATATAATACAATCATCTTAGGCTTCTAAATCATGCAATAATTCCAATTCATCAAAATGTGATCTCACTCTCCTTCAATTTCTCCCTCAAAAAATATCACAAGCACATATTCTTGTAAAACAAGAACTCAACTAAGATTTTCATTAATCACATATATTTTAATTTAAGTTCAAATAAAAGAAAGTTCTCACCACATAACATGTTTATCTTCTAAACATGTTATTCTCTTAACAATTTACAAGTTAATAAAATTCCGAGAAAGTAGTTCATCAAGTTCCTAAAAAATATTAATTTTGACTTGATCGCCTAACTAACAATAGTTTAAAACAGTTCATGAGTTCAATCCTCATAGTTTCTCTAATTAATTTGGTTAAATAGAATTCAACCAATATTGAACTGACAAAATCATTAAAGAGACTATTATGGCTTTCATAGACCTAATTTTTCTTAAGCCAATAGAAAATATATTTCATCAACTTATCACAATGATCCTTTTCTACATTTCAAGCATTTGAAATTATTTTAATTCTACCTAAATCCAACATATATAAAATAATTACAATGCTAGAGGATAGATAGCTAGTTCAAAATTGACTCCATATATCAAAATCAATTATTCCAAACATTCTAAACCACCTAATGGTGTTGAGTATACCAATATTAATATCTTCTTTTGTAATAGAAAGTAAATAATGGATTTAAATCTCAAGCAAATTCATGCTATGAATCTCTATCCATTTAACTTTAATTACACATAATCAATCCTCAATCATTTCTATGATATTTCATCAAAATATTTTTGTTCATTCTAGCCAGAAGAAGTACTTAGCTCACAGATATATGTTAGTATGGATTCGACACCCACACCTTACCTCATTACTTAGCTCATAGATATATGATAGTATGGATTCCACACCAGTACATAACTTAACCAAAACATAACGATCAAGTGTTCCTTAAAATGGCTTCCACGATCCTTCATGAACCAGTCATTCAAGCCTCTTGTTTATTAGGAAGGTCATACCTCAACCTAGTATTTGAGTAATTTCAAGTTATTTGGTGCATAATGTCAACCCAAACTACACAAAATCATGTCAAAGAAATAATAGGAATTCCATTATTACTCATTAATAATGTATTCTCAAATCATATTTTAACACATCAAATTAATGCACATACATTACTCTTGAATCTACATTCACAAGTAAAACTGACATCCTTCAAGGTAGCTTCTGTTAAGTTTCCATTAGTGTAGGTAAAAAAAGATTCAAAATTAACATGATGAACTCAATGATCATGTTAATTGAAAATTGGCCTTACACTTGTTACACATTCCCAAAGCATACACACCAAGGTAATCATGTTATAGTTTAGATTAGGCCAATATATTTCTTGGTAGATACAATTTCATTAAGGATGGCTAGTAGGCCCATATCACATTGATAATGATGCATTAAACATATATGAAACCATGAATCCACTCCACATATCTCACTCACCCATTGAAAATCTAGCCATTCACATGCTTTGGTTTAGCCCCATCTTCTCAAGAACATCCTTTCCAACATGTCTTTAAGTCCTTTATCACATTTCTAACCATTTGTATTAACAAAAATATAAAGGAATATAAGAAGACATTCTTTTTCTTTCATGAGTTTCTAAATGATATAATAATAATAATATCCTTTATGCAACCAATATGCTTCCAAATCAACATACACAATAATTCAACATGCATGAAATATCAACATTCATGCATCAACCTACAACCAAGAATGTTGGTGCATTAGGCCCTAGTGTTTTAACTTGGTTCTGATACCATATGTAAGGTCCTTGTTGTCTAGGGAATCCTCTCTGTCGACAGAGGACCTACCTCATTCTCATGCTATCACGTCGTCCTTTTTAGAAGACTTTGAATCACTTGTGTCACGGGCTCAGTCCTGCTACTCACAACATTTAAACACCTACACAAGAGATTAGGACACCACAAGGCATGCAAATACAAATAACATATTCAAAAGTAACTTACTTAACATATCAAGGAGCATTAAGATAAATGATATATAAACATACACATTTATGGAAAATGAGCCAACAGTTGTATATTAATAGAATAAAGGAGGAAGCATACAACCAAGCATTGATGTCAATATTCTCTCCTTGAATGAATGTCCAAGTCAAAGTTATGCTCTCCAAGCACTCCTTCTCCAAGCCAAATGAGTAGCACATAAGCACAATATTAGCATAAGGGTGGAAATAGACAAAGACCAACCATTTTGGAATGGGAAAAGATGAATATATAGGTAAGGAAAGGGAGTTAGGATCTCTCCAAAGATAGGAGTAGGCCCTCATCTCAAGGAGGTATATCATAGGGATAACACCAAGAGGCCAAGTTGGGAGAACTTGACCTCATCTATGCCGAACAACCTCCATCTAGTCACTATGGAATCTTCTAGATCATGAAGCTTCTCATCCTCTTTTAGAAAATTACCTTTTAGGGATCATCACGAGTATACAAGAAAATAGAGTGATGGCACCGCGGGTCTAGTATAGTGAAACAAGCTACCATTTATTTTTTTAGTATCATAAGAGCGATGATTCTAAATTTAAGGTTTTAGAGCCCTTTCCTTTAGGGGAATATCAAGGCATTTTCTAATCCGTGTTTAGGGAGGATCTGAGCTACATATTTGAATGAGTACACTGCATGATGGTCATGTTTCGGGCACTTCGAGGTATGTCACAGGGAAGTGTGGGAGGTGTGACAAAATACTATGTAATAGATTCCCCCTAAAGCATGAAGTTAGAATAGGGAGTGATGGTTGAGATGCTTTACGAGCTTTTACAAGGAAGAGAACAAACACTATTAGGAGACATGCAAATCAAGGATGCATATATGTATACATATCCGATATCAAACATGAACCCACGGTATGGACGCAGTCGTCCGGATAATAAGGACTATAAAAAAGGATCCATGGTATGGGCACAACCATCCAAATGACAAGGATCATTTGTAAATCTATGATCCAAGGTATGGACGCAAAAAATCGATATAGAAGGATCATCATAAGTATAACATCCCTCGGTATGGTCACAACCATCCGTATAGCAGAAACATGTGTACAATCATAAATAATACATAACTCCTATGTAGCCTGAGTCATATCAGACAAGACTCAGGGTCTTGCGCTCAATCCCAACCGGATCAAAGTACGAATTCTAACATGAAAATGAATGTGTTGAAGTCGAACATGCTAGAAAGCTACCTGATTACTGACCAATGATGTGGATCGTTAACATGCACGAGAGAAACCACCAATAATGAAAATGGCTCTCAAGGTACGAAAGTACAATCCATAAATGTTATAATGAAGCTGAAGTCGAACACTCATGGAATCACTTGATCGAAGGCCATTGATGAAAACATGTTGTTGGATATGAAGAACTTTCCATTAAGGCATGAAAGCTCTAAGGCACTGAAAGGGAGTTTCTAAGTCATCTTCCCGGATAATGAGCTGAAGTTGACAAGAAGTGACCCATCAAAGGAGGGCCATGATGAGTCCCCCATCATAGACACGAAATAAGGAATGAAGTGGAATGAAGTGAAGAACTTCCAAGATTATTACAATGGGTCAGAAAACATATAGGTAATAGACTGCAGATAGGACTACTCTTGAACATCGGTGACACGACTCCAGAGTGTGGCAGCATTTTGACTCAACATAGGACTAAGGGTCATGATGATGAAGTGAAATAGTAAAATGAGAGGCAAAAATGGATCACCCAAACCCGAGACGACAAGTGACTGAGTGAGGATATCCCAAACCTGACAAGAGAAGCAAAAGAGTGTCATGTTCAAGAGCGACATGCTGCCTATACAAAGGATGTTTTATTTTCATTTTCCCTGCTATTGCTAGTGAGTACCCCAATTATTTTTATCACAAGATTGAAGGGGATAACATATTCTTTTCATATAAGTTCATTCTTCGAATGAATCCATCCTAGTAAGTTTTACGATTCCTAGGAAGGAGAAACTCGGTCTCATCATGGTGACGAGTCTTTTGTTGTAAAAATTTTAACGAGTATGACATAAGAATAACTCGGTGTCTCTTTTGTATTTAGAGAGTCTGAAAAGGAGACAAAAAGAAAACTCCATCATGTCCCTTTTCGTAATTTGTCCCTTGAACCCGAATAGGTAGAAAACATATTTGAGAGAACCTCTTGACCATGTCGACCAAGGTGTACCTTTTTCGTAAATAGTCAATATTAACCTGAAAAAGGGCTAAATGTATACTAAGACGACGTCAATTCATTTAATTTAACGAGTTCAAAAAGACAAGTACTCGATGATATTTTCATGTTTCAAGAGTCAGAAAAGAGATTAAAGATGACTCCATGGGGGTTACTTTTTTGTTTTTTTAATGAGTCTAAAAAGGAGTTAAAACAAAAACCCATTGAATCAGTCAATAATAATCACTTAATCCACTAGAAAGTACCTTAAATTGCATGAAGATAACCACCGATCACTGATATCCAAAAAAATAATAAAATATTAACAAAATAATGGAAAAAATGAATTTAAAACTTTTAAATAGACTACAAGTCAAAATATTTTTATCATTTCACTGGAGTAAGTTCGAGAGTATACTTTACCCCATTTTCTTTGATTTTCAGGTGAACAGTGCGAGAGATACAAGGCATCATTTCTCAAATTTTCAGTAGCTGGTAAGAGATCTATATTTTCTCTTGCATTTTATTACATTTTTATGCATTTTCTTTGGATTTTTCCTTTCCAAAAGGAGGGATTTTAATTTTTAACCATGCAGGCAGTCATCGTGGGTTTTCTCATTGGACTCGTGATGGTTGCCCCAGAGCTAAAAGGCCCTCACGGTGGCATCAAAAGTTTAATAAAAGCATACACAATGGTTATGGGGTGGAATTGTTTAAGGAAAAACCCCCTCTTAAAGAAAAATTCCTAAATTTTACTCCATTGAAAAGCATTTAACTGTTTGTGTAATTATGTTTTGTGGGATATTTTTTCCAACAAGGTTCTAGAATAGAAGGAAAGAGGCCATGAGATAGAAGATCACCAGGTTTCCCAAGATCCATAATGTATCAATGCTTTGAGGAACTGTGGGTTGCTAAAGTTTTTTGGGACTACAAGACTTAGAGCCCAAAATGAACTACTACACTACTTGATTAGTCTATGGGATATTGATCGGGAAATCTTCCTTATTGGAGACCAAGAGTTGGATTTGGAGGAAACAGATATTTATTTCATCACTGGATTGTTGAGATGAGGAGAAAGGGTTCAATTCTTCGGGTCTTGTCCTAGAGGTGAGAGCACCAGTACTCTAGTCGCGAGACATTTCCTAGGTGCCAAGATGACAATGGGTGGGAAGGTGAAGATAGTGACAATCAGAAATCTTCCCCTGAGGACGATCTTATTCACCATAGCTCGCATAGTTGGGATGCAAGCTTTACACGAGACTTTGAAATCCTGATTATAGTATGCAGTAGAATCCCTCACTCCAGCAATATTCTACTAGTGTTCGAGGTTACTGGCCAATATGAAGATACATATGACCAAGGGTAAGTGAGGAAACCTGAAGCAGTTTGGCTTTGGTTCAATTTTGGTTACTTTATTTCTGGAGCGTGTGTCCCTGTTTTGGAATCAGTGGACAAAGGTACCAGATCCTAATGTGCAAGATCCAAAACTGGTCAGATGGAGTGAAATCATGCCTCTAGGAGGATGGGATCAATAGATGCATTTCCCGCTGTAGTTTTTTATTTGTATGTGTTGCCAATTAATATTTGTGGATGACTAGGCCTATGCAGGCACAAATTTCAGATGGGAGAATAGTTGACTGATGCAGGTAAAACTTGTTTTTGGATTTTTCAAGTTTTTATGAATTTTTTGTGAAAGTGTAAATGAGATTTAACTTGTGATAAATGTGTAGATGTTGGACCAGAAAGGTTGCTTGGCATGTTGCCAATAGCATGGCGAGTAGCACAGTAGGTAACAAATTACCCCGATGAGGAAGGAGTGGACCCCATAAGAGAGATGGAATGTAATCTGGATGTGATCACTCAAGGGATTCCAGAATATACCACTATAAATGAATTTCCATTATGATACCAGAGGCACACAGTAGGGGTATCTACGAGACTTCATCGGTTGTTATGCCGAGTGATTAGGGCAGTCTCATGTTATCACAAGCATCATGCAGGAACATAGATTTTCTAGTTGTTTTTGCACATGTTGTAGGCTTTGAAAGCCAAGTGTCTCGGAACACTTTATTTTTGAGATTTTGATGTTTAAACACTGACAAATTTGATATATATATATATATATATATATATATATATATATATATATATATATATATATATATATATATATATATAGATATATATATATATATATATATATATATATATATATATACACGCATGTTTTATTTTCTACTTATGTGTTCGTGTATCATGATGGTATGATTGGGTTTATAAATTACACAAATGTCTATAAAGAACTTAATTTTCTAATGTATCTATTAATGAATTCAAATTGCGTGGAATATGTTGATATGTGATAAAATCAAAATTTCTTTCGAGTAATCGAACACGTGGATACATATGCAAAATTTGTGGATTTCTTACTGAGTAATGACTATTTAATTGTAAAACAAAGAGTTGTGAATCTAACTTGACAATTAAATCTCTAATGCTAAGAGCAACTACTCCTGACAATAGTTCAATAACTGCACTGTATTCAATAATATTGTTAGTTCTTCGTCCTAGGAAAATACCTTGCAAATCAACTAACTCGCCATCAGGGGATGTTGGGCATGGAATCCCCCCACAGCATGTTTTGGGGCTCAAAGCCCAAGTTTTGACTTGATATGGTTGTAAATCTACACAATTGCAAGGGCGAAATGTATGTTAGAGTCATAGGGCTATCCGCCCTAAGTTTTGAATGTAATGTTGGCCTAACCATGGTCCGCAGACCATGGGATTGTATAAATAGAGCGAGGCTTTAAGTTGTAAATACATCTAAGAGAGAATAGGCATGAAGGGTCTTAGAGATTAAGTCAAAGCGAGAAGTGTGTCTTGGGTCATAAAGTAGGAAAAGGCTCTGTAGCTGAGTGCGTAGAGGCATAGTAGAGTCCGCAGCTGAGTGCGCAGAACCCTGCAGCTGAGTGCGCATGGTAGAGTTGAGTCTGTAACTAGAGAAGAGATTAATAAAGAAAGGTTTTGTCACCACTTGTTTGTATCTATTCTGAGCTATTACATGTTTGATGTCATTTGCGAATATACTGTTTCTTTACTGCGCGCACTTGTATGAATAGTGAATATTGTTAAGTATAACTAAAAGCATATAGATAAGCTAAGTTAATAAAATAATATTAGATTACTAGTAAGGACTTGGGTAATAACACTATTTGGCCCCCGAGTAGGGATGCACGAAGGTAGCATCTTAGGTTGTGAGGTTCGGGTAGGTGCGCGTAGGGACGTGTGCGTAGGGTCAAACTACGAACCACTTGAATTCATCAAACATCTCCAGGGTGCGGAAACCTGGTTCTAGCACCCTCCCATACTACTTTAAGTGAGACCTCAGTCTGCACTCCACGAACTGTTGCTGAAAGGGCGAGTAGTACCAGGATTTGTTTGGCTAAATCACCTCTGAACCTGGGTCAGGCCCTAAAAAGCCAACGAATGGTTCCGTTGCCAAGACTGGGATCTGCATAAGGGATGTCTGATGTCATGTCACTGGAATCTGACAAAGAAAGAAATTGAAAAGTGGATGGATAGAAAGATTCACGAGTTTGCGGTGCAGGAAAATAGGAATCCGTGAGTATCAAAGGAACAGTGGTTAGAACACTACGTATATAAAAAAATCCACGAAATTTTCTTTGCATCCTTCCCCTCTGAGTTGTACGAGTGGATCGTGAAGCTACCGGACAGTCAGGGAAGGTGTAGGCTCAACAAACCAATCATGTGGAATCTAGAGTTGGTGTGCAAACTAGAAGAATTGGAAGATAAGATCACACACATTGTGGACCATTGGCTTGATTGAATCATAGGAGGGTTTATCACTGAGTTCATGGTAGATACATTAGTCAGCTACAATGAAGTGGAGTGATGCTTCCTCAAAGGGTCGCGAGGTAAGTATATTAAATCTGTGAACACTTGGATTAAAATTCTACTGTGTGAAAAGCGTGTTATGTGAATAAATTGAAGTTTTGGGCTACGTGAAGTGGGAGGATCTATAGAAATGAAGGTAGCGAGAGATAGAAAATATCCCCTTGATTTCGCCTCGGCAAGAAAGCGAGGAAGAGCTCGTGAAAGTTTCTCCAAGAATCATGATCAGTATGATAAGGTAGCGAATTCCATGCATACCACCTCCACCTACACCATCACTGGTTTCACCATCGTCACCTCCAATCCTCCCATACCACCTCCACCACAACCATAATTCCATATAGCAAGCGCAATAAAATTGCTAGGATTCAAAGGAGTAGGGAACGAAGATCTGGACCAATTTTGGTTCGTGGTAAAGGTTGTATGTGAAGCACAAAGAGTCACAGATGACAGCATAAAGAAGGAAACACTGGTAAGCGTGTTGTAGGATCGCGCATTGATGTGGTACATTAAGCACTCTAATGACAATCCAAATGTAGGGATCACAGATATCCAAGTGGCGCTGAACAGGGAATTTAGCAGGGAAAAATTAGAGACACAGTCGATTATTGGGTTTAAGGAAATCGCGATGCTTCTAGGTGAGTCCCCCTTGGCAGATGGATCAGAGACTGAAGGAAATGATTCATGAAGCCAACATGACCTTGACAGATGGACAACACTGCGCATGGTTTGTAGCGTCACTAACACCGCATTTAAGAACGACGATGTCCCAGCAAAAGTTATCCACTCAAGATGAAGCTTTGGAGATTGCAATGAGACTACATGAGACCCTAATACAAGATTCTGGCATGGGAGTCCAACAAATCCATGCGCAATTGAAGAATTTTTGTCTGGAAGTGCAGAGTCTGAAACAAGACAGGACAACTCGACTAGAGGCACACGAGGAGGTATGGTTCATAAAGTGCAAGGGGCAGGGACATGACAAGGACCATTGTCCAATATTCATGAATTACTTGGAAAGAGGAGGGTCGATGCCATTGAGACCAGAGGCACAAGCAAGACCGAGCGTGATGCCTGCATTATGGTGTGAGATTTATCAGATAGGAGGAAAACATGCTACAGATAATTGTCATCTATTACAAAAGTATATGCAGACGTCCCAACAATTGTTCTGTATTTTATACAGGTTGGTAGACCATGATGAGCACACCTGCAAAAGTTATGAACTGATGATGGATCAAACCCCTACCTACAGGGTACAGATCGAAACACGAGCCCTCGATCAAAATTCAGATATGACGTGCATTGGATTTCAGGGACACGGATGAGGTCAAGCTGGAATGGGACTAGGAAGAGGTCGTAGACAGTTTATTTGTTACAATTGCAGAGGGCTAGGGCATTATTCCTGCGATTTTAAAAATCTGATGAGAGCATCATGTTTATATTGTACCCAATTTTATCATGAGAAGGAGGACTGCCCTACACTGATAGAAAGGTTTCACGATAAAGGAATACTCCATCCTCCCCCAACTCAGAACCTACAAATGATGAGATCTGAGCCACATGAATGCAGACTGATGATGTGTCTAAAAATTTTGGAAGCCTCAGATGTGGATGGAAGCCAGGCACGATGGATGAAACAACATGCATGCCCACCTTTCTAGATGGGTATAGGCGTATGGTACACAACTCGCACGAACGCACACCGTTCTCAAAATAGGAAACAGGAACAACAAGCAGAAGCATGCAAGACAAGTGCGTGAATGACGAAGTATGATAAGACCCAGCATGCCAAAAATCATACACAGGGAAGCCTCTGAAAACGTGTGTGAAGTGCCGAACAGGGTCCACCCTGTGAGATGCACCGACTGGGACCTGCGTGTGCCAGTGGTTGTATGGGCTTATAGGACCATGTGCAAAATTCTGACTACACAAGTACTTCTGAAGAAAAAGTATGAAGCGAGAGCTGTAATCCCTGTGGAGCATGCGAAGTTGAGTCCACACATAATAACACCCATAGATATGACGATCTGCAAAGCTTGGAACAAAGAAATCACACAACTGCAAGAAACAGAACATATAGGACTTGAGGAAGAAATCCAATGGGGAAAAATTAGACTTTGTGAACTTTGAAAAGATCAAGTATGACTATGGGAGAAAAGCGCTTTGATGGACACGGAGGTCAAGAAGCTGTAAGACAAAATAAAGGAAGAATTTCTCATCAAAAAACCACGAATGGTAAGGCAAGGTGCATACGATCATACTAACAAGTTTGAGGACTATCGTCGTGAACTAGTTAGTCTGTTGTCATAGCTAGGACCACATATCGCCAAACGAAGTGACCAGGATAGCACATTGCAAGTAGTAAAGTGCGTAGTGCCGATCACCACAATGGAAGATGTGGATTCCCCGCAAACCATGGTGTAGGACGGGATGGAGCCTTGCATAGGTGGTGTGACCACCTGACTAGTTGTAGGAAGAATAGTCTTAGTGCTTCAGGAAGTTGAAAGGGATTGCGGGACTAAAAAATATTTTTCTTGGGAGCTACGCGATATTGGAGATGCATGCAGAATCAAAATGTCACAAGGTTTGTGATCGTGCATGGAGGGTTGCACTGTTGCGCGGATTGGCTGGGAAGTGACTATTGAGGTCACTATTCATGATGGGATGTGTGATTTGAGGCCAAATGGAGCAGGCGACAGGCATTTAAGATGCAATGTATTGGCAAGATTTTGGAAAATTTGCCGCGACGAAAGCATTAATGGACCGAAATTGGGGGGAACGGTCGAATTCGAATTCAAAAGACGCTATAGAACATAAAGGGCTGGCTAGTGAACAACACTTGGTTGTTTGAGAGTTGAGCATCTTAGCAGAGAATTGAGCATTGAGAGCCAAGAGATTATTGAGCCCCTAAGTTTGCAAGTGACAGAATACATCCTAGATAAGATGACGACCACTAAGGACGGTTTGGGAATTGAAGAGGTAACTGCCGACGAGGCTATGCATACCCAAATGGTGGAGGATGTTCCAGAAGGCACCAGGGTTGTGACAGAAATCCCCAAATCAGCACGAACGCCAAGGCCCAAGAAGGATAAATAGGCAATGGGTCCAGTACGCATGTCCCCGAAGAACACGTTGCGCAGCAAACTATCCATGGCAAAGAAGGGGAAAGTAGTCACAATAGAAATGGATGAGGAAGAAGAAGACTTGCAGGCCCTGATCACCACAGAAGAAGAAGAAGAAGACATGGAGGAGGATATCCAACTATTACGCTCTGCAACAAAACTGCCTGCATATGTCCCTCCATGGAAAGGGAAGACTAAAGTGTCGAAGGATCTAGATGAAACCAAGAGTCCGCTCCAGACCTCGCTCCTCCCAAATGGCATCGTGTTTGAAGGCATGCACCTGGGCCACGTGCCAACCATGAAGTTCGAAGACTGGGACCTCGCTGACCGCGAGAAGTTCCCTCATTTAGAGACCGGGAATCTAATGAAGCAGAACACTGTGGGGGTGGTGACAATGCTCGAGCCGCGGAAGTGGCTGTGCGGTGTGGAAAAGGTCGGATTGTTGAACTTACTTTGGGTACCACATTTCCACCGCGCAACAATCACCATTTTCATCATCAGGCAGTTGCTCTACCTGGTGCATGATGGGTATTTGTGTCTGGATGAGCCTGTCCCCATCACGACTAACCTAATTCACTGCATCTCTTGGCTCCCCTGTAAAGGAAAGGACCCCGCAGCCATAACGAAGGGAAAAGGTGGTGATTTAGCCTTTGTAGAAGCCATGAAGACAAAATATAAGCTGGAGAAAAAGAAGATGGACTATGTTATCTCCAACATCAAGGATAAAGGCGTCCACTTAGCCACTCAAATCCTGGCCAACAAAGTTATGAGGAAGTGTTGCGCTGATGAGGTACCAGTGTTGGTGATCACACTAGTTGAACAATGCACGAAGGGAGTCCAGTTCAACTGGTCTGAATTCCTCTATGAAGAGTTTTTTACGAACTGTCGTGAAGCCCATGAGTAGGGTAAAATCCTCCACTATTTGTGGTTGTTATTATCCATATTGCTCATAGCGGAGAAAAACCGGAGGATAGTCAATTCCAAAACATTGACAGAGAATTACTAGAGGCCGCGAAGTACGCTTCGCTCTAGGCCACAAAGGATGCGAAACGGATCCGCGACACCAAAATCTTCTTAGTACTCATGGATATAAACATTCGGATGTGGATCAACTAGAATTCGTGCCTGTCACCCATGGTGTATAATAGTCTGCAGAGTTTTGCAGACTTCAAAATTGATATGCACAACATTTATATCAAGGCACGAAAGGATTCGGCGAAGTAGTGGACCAAGTTACCTTTTGTAGCCATTGACGACACGATTTTTACTATCTTGGAGACATGGCCTACCGAATGGCATACCCCAGATTTGGCAGAACTGGAGAAGGTGGCAGCATACAAGAAAAAGGATGATGCCCAGCTGCACATCACTCAATTGGCAGAGAAAAGGTGGAAGGAAGCCACAACATCTAAGGAAAGGGAAACATAGGAAGTGACATAGAATGCCATGGAGCAGAAGAAGGCCGCAGAAGTAGCAACAACAACACAGGCAATAGAGGCAACAACAACATAGGAAGACGAGGGCCAAGCAACATCCTCGCAAGCACAGGAGGTAGAGGAAACATAAACAACAGAAGGGAGCATGGACCCAAGGGACCCAGGGGCCGCATCCACACAGTTAAAGTGCCCACACATCGCAAAAATAGCAGGACCAAGGAAAAAGGTCAAGGCCTCGAAGTTGGCCACTGACCCAATCTCCTTAACCGAAGGTGATCTCCATGACATTGGTGAAAAGGTCCGCGATGTCACCAATGAAGCACTTCAGGAGTTTATGCAGGAGCATCAGATTGTGTTGGGGGCCCTTAGAGCGCAGCTGCAGGAGTTACAGGTGTGCCCCCCTCAGGAAGGTACCCTGTCAACCCACATGCAGCAGGAAATTAAACAGCAGAGTAGATGTTGCGCGCAAGGATGGAAAACACAATAGTGTTGCTAGAGGGAGCTTTAGTGCCATCGAATGCGATGGATCGATTATCGATTAGCATGATGAAAGGCCTTGGCCTTAATTTGAATGCCCTTTCCCGGGAAACATTGTATCTACTACAGGATGGGATAACGACAGAGTTGTGGGCTAGGGAGAGCTACGCAATCCAAGTTCTTAGCGAGCAGAAGATAAACATAGAACAACTCAACTTGCAGTGCGAAAAATTGGTGTCGCAAAATCAAAATTTGGTGCAGACTATAGATGATGCTTGCTGATGTGTCTCGGAGCTAGCCATTGCAGTAGATCTACTGGTAGAAGTATGAATCCATAGCTTGGCAACTAGAATTTGTGAGGCCAAGGAAGAGACGACAAAGGTGTAGCTGGAGCTGAATCTCCTGGTCGCTGAGTTGCGGTTGAAGGTGCAACCTGCCACTCCCCTGGAAATCAGAGAACAATGCTCTAGCGCTATCGCAGTAGGGTTGGAAGAAATTGGAGGTGCAGTGGGTGATTGTATCAGCATGTTGGAACAGGCACTTAAGGTCCTCATGAATTTGCAAGAGGACCCCAACATCCGGCACCTAGAGACAGAGGCACGCAAAATCTAGCGTTAGTATGACAGTGTCAGAGAAACTGCACAGACATTAATCCTCACTCAGCGGCTTGCAAGGATGTAGCAAGACAAGGCATTGAAAGAGTAGGTGGATGCAGCACGCCATAAGGAAGCAGTTGTTAAAGCACGCGTTCAACCATGGATTGATGAGGCCCCCATGATCACAGTGAATATCGAAGGAAAGCATGCACACATACATGGGATGCACACACAGATGCAGGGAGGCATGCTGGCCATAGAAGTCTCAAAAGAATGGATGCAGCAGGTTTAGCGAGTAGAAGCTCAGTGCGCTACAGACATCAGTACCATTCGAGAATAGTTGGAGGGACTCTGTGCCAAGATTGCCGTGTTGACATAGTGACTTGAGGGCGAGTCACGATGTTTGTGTTGGGAGCTTGTTGGGCATGGAATCCCACCACGGCATGTTTTGGGGCTCAAATCCCATGTTTTGACTTGATATGGTTGTAAAGATGCGTGACTTGTGGGCATGAAATGTATGTTAGAGTCATAGGGCTGTCCACTCTAAGTTTTGAATGTAATGTCAGCCTACCCATGGTTCGCGGACCATGGGATTGTATAAATAGAGCGAGGATCTAAGTTGTAAAGACATCTAATAGAGAACAGGCATGAAGGGTCTTAGAGATTAAGTCAAAGTGTGAAGTGTGTCTTGGGTCATAGAGTAGGAAAAGGCTATGTAGCTGAGTGCACAGAGGCCTAGTAGAGTCTGCAGCTATGTGCACAGACCCCTGCAACTGAGTACGTAGGATAGAGTTGAGTCTGTAATCGGAGAAGAGATTAATAAAGAATTTTTTTGTCACCACTTCTATGTATCTGTTCTGAGATATTACATGTTTGATATCATTTTCGAATATACTGTTTCTTTACTGCACGCACTTGTATGAATAACGAATATTGTTAAGTATAACTAAAAGCATACAAATAAGCTAAGTTAATCAACTAATATTAGATTACTAGTAAGGACTTGGGTAATAACACTGTTCGGCCCCCAAGTAGGGCTGCGTGAAGGTAGCATCTCAGGTTGCGAGGTTCGAGTAAGTACGCATAGTGACGTGCATGTAGGGTCGAACCGCGGACCACTTGAACTCATCAAACATCTCCAGGGTGTGGAAACCTGGTTCTAGCACCCTCCCATACTACTTTGGGTGACACCTCAGTCCGCGCTCTGCGAACTATTGACGAATGGGCCAATAGTATCGGGATTTGTTTGGCTAAATCACCTTCGTACCTGGGTCAGGCCCCAACAAGCCAACAGGGCAAAGAGTTCCCAGGCTGCAGAAGACAAATTCCATGTGCTATGATAAGCACCATCAACAAAACCGATATAATGATTTGATGACATCTGCAAACTGAGTGGAACACAAGGTAAGCAGAAAAACACATGTCTGCAAAGCAAACAAACACACTAAAAATAAAAAAGTGCACACCAATGAATTCACACACTAATGTTCAAAAAATAATTACACGTATTTCACGCATAATTTTTTTTCAAATACAACCTGTTAAATCAACTAGCTCATAGTTTCCTGTTTGCAAGACACGTTTTATGATATATAGACCATGCCACATAGGTTCAAAATTTCCAGCTCCCAACTTATCGTTAGCTTGATCATAAAGGAGGACCAGATCACCTTTAGAAAAATTGTGAGGAGAAACGGTTTGATCAAAATGAGCTTTGACACATTTCTTTTGGGCTTCGATCACCATCATAGCAATGCGATGGATCTCATCAAGCCTCTCAAGGTAGAGTAACTTCTCCTCTTTAGGGTATTAGGAAGAAGTTCGATAGCTAATTTCAACAAAGGGATTTCACATTCAATCGGGAGTGTTGCCTCTAAACCATAAACCATCTAGAATGGAGTAAATCCAATGGCTATCTTAGCCAAAGTCTAGTAAGCCTAGAGAGATGAGAATAACATCAGATGCGAATCCTTTTTGTGCTCCCCAATGGTTCGTTGAAGCATAGTAATCAGAACTTTATTAGTTTCTTCTACTTGGGCATTGTCTTGTGGATAGTAAGGAGTTGAGCTATCATGATGAAGACCCAACTGAGAAGTCAGCTCTGCCATCATACACTGATGAAAATGTGATCCATGGTTAGTTACAATGGCTTAAGGGATGCCAAAATGGGCTATGACATGGTTGAAGAGGAAATGAGCAGTAGTGATACTGTCAATATTATATGTGGGCATCACCTCGACCCATTTAGTGAAGTAGTCGACGACGACAATAATAGAACCATGCCCCCCAACCGAGTTAGGGTTACATGTCATGAAATCTATGCCCCATTTAGAAAATGGGCCCATTGTAACAACTGGGTGTAAGGGCGTTGACAGGGTGCGCTTATTTTGGTTAAAAATATGGCATTCATGGCACTTCTGAATAGCCAAAATACAATCCTTAAAAATGGAAGGCCAGAAATAACTAGCGTGAAGGATTTTCTGATTAGTCACATAGCCTAACATGTGACCACCACATGCCCTAGAGTGACATCCATTCAACTCATTCAACCTCTTCAAGCATTAGACATCTGTGAAGAACAGAGTCAACACCGACGTGGTATAATGTATCACCAAGAATATGATAGGGTTGGGACGAATGCCAGATGCGACGTCGATCAGATTTAGACAAATCAGATCAGAAGGTTTGGTTCTGAATATGAACAATAATATCTCCATACCACGGGTCAAGAGTGATGCTGAGAAACAAAGTTCATCAAGAATATTCTTAGTAAAATAGGTGAAAGTTCTTGCGGAAGGAAGGGCGCAAATCAATTGTACAAAAACAAGTAATTTCTTTCATTTGGCGGCAGTAAATTCCAAATCAAACTCCTATAGGATAACAATCCATTTAGATTACTTTCCCCCAAGTAATTGATGAGTCAAAATATAGGTCATGGGGATGCATTCAGAAATCACCGTGGTCTTCGGTAGAAGAATATAATGATGAAATATTTGAACAACATGGACTGCTACCAAGGCAAGTTTCTCAACATGAACATATCGAGTTTCAGTGTCAACGAGATTTTGGCTTAAATAATAAACCACATGTTCATTACCGTTGTCATCATCTTAACCAACACCATAGAAATGATACTGTCAATCGCGTCCAAGTAGAGGAATTAATCACGTCGATAATTAGGGGGATGCAGTAAAGGAGCACTAATGAGCGTGTTCTTTAAGGCATCAAAGGATTTTTGTGTAATTTCATCCCAAATGAATGGGATCCCCCTTTTAAGCAAGTGAGTAAAACCCTTGGTGAGTTTGGCGTAGTTAGGAACAAAACGACGAAGAAAGTTAGCCTTTCCTTGCAAACTTTGCAATTGAAGCAATGAGGTAGGAGGGGGTAAGTTTACAATAGCCTCAACTTTTAGAATACCTATTCGAATACCTTCGTGGGACACAATGAAACCCAAGAGTCGACTAGATTCTACACAAAAAACGCATGTATGCAGATTAAGACGCATGTTATAGTGTTAACATCACAAAAAGATGGATCTTAAGTGGTCCAGATGGTCATGACACTTAGCAAAATGGGATGGTAAGTCATCGAGATAAGGTTGAACAATGTGTCGAATATCATGAAACCCATAGGAAATTTCTCTCTGAAAGTTAGCGCCGACGTTTTTTAAACTGAAAGGAAGCTTCTTATAGGCGAAAGTTCCCCATGGACAGATAAAGAACATATTGTTTTGATCAACAGGTGAGATGTTGATCTAGTTGTAACTAGAAAATCCATCCATAAAATAGAAAATCTCACTCCCAGCACACTCGTCGATGATTTGATCGATAAACAGAGTGTGATAGTTATCTTTCACACATGTGCGATTGATGTCGCAATAATCAACAAAAACTTGGATCATACCCTGCTTTTTAGTAACAGGAACAATGTTAGACACCCAATCTATCAATGGGATTAGATAGATAAAACCAACTTTTAAAATATTTTCAACCTCTACCTTAATAGCAGCAACCTTCCTAGGATGCATGGGGTGAAGCCATTGATGAACAGGTTTCACACCAAGATACGTGGGTATTTCATGCACTACAATAGATGGATCAATACTAGGCATTTCCTCATATGACCATGCAAAGACATCGTGGAATTATTTGAAAATTTCGGTGTACCATGATCTCATTAGGAGCACAAGAAACCCCAATATGAACATTCTTAATAATTCCAAGTTTAATAGAAATGTTGAGAGGCATGGTGGTAGTGATATTCCCCATATTACCTTTAGACATGACTTCATGCACCAAAATAGGCATTTGAAGTGGATGTGTTGGGTTATGAGAAATGAAAGCTTCAGACACTTAGGAATTTCACTCAGGGTGGGAAGAAATGAAGAACGATGATAAATATCGCTCCAAGGAGTTTAGTCAAGAGACATAGCCTCAACAATACTCTCATCAGTGGGGAATGTCTTGTTCAAAGGATTCGGAGAATCCAAAGAACCAAGCCAAGGAGATTGCACATAAGTATCTAGGTTCATACTGAAAATAACATGATCTTCTGAAGCAGTCGTTGAAGCCAAGACAATTTTTTGATAAGCTTGTTCCAATGGACTTAACAACATAGAATCACCAAACGAATCAATCTGATCCGGAGTAGGAATAATCCAAGGATCTGTAGAAACAAAGATCATATTGATCGAAGTGATATTCAGAGGTGGGAGAGAAAAAGTACCCATTAAAGCATAATCTTTAAAAATACCTGCCCCCACACTCTCATATGGAACTTCGGTATTTCCCACATATGGGACATTTTCGTTCGAGGTAATGGAAGAGAAAAAAGATAGTTGATCGAAGGTGAAAATTTTTGCTTCATGAGGAAAATGAAGCACCTGATACAAAGAAGAAACTGCACAAAACATAGCATGGGTCCAACTTCACCTAAGAAGAAGGTTATAATTCAGACTTGCATCTACAACTTCCACTTCTAGCTCAACAGTCTTTCCTTCCAACATGATAGGAAAATTTGTGAGAATACCATACGAATGAGAGCCTCTGCCATAAAAGGCCTCCAAAGTGTTTGGGAATTGGTTAAGGGGAGGAGAGGCAATGGTATTCCAACATGAAAAAAACATAATGTAGGTGGAAGCACCTTCATCAATAATAGTCCAATGAATTGTCTTTCCTTTAATAATAACTTGGATCAAAAAAGCAATCTGATGAGGAAGATGAGGAACATGGTTTTCAAGATCGAAAGTAATTACACTCGAATCAACAGGATTAATGACTCCTATAGCAGACAACAATGATTCCGCTGTGTTGGACATGTTTGGAGAACTTCCAAAAAAGACATCACCGAAGGTGCCTAAGCTAGATCTTCGACTATATTATAACACTGTGCAGGTCTAACATTCAGATTATATGATTATTTCTAAAGTACATATTTGGGAGGTGGTCATATCATGGATTCATTGTTAGGTCACTCAATATGGAGTAGACTAGAACTAGGTGGAGTGGTAGTAGAAGGTATATCAGTGACTTCTTTCTCAACCTTCTGCTTTTGAACTGTTTGATAGTCTTTCGATCGAGTAGCGACAGAAATAGGCAATGAACCTTGCATCATGAAAAATTGAGAACCAAAAGAGGTGGAGGATTTTGGTTGTTATACCAACTAATCCTGATAAGATGGAAATGATTCTTTTAAAACAACCAGAGTCCCTTTCAATAAACTACTAACTTCAACTCATCGGGGACAATCCTTGGTATAATGGTCTTCCTCACAGATGAGGCCAGGATATTTTGGCTTTCATTTGGAAGCATCATCAACAAATTATTTTCGAGGATCCCATCTTAGGGTATCAGATTTGGTTTTACCTTTATCCTTTTTCTTACCTTTTGAGGCCTTATCTAGCGCGGTAGACTAGACGACATGGACCTCGGAGGTTTTACTAGGATTTGACAATTTTTTTAAAGGATGGTTGGAACCAGTATCTGAAATAGATTTTTGCTTCGAAGAAGTATTAGTGGAAGTCTAAGACATTGATCCAATTACACCATCAATAAGTGTTATATTGGGAGACTTTGAAGATGCCAAATCCGAAGATGGTCTTGGATCATCAAGAAACATCTCATATAACGTGCCGGATTGGGAATAGACTAAGTCTAGATACTAAGCACGGGAAATAGCTTGGTCCTTGGTAACACATCCACCCATTGCTATATCTATGACAATTTTGCTTACTAATGATTTAGTGAACCATTCAGTTAAAAACTCATCAAGAATTTCAAATTTGATGAGGCGAAGTCGATGTCTCCATTCATGTATATGATCAGAAATATGGGTCGTAGTATTTTGTTTCAAATATGTGAGCAAATGAGTGCCAGTTTCATATCGAACTGAAAATTTGAAGTAGGTGAAGAAATCCATAGCCAAAGAGTTAAAGTCGGCATAGGTAGCTCGAGGCAACTCGATATACTAATTTGCAGAAACACCTATTAAGGTTCTCTGAAAGAGGTGGAGACGAATAGAATCGTCAACGTAAGAATTATAAGAAAACCATAAGTGATATATCATCACATGGGATTGAGGGTCCTCTTTAGATTTTCCTTCAAACTTAGGGTAATCGCTCGAAATTTTAGTAGGAATTGGAGGCTAGTAAGGTGAATGAAAAATGGTATCATTGGTAAGCCTCAAGACATCAGGAAGTTCCAACGTAGCTAAAAATTACAATTGTGGATTTAAGGGCATGTAAGGCCTCTGAGGAGGCCCAACTTATAGATTCCAACCTTGCAGGTAAGGATTCTGCCCACACAACAAAGGATTTGAACCATAGGGGACTTTATTTTTCCCCCACTAAGGGGTACCTTGACCATAAGGTGGATTCTATCTAGGGCAGGATTGATATTGGCCTACCATAGGCTGTTGATAAGAATTATATGTGACATATGGATTGTAAAATTGTTACACCTGTTTACCCTGGAATTGAAGAGATTGTCCTTGCTGCTGCAGGGGTTGACCTTGTGTTTGCAAGGTTTTGCCTTGTTGATATACAAGTTGAGCTTGTGGCTGCAGAGGTTGACCTTGTTGCTACAAAGGTTGGCCTTGTTGCTGCAAAGGTTGGCCTTGCAAATACAAGGGTTGAGTGGGTTTTTGAAAATCTGTGTTTGTTATTACAAATGCTATTGATACTACTGCAAAGGTTGCCCCTATTGTTATAATGATTATTGTACAGTTCCTTGAGGTATACCCTGTGGGTATTGGTAATTTCTGAATTGGATTTGAACATATCCACTAGGAATAGTGGATTAACTAGGTTACACATAGGGTCATGCTTTTGGAATGTAAGATGGATTTTGCAAAGCTTGTGATCCATATGGGACATAAGCCTGTTGGAGTGGTATTTGAGCTATGTAAGGTTGTTGATACTAGAGATTACCTTTCTCGGATATGTTATCACTTAGATTTTCCTTAGAAGTTATTTAAAAGAAGGAAAGTATGCAAGGTAACTACAAACCAATCTTTAAAGTACAGATCCTAGCCGATCTACACTCAGAAAGGGCTCTCTCTTTATAATTTAGTGTTGTTTTGATATGATATTAGGCTAGTTATTAATTCTTAAGGAATTTGTTTTGATTTCTTTGGTGGAATTAAGGAAACAGATGGGCAGAGCAGGTATTTAGGCCATTCGGCTATGGAGTCAAGTAGGAAATTTTTATCAAGACTTGATTAATTACCGAGGTAAGAGTTCACAAGGCAAGTTGGCATATCAAGGACAAATCTGAAGGTTTTAATGGAAGAAAATCTTAACCAGGGCCAAGGGCAATGAAGAATCCTTAAAAGGGATTAAGATGAAGAAGGGAGGCTTGGAAAATAGCAAGGGCAATTAAGAATCATGTATTAATGGCCAATAGAAGGAATGAATTACAAAAGTAAGAGAGAAACTAAGAATTCCCAGACTTAAGCAATTTAGTAGAAAACATTAAATAAGAAAACAGTTTTTTTTTTTTTTTGTAAGCTGGGGTGGGACTCTCCGATTTACATGTCCATTATGTACCCCTCTACGGGGGAAGGGTAGCCCAAGATTTGAACCCAAGACTTCCGGTTCGGTGAGACTTCATTTCCATGGCCCTTGCCGCTTGAGCTACCCCATGTGGACAAATAAGAAAACAGTTAAAACAGAGAGCACTTAAGCTATTCCTGATGATATTACTGCTTGTTTTCTTTTAAGAATTATAAGAAACACATATGATATTTCATAACATAAAGGAAAACAATAATCAAAATCATAGAAGTGATACTTATTTGTTTCCCACAGTGCACATCAATCGAGTGAAATGTCCTCAGCTTTATTTAATCCAGTAAACCAGTACAATCTTGATTACAGTAGCTCCTTTAGCTCAAAACAAAAGGTCTACATAAATTCTTTTTAATCCACCATAATTACTTAATTTTGTGAAGTATTTATACAAAAATTAATACAAAATATCTCATAACTATATGAGATTTATTCTAGGAAACAAAAGTTATCTTCCACACGAAGATAGAGACAGATGGAAAACAAATTGTTTGTTGTCCCTTTATTTGTGAATGTGTTGGATATTGGAACTCAGATTTGGCTCTTGCAGTTGCCTTGGTATTTATGTGCTAGACTTCACTCTTATCTTCACCTACTGATACTCTTTACCTGTGTTGTTCCATCCTTTCATCCTGTATTACCAGAATTTACCATGGTAAACATCTTTTACTCCACAGATTTACTATAGTAACCTTATAGTAAATCAGTCAAACTGGTCCACCATTCGTTATTCGGTAATTTCATCCGGATCATCTTCCTATAAACTTCATCAACTTCTATGTACTTAGCAAAATTGGGTTTGTTGGTGAATAGATGTTTTAATTCATGTTCTATGTAAAATAGATTCTCCAAGCCATCATAAAGTACCTTTCCTGTAGATAATGCTTTTACTCTTAAGGAACTTGATTGGCTTTTGGCCTATTTATTTAATCTCTCAATATAGTCTTCCTATGTCATTAACTTGTCATGCATAACCAGTGGGCTAGAAAGGCCTTTTTCTCTCAGAATGCCATATTTCAACATGAAGCTATCTATGTCTGCCTGAATATTCTGACACCTTTTCTCTAAATTAATCATTAAGTTCCTTTTAGTAAGAAATTTATTTATTTCAATAATAGTAGTTGTTCTATCCTCAATCTCTAACTCATCTAGCTGGTACCTATTCCTACTATTCAAAAAATAAATCAATTGATTTGCCTCAAGTTCTTATTTAGTCTTATGTATAGCTTCCATAGCTACTTTAATTAATTATGTCTATTCAAAAATTACCTGGATAGAAGGCCAAATATCATTGATGGAATCAATGATATTGGGCCACAATATATTTTTCATGTCTCCCAATTGTTTTTCTAATGTCAAATCCTTCTCCGGGACTTTGATTCTTTCCTCCATCCTTCCGATTTTTCTTTCTTCTTCTTTATTCTAAATTTGTGCAAGCTCGTAGTTTGTTTCCAAACTTGTCATTTGTTCTCTGAGCTTTTTCAATTCTATGGCCTGGATACTCATTTGTTCCATGGCTTTAATCAATTCATCTATTTTTTCTGTTGATGTCCCTGCACTGGTTGATGTACCTGTGGTTGAAATAGTCTCTTCTACTGGCAATGCTGTTACTGGTTGAAGTGTTGGTGCCAAGGAAGTTTCCAAAGTGGAGGGTACTGCTGTAGAAACTGTAGGTATGACAGTCTGAGGAGCGGTGGCCAGCTCACTTTGTTTAGACTGTATTGCTTTCTCCAATTCTTTCTCAGTTTCTTTTAACTGATCATTTAACTTAAGGACTAAGTCCATAAGTTCTTCCTCCTTTTGTTTCTCTACAAGTTCTGCAATTTGAGGATGGTGGAGAGGAGAGATTTTGAGCTGCTATATCATCATTTTTCTTTTTAATCAACTGCTTTGTTACTTTGACATCTTTGGGATCATGTCCCAACTCTATCACCAAGTATTCTAAAGTTTTTATCCTGATGTCTTTAGCCCGAGAGGAGGCCTTTTCCAATTGAATATATGCATAGGTATTGATCAATGAGTTCTGCAATTGATGTGTTGTGATGGATTTATTAGTCAATGTGGAATACACCATCTCACCAATTTTTTTGTGCAGTTATATTTGGTCAATAAGATAAATATCATTTGCCAAAACTTCAAAATCAGTCTTTAAATAATCAGCCATGGATCTTGGCTGTTACACAGTTGGATTGAGGAAGCTCATCTGCATCTTTCCTTCCTTTATATCAAAGGTTGACACCGGCCTTGTCTGGTTGGTTGGAGCCATTCTAAGATAGTGAGCATAGGTTTGAGATTTCAGTTTCTCATTCCTTGCTTTAATTTCTTTATATTTTTCTTTTATGTCCTGGATTTGTCCTGAAGGAGCTCTGAATGAAGACACCTCTATGCTCTGTTGTCTTTCCAATGCTTGTATCTATGAAGTAGATGGTGTCCCTCTTGTTGGAATGGTTGGCCTGCTATCACTCATTTCGGCTACTGTGTCACTTTCAGTTTCTTCAAAAAATTCTTGTTCAACAAGGGATTCAACCTTTGCCTTTTTGCATAGGTTTTGTCAATGGGCATAGTAGAAGGAGTAGCCTCCTCTCATCTTCTCTTTGGATTCTTCTCCTCATTCAGAGGAGTCTGCAAAATGGGAGGATTGCTCATGTTTGGTTCTATTTGATCTAGCTCCTCCGAAATTTCTGGTTGCTCTAAATCTTCTGCCTATTCTGATGACTTTTGTTGCTCCAATGGCTATGTGCTATGTTCTTGTGACTGTTGTTGTGATGAAGTTTCTCCAGGAACCTGTACAAAAAAATCTTCATCAAGCCTTCTTTCTAAATCCATCAATACATTATCAATGGCAACTTGTGTACTATCTTGATCTAACAGAGTGCCTTCCACCCATTCATATTGGTTGGCATATTGTTCAATTTCTGGAATCCTATGGTGGATATAGGGATATAGCTTATTTTTCTGCCTTCTGTTACAAATGAAGCTGTGGGGGTCATAGGCCCAGATAAAACTTTGTGTTAATTTCAATCTTTGTAGGATTTCATCTGCCTCCTTTCTTGCTTCTATATTATTGCAAATAAATGAGCCTAGATGATATTTTATTCTTAGCTGGGCCTTCTTCTTGGTTTTGACAAAGTGAATCTCATTAGAATTGATCATTTGCCTGTAGTACTCTAGAGAAAATAATCGCATGGGGAGATATCTAGGTAATTTGTAAGGAGGCAACTCACACCCATAAATCCTGATTTCATTATGGTTTTGGTACAAGTACCAATCCCCTACTTTGTATTGTTTGGACAGCTGGAGAACCCTCTTAATGTCTACACTGATTCTAGGAGGGGGACTTCCTAATAACATTGTAGTCACTGGATGTACAAATAGGTCAATAAAATCTATGTATGGATAGTAATAAGAACTATACTTGTGGAATAGAGAGGTCCAAAAGATGAAATATCAAGGATTATCAAGTTTTTGGACAGAGAAGGGAAACTTATCAGTTTGGTAGTAGAGAAACAAATGATACAGGACTAATGAATACTTGAACACTCTCTCATTTTCTAATCTCATAAACTGATCATGCATTTTATCTGCAATGAATTTTGCATAATCAAACTTGACTACAGGAGGTTGACCAGGGGTAAAAATAGACATGTAGGAAAAAATAATCTCATCTACATATTCATTAGTGGTAAAACCTAAAATGCATGATATCATTGTTGTGATATCTTTGCCCAGATTAGAAAAGATGACTGACACATAAGGAGGGGGGTCTTTTGGCATGTACTTTTCTTCAACAATGAAAGTCTAGAGGATTTGGGTACTTCTGGAACTAGATAGCTTAGAGAATCTTTCAAGAAAATCAGTAATGGTAAGGGGGGTGAGGTCTTGACCAGGTTGTAACTATAACATTTCATTTATGGATTCAGTAGTGATAGTAAATAGGACTTTCTGGTTTGGGGACATTACAACTCTCATGATAGGGTCATAGTTTGCATGACAATAGTGAATAATCTCTGGGAAAACATGAACACTGGGGAATTGATATTTGGGTAGGTTTGATTCCCAGAGGCCTATCTTATCTGCATGGTTTAAATAGTTGTCTCGGTGTCTGCAATGCAATTTCAAAGGGGATTCTTCAAAGGTGAGGTCTTTTATCTGAAAATCTTTGTCAGCCAAGGGAAGATGGTCTAAATCTCTGTGGGGAGTGGTAAATGGCATGAAATTCAAGGAAACTAGGGCGTCCATCCTTGGTTCTTGTGGATTCAAGGATGATAGCAGGGGGTTTTAGGGAATTATGGAAAACTGGGTCGTCTCAAAGAGTTTCAAGACTATCAACAGCTTAATTTCACTAAATTACTTAATTTATAAAGTAATTCAGCTCAGGTTCAGTATGAAAATAGGGTTTCTCGGTTGAAAATGGGGTAAATACCTGGTGCTAGTTGTAAAAATGGATTAATGGCACAGGTACGATGCTCGTAGGGAGAGCACAGTTTCGCACTGGTAATCTAGAGTTCAACAACTTTTGAAGGTTGATGGTTGGAAGAAGGTTGACAGTTCGAATGTACTCTGCGTGTGCATGGGGAACAAAATTTTCTTTTCTTCATAAAACAAAAATAATGAGTATTTTTTATTTTATTTGCAAAGTCAATGATTTTGGTGGTACAATGGGAAAGCGACAGTTGGCGCCAACTAACGGAGGTAACGTTTGTAGAAATTTTGAATAATATGACACATATTCACAGAGATTATCCTGATTATACACTTATAAGCGGAACATGCATAATACATAACCTCCTCTACGTTGATCATCAATTTACAGAAGCAGAAACATTCACAAGCATACATAGAAGCATCAATCACACATATCAACACAGTATTTTCCCGGGAAAGCATCTGGCTAAAAAATCCAACTATCTGTATATTATAGTGATTGAATCACGTAACAATAAAAAGTACAATGCTTTTCACAAGCAATCCAGTACCATATCCACCTGTTACACACAATACAGCTCAGATCTGATCTCCAAATCTATTCCACTGCTTGCCTGCCTCCACAGCTCAATACCTAATCAAGAACTGATGAGAATGGTTTACCAAACTCGTATTTGACCTGCAAAGAATCACTCACACTGTGTTGGACGTGAGCACAGGCTACAATTCTTGGTATTGGCCAATTCATTGGCATACTCAATCCCTCTAATTGTGCAAATCATCATGCACAGCTATAGTCACAACTGATAGCAATCTGATCCTCTAACACCTGTCCCTGCTGAACTGAACATGCACTGACATGCAACTGAGTTAACTGATGTATTCTATAGTTGCATTATGAGTTAATAAATTGTGAATTAATTAATAACTAATTCACCCAACTCATCTATAGTCTATTGATCAGTTAGACTAAATACAACTAGTTTAACAAAGTTAAACTTAACACAACTCCATCAACTGCACCTCCAATCCACTAAACTCAACTCACTTGAGTTCTAACTGAAGTCTTGCATGAAAATATTAGTGATCCCATAGGTAACCACGTATTTCCTTCTGGGATCTGCATGTACCACATCCGTAGCTCATCCTGAAGTGCTCCAAGAGAATAAGACAAAGTTTATAGTCTAAATATTATTATGAGACAATAATATTTGACTTTTCTATTTTTGACAGCCAGTCTAAAAATAGACTTTGATCATTCATACTATGATCACTCATACTATGATCACCCATACTGTGGTCACCCATACTATGATCAATCATACTGTGATCACCCATACTGTGATCACCCATATGGTGATCATCCCTACTGGGATCAAAAATAGAACTTGCGCCATAATTTACCTGCGGGCCCACTTAGTGAAGGCGACTCTTTTCACTAAGCTCCATCATCTTGTTTCATTCTCAACAAGAATTTCTTGTTGCACACTTTTCAACACTCCCTCTCAACAAGAAAGGCTTCCTCTCAAACCCGATCCTGTAACTCTGGAATGTTCTCCATGCAACACATCTGGCCGGTCCACTTGCTCTATCATCAAAGTCTTTGACTGCTATTGCCTCTGTCGACTGAAGACTCTACATCTTTGTGCTCTTCAGTATATGAATGCTCTAGCCTCTATCACTTTGATATCTGAATGCATCCGTGCTGCTGCTGGTTCTATCTCCCAGCATTGCATCCGCACTGCACCTCCCAACTGACCTCACTGTTGGGCTAGAAACACCCTTTGATGCTGAAGCTCTACCTACTATTGACAAGTGCTCCCTCTCTGACATCTGCGCTACTGCAACATCTCCATGCATCTCGCACCATTGCACACCTCTCTGTGCCACCTAGCACTGTGCAAAACACTTGTGCCTCTCGCATTGTTGCAGCCTGCTAGCTATGCGTTGTCCTAGGATTCCCTGCACTATCACTCTCTCTGCCACTCCATCTGCATCTGTCTCTACCCAATCAGTCAATTCCTGCTACTCCACATTAGGGCTCCAGTAGCAAGGTTTCATCTAAGAGGTTGGGTACCTCAAGGATCCTACCCCTCCTCCTTGGGACGATCACTCTATATCGCCCCACCTCCTACCTAGAGGTATGGCTGCATGTGATCCCTCAGCCCACCTGGCTCGAAGTTTCCCCCTACTGGAGGTCTCTGCATGAGTAGATGTCTCTACTTGATCTCCTCTCAGCTTCCCTTGTTGTGGCTCCTCCACAACCTCCTGAAGCTGCTGCACCAATCGTGGCTCCTCCACAATCGTCTGAGGCTTCTTCTGTCTCTGCATGTTGAGAGGTAATATACGCTCCCTCTCAACCACCAAGTCTCCATCAGTTGCCTCGCTGCTCAAGGCTTTGCATGCATCTTGAACCTCAAAAGCATACAGGTTCTTGACCCGTGAACCAATCTGCTTCACCTTTCTAGTGATGATGTGTCTAAGGAAAACCTTTCCCTTACTGAAGACCACATCATAGCCTCTATCTTCCAGCATTGCGATCGACACCAAGTTTCTCTTCAGTCCTGGTACATACTTGACATCGGTCAAGGTAAGGCGAGCTCCATGCTCCCTCTAAAAAATAATTGTGCCTACACCTGAGACATTATACTTCTCATCATTACCCATCCCTATGAGTATCTAGAGATCTTTCTCCTCCAAAGTACTGAACAAACTTTTGTCACCGGTCATGTGGAAAGAAGCTCCACTGTCAAGAAACCAACCACTTCCCACCATGGATGAAACCATGCATGCGAAGAGTGTGAAATCCAACTCAAACTATGAAGCAAGTGCCTCACCTTCAGATCCTTCCCCGGATCCCTTCTTGGACTTCTTCTTTGGGCAATTAGTAGCATAATGACCCAACTCATGACAACGAAAGCATCTCACCTTCGACTTGTCAACATTCTTCCCATCATTGGAAGAACTGGATTCGGAAAGAGAAACCTTCCCCTTCCCCTTCTTCGCCTTACTCGCTAAGGCACAGTTCTCCTCATCCTGCATGGATGAAGAATCGTCTCTGGTGCTCCATCTAATCTTCTCCTACACAAGATCCGACCAAAGTCTCTCCCATACTGGCAGTTTCTCCCTTCCATTCACCGAGTCCTGGTAGCTATGCCAACTCTTAGGAAGGTCAAGGAGTGCTAGACTCACCATCCTCATCCGACAGTCACCCCCACACTTCCCAGCTCATCCCGACATTGGGTGAACTTCGTGAGATACTGGGGCATACTATCTCCATTCTCACACTTAATTTTTCTGAGTTTTATCTCTTGCTTTGGAATTAAATTCGAATTCCACCAGCTCAAAATCTCAACCACTTCTGATCTAGAATTCGTGAGAACAAAGTATTTATTGTACAAAGATCGACTGTATGGGCATTCACCGAATATCTCACCTTCCAAAAGAAGGATGAATCCAGAGGCTACTTGGACCGATCATAGACTCTACCTGAAGAAATAAAATGTAAACACTTTCTGAATAATAGATCTGATGATCAATCCTCGCTTGATATCCTGTAAAAATCTCTTCTACAAATCAAGCAGCTCTAATACCATCTAGAAATTTTGAATAATATGACACATATTCACAGAGATTATCCTGATTATACACTTATAAGTGGAACATGCATAATACATAACCTCCTCTATGTTGATCATCAATTTACAGAAGCAGAAATATTCACAGGCGTACATAGAAGCATCAATCACACATATCAACACAATATTTTCACGGGGAAAGCATCTTGCTAAAAACCCCAACTATCTGTATATTATAGTGATTGAATCATGTAACAATAAAAAGTACAATGCTTATCACAAGCAATCTAGTACCAGCTCCACTTGTTACACACAATACAGCTCAAATCTGATCTCCAAATCTATTCCACTGCTTGCCTGCCTCCATAGCTCAATACCTGATCAAGAACTGATGAGAATGGTTTACCAAACTCGTATTTGACCTGCAAAGAATCACTCACACTGTGTTGGACGTGAGAACAGGCTACAATTCTTGGTATTGGCCAATTCATTGGCATACTCAATCCCTCTAATTGTGCAAATCATCATGCACAGCTATAGTCACAATTGATAGCAATCTGATCCTCTAACACCTGTCCCTGCTAAACTGAACATGCACTGACATGCAACTGAGTTAACTGATGTATTCTATAGTTGCATTATGAGTTAATAACTTGTGAATTAATTAATAACTAATTCACCCAACTCATCTCTAGTCTATTGATCAGTTAGACTAAATACAACTAGTTTAACAAAGTTAAGCTGAACACAACTCCATCAAATTGCACCTCCAGTCCACTAAACTCAACTCACTTGAGTTCTAACTGAAGTCCTGCATGCAAATATTAGTCATCCCATAGGTAACCACGTATTTCATTCTGGGATCTGCATGTACCACATCCGTAGCTCATCCTAAAGTGCTCCAAGAGAATAAGACAAAGTCTATAGTCTAAATATTATTATGCAACAATAATATTTGACTTTTCTATTTTTGACAGCCAGTCTAAAAATAGACTTTGATCACTCATACTGTGGTCACCCATACTGTGATCACCCATACTATGATCACCCATACTGTGATCACCCATACTGTGATCATCCCTGCTGGTAGAAAAAATAGAACTTGCGCCATAATTTGCCTGCAGGCCCACTTAGTGAAGGCGACTCTTTTCACTAAGCTCCATCATCTTTTTGCATTCTCAACAAGCATTTCTTGTTGCACACTTCTCAACAACGTTTTGTCGTTTAGCAAGGGTGGTAAGCGGAGGTAGTAATTTGAATTTATCGCACCACTTTTGAGGGCTTGGAAGTATTGGGAGAGGTTCACCCGATGCCATTCACCAGGCGACACGTAGCGGCGAGGTGAACAGTGAAACCGCTCACATCGGGTGGGTAAATGTCGGCATCGGAGGCCGCCCGATATGAGCGTCAACCCTTGGATCTAAAGGGGTCAGATCGTATGGTGATCGGGAGTAAGTGGAGGGGCCCAATGGGATAATAATTGCGGATTATGGAATTTAATGATGTCGGGGATGATTTAATTGGAGGACGGTTATTAATTAATCACAAATTGATTAATTAATCCCTTTTAACATGACAAAGGGTTATGGTTCTTAATTAATTGCAGATCAATTAATTAATCCATCTAATTATTTTATTATGGTTTATATTTCAAACCATCAGGGCGGGGTATTAATATATGGAATTTTAATAATATATATGGGAAAGGGGTGTATTTTTGGGATTTAAATACATAAATAAAATTATATGTTAATATGAAAATGGAAATGGAAATGCGATAAGTAAAATTCTTTTGAAATATATTGACATTTCCGCATTTGAACATCATAACTTAGGCTTAAGTGCACTTGTGGGTTTTTATATGGGGGTAATTACTTTTCCTAGGAAAATAGTGATTTTACCTTAGGAAAAGGGGGTTTTTAGGGAAAATAAATGAATGATGGAGGGGGTGACTATTTATGAGGGGATTTTTAGTACTTAGGACCTGTAAGTCATTGGGCCAAGGGCCTGGTCCCTCTAGAAGTCAGAGAAATTCTCTAAGACCCTTTTACTTAAGGCTTTAGGTACTTTGATTGTTATTTGTGGGAAATTAGTGAAATAAGGGGTAAAATGAATGAGGAAATTAAACACTTGACTTTGTAAATGTTTCCTTGTTATCCATACTTTTAAAACAATATGATGATGAAAGTAAATGATATAAGTTTTGACTAATCATTCATCATACATAATCCTTCAACCATTCATCTACTTACCCATCTACACATCCTACCATTTTTTCTACTCTTTATTAGGGTGCACTTAAACTGGCAAACCCTTATCAAACTTTTCTTTTCTTTTACAATAAAAAATCTATCTAAGTCTATCCTTATTACATCCAAGGGCTCAAATTAAACTGTTGAGCTCCTTTTATTCACTCTACCTATCTACTTATCTACCAAGATTAAACAATTTGGTCAGATTTTATTCTATATCTATGAACATAGAAATTGAAAACATGAAATAGCTATGTTTACACTATTTGACCATTCATGGATTGTGGCAGAAGTGACAAGCTGCACACAATCTTTTATTTTTCATCAAAGTAAATGGTAGTGGCATTTAGACTTGCACACTTTCCTTGTCTTTTTCTTTTTCCTTGGGGTTCATTTTCGTTCTTTTTTTTTTTTACCTTTTCTTTATTCTTTTTGAACTTTGATTTTTCTTTTAGGACATACCCTCTTTACACATTTCCTTAATTTTTTTGAATTTTTGAATATGGAAAACATTTGCAGAAAGCAAAGGTATGTACATATTACAGAGATAAAGCAAGTCAATCATAAATTATGACACCTATTGGTATAGGAACATAATAGTGGCTCCACTTGGGGATGGCTTTCCCTAGTGGAAAGTCAAGAACTGTATATTAATGGCCTTTTGAAAGACTTGTGATTTTATCCTACAATTTTCCCTTTATTCTGTTGCTTTATTGATATTTATGACAGTGACACTTTTGAAGCTTAGGGCCTTCTCTTCGGGCTTCAACTCCAAAACATTACCATCCAATAAACACTGAATTTTAAGAAGGATATAGTATGTACAACTAAAACTGGTAAAATTGGTAACTTGGATCAATGTAGTGTTTCAACATTCGACCATTTAGTAGTCCTCCTTCTACCTCTACACCATCAAATTCTTTGAGAAAGTAAGCATTATTACCTCTGAAGGCATATATAATGTATGGACCTTTCCACAGGACAACAAACTTCCCATGTTTCCCTTTGTCTTCCCTCCTGGAGTCACACTTCAAAACTTTATCACCAAGATAGAAGTCTTCTGCCTTTGATCAGGTGCTCATGTCCTAAGTGTTGTAAAATGCTCAAAATTTAAAGTTATTAGAACTAGTTCAAAGTCGAATGACTAGGAAGTGCTCTTCTTCCCGATTCCGATGCCACAAACGGTTCGAAAAACGGTCATCGTATGAGGAAGTTATGGCAAAAAGAAGAATTTGTCCATAACATTAGAAATTTTAATTTTTCAAAAAAAAATTAAAAAAAGAATATTCCGCCTGGCACGAAATCCGAGGCAACCACCGAACATTAAATGTAACTGCAGTTAAGTTGGCAGAATTTTGGCAGGAGCGCCAAATTTGGCGGACCCGCCATAATTGGCGGAGCTATCTGGAGTTAACTAAAGTTAGCTGGAGTTTTTCTAGGGAAAAATTGGAGAAACTTTAAATGGCCATAACTTTGGCTAGGACAGTCGGTTTTGGGCGAATTGTTTTTTGATTTTGGGTATTTTTGACCTTATGAAGCCATTGGTGCAGTTATTACAGCCATCTGAGGTCATTTGCAGAGGTTTTGGAGCCGTGAAAGTTCTAGGAGCCACTAGGGCCCAGTTTTGTGAGGACTGTATAGGGTTGCAGGTATCCATTGGAGGTGATCCAATAGTCAATCCTAAAGGATTCAAGTGTTCTGAATCCATTTTTACCATCTATTTCTCCTGTAGATACTTCTATTTATCTGTATTTTCAATTTTAGCATTTAATAAAAACAAGGACAAGCTCGGTTGGGAGCTTTGGACCCAGCAGACGTAGCCCTGGAGGGGGTGAACTGCTTTATCAACTTCTTTTGCATTTGTGGTTGATTTATTTTGCAGATCAAATTCATTTTAATGTGTTAAACAGTAAAAGGAAATAACTCTATTATGCTTAAATGGGTCATGAACAGCTGAAAATTTCATGTGTTTTCTTTCTGCAAGACATGGAAATCTTTTAAACATGTTTAATTCTGAATTGAATACCTTGCAAACAAATTTCAAGTAGTTTCAAATTCAAATCAAGTTGGTATCAGAGCTCAGGGTTTTTGTGCAAAGATCTTCTAACTATCTTGCAAAGTATTGATGCTTACCAGGTTGAAACTTAAAAGAGGGGAAGGACAGTTGACTAGAGAACGAGAGAATCCTCAGTCAAGGAAGGCCAAAGAGCCATCACCTCCACCTTCAATTTCACCCTCAAGAGTCTCAGCAGAAGCTTCAAGGATGTCTGAACATGAAGGAGAAATTCCTATAGAGACAGATCCAAGAGAAGAAGAAAGAGTCTTCAGAAAGGCTTTCTTGGACCTCACTGAAATGGTGAGGATATTGTACCAAGAAAGAAATGAGAAATTGGCTGGAGAAGGGTCCAAACATCCACATGAAGGAGAGGGCTCTTCAGGAGGTAAGAATGATGATGATCATTCCAAGAAAGGACATGGAGGAAATGGTGATCCACCACCCCCATCTTCACCTTCTTCCTCTTCATCTTCGTCTTCTTCTATTCGTAAGCATAGATCCTCTGGAAAAAGTCCTTTTTTGAACCTTGATGTAAAATTTGAATTACCTATGTTTAATGGTGAAGTGAATGCAGAAAAGCTTGACAACTGGATTAGGCAGTTGGAAGTTTACTTGAGGATCCAAAATATGCATGATGATGCCACAAAGATTCAGTTGGCTTCTTTGATAATGGATGGAGCAGCACTAGTCTGGGGGAGGCCAAGACTAAAGAGGAGATCAAGAAATTTGGTAAGGTTACCTTAACATGGCCTAAATTTCTGTTACCGATTAAAAAATAGTTTTATCCTCTTGCTCACATGCAGAAGGCCATTATGAATTGGCAAAATTTCAGACAACCTAAGGGTCAGAGTGTCCAAGACCACACCCAAGAATTCAGGAGAAGAGCTCTCTTGTTAGGGGTAGATTTACAGACCCAAGAAACCTTGCTGAAATACATTGGTGGCTTGCATAGCTACCTTAGACACACCATCTTGATGTTTAACCCTACTAGCCTCGACGAGGTTTGTGTCCAAGCTACCCATTTAGAGGCAAGGGGAAAAAACACATTTGAAGAGGGTAGAAACAAGCCCCCCAAGGGGAAAAAAAAAGAGAAAACCTCCAAGGGAAAGAGAAAAAAGAATGCATATGTCAAACAAGAGAGTGAGAAAGTGATCTGTAAACACTGTTCTAAACCAGGCCATGAGGAGAAAAACTGTTGGAAATTATATCCTGAAAAAAGACTTCAATTTAACAAATCCAAAGGGAAACAGAAAACTGTTGCTACTACATCTACACCACAAGATTTAGGGGAAGATTCAGGTGATGAAACCAAAATTGCAGCCATGGGTTTGAAAAACATGAAGGGAAAAGAAATTGAAACTCAAGCCAGCACTAGTACCTCAAACTGCCATGTACAAGCTCCTAATGAGGAAGAAAGAATTGAACTGTTTCATGTGAGGGCGATTTCAAAACATACTAAAATTGACACACTTTTTGATAGTGGGTCACAAGCAAACCTTATATCAGAGGACTTGGTCAAGCAGCTTAAACTTGAGACCGTTCCACATCCGAAGCCATATCCACTTGGATGGATTCGCAAGGATGAAAATTTACAAGTTTCAAGAAAGTGCACATTGCGCTTTGCAATTACTGCACATTTTATTGACACAGTTGAACTTGATGTGGTACCTTTTGGTATAGCAGAAATTGTTTTGGGAAGTCCTTACTTGTTTGACAGGAAAGCTATATTTCATCGCCATGAAAACAAATATCATCTGTTCAAAGATGGCAAGGAGTTCATTGTTAGAGCTCATCGCAAGAAGACAAATATAGCGATGGTGAATGCAGGACAGGTAAAAAGGCTGGTCAATTTAAGTAAGAATTTTGTTCTTCTTATGATTAAGCCCAAGGTTGATGTAAATCATGAGTCATTTGACAATTATGATCCAAAACTTAAATCAGATCTGTATGATGTAGTTGATGCATATCATGAGATGTTTCAGGAGCCTACAGGTTTGCCTCCTAAGAGGGAGATTCAGCATGAAATCGATTTGCATCCAGATTGTCCTCTTCCAAACATAGGCATGTACCGCATGTCCATTATGGAGAATGCTGAAATAAAGAAGCAAATCAAGGACTTGTTGGACAAGGGTTTCATAAGGCCAAGTACTTCGCCATGTGGGTCACTGATTGTATTGATTCCAAAGAAAGATAGCACTTGGCGTATGTGTGTTGATTTCAGGGCCTTGAACAAGATAACGATAAAGAATCGTTACCCACTCCCAAGGATAGATGATTTTCTAGACCAGCTGAAAGATGCTCGATATTTCACTAAGCTAGACTTGCGCAGTGGATATCATCAAGTAAGAATTGAAGAAAGTGACATTTGGAAGACAGCCTTTAAAACCAAACAAGGACTCTTTGAGTGGCTTGTGATGTCGTTTGGTTTGTGCAATGCACCTGCAACTTTCATGCAGGTAATGGATGATGTCTTGCGTCCTTTTCTTGATGATTTCGTTATTGTATACTTAGATGACATCTTAATTTTCAGCAAGTCTAGAGAAGATCATGTCATGCATGTTAGAAAAGTACTTGATGTTTTGAAGAAGAATCAGTTATTTCTTAAAATGTCAAAGTGTGAATTTGGAAAGACTTCTTTGGTTTATTTGGGACACATAGTAGGAGGAGGTGCTTTGAGAATTGATTCTGCTAAGATTGAGGCTATTGTGAAGTGGCCTACTCCCAAATCCATAACAGAGGTAAGAAGTTTTTTGGGTGCATCTCAATATTGGAGGAAGTTTATCTCTAACTTCTCTTCTATAGCAGCTCCTATGCATGCAATGACAAGTGTGAAGCATGCTTTCCAATGGGGAGGCAAGCAGCAAAAAGCTTTCGAATCTTTGAAAGAGAAGATTAGTTCAGCTCCATTCCTTGCATTACCGGATTTGAGACAGCCATTTGAGATACAAACTGATGCTAGTGATTATGCTATGGGTGCAGTTCTTCTACAGCATGGTAAGCCTATTGCTTTTCATTCTGAAACTTTTAATGGTGCTGTTGTAAATTATTCTACATATGATAAGGAGTTGTATGCGTTGGTACAAAGCGTCAAAAAGTGGAAACACTACTTGATGGGCAAAGAAACTGTTATACATACCGACCATCAGCCCTTACAGTACTTGCAATCACAAAGCAAGTTACAACAGTCACAACACTTCAGATGGATGGGCTTCTTGCAACAGTTTCATTTGGTAATAAGGTATAAGAAAGGTACTTTGAATAAGGTTGCTGATATGCTTTCAAGGCCTATTATTGGTGTTGTTACTTTACTTAAGAATGATTCCATTGTACATGATAGTTACATAGAACAATATGCATCTGATGAAGACTTTAAAGATGTGTATGCTAACTTGAGTAAAGGGAATCATGTAGAGGAAAATGACTATCACATGCATAACAATTTGTTGTTTCATTTGGGCAAGTTGTGTATACCACAGGGGAAGAGGATAAATGTCATAAGAGAAGCTCATTCTTCTCTTATTGCTAGCCATTTTGGTGTGATCAAAACAGTTGCACATCTACAGAGGTATTGCTATTGGCCTCGCATGGTAGATTCTGTTTCAAGGTTCATAAGAGGTTGTTCATTATGTGCTACAAGTAAGCCTAGCAACAGGAATCTTGGTTTGTATACTCCTTTGCCGGTACCTTCTAGACCATGGGAGAGCATCTCTATGGATTTTGTAGGAGATTTGCCAAAATCTTGAAAGCAGCATGATTATTTATATGTAGTAGTTGATCGTTTCAGCAAAATGTGTATACTTATGCCTTGTAAGAAAACTATAATTGCTGAACAAACTGCTGAATTATTTTTTTTATCATGTATGGATTCACTTTGGTTTGCCTACTTCCATTATTAGTGACAGGGATTCCAGATTTGTGGGGAATTTTTGGTCCAACCTATGGGAGATGATGGACACAAAGTTGAAGAAAAGTACTGCTTTCCATCCGCAAACAGATGGACAAACTGAAGTTGTGAACAGAACCATTGTGCACCTCTTGAGAGGTTATTGTAGCAAGCATCCCAAGCTTTGGGATGAACATTTGCACTACATACAACATGCTTACAATCGTGCCAAGCACTCTTCCACAAACACCTCACCGTTTGAAGCTTGTTTTGGTTATTTGCCAAAATCACCTCTTGATTTCATTCTTGAGAAAGATGTTGCCATTGAGGGACATAGTGACATTGACAAAGCTCGTTCATTCATTGAAAGGATTCAGCAAATACATCAGCAAATTCAAGAACAGCTTGAGAAGAGTCAAGGCAAGTACAAGGAAAGACACGACAAGCATAGAGTCGATCACAAGTTTCAAGAAGGAAATGAGGTATGGCTGTACATTAGTAAGGAAAGGATGCAAGGAGAAGGTAAAAAACTGAAGCCTATTCGTTATGGTCCATTCAAAAACCTCAAGAAGGTTGGAAATAATGTTTTTCAATTAGATTTTCCTTCCTACATGCAAATGTATTCTGTTGTCAATGTGGAGAACTTATGTTTGTATGAACCTCCTTTGATTGTTGATCATGAAAATGTTGTTCAGCTGCCATCTATAGAAGATTTCTTGCCAGAATTCTTAGATGAGCTGAAAGAAGATACAATCCTTGACAGAAGGACACGCACTTCAAGGAGGGGCAATGTAGATTATGTTCGGGTTGGTTTCAAAGGCAGCAAACCGAACAAGGAAAAGTGGATGGAGGTGGACAGAGTGAGGGAGTTGTACCCTCACCTCTTTAACAGGTAGTTGAAGGCTTTTGGGGTCCAAAAGCTTCCCAATGGGGAGGCGTGATCAGGTGCTCATGTCCTAAGTGTTGTAAAATTCTCAAAATTTAAAGTGCTTAGAACTAGTTCAAAGTTGAATTACTGGAAAGTTCTCATCTTCCTGATTCTGGCGCCGCAAACGGTTCGAAAAACGGTTGCCGTATGAGGAAGTTATGGCAAAAAGAAGAATTTGTCCATAACATTAGAAATTTTAATTTTTCAAAAAAAAATTAAAAAAGGAATATTCCGTCTGGCACGAAATCCGAGGCAACCACCAAATATTAAATGTAACTGCAGTTAAGTTGGCGTAATTTTGGCAGGAGCGCCAAATTTGGCGGACCCGCCATAATTGGCGGAGCTATCTGGAGTTAACTAAAGTTAGCTGGAGTTTTTCTAGGGAAAAACTGGAGAAACTTTAAATGGCCATAACTTTGGCTAGGAAAGTTGGTTTTGGACGAATTGTTTTTTGATTTTGGGTATTTTAGACCTTCTGAAGCCATTGGTGCAGGTCTTACAGCCATCTGAGGTCATTTGTAGAGGTTTTGGAGCCGTGAAAGTTCTAGGAGCCACTAGGGCCCAATTTTGTGAAGACTGTATAGGGTTGCAGGTATCCATTGGAGGTGATCCAATAGTCAATCCTGAAGGATTCAAGTGTTCTAAATCCATTTTTACCATCTATTTCTCCTGTAGATGCTTCTATTTAGCTGTATTTTCAATTTGAGCATTTAATAAAAACAAGGACATGCCCGGTTGGGAGCTTTGGACCCAACAGACGTAGCCCTGGAGGGGGTGAACTGCTTTATCAACTTCTTTTGCATTTGTGGTTGATTTATTTTGCAGATCAAACTCATTTTAATGTGTTAAACATTAAAAGGAAATAACTCTGCTATGCTTAAATGGGTCATGAACAACTGAAAATTTCATGTGTTTTCTTTCTGCAAGACATGGAAATCTTTTAAACATGTTTAATTCTGAATTGAATACCTTGCAAACAAATTTCAAGTAGTTTCAAATTCAGATCAGCCTTGGTTCTTTTATCAAAGACTTTCTTGAGTTTTCCCTGCAGTACTTGGGCTCTGATGTACTTCCTCCCTAGTTCGCTGCGAATGAACGGTCTAATTTATTCTCCTATGAATATCATTTGGCTCAACTTGGGATTCCTGGAGTAGTTTCATTACTGGAATTCCCAATGATGAAGGGAAAACTGCTTCCATCCCATAGACTAGCTGATAGGGACTGGTTCCAATAGATTTCTTAGTGGTCAGCCTGTCTGCCCACAAAGCATTTATTAATTTCTTGTTCCATGTTTTCTTATTATCTTCCAACAATTTTTTAATAATGTTCATCAGGCTTTTGTTGGAGGATTCTGCAAGTCCATTTCCTTGGGGATAGTAGGTTGTAGAGTGACCAAGGGTTATATGGTATTTATGGCAGAAATCAATCATCCTCTTTGATTTAAAGGCTGCAGCATTGTTTGTGATAATTTTGTTGGGACAACCAAATCTGGACAGAATATTGGCCTCCAGAAAACCTATTATGACAGTATCAGTGGCTTGTCTAGAGGGAATGGCTTCTATCCACTTTGTAAAGTAATCTATGGCAGTCAAGATCCACCTATGTTGAGCAGAAGAAGGGGGGTGAATTTCACCAATGAAGTCTAGACCCCACTGTTATGCAAGAATAATCCTCTGAAAGCGGGTCTTTTAAAGGTTTACTTTAATATTCATTACTTTTCGTTATAAAGTTATTCTTATACTTTTTGATCATGTGGTTCTTTTTATAAGAAACTTATAGTTTGTGAAGTTCTATGCGCTTAAAGTATGAAAAGGTAAATTTCCATGTTTTAGCAAGTTCCACTTTGACATCTTATAATATTATAAAAACAAGAAAGGCATGATTAAGTGCTACGATTTCATTTTATTGGAAGGGTCCCCATTTGTTAATGTTATTAATAACACTAATAAATGGGGGGTTGTTGATAAGCACAACAATTGGCGATTCACTTGGAGGAACCAGTTATCTCTGAGGGTTTTTTTTTTTTTTGAATTTTTTCTAAAACTTCCAAAATGGAGATGGTTTTGAAAATGAAACCTCGTTGTACGAAATATAAGGCAAATAGTGTTATTTATTAATAACAACATCTTGTTCTAACTATCTTTATTCTCATTGTCTTCTTCCTAGAGTTAGTCATTTTACTCACATCAGTCATTACTTGGTTGTAAAGATAAAAACAAAAACATCTCTTTAGATTAGTTTTGGTGTACTCATTTGTCGTCGGTAGAGCCTCTACTGCCAGTAAGCATTCATAGCCTCGACAGGGTTACCTGTTACCCAACAATGATCCAGTGTCCCACTTGAGAAGCATGCAATTTTCAAAGATAAATCCTCATATACACTTATTGCTTTTTCTTTTCTTATTTCTCTTTTAATTCTTAAAAAACAATGTCTTGGTTTGGTGGCCAAAATTGACAGTGCCATTCACTTGATTTATAACTGAACTGAACAAGTTGGCTCGTGATGAGACCCCTTGTCTTTTAACTGAAACAATCTCGAGCCATTCCCTTGTTTTGATATTCAGTATGGTAATGCCAGTTAGTTATAATCTTTATGATCATAATAAGCTGGCTCTTGATGAGACGTCTTATTCTTTAAGTTTAAGGTGTATAATTGGATTACTCCTTAAATCTTGCAAATTCCTTGAGTGTGGGGGAAGTCATCGGTTCCTTAAAAATTCTCCTGGATGACAATTGTAGAGTTTAAAAATAGCTTTTCCGCAAAGAGTCTTTGTTTTTTTATTGATACCTTTTGTGACTGATGTAAGGAAAACTTCTTCCTAAGGTTGATTCTAACCAAAACTTGGATAGTTGAAACAGAAGAACAAGCAAAAAAATTTGAAATAATAGCACTTACCCCTATGTTTCATAAATGGAGATTAATTTTCATAACCACTCCCACTTATACAAGCGAAAATAACACAATTGAAATGAGACACTATCTTTTCGTGAAACCAAAAGTGAACATTCTCAACCTGTTTTATTATCAAAAGAAAAATTAACTAAAACTATAATCTACAGCAAAAATAGAAGAGATCATCTTCTATGGAAAATATTTCTTTAGGATCTATCCATTAATAGGTAAAGATTCCCTTTTCCCTGCTAAATCTTGTAACAAGAACGTTGATGGACCAATGAGTTCAACAATCTGGAATGGTCCAAGCCACATCTGTTGGAATTTAGTATGCTTGCCTTTCTCTTCATGGGCTTTATCCCATTTTAATACTAAGTCTCCAAGTTGAAAATCTTTTCTAGACACTGAGTTTGAATCAAAAGAAGCTTTTACTAATTGTTGATGATGCGCATGGGTAATCTTGGCCTTTTCTCGTTCCTCTTCAAGTTTAAGAATCTACAATTGTCTTAATTGCAAGGATGAGGAAGGGGTTTCTTCAATGAATTGAACTAAGGCTAGAGAAGGAATAGCTATATTTGTTGGTAAGACCACTTCTTTCCCATAAACTAAATTAAAAGGAGAAGTGCCAATGGAGGTTTTCTAAGTTATTCGATCTGCCCAGAGAGCATACATTAAAGACTTATGCCAGTTTCTATGATTTTGATCAATAGTCCGTTTAATGATTCTAATAAGGATTTTGTTTGTTGATTAGGCCAACCCATTTCCTTGTGGATGATAATTTGTTAAAATTGGAAACCAGGGAAAAACTTCATGTGGGCCATCTTATTCATGGCTGATAATATTTTTATTAGATTCCTCTCGTCGAGAGGTGTAGGATTGATATAAAGATCATCTGATTCCGATAAGTATTCATGGAGATATGAATTTATTTTGATTATGGAATTATTATCAAGCCGACCTACAACTCATGTAGGCTCAGAAGCCCAACAGTCGCATCTATTCACCCACCAACGTTGTGTATAAATATAAGAGGACTTTTCCTCATTTTCACTCACTCATCTCATCACATCTCTCTCTCTCTCTACTATGCAGAAATGAGTCTCTTCTCTACTGCGCTGAAATGGGTCTCTCTCTCACACATGTGAAGCCAAAAGCTGTTGAATTTGAAGCTGCAACTGCAGAAGTAAAGATTGATTTGCGTGGCCTAGAAGATCTCCTCTTTGGAACCACGCTGTAGGTTCATCTGAACCTCCTCTGAAAGCCATAACTTTTGGTGGTGGAATGAAGTCAATCCGATGAACGGTTTGCAAGATATCGACTGCCCTAGTTTGAAGCCGAAAACTGCTGAAACTGAAGCTGCAACTGCAGAAGTAAAGATTGACCTGCGTGGCCTAGAAGATATCCTCTTTGGAACTGTGTTGTAGGTTCATCTAAACCTCCTCTGAAAGCCGCAACTTTTGGTGGTGGAATGAAGTCAATCCGACGAACGGTTTGCAAGATATCGTCTACCCTAGTTTGATAATGAAGTCGCTAATGCGGATGCTATTGATCTAGGGTTTGCTACTGCCGATATGAATCAGATTTATTGTACTATTTCTCTCTGCTGAATTATTGAAGATAAAAGAATATTTGATCAAAGGGTTTCCCCACACATTGTGGGGTTTGTCCCTGGCTAGCCGCCACATCTTATGTCTCTTGTCTTGGCTTGTTTTCTGTCGATCGTTTAATGTTCTATCTGCACTTTATTTTATGTACGTGTGATTTCTAATCTTTGGAATATAATAAGGAAAAAAAGTAAACTGTTATAAGCATAGAACATACCATAACTTAACATGGTATCAGAGCTGAGGTGAAGACAAAGCCCGAGCAAGAGCAAGAGCAATCATCGAAGAGAATATTGGCAAGGCTATCCTAAAAGAACTATGGGGTCCTCAACACTCTTTCCTACTGAAGACAAGCTCCGTGAAAAAGCTGACTATCACGGATGGAAGATGTCTATCGATCTAACCCTTGAGAATCAAGGAGTGTTGGATCATGTGAGAGGCAATATTGTTGAGCCTCCATCAAATGCATCCGCTGCTGCCTGGAACAAATGAAAAAATGGAGAATTCAAAACAATAGAAGATCATCTGGGACTCTATCGACAAGCACTTGGTGGCCTACATCTCTGAACTGGACACCTCCAAGGAAATCTACGATATACTGGTTAGTTTATTTAAAGTCAATGATGTAAATCAAGTTTTGTTTCTTAGAAATAAGTTGAGGGAAATCAAGAAGGGTAAAGATGAAAGTATGCAAGCATACTTCTTAAGAATCACCGAGATCAAGAACGATCTCCTATCTATTGGGGAAACTATTACTGACAGAGAAATGGCACTCACAACTCTTGGAGAATTTCCATTTGAATGGTATGTGTTCAGGACTACTCTTTTGAACTATAATGTAATTCCTGGTTTCGAGGAATTAATGGCTAGATGCATTCAAGAAGAAACAAGGGAAGAAGTGCAATAAATGCCCATGCCTAAAGTTCCTCCTGCTGCCTTTTCTTCTCATGCAAAGAAAAGAAATAATTCTGGGACTAAATCAAAAGGAAAGGTTGGACCTAAGGCTAGAAGAAAATGACGATGCTACATTTGCGATAAAGCAAGTCACTATGTATGAGATCATGAGCATCATGATGAATAAGATCATGGACATAAAGGGCAACATGAGATCATGGACATATAGGATAGCATGATGATGATGCACACTAGTTTGAGCAGCATTATGATGCATAAAATCATGGACATGGGCAGCATGATGATAATCATGATTAGAGAAGCATGGTACAGTATGCAGTGGTGCAACTCGAAATCCCTCTGATGGCAATCAAAGGAATGACAAATTCAATAGCAAAGGTAAGAGGAGAGCTGGGGATCGAGGAAGAGGACAACCATTCAAGAAGGCTAGAAAGTCCAGGATGTATTAAATGCACCTAACCTCAAAAAGAACCTAGCGTCCATCTCGGCAATGGAAGACAGAGGCTACAAGGTAACCTTCAGCAATGGCAAGGTATGTATATGGAAAAATAATGTTAAATATGCCTTTACTCTTGGGTTTAGTGTTGATTCATTATATCAGGTCGATGGAAGTCTGCTAGGTGTCATGTCTTGTGACACAACTCTTTAGTCCGAGCTTTGGCATCAGAGGTTCGCCCACCTTCATTACAAAGCTATACCTGATGTAAGACAGATGGTAATAGGGATGCCCGAATTCCAAGTAGAGAAAGAAGGTGTATGTCTAGGATGTGCCAAAGGAAAGCTCAAAAGGGGACCATTCCCCTCAAGCCAAAGCAAGACCTCTGATATATTACAATTGGTTTACTTAGGCATACCTGAGGTTGGAATTAAGAGGGAGACTACTACACCACATACTCCTGAGCAGAATGGTGTGGTGGGAAGGAAGAACCACACGATAATGGAAGTTGTCCAGGCCATGCTACATGATCAAAGACTTCCAAAGTTTCTATGGGCTGAAACTACAATCACCGCCGTATATGTACAAAATCGATCCCCTCATCAAGCATTGGGTTCCAAGTCTCCTAAAGAAAAGTTCACCGCAAGGTGAACAATCTTCCGACTTTGAGGAGCTCTCAAGAAGTCAACACCAGGGAACCAAAAGAAAAGGATGATGAATCAATGCCTGATGTAGAAGAACCCATGGATCTGATTGATCCTCATCCACATGAGCCTTCCTCTTCTAGGAAGAGGCCTTCATGGCTTAGGGGGATACTTGATGATGCTGAAGGACATGCTGCACCCTGAGGAACCTTCCATCAAAGTAAGAAACTTAACAGGTATCAGTGATACCTGACCATCGTGAGCACGATCATACAAAATGAGCCTTCATCATTCTCAGATGTCATCAAGAATTAACTATGGAAGGGTTCTATGACAATAGAATATGAATCTATAATGGAGAATGATGTCTGGGAAGTAGTTCCCAGACCCTGGACAAGACAATTGTTACTTGAAAATGGCTTTACAAGATAAAGCATGCAGCAAATGGAAGTATGGAAAAGTATAAGGTTCATTTTGTTGCTCGTGGTTTATCCCAGAAGGAAGGTATAGACTATGATATTTGCACCTATTTCCAGATATACGACCATCCACTTGATCATAGCCCTTGTGGCTTCACAAGGATGGAACCTACATCAGATGGATGTCAAGACCGCGTTCTTGCATGGTTCTATCAAAGAAGAGGTATATGTGGAGCAACCTGAAGGATTTGAGATTTATGATTGAAAATCTCATGTATGCAGGTTGAAGAAGGCTCTCTATGGGCTGAAGCAAGCACCCCAAGCATGGTATGAGAGGATCGATAGCTACTTGATGAAGCTAGGATTCACTAGGAGTGAAGCCGGTCCTAACCTTTACTTTAAGGTTGAAGATGACAAGCCTCTCATACTGGTGTTGTATGTGGATGACCCTTTCTAACAGGTGCAGACCCTCTCATTCACAAATGTAAGAGGGAGCTAACTTCTGAATTTGAAATGAAGGACCAAGGACTTGAAGTGTGGCAGAAGCCAAGGGAAATTTTCCTATCTCAAGGAAAATATGTGGTAAATATATTGGAAAGATTCGGTATGATGGACTACAAGCCTGTGACTACCTCAAGGATCTTAACTTTTAGAAGTTATATGGTAGTGATGTTGGACCAAACTTGGGAAATGCCTCTGAGTTTCAAAAACTCATTCGCATTGATGTTCTTAGTGAACCTTCGTCCGAACATATGTTTTGCAGTTAGCATTGTGAGCTCATATTTGGTTGAGCCTCACTGGATTGATGCCAGGAATCTTCTGAGATGTCTTCAGGACACAATCTCTCATGGATTAAGATACACTGCCGGAGATGTGAGACTACTTGGATATACTGATTTTGATTGGGCAGGCAGTGTGGTGGACCGTAAGAGCACTTCCAGGTACTATTTCACCTTGGGATCTGCTTCGATATCCTGGATAAGAAGGTAGCAGAAGTAAGTGGCTTTGAGCACCGCCGAAGCAGGATATATTGTTGCCAGCATAACCTCGTGTGAGGCAGTCTGGCTGCAAAAGCTCTTCAGTGAGCTGTTTGGATTTACATTGGATACCACTGTGATTCTCTGTAACAACCAGAGGTGGGATTCAATTATTGAGGAATCCCGTATTCATCAATTGCTCTAGCAGATAGACATCATCTGGGATATGGTAAGTCGATGAGCAAGGAAGCTCCATCACATTAAGATGATGTACAGGTTGATACACCTTGTCAAAGCCCGGAGGAAAGATCTAATATGTGATTTTCCCAAACGACTTGGAGTTGGCAAGAAACCCTTGTACAAGGGTCCTGCATGTTGCATACATTGAGCTCTGGGAGCTCTGAGGGCATGCAGTTCCTACTGGAGCAACATATGACCACAGGGTGACTCACCCTCCCCTGGTGGTGCACACTAGAACAAGATGATTCACTCTCTTGTTGGACAAGATGATTCGCTCTCTTGTGGAATAGGATGATTCGCTCTCTTCTGTAGCAGGATGATTAGTTCTCCTGTGAGGCCTGGATTGATGTGTTCTCCATGGCAGCCTGGATTGATGTGTTCTCCACGGCGATTGTAGCAGGATTGATTTGTTCTCCTGTGAGCACAAGATTGATTAGTTCTCCTGTCGAGGCATCCTACCCATGCAGTCTGGGGCTCATGGGAAGTACCTCTCATCTGATCAATGAGCAGGGAAATGAAGTTAGGGACCATAGTAGTACCTATGGATGAATCGTTGTATCTACCGTACTCCCTGCACTAGGATGACATCCATTGATCTGGGATCAATGATACTGGTCTGGGACTAGTGGTAGGAGTTGTACCATACTATGATGCTGACTTTGGGTCGGTTGAGACTGGTCTGGGACTAGTGGTACATACTCCGAGACTGACTCCGTGTCAGTGCAGTACTGGTATGGGACCAGTGAGAGTGGTACATACTATGACGCTGACTTCGGGTTGGTTGAGACTGGTCTGGGACCAGTGGTACACTCTCTGAGACTGCGATACTGGTCTGGGACTAGTGGTAGGAGTTGTACCATAATATGACGCTGACTTCGGGTCGGTTGAGACTGGTCTGGGACCAGTGGTACATACTCCGAGACTGACTTCGTGTCAGTGCAGTACTGGTCTGGGACCAGTGAGAGTGGTACATACTATGACGCTGACTTCGGGTCGGTTGAGACTGGTCTGGGACCAGTGGTACACTCCCTGAGACTGCGATACTGGTCTGGGACCAGTGGTAGGAGAGGTACTTACTATGAAGCTGACTTCGAGTCGGCTGAGACTGGTCTGGCACCAGTGGTACGCACTCTGAGACTGACTTTGAGTCAGTGGAGGATGATACTGGTCTAGGACCAGTGGAGTTGTACTCACTATGACGCTGACTTCGGGTTGGTTGAGACTGGTCTGGGACCAGTGGTACATACTCTGAGACTGACTTTGAGTTAGTATGATACATCCTCGATCATTTCTTCTTCTTCATAATTTGGACAAAAGCAGAGCAGAACAGAACAATGCAAGAGCAGAGCAGAACAGAGCAAAACAGTACAGATCAGTGCAGGGCAGAACAAGACAAAGTAGAACAGGCAGAATAGAGCAGAGCAGGGCAAGGGTCAGGCTGTACAGGGCAGTGCATTTGATGGATGAATAGTAATGACCAATAGACAGATTGCAGATGAAGTTCTCCATGGTTGAGAGGGAGTGTTAAAATTGGAAACCAGGGAAAAACTTCATGTGGGTCATCTTATTCATGGCTGATAATATTTTTATTAGATTCCTCTCATCGAGAGGTGTAGGATTGATATAAAGATCATCCGATTCCAATAAGTATTCATGGAGATATGAATTTATTTTGATTATGGAATTATTATCAAGCCGACCTACAACTCATGTAGGCTCAGAAGCCCAACAGTCGCATCTATTCACCCACCAACGTTGTGTATAAATATAAGAGGAACTTTCCTCATTTGCACTCACTCATCTCATCACATCTCTCTCTCTCTCTACTACGCAGAAATGAGTCTCTTCTCTACTGCGTTGAAATGGGTCTCTCTCTCACACATGTGAAGCCGGAAGCTGTTGAATTTGAAGTTGCAACTGTAGAAGTAAAGATTGACTTGCGTGGCCTAGAAGATCTCCTCTTTGGAACTACACTGTAGGTTCATCTGAACCTCCTCTGAAATCCGCAACTTTTGGTGGTGGAATGAAGTCAATCCGATGAACAGTTTGCAAGATATCGACTGCCCTAGTTTGAAGCCGGAAACTGCTAAAACTGAAGCTGCAACTGCAGAAGTAAAGATTGACCTACGTAGCCTAGAAGATCTCCTCTTTGGAACTACACTGTAGGTTCATCTAAACCTCCTCTGAAAGCCGCAACTTTTGGTGGTGGAATGAAGTCAATCCGACGAACGATTTGCAAGATATCGTCTGCCCTAGTTTGATAATGAAGCCGCTAATGATGATGCTATTGATCTAGGGTTTGATACTGCTGATATGAATCAGATTTATTGTACTATTTCTCTCTGCTTAATTATTGAATATAAAAGAAGATTTTATCAAAGGGTTTCCCCACACATTGTGGGGTTTGTCCCTGGCTAGCCGCCACATCTTGTGTCTCTTGTCTTGGCTTGTTTTCTGTCGATCGTTTAATGTTCTATCTGCACTTTACTTTATGTACGTGTGATTGCTAATCTTTGGAATATAATAAGGAAAAGAAGTAAACTGTTATAAGCATAGAACATACCATAACTTAACATAATTAGCATAATATTTAAGTTTAAAACCTCTTTTGAGCACAAATTCTGTAATAGCACTGCCTGAGAAATATGATGCATTATCAAACATTAAAGCAGAAGGTAAGCCAAACCTGGTGATTATGAATTGATCTATAAATTCGATGATAGTCTCAGAGTTGGCTATCTTGAGTGGAACTGCTTCTACCCATTTTGTAAAGTAGTCAGTAGCTGTAAGGATGTACCTATGTTGTTTAGACGAATGAGGAACGATCTCACCTATTATATCCAATCCCCATTGTTCAAATGGTTGATCGATGTTGACCGGCTGTAATGGCAACGATGGTTTCTTTTGTCTTCTGGCAGCAGTCTGGCAAATCTGACATCTCCTTACATAGCTATGTGCATCTTTAAATAAAGTTGGCCAATAGTAGCCAGCATGCAAGATTTTATGTGTTATTGCATCTCCTGCATAGTGTTCGCCTGCTGGCCCGTCATGAAGTTCCTGCAATACTTTTTCTGCTTCAAATTTCTCAAGGCATCTAAGGAGAACAAAATCATAATTCATTCTAAAGAGTATATCATTGACAATTTGATACCTTTTCTTTGTGTAAATCAAATGTGAAGGAGCATATCCATTTTTTAAATAGAACATGATATCAGCATACCTTCATTCAGATTCATTTAGGCTTACCTCATACACTTGTACTTCACTATCTGGAGACTGTGTTTCTGATATGTGCGATGCTCCTACCAACATCCTGCAAAAACCTTGACCTTTTATAATATTTGCTAGTTTAATTTCAGCATTATATTCTTGTAGGGTTGTGACCCAATTTTCCCTCTTTTCACCCACATATTTTTGTACCAAAGATTTCTTACCACTAGAAATGGTACTATTATTTTGGTGTGAGTGTTGAGAAGGAAGGGTCTGAAGTGTTTAACTTCTTTGAAAATAGCATAGGCCTGTTTCTCAACATCGGAGTAATTTAATTCAGTTCCTTGCAAGTTTGAATTGAAGAAGGCAATTGGGGCTTCAACTTTATCTCGATTCACTTGTGTGAGTATGGCAACATATGATTTATCAGAGGAAAATGTATATAGAGTGAAAGGATCATAAAAGTTTGGAGTCACTAGAGATGGTCATTTATAATTGCTTGTTTTATCAAGCTAAACACTTCATATTCCGCATGGCCCCATTTGAAGAGAGAGTTTTTCTTTATCATGGCTTGGAGAGGTGACACGATCCTTGAGAAGTCAAGGACAAATATTTTAACAAAATTGATTTGAACAAGGAAAGAATACATTGATTTTTTATTATGGGGTGAGGATATCTTAGAAATTTCCTTGATCCTATCTGGGTCAATATGGATTCTTGATTTGGATACTATGAATCCAAGAAGTTTTCCTTCACTCAACGCAAAAAAAAAAAAAAAAAAAAAAATAAAAAAATAAAAATAAAAAATTGGATTAAGCGAGATTCCATATTTTTGACAACGTTGGAAGATCTGTTTTAAGTCCTTGAGATGATTACTTCATTTTTTAGAATATACCGTTATGTCGTCTAAGTAGATCACCACTGACTTGTTTACTAACCCTTTAAACGCAATGTCGATGGCTCTTTGAAATGTGGCACCACATTGATTAGCCCAAATGGCATCTTTAGATACATGTAAGTGCCCCATTTGGTTCTAAATGTTGTTTTCAATTGATCATCGGGATGGACCAAGATTTGATTATACCCTGAAAAGCCATCTAAAAAGGACATTAATTCAGACCCTACGACTGATTTTAATATCTGTTCCATAGGGGGCAGTGGAAAATTATCCTTTTGGCAAGATTTATTGAGATTTCAAAAGTCAATACAAATCCGAATATCACCATTTTTCTTTCTGACTGGGACCAGATTGGAGACCCATCTGGAATGTCTAACAGGAAAAATTATCTTGGCTCTTAATAATTTGTTCAACTCAGATTTAATTTGGCTTTCCAAATTAGGATGTATTTTCCTCAATTTCTGTTGAATAGGTTTTTCATCAGAAATCATAGGAATTGTATGTTGGATAATAGAAGTGTCATAGGTTTTAAGATCATCATAATTCCAAGCAAAGACACTCTTGTATTGTTTCAAAAATCGATAAAAAGCTGATTTTTCCTCAGATGTTAGGCCAAGACCTAAGTTGATGTTCTGTGGTTTCATGTCTATCCCCAGATTCACTAATTCATATCTCAGAGTTGAACTCTGAAGTTTTGAATTGGTGGACCGTTTAAATATGTCCTTTAAGTCATATAGGTCCTCTAACTTGACTACGGATTTTGGTATAGCGTTATTATTGTTTTCTTGTTCCAGTTGCTTTTCATGTTGGTCTTCATCAATTATTTGATTATTATAAGAGCCTTCTAAAGTTAGAAAACTCACAATATCAAGGTCATTGTTGAAAACTCTCCAATTGGTAATGTTATCAGGAATAGAGGGTCTAAAGATTAATTCAATCGAGAATCTATCTGGGATATAGTCCTCTGATGGAATAAGCTTGGAACCTACGTTAGCAAGGAGATCAACACTAGCGTTTTGGAGTCTTGGAATAGATGAAATATTAAATGTTGTAAAGTGTGAGGTCAAGTCTTGTACTAAAGATTGATAGTGTTTCAAGTGTCCTGACAGACAATGTATATTATTTCTTACCTGTTTAATAACAATCTCAGAGTCTCCAAATACTTGCAGGTATTTGATATTAAGCCTGATTGCTTTATATAACCCTTGAACTAATGCTTCATATTCAACAATGTTGTTTGTGCAATCGAATTCAATTCTACATGCTAACATGGTTTTTTCTCCTTGTGGACTAACTAATATACAACCTGCTCCTGCTCCATCGTTGGATTTAGAACCATCAAAAAATAATTTCCAAAACAAGGTTTTATTTACAGGTTTATCTACAAAATTGATGCATCTAGAAGTGTCAGTTTGAGAGAAATTTTCTATCTGAGATAAAATGGAATTTTCCAAAAAAGGTGAAGTATGAGCCTTGAAATTCCCTAAGAATGAATCAATAGAATAGTTTCTGATTATGTTGTTGCTATACGCTACAAGCTCGTTTTCTCCTTCTAACTCTGTCACTATATACTTTTGATGTCTTTCTCGTTCAACCTTGATCTGATTAGGTTTGCCATTGTAGGGGAGCCACATATGAGACCAGTCAGTTGCAAAGTAACCATGAAGCTTTTCTGACCAATCCCTACTGAGGATCAGTCCATAAAATTTAGGGATGTCTGCGACAAGTATATCAATAACTTGACATACCTTTGGGTTTGATGAAAGTCTTATGGTCACTTGATTAAGTTCACTGATGACCTCGACTTGAGACCAATCTAGCTGTACTATTCGTATTGCAGATTTCTGAGGTTGGACATTTAACTTTGCGCAAATTGTCTTAGGTAAAATGTTAGATGATGCACCGGAATCCACTAGACAGTTATGCAAATTTTTATTGAAAACTTCAAAAGTAAGGAGAAATGGCAGAGTATGGGATTTTGATCTCCCCCCAATCACAGCAATGTCAACTGGATTGACTTTATTTGAAATGCCAATCAGAGGTCTTCCCATTTCATGAGTAGCTTGTGAAATTACAGCAGCAGGGAGAGGCATAGTAGGTACTGCATTTAGCTCTTTCAATAGTAATTTTTATTGATACTTTAACTTGCTGAGCTCATGAAGAGTAATGTTTTCTTTGGTTTTCTTCATATATTCAACAATGTTATATTCCATTTCATCTGAGATGATAAGCGTTTTGGATGAAGTTGTTGAATCATATTGGACTGGGTTTGTCTGAGTAGACTTTGGTGAGGATTTCTTACCTATGATTTTATCCTTGGGAGTCAGAATTGGGTTTTTCTATTTAGCACTGGATTGTGGAGGATCAAGTTGATTTCTACTTCTAGTGGCAATAGGTAATACATCTTGATCTTCCTCTTCTGGAAGAATGAAGTCCCACATTCCTTGTAGTTCTACGATTTCATCGTCATCGGTTTGTTCCTCATTTGAAACTTCTTCCTCTTCCCCTTCTGATTCTGCATTTGTTATAGCATTTGGAGGTTTAGGATCAATTGAATGATTTCTTTTAAAGGGTTTAAAAGGTTTCTTGGAAGAGGTTTCTACTACTTATTTCTTTATATCAACCATTTCGTTGGACATGGTATTCAAGACTTTTTGTAACCCTTCCATGTCGAATGGATCCTTCAGTTTTTTTTCTTAGGATCATCTCTAAAAGACACTTTTTTAGACTTTATTTCATCTACAACATTTTTCTTTTCTACGACTAGGATACGTTGTTATAGACATTTTTGTGCCTAACAGCATGGAGCATGAAATGTCAATAATCTGAGGGATCCAAAGTCCCTAAACATGTTGTTCTTACCCTTAGACGAACAAGGTCTGCAAACCACAGCACTGAGAATCAGTTCTCCACCCAAAAACACTCAAAAATAGGCTATTTCTGGATCATGTCAGCTACTCCACTGAGCATCTGCGCTGAATGTCAACTGCTCCTCCTTGTACCTACGCTGAAGGTCAAAACTAATGAAGGCTGCCTGCGCTGGGCGAGATTGGCCAAGTGGCACAGTCATTCTGCAAGGTGTCAACTGCCCAGGAAGCTTCCAAACTGACACTTGGTTCAAGGAATTCGCCCTATGATGAGTAAGAGGGTCTTGATCTCCAAGTGGAAGCAAGATTCTCCAAGTGGACTCAAGAACTGAAGATTAACTAAAGTGGGAGAGGACACAAGTCAGCTTCAGGCCAGTCTCAAGATGACTCATCCTTTCTCCAAATCTCCTATATATAGAGCTCTCTCATGAGGTCTAGGGAGGTTGGAATTTTGTACAAGTAAGGAAGTGCTGTTGGTTTGTGTATAGAGCTATTGGGTGTTTTGCTTGAAGGAGGTGAAGAGGAGATTTCTTTCAGCTGGGAGGTGTTGCTGGATTGGGCCCATTGTGGTTGTAACTCTCTCAGAACTTTACTTCTATTATCAATAAAGTATTTGATGTTCTTCTATATGCATGTGTCTTTATGATGAATGGATGCTTGTATATTTGATTTATGCTAATCCTATAATCGATTATGGATGTATGCTTCTTGTAGTTTCCTTTTCTTGTGCTTTTACAGGATCTGTGTGTAGTTGGGCCGGTGAAAGGGCGAGGAGCTAGGAGCAAGCGGCAAGGAGTGAAGACTGGATCGACTATTAGCGCAAGATAACGGTTAGTAGATCATCCTTTTCTTCCCTCTCTCATCTCATAAAGAAGAAACTTTGAATAGCTTTGCATTCAGTTGTTGCTGGAGTACTATCACCTTCAAAGTGGGATAGAGGCATTCTGCATTAGATACTTTTCCCCCAACAAATTGGCGACTCCGCTGGGGATCGTATCTTGTTGGTTTGTTGTGTTTCTTGCTATTCATTTCATAAACAAAGGGAGTACCGAATCGAACTGTGTTTGAATCCATCAAACACAAAGTAGAGGGCAGCTCCTCTAGCTCGGTTTCTGGGCAAGTTTATGATTTGAAGAGCTGATCCACAAGGACTCTAATAAGCTCTTAGTGATAGCTTTTCATCCTCCTTTACATCCCTTAGTGTGTCCTTGACTGATAGCTTCTGATTTGAGCAAAAACTATGAATTTTTGAGCAATCTGTGACCCGAAAACCAAGACGGACGAAAGTCTCGTTCTTCATTGCAGGCTGTACAAAGGCAGTTTGCATTTCAGCGCAGTTCCCGAAGGGGCTACCTGCGCTGAAGGTCAAACAGGCAGTGTTACACCTGCGCTGGACCAGTCTTGGCTTGAGTTACTGAGGTTTCCTGCTGTGTCTTGCCTTGTTTTCACTATTGTTTTTGTTGTTTGTTGCCAGTCAGTGGGCCTATCTGAAACCATCTTCCTTTGCCATTATTCCGCCTCAGTTGTATAAAGAAACTGTATTTGTTCTTTTGTATTTCTTGTGTCATTTACAGTTTCCCATAACGAAAGTGAACCAGTCTTGCATTGACCTCTTAGATCTAGACCTGTGATTAGGTGTCGTTCTGATCTTAAGAGTTAGTTTATTTGTTGTTCATAGCTTATTGAGTTTGTCGCTTTCGTTATATGGTTTGAATTGATATATTTCTAAGTGTCGAAACAAGTAAATCGTAAGGTGTCTTTCGATGTTGGACAAACTTGTTTGCTTTCGCTTGAAATTGAATTCAAAGTTATACAACAGCTTTCTTTTTGCATTTCATCAACATTAAGAAAGAGAAAAGAAATACTTGCATTGTGCATGTGCATTATGACAGTTTGCATGTTGATTTAGGAAAGTGCATTAGTGTGTGCTCTATGATCTGTGTGAAAAGGTGTTATCTTCCTTCTCCCTCAGTAGTTAAGGTTTTCAAAGTTGAAAGATTGAAAAGCTTGCTTATCATCTTAGATTGCATTCAGGAGTGTTTCTATACATCTCGTGGTGATCCATAAAGGCAAACTGCTAAACAAGATCAACCTTAAAATAAATTGAATTTACATAACAACGCATTGAAACATAACGCAAACATCTAGAGGTCTAAGCTAGAGACGTGTTCCGGCGTCGTTAAACGTGATATCTTAGCGTTGAGTGGTTGGGTGATTCCTCCACGGTGAAGCGATAAGTATCAATACGAACTTGTGCTCCCACGTACCATCGCGTATATATTGGGAGACCCCTATAGGATCAAAGCCTTTATCCATAGGAGACCGTGTCGGCCGCCCTACTGATCGCAATGCAGTGAACACAGCATTCACGAAGATCGACCACTCGTACCGTAAAACGTATTCTGTGGTTTTGCGAAAAGTTTGGCACACCCTCTACCTAGAACTCCAGAGCAGTTTCTTTTGGCCTTTTTCAAACTCTATAACTGAAAAGGTCCATCCGAGCATTTGTCACTTCGGGCTCGTTAAAACATCGAAGGAGACTAGAGTCATCTTTAGCTTTTTCTCGACTCTTAAAAAGTGAAAAAGCAAGTTGTGTCTAAGCGTCGTTATAAAATTTATTTTAAACGGAACATAATCACCTCCTATTCCCGAGTTGGTCTTTAAGTTGAGAACATGGAACGCCCCAACCAAGGAACTCCACATGATGGAAATCCTAGTCCTTTCTCCTCTTGGGGAGAAGTTGGTGCGCCCCACATGGCCACATTGTCGCTTCCAGGACTGACAATTGGCCTGCCTATTTGGCTATTCTCAACTAGTGTAGTTCAGAACACCATGGTTCCTGAGCAGTCAAGTCAATAGTTAGATGAATCTAGAGCATCCCACCAACCTTCTACTTCCTCTAACCCTTCCTCCAATCCTTCATCTTCAAAAGGTGGGGCTGGCAAAAGCCAAGCTCCCATGGAGAAGAAGGAAAAGAAGAAGAAAGAAAAGAAGAAGAAGGAGCCTAAGGCGACTGGGGGCAAGTAAAAGACATCTGACAAAAACCCACACACAGCACAGACCGGGCCTAAATCGCCATGTGTCATATGTAGAGGAGACCACTTCCATAGAGATTGTCCCTGTATTCCCCGGATACTAAGGGACTGGTCCCCTCGTCTGCACAATTCGGGAGCATCAACCTTTGATAACCATGTTGATTGTTTACCGTCAACCAGCGAAAGTGAAGGTTCAAGACAAAGAGGGGGAGCAAAATCCCCCTGCAGAATGTGTGAAGGCGGTCACGCCATCCACCGTTGTCCCTTCTTAGACGAAGCGAAGAGAGTTTTGGAAGATCGTCCGGTTTCTCCGGTAGTACTTCCTCCTGGATACAAAAAACTCGTGCCAAGTCCTTCGTTGGTTGAAAATACAGCTGGCCCGCTCAAGTGGTCAGCTGAAGCGTCAGTCATTGAAAATGAACCTGCTGAATCCAGACCAGACGAAAGTCTAAAGGTCGATACGGCAGTTGACCCGGTTCTTCCTTCAGAGGTTTCATCCTCAAATGACACCGTCACTGAAGATTCATCTTCAAATGACACCCTCACTGAAGAGAATAAGGATGACACCATCCAGATTCTTTTCATCAACACAGATTCTGATGAGCATCAGGGCAATGCGCCCATTCCTTTATCGCAGGAAGGAACATCGTCAGGATCGTATCCGGCCGTGTATTCGGTCCCACCACCAAGCAACCTGGTTGTGTCCTTTGATTGGAACCAACTAGGCAGACCCCGGTTACCAGCCAGTATACCATTCAGAATCATAGTCCAAATTTATAGAATGGTGATGGCTGGAACTATCATTGATGAAGGGGCATCTGTGAGTATCCTTTCCTCTGTTGCTTGGAAAGCACTGGGTTCCCCGGCGCTTTTGCCTGAGATAAGAAATCTCTCGGGCTTTGATAAAGGAACCAGTCAACCATTAGGGATCCTCCCCAATGTGCCTGTTACATTGAAAGGGAAGACCGTTAATTTGAACGTGATGGTCGTTCAAGGACCCTTGGATTATAACCTACTCCTTGGACGTGACTATATATATTGCATGGGAGCTATAGTCTCCTCACTCTTTAGAGTAATGTGTTTTCCACATGAAGGAAAGGTGGTCAAGCTCGTAGACCAACTTTCATTTCCGGGATCACGCATCGCAAATAGTCAAATACCAATCCTCAATGGTCTATTCACCCAAGAAATGTCTCCACCCCCAGTCCTCCTTCCCGATGAATGCGAGTGATTCGGAAAGATAGAACTGGAACCCAGGGGGCATGCATCCTGGTCTGCTTCGGGCAGAGGAAACCTTGGGTATAAAGTAGAATTTCCGCGAAAGAATATGACTAGTTCGTACCCCGTCCATGGAAGGAAAAGGGGTTGTTCTAGAACAAGATTCTTTTGTCAAAGTTATGTGTTTGATGATTTATAGTCATTCACCTTTGCCTAAACAAGTAGGCTACCAAGGAAAGAGATTCTATTGCGGCAGCAAATGGTAACCATCCTTGGGTAAAAGGCAAGCCTCACCCATTAAAACTAATGTTTTAGAGGATAAGTAGGGGCAGCCTCCAAAGAAAGGGATTCCTTTGCTGCAACAAGTAGTAACCATCTTTGAGTAACCTAATGATAGACATCGCCGAAGAAAGAGTTTCATTTGCGGCAGCAAATAAAACCATTTTTTGGATAACCTGAAAGAGGCAAGCCTCACCCATCAAAACGAAAGTTTTGAAGGATAAGTAGGGGCAGCCTTGAAATTGTACCTTACACCCGGGGGCATGCAAACCTTTTGGAGTGTAAGCAAAGAGTGGTCATTGATCGTTTCCTAACTTACATAAAGAAAGGATGAGAGGGAGCATAGCTTTGGTAAGGCACAAGCTCTATAAAAAATGGGATCTTTCAGGAGACATTCTTATCTTATGACTGGTATATCGAGCAGTTTTAGCATAAAGTTCATGCTCGTTAAAAAATAAACGCAAGATCCGAGCAGTTTTAACGCAGTCTTCATGCTCGTTAAAAAATAAATAAAAGCAGTGAGAAATGTTTCCTCCAGAGTTTAAGCTCATTTTTATCTAAAAAAAGAACCTATTCCGGTAAATAACCATTATGATCGTAAATTTATTAGCCATAAAAGCCTTGGTCGTGTTTGCACCCGCCACCTCCATTCCATTTGGCCTATCGTTCACCTCCATATGATTGTTTACCCATTTTGAGGAACAGCTGCGAAGAGTGATTCCACTTAGCCATCCTTGGGACACTGCCGTGATTGGAAAATTCCAACCTGCACCTGGAATCTGCTGCTATCCCTGTTTATCACTCGTTCCTCAAAAGACGAGTCTTCTTTGAGCTCTTTTCAATTGACTCGTAAAATATGAAAACTTTGCCGAGTTTTGGCCTTCCAGCTCGTTAAAAAGACCAGAAGAGCTATCCCTCCTCTAGATTTTAATCTTTTTGGACCTGAGGGATTATTGCACAAAAAGGTCGAGCGCTTGTTTTATTCGGCTCGTTAAAGTTATCGAAAATTCATCCCTTTTGTATTGTTTTATACTTTTTCGGACTTAAGGGATTAGATGACGAAAAAGGAATTTTGGAGTTAACTTTCTGTACCTTTTCAGACTCTCTAAAAATGAAAAGGACCGAGTTGTCTTTGTCGCTAGACTCGTTAAAATGATTAAATAGCGACAAACTTGTCTTTAGACGAGAACGAGTTTCCCTATCGCTAGACTCGTTAAAACATAGCGATGGGCTTGCCCGAAGGGTAGGTTATAGAACAAGCATATGTTATCCTCCTCAAGCTTGACAAAAATAAAGAGGTACTGGTCAAAAATGACTGGGGAAAAATTGGGAGAACCTCAAAGCTTTGATGGTAGCAAGTCGCTCTTGAACATGACACTTTGTCCTCCGTATCACATCGGGTTGGGTTGTTTCATTCACCGGTCTCATCACCATGGTCCTCGCCAAACCATCCGTATTTGGGGTAATGCTACCGATCCATCACAGCAGTGTCGTTATATGTTCAAGAGATGTGTTCAGAAAGAGTCAACCGTGTCCCATCCACTGCCATACATTATCCTTCATCCACCCATGATCGCCACCCTGAATCATATTTCACAGATTGTTTTCACCTCCACTAAAGTCATTAGCTCCGTTCCGTGTCACTGATGTGGGATTCATTAAGGCCCTCCTTTGATGGATCACTTCTTGTCGACTTCAGCTCATTATCCAAGAAGTTGATCTAGGAACACCCCCCCAGTAGTTTGAAGCTTGCATGCCTCAATGGCAAGTTTCTCACTTCCGGCGACAGGTATACATCAATGACGTTCGACCAGAAGATTTTGCGTGGTGTTCGACGCCAAGTCCTTTATTCACACCACGTGAATTGTACTGTAGTACCTTGAGGGTCATTGTCATTATTGGTGATTCCTCTCGCGCTTGTTAACGGTTTACATTATTGACCGGTAATCAAGCGATGTCTTTCCATGTTCGACTTCAGCGCAATTCTCACATGGATCGACTTGTACTTAGAGTGAAGATCGAACGAGATTGAAGACCCCGGATCTAGTTTCATCCATCCGGGCTGCGATATATATTCAGGAAATATAAAGACATTGGATATGTACACTATTGCAGCAGATGATCATCCTACTCAAAGGATGATAATTTCAGCAGAGAATTATCAGTCTATAATCAGACGATCGTCTGTTATGTGTACCAAAATGAATTTATAAAGCTGAGCATGGGAATGCCCGCCTCAGCTAGATCATGAAAGCAGAATGAAAAATAATGTATTGTATTGTATTTTATTACAGGGCACCTCTCAGCGATTGAATGAACTTCGGATCCTCCTAATAAAGCATTTCACCCGATAAACGACCTCATACTTTAGGGGGCAACTGTTATAGACATTTTTGTGCCTAACAGCATGGAGCATGAAATGTCAATAATCTGAGGGATCCAAAGTCCCTAAACATGTTGTTCTTACCCTTAGACGAACAAGGTCTGCAAACCACAGCACTGAGAATCAGTTCTCCACCCAAAAACACTCAAAAACAGGCTATTTCTGGATCATGTCAGCTGCTCCACTGAGCATCTGCGCTGAATGTCAACTGCTCCTCCTTGTACCTACGCTGAAGGTCAAAACTAATGAAGGCTGCCTGCGCTGGGCGAGATTGGCCAAGTGGCACAGTCATTCTGCAAGGTGTCAACTGCCCAGGAAGCTTCCAAACTGACACTTGGTTCAAGGAATTCGCCCTATGATGAGTAAGAGGGTCTTGATCTCCAAGTGGAAGCAAGATTCTCCAAGTGGACTCAAGAACTGAAGATTAACTAAAGTGGGAGAGGACACAAGTCAGCTTCAGGCCAGTCTCAAGATGACTCATCCTTTCTCCAAATCTCCTATATATAGAGCTCTCTCATGAGGTCTAGGGAGGTTGGAATTTTGTACAAGTAAGGAAGTGTTGTTGGTTTGTGTATAGAGCTATTGGGTGTTTTGCTTGAAGGAGGTGAAGAGGAGATTTCTTTCAGCTGGGAGGTGTTGCTGGATTGGGCCCATTGTGGTTGTAACTCTCTCAGAACTTTACTTCTATTATCAATAAAGTATTTGAGGTTCTTCTATATGCATGTGTCTTTATGATGAATGGATGCTTGTATATTTGATTTATGCTAATCCTATAATCGATTATGGATGTATGCTTCTTGTAGTTTCCTTTTCTTGTGCTTTTACAGGATCTGTGTGTAGCTGGGCCGGTGAAAGGGCGAGGAGCTAGGAGCAAGCGGCAAGGAGTGAAGACTGGATCGACTATTAGCGCAAGATAACGGTTAGTAGATCATCCTTTTCTTCCCTCTCTCATATCATAAAGAAGAAACTTTGAATAGCTTTGCATTCAGTTGTTGCTGGAGTACTATCACCTTCAGAGTGGGATAGAGGCATTCTGCATTAGATACTTTTCCCCCCAACATACGTTTCTCTACAACTATTGCATATTTCATGTTTTCTGCTAGCGTCGGCTTGGCAGATCTATCTACAAAGATAGCTGAATTTGAAGGCAAAGCAGAAATATACCATTCATTTTGGACTTCATCACTAGGCTTAGACACTATTGGTATTTTGTTCAATAATTTATTGAAGCGAGAGTTGAAATCCTTAATTGGTTCCTTTGGTTCGGCTTTTAAATTGGAGAGGTCATTTATTAAGGTTGTTGTTGACCTATCATCCCCAAATTTTGTTAAAAATTGATCTTGAAATGTATCCCAGTTATTAATGGAGCCTGCTGGTAAAGAAAAATACCAGGATCCTGCTGCTCCTTGTAAAGTATATGGGAATAATCTTACAACTGCATCCTCTTCTGTTACTCCATTCAAATTAATAGATAGCATGAAATTATTTATGTGTTCCTCGGCTAGTTGGCCATTGTCAGGATTGAATTTCGACAACCATTTCCCAGGGTGAGATGGTAATTGAGATAAAGGTGTAGGCATTCTTACAGCCCCTAGATTGGCCCATGGCCTTGGTGGTGGATTTCCTGCCATCGTCAGAGTATGAGTAAGAGGAGGTGTGGCAGTAATTGAAGGTGAATAGGTAGAAGAGGATGTTGCTCCTGAACCTATATGAATCACGATCTGGAGTTGAGGGGTTGATGAATGACCTTGTGATGGTATGGATGGGATGGTAGACGAAAATGATGATAGAACCTCACTCTAAGATTCTGCTAGTGATTTCCTAGCTTTCTTATGACTCGGTAGAGGAAACTCAACTGGTGAGATCCTAGATTTTCGCTTTGTGCTCTAGTCAGTCGTTGAGATGGGGTCAGATGGGAAGTGACACTACCTTGGGATAACTCAGATTCTTCTTGAGATATAGAATTCCCCTATAACTTATGAATTAAAGTTTGTAACTTAGGGGGATCTGAAGAAGAATGATCCAGCTTGTTTGGGATTTCAATAATGTGCTCTGTATTTTTCTTTTTCAACTTTTGGTTCAAAGATGGAAGATTTGGAATGTGCACGAGAAGTTGAGGGTCATGGTGAGGGAGTTTTACTCTTAGAATGGTGTGAAGATGTAGATTTACATGCCATTCATAGTCAGGCCCTCCTTCTAGCGCCAAATATGTTGAAGGCTCAAAAAAACGAGACTCCAACAAGGGGGATGATGTGTGTGCTAACGGGATGATGTTTTTCTTTTTTGTGTTTTAAAGGATGAATACTTATTCTAATATTACTCTATCTTTTAACTATCATATGCAATCTATCATAATCAAAGAAAACATCTAAGTTTAAAACTATCCCGGAAGTAATGTTTACATATGTGATCTAAAATGATTTCTAAAAGCGACTGATAATGAAGATTATTCAATCACAATAAGAAGAGAATCAATTTAAGAATGATTGTTTCATATAGAAAGTTAGCCGAAACAATATGAGAAATATATTGCATAAACAATCATTCACATATTCAGCATAAAGAGTAAGTCATCACCATACTAAAGTGCAATAATGTTAACTAAACATTTAAACTTTCATACATAAATAATTGAAAATGATTTATTGCTTGACGCACTAGTAAAAAGCATTAGGAGATAAAAGTGCCATTTTTAATATGTCCTACTCATGAGCTGCAGCAATATCAATCTATCTTCAAATCACTTAACATCAACTAAGAGTACAAAAATGCAATTTAAGTAGAAGATGTTAAACTCAAATAGAAAATAAATCTCATTCCATTGATTTTATCAAAACCTCATCAGTGGGGGGGGAAGGGGGGGCAAGATGTGCGTTCTGAAGAATTTTTTTGATAAAACTCTGGACCCCTCTCTAAATGCATGAGAGGGGTTTAAATACTAATCTATGAAATCTAAAAATAAATATTACAAGAATAGATGAGGAGTTTTAAACGACCTACCTCATTTTAAGAAAAAATAATAACAAAAATAAAATTTGTCTATGACTAATCCTACATCTGATTCTTTAGATTGAAAATATCCAGCATTGGTTTTAAGAGTGTCAGTTGGCCAACTTCAGCTTTTAGCTGTCCTGCGAATAAGTCATTGGTGAGAGCTAGCACTATCTTCTCGGCGAAAGTCATTAGGCACTTCAAGGTCATCCATTGGCTGTGTGGTTTCACTAGGTACTAGCAGTATGCTTCCCAATTCAATTTGTTTACCTGTTTAATTGCCTCTACCCTTTCTTCTGATGCTTGTTTCCATACTGCTTGAAGCTGTAGTGCTTTTGGAAGAAAACCAAGGGTATTTTCTGCTACCAAATTAACCTTGTGTAGATTTTCATTTATGCATTCGATGACACTATTCACTGTTGTCGCTGCATCCTCCATTGCTTGTTCTCCCTCCTTTAGCTGAGAATCCCATTTCGCAAATAAAATCTCCTTGTGCGATTCATCAATTTTGGGCATGTCTGCTCTTTTTCCTTCTTCGGATTTCTGTCAGTTTAAGAAGTCTGAGACTTTCTTAAAAATTGAATCATATTCAAGTCTTAATTCCATGACTTGATTTGTTATATTATCACTCATTTCGCAGTGGGAATTCCACTGTGAAATCTTCTGGCATAATAGTTCTTTCTATTGTAAGAGCTTGTAATTAAGACCAAGTTTCTCTGTGATAAACTCTTCAATTTTGGGATCATCTTTATGCAGTTCTATTATATTCTGTAACTATTTTTCTTTACTAGCCAAACTACTTTGATGTGCCAACTGCATTTGTTGAAAGTCTTGTTGAAGTTTTGCCAACTGTGTTTTAGCTTGTTGGTTGATGCTGACCTGCTGTAACTGTTGTTCCAAAAACAAAATCCTATCTTCTTTTTCTTTAAGCAGTGATTGTACCTCTGTTGCCTTGTCAATAGTTGCTGAAGCGTATGTGCCTGTGACCTGTGAGAGCCTAGTGAGATTTTCCGAGGGGTCTATAGATGGGTCTTTCCAAAGAACATCCAGAGGTTCATCCTTGGGAGCGAGCACAGAATCCAACTTTCTTTTCTTTCTTTGCCTTCTAATGACAAATTTATGTTGAGGGCTGTAGAATACATCTAGAGGAATTTCCTCTATTCTTAGTACAATCTCAGATGAGGGAGCAATGGGAATATGCTATGTTTCCTGAGTGTTAACAACCCTTTCTATTATCATCTTCGTGGTCATCTCTTTTGGATTTGTTGGTGGCTCTGCGCTTTGTTCTTCTGTGTTAAGTATCTTATTAAAATTTTCCCATTCTCCTTCTAGATCAATTATGAGTGGCTCTACTTGCTTTGTAAGGGGCGTGGAGGCTTCAACTTGTTTTTCAACCAAAGTCTGCTGATCAGACTTTACTGTGGACTAGGCTGTGTCTTTTATTGACTCCTCACTCTTACTGTTATCATCCTTAGATTGATCGCTAGACTTTCTGTTGATTCTTTTTAAGAACTTTTTTTGGACTTCTCTTTTGAATCTTCACTAACGCTTATGTTGGGGGTAGGATTCCTTATTAGTTAGATGAGTAATTGGTCCAATGGGACCTCATACAACCTATATTTTCTGTAATTCTCAAAAGTTTGGAGACCTTCTTGGTCAAAAAGAATTTGTGCCATATGTTGAACTTTTTTGAAGGTGTTCTTCTGCAAAAAACATCATCAAAGGGATCTTTTTCATGCGTAAAACTCTTATTTTAACCATTGTGTTAAAATCACTTACAATACCAAAGGGATCATATTGCCTTCTCGGGACGTTGGGTAGCTGTAAAGATAATACATTATTAAATTCTTTGAAAGGATGACCTAAGTCATGCAATGAAAATTCTCTATGTGTTACAGGAAATTGAGGCCAAATGGCCTTCTTGGAATCTTTTAGTACTTTGCTCATCCCCTCCTCGCCGCATGTCTGATAGGCTATCTCCCTAGCCATCAGTTTTTTTGGGACGTAAAAAGGTAGCACATGGGGTGAAGCAATGCTACCAAACACTCATATGTACATGAATAATTTTTCCCCAAACCATCTCGCTACGGGGAGAATAACTACCTCAACTTCTTGTGAAAATCTTGGGGCATCTCTGTTGTAGATCTTTTTATGAATCGGGAGTATAACTTCGTGACAAATTTTGAAGAAATGTGGCATGAAATTTGATTCCCACATGACTTTGTGATAAATTTGAATGGGAAGTGGATTTTGAACCGTCCACTTCCATCCCATAACAGGAAATTTGGAAACAAAACAAACAGTGTCCATAACATAGGCGCTCATAAAAAATGGAGGGTAAACCCTTGAAGCAATGCTTCTTTTTCTTCTGTATTCTAAAATTTCAGTGGCTAAATTATCTGACAGGATTTGGGCCCAATTCATTATTGTGGCATTGATAGCCACATCCACTAGTGGTAACCATTCTGATGAAAATTTGTTGTTGTCTAGTTTGCCAAACAGTCTACATAACATAGCAGCAGCAAAACAGTAAGGGGAACAAAGAGAACCAGTGGCGTACATACCATTTTTATCTTTTTTGAGTCTCTCCTCATTGTTTGACCAGTGCTTCGTGCATTCTGCCAAGTCTTCATTCTCCTTGGTGAATTTCTCGACAAAGTGCTTGTTGTAGATAGCCTGGGGTTCTGGTAAATGGTACATGAGCCTTAGGTTGTCTAGAGTAAACGATCCCATGACTTCTTGGCTCGTTGTCTTGAATTCTCTGTTAGATATGTCCGCATCATCTATAATCCACTTAACCATGTTAGTGTAAGGGAGTATCTTTGGTCTTGCAGCAATGCGGTGTAGAAATGAGCATGCAAGTTCAGTTAGGGACGCATTAGAAGAGCTGCGTCCATCCGCTATAACTATCACTTCCATAATTCTCAGTTGTTCCTCCTCCAGTAACTGATACATATTTTCCCAAGTAAATGTCCCTGCATCCTGATTATAGGTAGTGTCTGTGAACAATGGGGTCATTTCTGACTTTTCAGCAACGGGTGCCTTTCCTTTCTTCACCATTTCTTCGTATGTTCTGCTCTATGTGTTCTTCCTGAAAGTTGCAAGCAGAGAGAAAAATATGATAAAAATGATAATGAATGCAGAAATAATCAATAGAAGGATGAAAATAAGGTGACAGAGGGTCTTTAATTCTAAATCATATCAAAAGATATCAACTTGCGTCAAATGGTCCTTTACACTGATCCTAATCGTTCTTTTAATAAATGATCACTAATGAACCATTATGCTTAACTTTAATGTTCATAACTTCACATTGAAAGTCAGGAAGTACTCTCCTAGAACCCTGAGCCCTTCAAATTGTGATAAAATCAATTTTGCGATTTGCTTCACAATATTGCAGATCGCTATATCACAAAACTTGTTTTCGTTAAAACCCACTGCTACATGAGTTGCTGTGATATGCGATTTGCGAGATGCTATCGCATTTCGCAATTTTTGCTTATGCTTTGTGAAGTGGCACTTCGTGTTTGAAATTGCGATGCGATAAGGTTATAGGATTTTATGATCTTACATTTTCGCAAATCGCATTTTCAATGGGTAACTTTTATAAGGGAAGTCCACTGCAATTATTTTGCGATGGGAGAATAATCCTCTTAAAGCGGGTCTTTTAAAGGTTTACTTTAATATTAGTTATAAAGTTATTCTTAGACTTTTTTAGGAATATTTGTTAAATTTCAAGAAGTAGGGACCAATTAAATATATTTTTTAACACTTCAAAACATCCCTTTGAAACTAACATTGCAGGCACATATCAAGAGGGAAAGGAGAACAATCAATCAAACTATTTGAAAACTATAGCCAACTCCCTTGCTAAATATAAAGCTAAATCTTCTGCCCTAGAATCAAAGACTATGCAAGGTCTTGAGCAACCATAAATTTTGTTTGCTAAAGATCTAATCAAAGAACAAAACAACTCTAGAGTAATTCTCTTCCTTGAATCTCTGAAGGGACCTCTAAAGCAAGCATACAAGGAAATTGCACATGAAGAAGTCAAAGAGGAAGCTTTTAATTTTAGATTCACTATACTAGAGATAGACACAAAGACTAAAATGAAGGATATCTCTCACTCTATTCTCCCTAATTTCCATGGTCCTTCATAAGAAGATCCTAACATCTTGTTCAAGTTTTATTTACTCGACCATAGTTATGGATATGTTACCAATTCTTAGAAGATGAAATTATTCCCCACCACACTTAAGAATGCAGCCCTATATTGGTTCATGAGCCTAGTTAAGGGAAACATCAAATAGTGGCATCAAATGAAGAAGGAATTTTTGGAGAAGTATCAAGACTATTGCAAAGATAAGGAAAGAAGGGAATAAGTCTTCAAGATGATGCAAAATGAGGATGAAATCTTAGAGGACTATGTGAAAAGGTTCAAATAACCTGCATATTTCCAAGCATGAAAATTTGGCTCCTTAAACATTGCATTTTCTATTGCTGAGAGGAATTGAATATGAATGCAAGGAAATCTTCAACCTCATGGCTAGAGGAGATGTATCCGAACAACTTCATATGATTTCATTGTGGAACTTTGTTGAATATATTCATGTGGAACAATGAAAATAGGAAAAGGCCTATAGGATATGTTAACAATGATGAGTAATATTTCTAGTAACAAATCACAAGAGATGAAATAGGAAATCTACTAGAAGAATTTAAAATAGAAATATTAATTTCCCTGAGCTCATAGCAGGATACTATAGATGAAGAAAAATAAGAAAGAGGTAGAGCTAGCCTTAACTATCATCTTCCCAAATTGTAGAAGGAAACACCTATTAAAGGAGTGTCACTTGGATCAAGTGTAGATTTTTGGAACTTGCAGTGAATACCAAGCTACCAAAAATTATCCTTCTCGTCTAAGCCTAAAGGCTATATATCAAGAAGCATATGAACACAAACAACCATGATTTGTTACAAAAAAATGACCATGGTAATAGAAATAACAAGTTATGATCCAAGACGCATCTCAATGTTTCAATTCTTACTAGACTAATCTTTCTTTACAATATTCCTCTCAATAAGGGTGTTTGACCTCTTAGCCTTGGAAGGCCCCTCTTTATCCTCAATGACTCTGCAAATAAGGGTGGAGAGGTCTTGCATATTAGAGTGAGGTTTATCTAGGAACAAATTAGAGTGAGAATTAAATTCATCTTGATCAACAATTAAACCTTATTCCACTATATTCCAAGTAGAAGCTTGTTCACAAGAGAGACTAGTTTGCTTATGAATAGAGTTGTGTTCAATTGATTTTACCCCTTGTACATTCATTCATTGCTAGTTACATTGTTTTCTAAATTTTATTCTCCTTGTATTATATTCATGTATATTTTGTATAATATATTTTAACATGTTATGTTAATTTGTAATATGTTGTAATTAATCATAGAATAGGTTGTAATATTTCCTTTCGAAAGAAGAAGAGGAAAAAGGCTAATGGAGCCTTGAAATTTATGAATTTTCTTAGAAATCAACTGAAGGTCATTGTCCTGGCTTCGTAACAAGCTAATGATAATGCCATTCACAAGAGCTAACAACAATGAACAAGATGGCTCGTGATGAGACCCCTTGTATTTCAGCTTTGCAACTAAAATCCATTACCCTATATTGGTGACTATTAGTGGTAATGTCACTTTTATTAGGACCCATGATAATGGTAGGTAGGCTCATAATGAGACCTCATATCCCTCAGTTAATAATTTATATTAAATTAAACTCTAATTATGATTAACCTTTAATGGGTTACTTAATAGATGGGGAGGAAAATATTCTCCATAAGAGAAAGGGATGACATGAAAAGTTTTCAATGACTAATATTTACTCGCCAGTCTTGCTACCCCAAAGATTCATGAACATATTAAATAAAATTATCATGTCAAGATATTTCTCTTGGGTTTAAGACAAGGCTTTTGAAAAATGGTGGAAGGATGAAGACAAACATTAAGTATAGTCCAATAATGAGTTTACAAAGTCAGAAACTTAACTTATTAGGAGGGTTGAGTGTCAACACAAAAGAAACATATTCGCAAAAAATATTTCCTAAAAGATAAGCTTTCATTTATATATAACAAAGGATAAACTGTTTTCTTGATGATCATGCCAAGGAGAACTCGAAAACGTTAAAATCTATACCCATTTAAAACAAGGAGAGAAAGACCGAGGAAGTCTAGAAATGTCAAAGAAAAGAAAAGCAAAAGCATGAAAATAGGTCCAAAACAAATGAAAATTGACCAATTTATTAATCAAATCACAAGCCAAGAATGATAAAAAAGGATCAAGGAGTAGGGCTAATATGAACTTTTGAACACTTGCATATTTTATTCCCTTTATAATTATATACTTGGCTTTAGAAGTTAAACATTTTGAAATATGTTTGATGATTTAACCTCTTATTACACACTAAAGAAATCAAGTGCTATACAAAAAAAAGGTAAATGTGCAATTATGATGTTTATTTCAAAGCAAGGAGAACCCTCACAATTAAATTTTCATGAGAAAAATTTAGTGAACAATTAATTCACTTATAACATTCTTATTCAATTATTTTTAAGCAACTCATAATAAGCAAGAATAAAAGTAAAAGAATCAAAGTTAAATGAACTACCCTAATGATGTCATGATGGTGTCTCATCTTTAGCTTCACCATTAGCAAGATTTCTCAACTGCATTATTCAAATTAACAAAAGGACAAGCAATAAAAAAACTAACCTAACTATCCTACCCTAAACTATTCAATGGTCATAACATAAAGTGAAGTCATATTTCTAATCTAACCATCGAATCAACTCCAATTTTGCAATGACACAAAAATCTCCAGTTAGTAAAATGAATTGGAACATATTGAAATTAAAAATAAACAAATCATGCTTACCTGGAACATATTCATTAAGAAACAAGGCAAGTACAATCATACCATTCTCATGAAAATTTTCAAAATATGAATCCTCGATCCATTCCACAATCTTGTCATGCAAATCATAACTTGGATGTGTTAAATTTACAAATGAAAACTATATCTTTTGAGGATTCATTGAGGAGGTGAAATCACTAGTTTGAGATTTCCTATTGATCAAATCAATTGATTCAAAATTATATGATGAAGCATGAAGATTAGATTGAATCAATGGAAGATTAGGGAGTGTGGGACCTTAACATTCAACAAGGGAGGGTACATGGTCAGGAATTAATGAAATAGAATTTTCATATAACATACATCCCTTCCTTGTGAATGGTCGAAAAGAAAGTGGATCATCTTCTATTTTATAAATATCATGTTCAATGAGTGTATCACCTATACTTTACATATCTAAAGGATCAAATTGTGGTGGTAGCATGTAAGATGAATTAGAAAAAGAATAATGCGCACCAACATATGCGAATATATCCGGACTCCAAGATGTAGAAATAATTTGAAACGAGAGAATGAAATGGTTCTCTTGAACTATCATAGTTATGATTAAGGATAATTTCAAGAGATCCCTCTCAACTTACTACATCATCTCCATTATGTTTAGGTAATGAGCAATAAAACATTAAATTAGGATTCACCTCTTGCATGTTGGACAAGTCAACATATCCATGAGCAACTTTAGTGGAAGCATCTAGTCTTTCTTGAATTGTAATTTGTCAACCCTTTCAAACAAAGAAAAATCAAACCAAACTTGTTTTAATTGATTAATGACCAAAAAATATCATTAAATGAAAAAAATAAAAGATAAATAAAATAGTAATAACTACTGTGTGATTCTCGACCAAAAGAAGGAAAACTACAATGATTTCTGAAGTTCAAAATATATTTGATAATCTATTTATGAATCAAATCAATAAATAAACCATGAAATAGGATAAAATATAAAAAAAAATTACAGTATAAGTGTCAATTCAATTTAAAGAAAATGGCATCTTTTACAATCAAAATACCATAATCAAATCACAAGGACTTGAATTTAAATAATGCCCAAATCAGTATAATCCTTATGATTCAAATCATTTAAGGATAACATGATCTATATAAACAACTAAAAATGAATTAACAATATCAAAAGGAAATGCAATAATGCCTACTATATATCCATGGAATCAAATCATAGAACAAGAGTAAGCAACCTTTAAGAAACTTTTAGAAATAAAATTACGAAAATATTAAAGAAGACAATAACGAAACAACCATGGAATCAAAAGTTATAAGTCTATATTAATCGAATCAAATCAGAACAAAAACTTATAAAAGTCTCCACAGTCACTACCTGTGCAATATTTCTTCCCTTATTTTCCTTCCTACGTGTGTGCATTATCCTATCCTACATATTTATCCCCTTTCTCCATTGAACAAAGATTTGATATAATCAAAATTACCAGGGTGTTTTACATCCAATCCCCTTCAAATATCAAATGTAAAAGTTAAGAATTGATAGTAATATATCATTGTGATCTAATGTACAAAATATTGATCCCAAAATCATATTATTGGCATCAAAAGTAATTAGGTCAATCACTCTACGGGTTGAGTGTAAGCACCCGCAACCCAAAATTTGTCTCTAGAAGTATTAGAAATCATAGAGTTTAACAAATAGAATACTTTATTAATTTAGACCTAAGCCTACACACTCCTGCTCACTAGAAATACGTCACAATGTGTCCCATTATATAAATATGGGATCACTAGACTCGATGGACATAACAACATGGAAGATACAAACTCTAACTCAGCTACAGCTCAGTTACATTAGAAAACAATAACTTCCAGAACAACATCTCATAACTCACATAGATCGAGATCATTTCCTCACAACTAAGATGACAACTCAGCAAACCTATCACATTTCTAGAACCTTCCATGCCTACATTATTCTAACACCCCCCCTAATGGATAAATGGATTTGCTATGTCATAAATAACAATGCCTACTAGTCTAAGTCTCAGCTAGGCTTACAAATATCACTCAAACATTTCACTTTGACTTTCTTTGCTTCAACATATTGATGAAATTTCTTCTTGGACTTGCTTCTCTAAACTCTGACGCTTTCAACTTGTTTAGTCTTTGATCCGAATTGGATCCTTGAAAATTATCAAAGTTCTATGACTGTTTCAAATTATGTCAGACTCCAAAATCTTGTGAACATTGAGCTATCAGGAAGGACCTCTCGACAGTGGCAGTTGTAGCTAGCACTGAACAATGAGGACCCTTGGTCAAAGCGCGCTGACCGTTGGCCCATGGAGACCGTGCAGTGTCACGAGTTAGCAATTGGGGAGTCCATATCAGAAAACAGTCGCAAGATAAAAACCTCAGAGAAGGAAAAGCCTCGGCACCTGGTCATGTGAAAAAAAGGGAAAACCGTGCAAAAATACCCAAACCATCAGAAGGCGGGTCCCGCGCCCAAAACTGGTGGGATATCGCAAGCACTTTAAGCGGTAAGCGGGTTTGGCAGGGGACCGTGCGATGCCATACACTGAATGACGCGTGTCCGACGGATGAGAGAGAAAACCGCTCTCATCGCAGGGTAACGGTCAAGCAGCTCACCCGTTCGATAAAAGTGATGACCGTAGGATCTGGAGGCCCCAGATCAATGGCAAAGAATCCACCCGATGGAGGACCGGATTTAGCAGAAGAATAGGCTGAGGCATATGAAATTTGGGGTCCGACATGACCACTGAGCTGGCAGATGAATCATTTCATAGAATAACCGAAAAAATGATTGTTCGAGGAAGAGCTGGTGCTCAGTTCATGAGGGGACAAGTGGCTACCTATCTGTGAAATTTTATGCAGTGGCGATGACACAGAAGCAGGGAATTCCAGCGGACAGAGGAAGGTGATCCGAAGAGCCGGAAGAGGAAGCAAACAGTCACGAGATAGATTGGCTTTAAGCCATGAACAGACAAAGAGCAGAGGTAAGACAGAATAGAGAGTGAAGTAAGAAGCAGAGAACAGAGAAGTCGAGATGACCTACAAAGCTAAGGCAACCTCGAGCAGATAGAACCGAGAAGGCTTGAGAGGTTCAAGCAATCCCTGTCAGGATATCTGTCGGGAAATGAGTACCAAATTGGACTCATCCCATTAAGACCAGTTGAGGTCAAGACTTGGTAAGGGGGAGTCTGTGTACTCTAGTGGCTTGGGCAATCCAGGTACCACCCTACTAAGCATAATCTATTACAGGAGACTCAAATTGAGATCCTCATTGTAAAAACTCAAGTTAAAGACACAATAAAAAAAGGCCACCACTGAAAGCTGGACCAGGAGATGTAGCCCAAGAGGATAGGGTGAACTCCTTATTAAATTGTTGTGTTTTTCATTTTCTTGTTGTGTTTCTCTTACTATTTTCCAATTGCCTATGTATTTCACAATCTTATCGATCTGTTGCTTAAAATAACATAGGCATATCCCAAGTACATTAATTAACTGAGATCATTCATAAGTGATTTTCAGATCAAGTGGTATCAGAGCTATAGGTTGTTAAGGTTAGACAAGCTTGTGCTGGATTTAGCTGTTGAATGCTAACTAGATCAAAGCTAAAATTAGGAAAAGGAGAGTTGGTCGAAACTAATCCTAAAATTGGAAGAGTCAATCCTCAAAAGACAATGTCAGAGGAAGGTTCTATGGGACGAGACCCTCAATTTATAGATAGTTTCCTGGCCACAAGGTCCATGGTAGAGTAAATGTATAAGGACTTTAGAAAACATAAGGATGAAGATTCATCAGGCTCCAAACATGATAAATGAGAAGAAGAGTCTCTCCTTTGTGACCACTCAAAAGGCAAAGGGAAAGAAGAAAACTTTCTCACTGCTCCTAATAGCCCTGAACATAAAAAGAAGACATATTTGATTAAACTAGATGTTAAATTTGATTTACCAATGTATGATGGAGAGTTGAATGCAGAAAAGCTAGACAAATGGATTAGGCAAATTGATGTTTATTGCAGAGTGCAGAGTATCGATTCAGACAAGAGCAAGATTCAACTGGCCAACTTATGCCTTGGAGGCACTGCCTTGGTTTGGTGGGAAGGCAGGACCCAAGCTAACATGAAGAGACATGATAAGACTCTTTCTGTCTAGAGTGAATTTGTTTCTGCAATCAAAAAGCAGTTCTATCCACTGGCCTACATGCAGCAAGCCATGATGAGATGGCAAACTCTTCGACAATTGAAAGGGAAAAGTGTACAAGGTTACACCCAAGAATTTAGGAAGAGAGGTTTGATTCTAGGAATCTCATTAGACTCACATGAGACTCTGTTGAAGTACATCGGTGGTCTACACAGCTACATGAGGCACACTATCCTCATGTTTAATCCCACTAGTATAGATGAGGTATCTGTTCAAGCTACGCATTTAGAAGCTAGAGCAAAGAATGGAAACCCAGAAGTTGGGGGATCATCCCAACCCACTGCAAGCAAGAATAAGGCAAAAAGAAAACAGAAATGGAAAGCAAGGAAGGCCAACACTGCATAGAAAAGCAAGTCTTCATGCACTCACTATATGAAGGATAGGCATGATGATGAGCACTGTTGGATTTTCCATCCAGAGCTGAGACCTAAGAAGTTTGAGGGAAATAAGAAGAAGACTGCTGCAGCTATTCAGAAAGATTTGGGGTCGAACTCATGAGATGAAACAACCATTGCAGTCACAGGTATAAAAAGTAAGAATTTAGAAGCATCTACTGGTAAGTTGGAAATAATACTGAGAGGGGGGGGGTGAATTAGTATTAGGAAATCACTAACTTTTTCATTTTCATACTCAGATACATATACGCTACTTCAGTTAAGGGAACCCACATGTACACACAACTGTGTTTAATGCAACTAGCGTATATCCAGTAAACTTATGATTCAATTAATCCATTATATGTTGATCTTTAATCAGTGCATCAGAACTTCATTAACCATATGAATAGTAAACAAGTGCAGTAAAACAGAACAGATCATCACACATAAGAAACACACATGAACACCATGATATAAGGTGGAAACCCAATGCGGGACAAAAACCACTTGTTGTTTTTTCCTTTAATATAAGAAAAACCTATTTACAATCTTGTACTAGCACAGACTCATACCAGTACGCAATCACCCACCCGCAAAAGGCTACAACCTTCTCTCATTCTCCAGTTTCTATTGGAAGGGAGCTACAACCCCGTTATCTCTTGTACTATCCGATCTATTTACTAGTATGTAGGCGCCAGCCTACTGAAGGCTCCAACCTTCAATCGTTTTCCAGCTACTACTGGAAGGGAGCTCCAACCCCCTAGCTCTTGTACTGGCTGATATGTTTACCAGTATGTTGACACTAGCCTACAGAAGGCTATGATCTTCTCTCTTCCTCTAGGGACCACGTTTCATAAATTTTCATACTGGATACTCCTGAAGCACAACACCATAATCTAAAGGCCACGTTTCATCCAATTTTCATACTGGACCCATAAACAACATTGAAGCACAAAATCAATCACCATTGCAATACAACCATCAACTACACTTGCATCATTCATTTTTGAATCACCCAACACTGAATCACTGAAACCCTGTCAACAAAACATAGTCACCAAGAACACAGAGCAGAACACAGAACTTTGCAACAATAACCAAATCCAACTGCAACTTAAAATATCATATCTCATAATGTATATGCTACTATGATGAACCAAACCGGCGTATATACGCGCTTTTACGAAATCCAACCCACGTACAGATCTGCAAATATTTAGTCATAACTTTGCAGTTGTTCCAGACATCAGATCATTACATTCATACAATAAAACATGCGTCAATAATTCAGATCTAGTCTATCCATGATCAAACCACATATGATAATACATTCCAAGCCTTATGATCCTATCCATCATCCATCATCAACCGCATAGGTGCATCCTTGATTCAGATCAAGCAAAGCATCACAAACCCATTACCTGCATACTAGATCTCACACTTCATCAGATATTCAATCCTTGCACACTTGCCCCTCTTGGCCTAATGATCTTCTCCTTATATAGGTTTAGGCCTCTCTCAACACCATGGTCCAAACCACATAGAACCAATACCTTGGACCCAATACCTGGGGTCAACACTTTGGACCAGATACCATGGACCAAATACCACAGACCAAAACTTAGATTCCCAACATGTACGTGCCTTTCCTTCTGTGAAACTATGTGTGTACGTATACACACCTTTTGTTCCACTAACCCGTGTGTATACACATTTTCATCAAGGTTAACCTGCGTATACCTCTATTTGATCATTAATTCTTTGCTCTTGCCCTGTTGCACTATGATCTGTCATCAGAGTGAGTTTCCATCAAGGGCAACACCTGTATCATACCTCTGAGTGAGTTGCCATCAAGGACAACACCTGTATCATAATGCCAACAATCTCCCCCTTTGGACTTGATGGCAACAACCACACCAAATCACTCTCCCCCTTTGATATCAAGGGCAAAGGGCATACCAAGATATTCTCTTCCTTGATATACATTCTATTGTCCATACTCCCCCTAAATACTTGCTGAAATCTCTGATTGAGCTCCCCCTTTGTACATGCAAAGATGTACCAATCCGTCCATGCTCCCCCTGAGCACATGCAAGGTCTGTAAAAGCATAACATGACTCTATACATATATTGCCAATGACCTTCCTAAAGACTCATACATACATCAATCTCCCAACCAAGTGGGGATACACCATTTTTTACTCATCCACCCAACCAAGTGGGGATATACCAAAAGTTTATACTTGACTCAAAAATAGGAAACATTACATCATCCATCCCATACATAGTGAGGCTACAAATCAAAGACCAACAATCTAATGAAGACCATGATAGTCATTAGCAACTATCATACACCATATATGATTTGCACCATAAGCATCAACATCCAACCCTGTAACCTGCAATACCATTCTTTTGACCAACCATCAAGATGTATCATTTAGCCACATAAGCATCATCACCAAAGACTTATAACCGTAATGCCAACAATGCATTATTTGAAGTATATGCTCCCCCTAAACCTGTGTCATGCCATCATCAACCAGTGACTGAACCATATCAGACATTTGTACTGCTGCTTTTCTTCAGAACATCATATACGCGATTGTGTAGTGTCTAACTCGCGTATATACGTGAATTTTCTTCATGAAACCTACGTATGACATTTAGAACATTGATGTTCCACACTTTCAGCTTCCTCTGAGTTTGTGATGCTTGTATATTTTGTTATGCCACATCTTTCTGGTTGTACTTCTTTTTTCTTCCATATCTTCAACTATGATGATGTTTTCTCCTTTTCATATGGTGCCCAAAATCTTCTCCTGCATTCCTTTTCTGTATGTCCAAGCTTGTTACATGCATAACATCTTACATGTTTCATATTCCTCCTATAGTAGTCAATGGCTTTGTGACCAAACATATTGCAAGCAAAACAATATCCCTTGAAGCACCTGGAACATGATGATCTTTCTGTGTGACGTTCTTGAACCATTGTACTTCTGCATCTGACTGCAACATGTCCAAGATTATGACATACACAACATTCAACATTATTCATCGGAGGAAATAATCATCTATCACCTCCACAGTTAGGAGCAAAATATTTTCTTTGAGGAATTTCTTTCCTTGGCTGTTGATGGGGTTGTCCTCTCATCTCCTTATTGAGCATTTCAGATTTCTCATTAGAGTTCCTTGCCTCACATTGTGAGCTAGATTCACCTTCAACATATTCATAAAAACCAAGACCAGTTTTGATAGCAGACGACCTTTGACTACTAAGAATATCATCCAAAATCTTAGTATTGTCTTGAAATCGTAATAGTTTACCCTTTTCTTCTAATTTACCTTTCAAGATATTTACCTCAACTTGATGTTGTTCTTCCTTTTCCAGAAATTGCTTCTTCAAAATTTCTTCAGACTTTCTTCCTTCTTCAACTTGTTGCCTTAGTTTGAGAATCTATTTTTCTTGTTCTTCATTCAGCTCCTGCAACATTTGATGAACTCTAAAGGCACATTCTAGCTGAGCTTTTAAGCTGATAATTTCTTCTTTGAGGGCACCCGCCCTTTTTCTAAGTAGATATTTTTTATCTATGATTTTATCTGATACTTCATTTGCTTGTTCATCTTCAATCTGAGGTGATTCAGAATCTGAATACTTGCTTCCACTCAACGGCAGGCTGTCATTGTTCCCTTGAGCTATCTTCTTCTTTTGACATGCTTTCTTCCCATTGTTCTACGGATCTCCTTCAAGCGATCAAGCTTCTACCAAAGGACCTGCTCTGATACCAATTGTTGGAAATAATACTGAGAGGGGGGGGTGAATCAGTATTAGCAAATCACTAACTTTTTCATTTTTATACTTAGATACATATACACTACTTCAATTAAGGGAACCGCATGTACATGCAACTATGTTTAATGCAACTAGCGTATATCCAGTAAACTTATGATTCAGTTAATCCATTATATGTTGATCTTTAATCAATGCATCAGAACTTCATTAACCATATGAACAGTAAACAGGTGTAGTAAAATAGAACAGATCATCACACATAAGAAACACACATGAACACCATGATATAAGGTGGAAACCAAATGCGAGACAAAAACCACCTACTGTTGTTTCCTTTAATATATATAAAAAAAAAAAAAAAATTGTTTACAATCTTTTCTGGCACAGACTCATACTAGTACGCAAGCACCCACCCATAGAAGGCTACAACCTTCTCTCATTCTCCAATTTCTACTAGAAGGGAGCTACAACCCCCTTAGCTCTTGTACTAGCTGATCCGTTTACTATTACTTAGGCCCTGGCCTACTGAAGGCTCCAACCTTCACTCATTTTCTAGCTACTACTGGAAGGGAGCTCCAACCCCTTGGCTCTTGTACTGGCTAATATGTCTACCAGTATGTAGGCACGGCCTACAGAAGGCTATGATCTTCTCTCTTCCTCTAGGCACCACGTTTCATAAATTTTCATACTGGATACTCCTGAAGCACAACACCATAATCTGAAGGCCACATTTCATCCAATTTTCATACTGGTCCCATAAACAACATTGAAGCACAAAATCAATCACCACTGCAATACAACCATCAACTACACTTGCATCATTCATTTCTGAATCACCCAACACTGAAACCCTGTCAACAAAACATAGTCACCAAGAACATAGAGCGAGACACAAAACTTTGCAACAATAACTAGATCCAACTGCAACTTCAAATATCGTATCTCATAATGCATAGGCTACTATGATGAACCAAACCGATGTATATACGTGCTTTTACCAAATCCAACCCCCGTACATATTTGCAGATATTTACTCATAACTTTGCAGTTGTTCCAGACATCAGATCATAACATTCATACAATAAAACATGCGTCAATAATTCAGATCTAGTCTATCCATGATCAAACCACATAATGATAATACTTTCCAAGCCTTATGATCTTGATCCATCATCCATCATCAACTGCATAGGTGCATCCTTGATTCAGATCAAGCAAAGCATCACAAACCCATTACCTGCATACTAGATTTCACACTTCATCAGGCATTCAATCCTTGCACTCTTTCCCCTCTTGGACTAATGATCTTCTCCTTATATAGGTTTAGGCCTCTCTCAATACCATGGTCCAAACCACGTAGAACCAATACCTTGGAACCAATACCTGGGGTCAACACTTCAAACCAAATACCATGGACCAAATACCACAAACCAAAAACTTAGATTCCCAACATGTACGCGCCTTTCCTTCTGTGAAACTACATTTGTACATATACGCACCTTTTGTCCTACTAACTCGCATGTATATGCATTGTCATCAAGGTTAGCCTGCGTATACCTCTCTCTGATCATTAATTCTTTGCTCTTGCCCTATTGCACTATGGTCTATCATATGAGTGAGTTGCCATCAAGGACAACACCTGTATCATACCTCTGAGTGAGTTGCTATCAAGGACAACACCTGTATCACACCTCTGAGTGAGTTTCCATCAAGGACAACACCTGTATCATAATGCCAACATTCTGCACAATCTACTATTGATGAAGAAAATGAGAGAAAAATACATGAGCTTTTCCATGTTCGAGTTATTTCCAAACATCAAAAGATTGATACTTTGTTTGATAGTGGCTCACAAGTAAATTTTAATTTCTGAAGCAATTGTAAAGAAGTTGGGATTACTTACTACACCTCACAAGAAACCATACCCATTAGGATGCTTAAGTGATAAAGCACACTGACAAGTGACTAGACAATGCAAACTTAAGTTTTCTTTTGGGTCAACATTTGTAGATGAGGTTGAGTTAGACATAATTCCTTTGGATATATGTGGAATTGTTTTAGGAAGTCCTTACTTGTATGACAGAAAAGCTATCTTCTATAGAGCTAAGAACAGGTATCTACTCGTTAAAGATGGAATCGAATACTTTGTAAGAGCTCATAAGCTCAAGAATAATTACACTCTCATAAACTCAGGGCAGATGAAACGAATTATAAATTCATGCAAACAATTTTACTAATGGTTGTAAAGGAAAAGAAACCTGATAAAACCAATGTATTTGAGGGTTGTGATGCTAAACAGCAAGCTGATTTAGAAAAAGTTGTTTCAGACTACGATATCTTGTTTCAAGAACCTAAAGGTCTGCCACCCAAAAAGGAAATAGTGCATGATATTAATTTGAAACAAGACGCTCTGTTGCCTAACATTAGAATGTACAGGTTGTCTGCTTTAGAGAATGCAGAAATGAAGAAGCGGGTGCAGGAGTTGTTCGAGAAGGGGTTCATCAGACCTAGCACATCACCATGTGGATCTCCAATCATTTTGTTGAGAAAGAAAGATAGCTCGTGGAGAATTTGCATTGATTACCGAGCACTAAATAAGATAACAATCAAAAATCGTTATCCCCTTCCTCACATAAATAATCTATTAGATCAATTGAAAGAAGCTATGTATTTTTCCAAGTTAGACTTGCATAGTGGATATCATCAGGTCAGAGTTGCAGAATCAGATGCATGGAAGACTGCTTTCAAAACAAAGCAGGAATTGTATGAGTGGCTAGTAATGCCTTTTGGCTTAACTAATGCTCTTGCTACTTTCATGAGAATAATGAATGATGTACTTAGACCTTTTCGTGATGATTTTTTTATTGTATATCTGGATGACATTCTGATGTTTAGCAAAACATGGGAAGAACATTTAAAGCATGTTAAGCAGGCACTAGATGCTTTGAAAAGAGAAAAACTTTATGTTAAACTCTCAAAATGTGAATTTGGAAAAACATCTCTGAATTATTTGCGACATATAGTAGGGGGTGGTGAATTGAAGATAGATCCCTCTAAGGTAGAAGTCATTATAAACTGGCCTAAACCCAAATCTGCTACAAAAGTTAGGAGCTTCTTAGGAGCAGCACAATATTGGGGAAAGTTCATTTCTAGCTTTTCCTTAATTGCAACTCCCTTACATGCTTTATGTTGGGTGTGGAGCCTGATTATCTTCTATAGTACCGGCATATTGGACCCCAGTTCAAAATGGGGCGGCAATGCCGCCCGTAAAATAATCGCTACCGTGGGGGGTCCAGGGGGGGCGGCAGCGACTTTTGGGAGCCCCCCCCTGGCGGGGGGTTTCGAGGGCAGCGCCCCCGAAGCTAAAAACAGCTGTAAAATTGCCTTGTAAAAGTATAGTAATTTCTAGTCAATCTGGGCCATTCATTAGGCAGATGATCTGACGGTAGAACTTATGTTTAGTTTAGGGTTTTTTTCCCTAGAAGGAAACCCCTCTCTTTATATGAGGGCATTGTATTTGAGGCTGTGAGATAGATGTGTATTCGGTGAGCGAGAAACATAGAGGTGAGACTGTGAGAGAAAACAGAGGATATTACAGCGGTTTTGTTGTAGGTTGTATCTCTTCATTTTGCTGGATAATAGAAAGGAAGGACTGGCTGTTCGGGGTGGACGTAGCCCAAACTGGGTGAACCACGTATATCTGTGTCTTTCTTGTTTTGTGCGTTTTCTGTGTTTATATTTCTGCAATATTTTATGTGTTCCATTGTTCCGTAATATATAATTTTCTAACACTTTAACAGGATTGAACAAGGTGTTTTAGTGGGGAGGAAAACAGCAGAAAGCCTTCGACACCTTGAAACAAAAGATTAGTACAGCACCAGTACTAGCACTGCTAGATCTTCAAAGACCATTTGAGATCCAAATGGATGCCAATGACTATGTCATGGGAGCAGTGTTGATACAGCACGGTAAACCCATATGTTATCATTCTGATACATTTAATTTTGCAGTAGTTAACTATCCCACATATGATAAAGAGTTGTATGCATTAGTACAGAGTGTGAAAAAGTGGAAACATTACTTAATTGGCAAAGAAACAGTTATACATACTGATCATCAACCACTTCAATATATACACTCCCAAACTAAGTTGCAGCAATCAAAACATTATAGATGGATGGGTTTTCTACAACATTTTCATTTAGTTATCCGATATAAAAAGTGAATACACAATAAAGTTGTAGATATTTTATCTAGACCCATTATAAATGCATCGACTATACTAAGCATAATTTTTTGTTACATGAGAGCTACATTGAACAATATGCTCAAGATATAGACTTTAAAGATGTATATGCAACTTTAAGTCAAGGCAAACAAGTAGAAGAATTGGATTATCATATTAAGAACCAACTCCTATATCACTGTGGGAAGCGATGCATTCCACAAACTAAAAGAGTAAAGATGATTCGAGAAGCACACACTTCTCTAATATCAGGTCACTTTGGGGTAAGTAAAACAGTTGCACAGCCACAAATATTTTGTTATTGGCTAAAAATGAACGAGATAGTTTCTAGATATGTAAGAGGGTGTACTATGTGTGCTAAAAGCAAGCCCAACAATAGAAAACTAGGCTTGTACACTCCATTACCAATTCCTTCTCATCCTTGGGAAAGTGTTTCCATGGACTTTGTTGGAGGACTGCCTAAATCTAGGAAAGGTCATGATTGTCTGTATGTTGTTGTGGATAGGTTCAACAAAATTTGTATTTGATACCTTGTAATAAACAAATTACAGCTGAACAAACTACAAAACTGTTCTTTCAACATGTATGGGTTAATTTTGGATTACCCACCTCCATTATATCTTATCGAGACACCCGATTTGTGGGAAAATTTTGGTCAAGTCTGTGGGAACTAATGGACACCAAACTGAAGAAAAGCTTAGCTTCCCATCCACAAACCGATGGCCAGACAGAAGTAGTCAACAAGACAGTGATCCAGTTACTCAAGGGATATTGCAACAAGCATCCTAAGCTTTGGGATGAACATTTGTGTTATGTGCAGCATGCTTACAACTGAGCCAAACATTCTTCCACACAAAGATCTCCTTTTGAGACATGTTTTGGTTTCACACCAAGGTCTCCCTTGGATTTTGTCTTTGGTAAAGACACGATAGTTGAGGGACACGGCGATGTGGACCAGGCAACTAGGTTCATTGAACAAATCCAAGAGATCCATCAGGCAGTCCAGGAACAGCTGGAAAAGAGCCAGGCCAAATACAAGGCAAGGCATGACAAGCATCGGATGGAGCATAGTTTCCAAGTTGGTGATCAAGTTTGGCTATATATCAGCAAGGATGGGATGCAAGGTGAAGGTAAAAAGTTGAAACCAATAAGATATGGACCTTTCAAGATCCTTGAGAAAATTGGTGAGAATGCTTTTCGCCTTGATTTGCCAACTTATATGCACATCTACTCAGTCATCAATGCAGATAGCTTGAGACTATTTGAACCTTTGTTAATTGAAGATCCTGAAGAAGAGATTCAATTGCCTTCTATTGATGACCTGCTACCTGAATATCTTAATGAATTTCGGGAAGACATAGTTCTAGACGGGAAGGTGAGAATGACGTGCAGGGGGAGATGTTGAGTACCTCAGAATTGAGCTCAGGGGTTCAAAGCCAAGCAGTGCAAAATGGATAGAGATTGGACAGGTGAGAAATTTGTATCCTCACTTAGTCGATGCTTGAAAACCAACTTTTGGTGGTCCAAAAGATTTTTTCAATGGGAAGGCCATGATCCGAATTGGATCCTTGAAAATTATCAGAGTTCTATGCCTGTTTCAAATTATGTCAGACTCCAAAATCTTGTGAACAATGAGCTATCAGGAAGGACCTCTAGACAGTGGCAGTTGTAGCCTACATGGAACAATGAGGACCCTCGGTCAAAGCGCGCTGACCGTTGGCCCATGGAGATCATGCAGTGGCACAAATTAGCAATTGGGGAGTTCAAATCATAAAACAGAAGCCATTTCGAATATCGAGGATAAAAACCTCAGAGAAGGAAAATCCCTAGCACTTGGTCATGTGAAAAGCAGGGAAAACCATGCGGAAATACCCAAACTATCAGAAGGCAGGTCTCGCGCCCAAAACCGACAGGATATTGCAAGAACTTTAAGCAATAAGCAGGTTTGGCAGGGGACCGTGCGATGCCATACACTGAATGATGCATGTCCGGCGGATGAGAGAGAAAACCACTCTCATCACAGGGTAACAGTCGAGCAGCTCACCCATGCGATAAAAGTGATGACCATAGGATCTGGAGGCCCTAGATCAACGGCAAAGAATCCACCCGATGGAGGACCAAATTCGGCGGAAGAATAGGCTGAGGCATATGAAATTTGGGGTCTGACATGACTGTTGAGCTGGCAGATGAATCATTTCATAGAATAACCGAAATAATGGTCGTTCAAGGAAGAGCTGGCACTTAGTTCGTAAGGGGACAAGTGGCTACCTCTTTGTGAAACATTACACAGTGGCGATGACACAGAAGCAGGGAATTCCGGTGGTCAGAGGTAGGTGATCCGAAGAACTAGAAGAGGAAGTGAACAGTCATGGGATAGATTAGCTTTAAGCCACGAATAGACAAAGAGCAGAGGGGAGACAGAATAAAAAATGAAGCAAGAAGCCAAGAACAGAGAAGTCGAGCTGACCTACAGAGCTAAGGCAGCCTCGAGCAGACAGAATCGAGAAGGCTTGAGAGGTTCAAGCAATCCCTATGAGGATATATGATGGGAACTGAGTACCAAATTGGACTCATCCCATTAAGACTAGTTGAGGTCAAGACTTGGTAAGGGGGAGTCTGTGTACTCTAGTGGCTTGGGGAATCCAAGTACCACCCTACTAAGCATCAACTATTACAGGAGACTCAAATTGAGCTCCTCATTGTAAAAATTCTGCTTAAAGACATAATAAAAAAAAGGCCACCACTGAAAGTTGTACCAAGAGATGTAGCCGGAGAGGATTGGGTGAACTCCTTATTAAATTGTTGTGTTTTGCATTTTCTTTTGTGTTTCTCTTACTGTTTTCTAATTGCATGTGTATTTCGCAATCTTATCGATCTGTTGCTTAAAATAACATAGGCATATCCCAACACATGTGATCCAGGTGGATCTTGGTGGCCACCTGCCAAGTCCACCTGGACCCCCACCATTGTTTCTCTCAGCATTTTCAGTTTCCTTAATTGTAGCACAACTTACTATTTTTAGCAGTTTTTCGGGTCCTGAACTTCCGGAGCCGTTTTGAGGCCCTAAATGACGTTTTTTTGGGAAATCTACTGCCATCGATTTTTCTAATAAAAATCATCTTTTTCGTCGTAGTCCTCGGAGAGATCTTTCCAACGGGCTATCATGCACGTCAAACGGAGATAATACGACCAATTCGCGACCCCGGGAAGTTGGCTGTCCAACTCACCCCAAAACGGGGCCCACAATTTGGTGTTTCATCTTCTAGGGTTAGGTTTTGGAATGTGAAGGATTTTCCATTGTTTCTCAATAATAAATAGACCTTCGAGCCTCATTGTAAACACAGTTCGGAATAGTTCAGAGGCATGTAGCTGACACATCTCTTCTCAGAGATAAACTACCATCGCCCTAGCTGGGTTATTTCTATTTCCATTTGTAAGCATATTTCAGTATTTTCCATTAATGAAATGAAGTATTATTTCCGCTGCATATCTGTCTTTATGGTTATCTCTATATTTTATTGCGTTCCTATTTAAATCTGGATCAGTGGTATCGGAGCGGTCTGCTTTTTCTCTGTTTTTCTTTGCATGTCCCCAACGAGGTCGGGATATAAGGAGTTAGGGCTTGAACTGGTTGAACCTTTGCAAGACCAGCCTCGCAGATCCCGACGGCCTCTTATGGCGGATGAGAAGAAAGATGAGGGGGCAGGAGATCCTATCAAAGTATTGCTCGAAGAAGCCCTTGAGCGACAATGGAACGCGATGATGGACAGTTTTTCCCAAATCCTTCAGCGGCTACCCAGAAGCGACGCATCGGCTTCTAGCAGCTACTCTGGAAATGCTACGCCCTTTAAGGTACAAGTTAATTTTGAAATCCCCATATTTGAGGGTCAAATAGACGCAGATGCTGTAGATAAATGGTTAAATCTGCTGGAGGGTTATTTTTCTGTTCATGAATTTTCAAGTTGGGAAAAGATTGTTTTCGCTCTTCTCAAAGCATCCCCCCACGTCAAGGACTGGTGGGAAACCTACTGCGAGAAGAAGGATGAAAATACTGGCTCACTATTTTCAGCTGCACCCACCTGGAATTCATTCCGGGATGCCATCAAGGAGCAGTACTACCCTGTCGGAAGCTATGAGGATGAATACATAAAATGGACCACGTTGCAGCAGGGAAGGGACCAAGATGTGCCAGAGTTCACCAATATTTTCCATACCCTTCGCACAAAGCTGGGTATCAAGGATACGGAGCAGCATTTGATACTCAAATACCACGGCTGCCTGCACAAGTACATCCAGGAAGAAATACAATTCCTAAACATCTCCTCGCTCGGCACAACGTATCGATATGCCATCAAGGTCGAGCAGAAGTTTAAACAAAAGAAGCGAGACTTTGGATCTACGAATCTGAAGCAAGGGAAAGGTGCCCTTAAAACACAAAACAAAGGACAAAGCCAAGGCAGAGTAGCCCAAGACAACCCGCCAAAGCTGCAGGCAAAGAACAGCGCTGCGAAGACGAAAAAGGACACGGGAAAATGGTGTGAGTTCCATAAGAGCTCCACTGACAGCACCAGTGAGTGTCCAGCCATGCAGTCACTGGTGGCTGAACTAAAGGTTCCAGAATTAGATGCATGTTCCGACTCTGAGTCAGAACCCGACAAGGGGAATGACAAAGGGAAGCATATCATGACGTGGATCCCAACGCCACTGTTGCTACCGCAAAGATCCAGAAAAATGAACCCGAAGATCTAGAAGAGGAGGAGCATCTCTTCCACTCCCAAGTGTGGGTAAAGGGCTCCCCGCTATAGTTCATTGTCGATAGCGGGAGCCAAAAGAACCTCATTTCGGCAGAGGTCGTGAAGCGGTTGGCCTTGCTGACCACAACACATCCACAACCATACACCATCGGGTGGCTTCACCAAGGATGGGATCTTCGCGTGAGCCAACAGTGTCGCCTTCTGTACAACATCAAGCCCTTCACGGATGAGGTATTGTGTGACATTGCTCCCCTTGAAGTTTGTGATTTGTTATTAGGACAACCATACTTGTGGAAGCGACATGCTGTGTATGAATCAAGGCCCCGTGCTATTATTGTTACATTGGGAAATAAGTTGTACAGGATACCAGAGGTAGCACCACCTACCGCTATCTCTTTGATTACTGCAAAACAATGCAGTAAGCTCATTTCCAAGACTGGGAAATTTGTTTTCTTGATGATACGCCCGCAAGGAAAGAATAAGACAGTAGCCATGGCTTCCAGACAAGACCCCTCCGCACGAAAACTACAGATGGATAAGGTCATGAAGGAGTACGAGGACATCTTCACCTCCCCCGCAGGGGTTCCTCTGCACTGTCAAGTCAAGCACTCCATCGATCTGACCCCAGGTGCGCCGCTACCCAATGGACCAATTTATCGGCACTCCATTCTGGAGAACTATGAAATCAAGAGGAAGATTCAGGAGCTATTGCAGAAAGGTCACATCCGTCCGAGTTCATCACCTTGTGGGAGCCCGATCATGTTGGTACAGAAGAAGGATGGGACTTGGAGACTCTGTATTGACTATCGGGTGCTGAACAAGATCACTGTCCGTAATAAGTACCCAATCCCGTGGATTGATGACCTCTTGGACCAACTAAAGGGGGCAAAATATTTCAGCAAGATCGATCTAAAGTCAAGATATCACCAGGTACCAATCGAATCCTCTGATGTGTGGAAGATTGCCTTCAAAGCCAAGGAGGGCCTCTTCGAATGGTTGGTTATGCCTTGCGGATTGACGAATGCTCCTGCAACCTTCATGAGGCTAATGGATGACATCTTGTGGCCATTCACCAACTCATTTGTAGTGGTATACTTGGATGACATTCTGATCTTCAGCCAGAGTTGGGAAGAGCACCTCCACCACATCCGACAGGTTCTTCAAATACTGCGGCAACACAAGCTATGTGCCAATTTGGAGAAATGCACTTTTGGCATGACCCAGGTTCAGTATCTAGGATACATTATTGATGAACAGGGGGTGCATGTAGATCCGGCCAAGATCCAAGTCATTTGAGATTGGCCATCTCCAACCACTCTGATGGAGCTCCGCAGCTTTCTAGGTCTTGCCAACTTCTACCGCAGGTTCGTGTTGGGGTTTTCTCATATCACTTGGCCCTTGAGTCAAGTCACCAAGGGAGGAGCGAAAGCGAAATTCTTCTGGTCTGCATCTCAACAGAAGGCATTCAGAGAGTTGAAAGATCGCCTTTGTACGGCACCGATGCTCGCGTTACTTGATTTACAACAACCATTTGAGGTCGAGACAGATGCCTCTGACTATGCTATTGGGGCAGTCCTTACTCAACACGGGCATCCAGTGGCATATCACAGTGAAACACTTTCAAACATAGTCCGGAAGTATCCCACTTATGATAAAGAGATGTATTCTATTGTGCAGGCCTGCCGATAATGGAAGCATTACATTTTGGGGAAGGAAACGATCATCCACAAAGACCACCGACCCCTGCAGTTCATACAGACCCAAGGGAAATTGCAGAATGATCGCCATCAGAAGTGGTCTACATATCTGCAATAGTTCCATTTGAATATCAAGTATAAGAAGGGCAGCACCAATAATGTTGCAGATTGCCTCAGTCGACCACCAATCATGGCGTTAACCACCGTGCTTAACTCTTGTGGGCACGAGACTTCTGATTGGCCACTTCTCTACAAAAGTGACCCAGAATTTGGCCACACATACCAGACACTCTTGGGGGGTCGGCAGGTTCCAGATTTTCATCTCCAAGATGCCCTGTTATGCCACCTGGGTCACCTTTGTGTTCCTTCAAGCGAGCATGCCAAGATGATTTGGGAAGCACACTACAGTTGGGCTGCTGGGCATTTCGGGGTCGAGAAAACGATGGCAGTATTGCAAAAGTATTTCTATTGTCCAAATCTTCGACAAGATGTCGGGAAATACGTCAGATCATGTACTGCCTGTGCCATTGCCAAACCAACCATCAAGAAGCAAGGCCTCTATACCCCGTTGCCTACCCCTAGTCGACCTTGGGAATCCATCTCCATGGATTACATGTCAGGCCTTCCTTCCACTAAGCATGGAAATGATTGTGTTTTTGTGGTCGTCGACAGGTTCTCGAAGATGGCCATTATGGCGGCTTGCAAGAAGAATATCACAGCAGAAGCCACTGCTAAACTCTTCTTTGAACGAGTTTGGGTGCACTTTTGGATCCCACAGTCTATCATCTCAGATCGGGATAGTCGGTTCCTCAGTACATTTTGGTCCAGTCTCTGGTAAATGCTAGACACCAAACTCACTAAGTCCACAGCCTTCCATCCTCAAACTGATGGCCAGACAGAGGTTGTCAATCGGATGATTGTACACATTCTGCGCATGTACAACTCAAAGCATCCACGCACATGGGACGAGAGCCTCCCCTATGTTCAGCACAGCTACAACAGAGCTCTTCATAGCTCGACAGGCCACAGCCCTTTTCAGGTGGGCCTGAGATTCCAGCCACTATGCCCCATTGATGTGGCCATGCCACTTGTAGCTACTCACACAGATTCAGCTCATGTCCAGTCCGAAACAGATAAGGCAACCAGCTTCATTGAGCACATCCAACATATTTGCCAGCAGGTCCATGACATTCTGGAAAAATCAAATGCCAAGTACAAGCAGTGACATGATCAACATCGGGTGCCACACAAGTTTCAAGTGGGCGACAAAGTCTGGTTGCATTTGCAAAAGGAACGCCTTACTGGAGCCTATCGGAAACTGAGACCACTCCGATATGGTCCTTACACCATTATTAAGGCCGTGGGAGACAATGCATTTGAGCTCAGCATTCCCCCATTCCTTGGCCTACACCCATTGTTCAATGTGGACCGCCTTCGGCCATACTTTCCACCATTACTAGACACATCCGACATTGCAGAACAGCTTACACCCACATAATTAAATGCAGATTGCATGGAACAAGTTGCAACTGATCGGATCATGGACACACAGGTCAAGAACACTCGCCAACAGAATATCCAACTGTATCGAGTTGTCAAAGCAAGCCAACTCCTTCACCAGGGCAAGTGGTTCACCAGGGACCAAGTTCAGCAAAAGTTTCCTCATCTCATGGAGGAACTCAACGCAATGGGGACCATTGCTTTCTAAGGGGGGAGGAATGATCCAGGTGGATCTTGGTGGCCACCTGCCAAGTCCACCTAGACCCCCACCATTGTTTCTCTCAGCATTTTCAGTTTCCTTAATTGTAGCACAACTTACTATTTTTAGCAGTTTTTCGGGTCCTGAACTTCCGGAGCCGTTTTGAGACCCTAAACGACATTTTTTGGGAAATCTACCGCCAGCGAATTTTTTGATAAAAATCGTCTGTTCTGTCATAGTCCTCGGAGAGATCTTTCCAACGGGCTATCATGCGCATCAAACGGAGATAATACGACCAATTCGCGACCCCGAGAAGTTGGTTGTCCAACTCACCCCAAAACGGGGCCCACAATTTGGCGTTTCATCTTCTAGGGTTAGGTTTTGGAATGTGAAGGATTTTCCATTGTTTCTCAATAATAAATAGGCCTTCGAGCCTCATTGTAAACACAGTTCGGAACAGTTCAGAGGCATGTAGCCGACACATCTCTTCTCAGAGATAAACTACCATCGCCCTAGTTGGGTTATTTCTATTTCCATTTGTAAGCATATTTCAGTATTTTCCATTAATGAAATGAAGTATTATTTCCGCTGCATATCTGTCTTTATGGTTATCTCTATATTTTATTGCGTTCCTATTTAAATCCGGATCAACATGAGTCTGTAATACCTACATTAATTAACTGAAATCATTCATAAGTGATTTTCAGATCAGTCTTCTTCCTACTCCAGATCATGAAGTCTGGATATTGATTCTTATTGTAACTGGGATGATGCCAGTCCGTTACAACTCCTTTTTCAACAAGTTCATTTTCATCATCAATCGTCACCTGTTTACTTGACTGTTGCCTCATTAGTGCATAGTAATATCTTATTTCCTCTGGGATCCAATATATTAAAATACCATGAACTTCTTCAAATGTAACCACCACTACTCCATTTCTATGTCATCTAAATTATTTATTGATTCACCATTTTTCTCATTTTCAAGTGGCTTTACCATTCCAACAGCTGCTTTGAGACCTACATCAATTTGTTCAAAAGGCTTCTCAAACCATTCTTCAATAAGTTTTATCTCAACATCATAATCAAGCTTGACATTTTCAAACTTGTTTGTTCCTCTACCTGCTACTATAATTTCCACTTTAGGTTCTTCCACTTGATCATCAAAAGAAAACAACAATTTATCAACTAATTTCTTTTCACAAATCACCTGCAATTCATTTTCATAACACAAATATCCATTATCAAATTTAATTGCAAATTCCTCTTTCTTCAATTCATCACTTGCTATTGAGTCATCCATAAATTTTTCCTCTGCAATCTCTGGACCAAGCTGCATATTTTCTACTAAAGATTCACCTTCATCTTCATTAGTTTTCTCAGTGCATTCCATTTTTGGCTGATTCAAATCCATGTTTAGCATTTCATATGTGGCCTATTCCCTATGATACTGTTTTCCAAAATTGTTTAAATTCTCTTCATAATTGTTTTATTTTACTTTTCCTACCCATAATTTATTTCTCCTTTTAGAAATGCAATAATGCATAGCATGAATAGGTAACAATCATCAAATTGAACTTGACATCACTCACATGTTAATCTTCTACATTCTTCACCAATATTGGGCCATAGGCTCTTCGATTCTTGTGAAAATCTCGTGCATGACATAATAGAGCCCTCACAACTCTAAATTCAGATGATTACAACTCCACTACACCACTCCTATTCTCTTCTTCTCTGATGTACAAAAATGCCAATCAGCTCATAGATGCCTAAAACAATACTTTCGACAACACTAAAAGTTTCCACAAACAGCGTCACAAGGCTGATTTATTTTGTGGCTCGACTTTAACACATTGCTTTGTGCAAGAAATTTTCACCCCGAGTTTGACTTTATCCACGAACAGGGACGTATCACTATAGTGATACTCCTCTAGCCCCTTCATAAACAATTCAATTACCAGTTGCGCAAACTACAATAAGGGAAGGCTTGCTGCAAACACTGCAAGCTCAACAACACCATGTTGAACAATGCTACACATACCACCTCTCCAAATTAATGCCACATTCAGATCAGTTCTTCATCTCTACATGTAGATCAAAAACCATTCATGGACTGATGACTCTCTAACAAATCCAAAAATTCTCACACCAGTCGACTCACAGATAACCAAACAGTGACTCAACTGGATGATGACCACCTCAACAACGGTTGGCAATCCCAACTCATGAGTTGTTCCTTGTCTTCGGTTCCCAACCCTTCACAAGGTCTTTACTGTTGACAGCCACTTGACAATTTTTCTCGCCAAGGCCAATCCTCACTCTCCAGATCTATATTTGGTTATCACTATAGTCTCACACACAAGCTTTTTGATTCCCCCGGCTAATGCTTTTCACAAGCTGCAATTGTAAATAATAGTGATCACATCCATATTCCTCTTAAAGAGGCTTATGCACTCAGAACAACTACTATTTGAGAGAGACTTGTAGCTTTTCCTAAAAGACTAGGAAACTCGCAGACAAATCCTTTACCACAACCTCCAATTTTAATACTTTCAACAAAATTGAAACTCCTTTCTTTCAAACACATCATGGAGAAAATAAGAGTTGAATACAATATCCAACTACTTCTCACACCTTTTACAACGTAGGTGGAGGTTTACAAATAGCTTCGACAAAATTCATGCAGCCCCTGGTTCAGTGAATGGATCAAACTATCCACAACTTTATGGGGCAAATAATCACCAGACTGATCAACCCTGATTTTGTAAAATTTCTTCAAATCACTTATCCGCAACATTTAATGTATCTAGAAGCGATGAACCACAACCTTGTGCGATGAAGGTTTGCACAGTTAGTGTTAAAGAATGGAAGAAACAAAATATATCCTGGAACATAGAAACTCTCACATGAGAAAGATGCACTTGGAGACTTCCTCACGCATAATGCTCTACATTGATCATTATTCATCAAGAATATATAAGTTTACATGAGAATAGGAGAGTTAGAACTAACACCTAGAAAGTAGGAACTAATTCCTAAACTAGGACACACACACAACTAATGAACAAACTCTCTCCAATAATACAAATTCTCCATTAATTTCAACACTCCCCCTTAATGGAGAAAGGGTTCACTTGTACTCCTAACATCTCCCTAAAGTTCAAATTTAATTCTTCCAAGGGGCTTGGTAAAAATGTCTGTTGCATTATCACAAGTATTACAATATTCAATATAAATTTCTTTTGACTGAACCTTCTCTCTAACAAAGTGAAACTGCGTATCAATATGCTTTGTGTTTTTGTGAAACACAGGATTATTTGCAAGTTTGATTGAGCTTTGGTTGGAACATTTGATAACTGTAGCATATTTTTTTTCTTCTCTGGCATCATGGAGAAGTCTGCTCAACCAAACTGCCTCACACGTTGCTGCACGCATTGCTTGATACTCTGTTTCTACTGAAGACAATGATACAATATTCTGCTTCTTACTGTTCCATGCGATGACCCCAGACCCAATGTTGAAAGTGTAACCTGTAATGGATCTTATCTCATTCAGATTTTTGACCGAGTCTGAACCTGAAAAACATGTCAATCTAACATCACAAGAACCAATATATTTAATACCAAAGTCTAAGGTTCCTTGAAGATACCTTAAGTTGCCTTTCACTGCCACCTAATGATTCTCAAGAGGCTTTGACATGAATTGGCTCAATACACTGACTACAAAATCTAAGCTAGGTCTAGTTTTAGTCAAGTAAATTAGACTCCCAACCAGTTGTCTATACATTGTTGCATCCACCTTCTTAGAACCATCATTATTCTGAAGTTTGATATTCTGTTGTAAAGGAACTGAGGCAACTTTGCATTGATCTATTCTAAATTTTTTCAATAGACCCCTGACATACTTTCCTTGGGACAAAAGGGTCTGGCCATCTTTCATTTCAAACAATTGCAACATCTTCACTTTGATTTCCTTAATCAAATCATCAACATTTCCAGTGATAATTAAATCATCTACATATAAAGAAATCAAAACAATTTTCCCCTTTTCATCAAACACAGTATACAAATTTGGGTCATTTTTACTCTTATAACTATGCTGCAAGAAAAGTGATTCAATTTTTTCATACCACGACCTAGGTACCATTTTCAAACCATATAATGCCTTTTTTATTTTGCAGACTAAATGCTCATGCCCCTGTTGATAAAACCTTCAAGTTGTTTTAAATAAACCTCTTCTTTCAATTCTCCATTTAAAAATGCAGACTTCAAATCTAGTTGGTGTAGACTCCAATGATGTTTTGTAGCTAAAGCTATCATCATTCTAATAGTGTTTAGCTTAGCTACTAGAGCAAAGGTTTTCTCATACTCAATTCCATATCTTTGTGAGTAACCTTTAGCTACTAGCCTAGCTTTGTATTTGTATACACTACCATCTGATTTAAATTTAGCTTTATATAACCAATTGCACCCTATAGGTTCTTATCCTTCCGACAATTCAACTAAATCCAAGGTTTCGTTTTTAATTATTGACTCATATTCATCTTCCATGGATGACCTCCATTCATTATATTGACTTGCTTCTTTATAATTTGAGGGCTCAAAAACATTTAAAGAACAAGTTATAAGAGCATGGTCTCTATATCTTACTGGAAATTGAGTTTGTCTGCCTAATCTCCTTAGTGGTAGACTTGCCTCAAATCTATCTTTCTCATTCCTTAGTGGACTTGCTTGCTAACTATACCTGCATCACTTGATTCTTACTTTTGTTATTGCTGCTATTGCTGTTGCTCATGGCTGTCCCTTGTCTCATCACTTCCATCTTCCACCAGCAAAGGCATGTGCCACTCTTTATTGCCATTATCACATTTTTCATCATCAACCGTCTCATGGAATACTACATCTCTACTCACAAATACTTTGTGAGTAGAGGGATTAAACAATTTATATGCTTTAAACTCTGTACAATACCCTATGAAAATGCATTTAATGGCCTTTGAATCGAGTTTCTTCCTATCCTCTTTTGGACACAAGAAAAATATTTTGAGCCAAAAAATCTTAGATGATTAACTGCAAGCTTAAAACGTAATAAAGCTTTGAATGGAGTTTTAAGATCAAGGATTTTTGTTGGACTCCAATTCTTTAAATACACTGCAGTATTTATTGCTTCTTCCCAAAAACCATTAGACAGGTTCTTACATTTTTAACATGTTGTGCGCACACTCCACAAGGATTCTGTTATTCCTCTATGCAACCCCGTTCTATTGAGGAGTGTGGGGTACTGTGAACTGCTAAACTATCCCATGGTCCTTACAATATTTGATGAAGCCACTCTGCTTCTATTCTCCCCCTTGATCTGAGTGGAGAATTTTGATGAACTTCCTTGTTTGTTTTTCAACCATGCTTCTGAAGTCTTTAAAATATTCAAAAGCATGACTCTTATTTCTGATAAAATATACCTAGGTAAATCTTGTGCAATCATCAACGAATAATAAAAATAATATGCACCTCCTAATGACCTTGTCTACATCGGCCCACATATATCAATGTGCACAAGCTCTAGTATATCTCTCTTCTTTATATCTAAACTTGAGGGAAAATCATCCCTATGCATCTTCCAAAGGGCACATCCTTCACAATCAACATGAACATTTTTTAAAACAGGGAGACCATTGACCATACCTTGTTTTTGTAGCAGCACTAAATCAAGAAGATTGATGTGTCTGAATCTTTGGTGCCAAAGATTCTTTGTTGTCATTGTTGTTGAAGTCAAAGCCTGGTGTGGTACACTTGTGACATTCAACTTGTACAGGCCTCCAACTCGAATTCCACATGCAACCGATTTATTTTTATCCAACAAATCCTTAATGACACAATAGGTTTTTAAAAAATCTACCTTCAAGTTATGATATGCAATCATTGAAACAAAAATTAAATTGTTGAACTTAATTGAAAAAAAAAACTTTTTAATTCCTCGTACATACATCACATTCTGGATTTTCCTGATCTTGCCATCAGGAAAAACCACAGGATTGTCTCCATGTCCTTTCATCTAGTATGCTTTGTCATCACCAAGGTAGATATTATCGCAACCGTTGGTTTCTTTAAGACTTTCAAACAGTGCAAGTTACCCGTCATGTGAGTGGAAGCTCTTGAGTCCACAAACCAAGTTTCTACTTCATCATTCTTAGTAGAGAAACCTGAATCAAATACAAATAGTCTGAGGTTCTGATTTTGATCTTCACCAGCAAAGTGCCATGCATGCTTCTTATGTCTATGTCGAGTTTCATCAAGATTCTTCTTATGGCAATTCCTAGCAATGTGACCAACTTTACCACAATAAAAACACTTGGTTCCTGAATCATTTCTGGTTGAAGACATACCTTGAGGTGGCTTTCTCTGTGGTGTACCTCCGCATTTCTCTCCTGCGCTTGCTTTTCCTATGAAAGGCTTTTTCTTTGCCATTAATGCAAGATCTGAATTCTGGGGTTTCAGAGTCATCTGCCTCTCTTCCTCTTGCATCAGGATCCCTGTCAATTCTTCAAAATTGGTGGCTTTCTCCCTTGCATTCAGGCCTGCAATAAACATCTGATAGTCATTAGTCATACCATTCATGGTAACCGTGACAATATCAGTGTTCGACGTTGTCTCCCCTATATCGGCCAACTTATTTCTCAGCTCCTTGATCCAAGAGATGACTGCAACAACTGATTCATTCTCCTCCATTTTAATGGAGAGAATCTTTCTCTTTAGGAAAAATAAGTGATTTTCATTCTTTATCTCATACAAATCCTTAGGAGTTGTCCAAGTCTCATTTGCTGATTTACACTCTCTGATATGAAGGATAATGTAGTCTTTCACTGAAAATTTCAATAGCACTTTCACTTTGTTCTCCCTCTTCTCCCAATCTTGAATTTCTACAGCTATTTCACCTCCTGCTACGGTCGGCTTCAATTTGTCCCCATTTTCAATCACCCATGAACTTTGCCCCTCAATCAAAGTCTGCAATTTGAATTTCCAGTTTGAATAATTGGACCCATCGAGCTTGTTGCTCTCATTCAAGTACACCTCTGCCATATGATTATTCATCATGACACAGGTCGAATTATGGATCTAAGGGAGACAGAAAAGTTAACCACCAAAGTATGCTACTCGCTTCGGGCTTCAAATGACCAAGCGATCTTGGCTCTAAGCAATCTTGGCCTTAGAGCATTAACACTGCACCTCTAAAATAAATAGCACAGAGGAAAAAGAAACTGTCCATTACTTTCAAAAAGCACTCTCACATTGATTTAACCATTAAAGGACCACCTCTTAAGTCCTCACAACGGAGAATACCCAAGGTTTCATACACCAAGAAATTGCTCCAAATTCAACAGAACTTAAGCCAACATTTTAAGTACCGACTATGTGTAGTTTTTGTCCCAATCACGAGAGACAAAAAATTGTATGGACATTGCCAACAAGCATGGACTAAATAACAAGTATTTTATTGATAAGAAAAAAAACACTGGTGATCTAACAAGATTTATTTTGTTGTGCTTGGTGATTTCCAACAATCGAGCCTCAGCTTCCGCACAATTAAAGCGATCTTACAATAATTAGAGCAATATAAAATAATCTTAAAATGCAACCATACCGTTGATTTCGAAAAAACACCAAAACTTCAGCCACGGTGCCTCCTCTGATTCTTTGCGATTAGGCTTGTGACATCTTTTGACGAGGCACACTATCTTTGGCAAAGTCATACAACAAGCTTATTACAACATCCATGGCTTCCATTTTATCGCACCTGCATTATACTTTCTTTACGATATAGATCACAAGTTCTACTGCTCATCGTGCTTCCTTCAATCAACATCATGCCTCCACAGCCACGGATATATCTACCGATCTGCACTTCACAACATCCACACGGTGATTGAGCTACAATAGGCACCTCAACCTGCAGCCACGGCAGCTGCCTTTGCAGACACGATAACTCAACCTGGACCTCCTGTGTGAAGGCACCACACCTGTGCAAAACTCCCTCTACCCAACTTCCGCTCACTGCACCTCAATCTGCCTCTAGAGATATAATTCTCCATGTTAGGCAACCTACAACCACATTAACGATCTTCTCCAGCAACCACACCAATGATCTTCTCCCAACAGATGCACCAACTACCTGGGCTCGTATCTCCTACAATTGATCTTTGACGTAGCGATCCACCATAGGTCGACCTCGTGTGTGAACACCTTGCCTCCTGATATCGACACGGCCCCTCCTCCGATCAATGGGCCTTAGACTGCCACGCTGCTTCACAAACCAGATCTTCCAATCCATCGGACATCAACTCACCACAGCAGCAGCGCATAATCCAAAGGTCGGATCTGCGCTTCTTAGGCATGCTAAAAGTAATTCGTTAGAGTGAAGTTCGAACAACACGTAATCTAATCTAAGACCCATGTTGTACCTCAATCTAATTATAGTTGAACAATGCATGAAAAATAAACTGGATCTGTGTTGCTCCAGTTTCACCTCAAAAAAAAATCTTGAGTTTTTCCTCAGCACTCTGCCTCCTCGCCAGGCCTCCTTCGTACCAGCCACCAGGACCAAAGGCCAAAATTCTACCACTTAGGCACTCATAGAGCCACCAAAGCTCTCCAGCTCTGATACCATGTTAAATAATGGAAGAAACCAAATATATTATGAAACATAGCAGCTCTCAGGTGAGCAAGCTACACCTGGAGACTGCCTCACATAGAACTCTCTACATTGATCATTATTCATCAAGAATATATAAGTTTACATGAGAATAAAAGAGTTAGAACTAACACCTAGAAAGTAGGAACTAATTCGTAAACTAGGACACACGCACAAACATACTCTCTCCAATAATACAAATTCTCCATTAATTTCAACAGTTAGAGCTCTTACAAGAGCAATGGACAACATCAGTCAAAGATTTGACAATCTCAACCAAAGATAATTTTTTTTCGAAGAGAAGCAACTTAACAACAAGATCTCACAGCCCTCGAGATCTCAGCCAATGATATAAAAAGAATTGGAGAGGTGTGAAAATCATTATCTTCCAAGTCGTGCATTTATTTGTGAAAATCCTCCACATCTGCTAATTGGGCCAGTTCTAAAGAAAACTCATGTTCAATATCTCTAAGATTCTTCCTCATTTGGCCAAAAGCTGAACCTGAAATTAATGTCTCGATTTTGATTTCGACCAAATTAGTCCTTCAACAACTTGAATCGAATCTGAGTTCATGTCATGCTTGTCTAACATAATTTTCATTGTAGAAACCAAGGCTACCTCTCAGTGAATACGATGTCCTCTTACAACGAACAAAACTGAAATTAAAAATAGACATTGATGATAAGAGAGGGCTTCTACATAAACATAATAAGAATAGACTGGCTCATGGTGATAGCTCCAAAGACTTTTGTCATGCGAATCTGACTTTTTAAATTGAACTAAAATGGAATGCAATGTGACCCCAAAAATCTCGGTGTAAAAATAACACAATCTTATTTATTTATGTGGGTGCAAATTTATGAATAATATGGCAGATGTATCCCTTGATTCCCAGTAAAAATTTGTTAGAAGCACTCCAATTTTGGGTTAACAGAACAAGTTCCTTCATTCATCCTATGCCTTTCCATTCTTAATTATTGTGATGATTGCAACATAAACATTATGTATCGTTTTGAAACAATCATAACCATCACATGGGCCATATTTGTGCCAACACATGCCACATCTCGGGGTTGGAAATATTTGTGTCAACGTATTTGATAGATGTTGAGAAATGTGACATGGAGAACACGCAGGGATGTGTTTTTGGTGGCGAGAAGAATGGTTTGATTGTCATGCATTTTCAAAATCTTTGAATTTGCCAAAAATCAATTTACCAAAAATAGGCGATACTCAATCAAGGTGATAATTCATAATGGTCGAAGAAAAATGTGTCAAGTCATGGGTTTGGAGCAGGATGATAAGTTCCCTCTACATATAGGTCATTGGTTATGAAATTTGTATGCCTTGATTGTTGAATAATCAAAATAATGACATTTATATAGCAATAATATATAATGAACACATTCCATTAAGGATGTAGTGATCTACAAATGATGAAAGAAAGTTGTGATGAATAAATTGTCTCAAGACATGATCGAACCTTAAAGAATCAAGAATCTCAAAAACCACACAATGAGAATAGGAGGCGTTGACCACTACGTGTCAACGACCCATAACAATACACCCCCTTTTTCACAAAAGGGATAGTGATTGATAAATGTGTCCATGTCGTCTAGCTATCATCATCAGCCTGATCATCATGTTATAATGTAAACTCATTCTGCATGTATATGATGTAAATAATCTCAACAAATCTGTGTCATCTATGTAATTACCTAGGTAAACCTACTTTTATAGTGATGATCTACATTATGGGAGGCTTTTTGTCTCACCGATCCATTCTTGGATGGTCGATAGAGTTTTTCTTCAGTCTTACCTCAAAACCGGAATGTATTTTGTCACTGGGATCTTAGGCGAGTCATAGTGTTTTAGATCGAGTCTATGTAAAAGTGATTTGGGAATAATCCTAACTATTTGGTTAGGTTATTTTATTACAAATTGTTTGGTCTGTTGGATTATATTTGTGTCACAGAAATGGGTAGTCTGTGAGGGTCTATTACAAATGGATTTTCCCTTTTGAGATGTAAAAAACATGAAAATTGTGATGTAAAGTGTTTTGAGGGTTGGAAAAATAATTTATCCCCTCATAGGTTAATCAATTAAATTTTCTAGCCAAAAATTAATTAAAATCCTAAGCCAAAAAATTAATTAATTCTAGGTCCTAGTTAAACTTAAATTCTCCAAAGGAAAAATCCGTCGGTCCTTAAAAATTAAATTTTAAGAGGCCCAAGGTCTAAGGTAAATTAATTATTTTGATAAATTTTAAACCTTTGATCCCTGGGGGTTAAATCAAAGTCAAATTTTTAAGGAAATTAACTCAAAATTTTTATTTTTGAGTTAATTAAAACACATTTAATTGAAAAATTCAAATTTCCACAAGAATTAGAAAATTTCGACTGATGAGATTAAAATAAATTTTAATCCTCATCAACGGTCGAGATTGCTTTGACGAGGATCACTCGAACTAGCAGTTGGAAGATTTATCTTTAAATAGGAAGTCATTCGTCAGTCAATTCATCCAACCTTTGAGTCGTGCGCTAAGCAAAAAACTCTTATGTATTTTTTTTGGATAATAAAGAAAGACTTTGGGGTTAATTTCGTCAATGTTACTCTTCATGGAAACACTGTCAGATGTGTCATTTCATGCATAATTTTTTTTTAGCCATTGATGATAGCTTTTGAATAGTGATTTGAGTACATGTATCTTTCTCAATCGCTAGGGTTTAAGTGATAATTTAAATTTTGAATGTAATAGCAGGTATCTCTATTTATCTTAATTTTATTATCATTTTTTCGCTATATTTTTAATGGCTGGATCGAGTTTTGCACATAAATATTGATTTTTAGTTAATCGGGCATTCAGGGAAGTTTTCATTTGGACTAGCCAATTCCCGATCCGTGTTTTCTGAGGAGCTCAGCTTAATTTAATCTCAAGCTTATCATAAGATTTTTATTGGTGATGCATGAAGGGTTTTGAGCTAAGCACCTCCTTTAAAATTTAAAGATTTATTTTTTTATGTGTGAAATTGATGAATCTCGCTCTTGAGAGCCTTAGAATATCAAATTTGGGAGTGGAGTTGGACTCGCACTCCTCAAATCTGATAGATCTGCAATTCTTGTGCATAGATCTGTAAAACTTTTTGAGTCTCCTGACTTGGGTTTCTGGGGTTTTATTTATTTTTCGTATATTTGGGTTCTGGATGTTTTTGTTTCCAGGTACACGTTGCAAATCTGAAGGTGAAGTTTAATTTGAAGCCAGATCTAAGTCCTCGGGGGTAAGATCTAGCCTCAAAATCATTTTTACAAGGGTATTATCAAGATTTTTGCAGTCCAAGGGTTTTTAAATTTTTTAATTTTGAAATAATTTAATTTTTTAAGGGTTTCACTGGTAAATCTTAAGCAAAAGTATAACATCTTAATCTGGAAATTTTTCTTCGGTTCTTTAGCTACCTATCTTCTACCTGGGGTTTTCAATTTCTCTGCTGCAGAAAATTTTGATTTTTTTTTACAAGGCCCACAGCCTTTTGCTGCTGTCTGGAACCTGTTGTCCCTACCTTTGCTACCCACGTCTATTCCGTTGTTGCTTTGCATCCTTCATTACAGCTCCACGCGTCCAACAAACAAACCCTCGGCCCTCACTCCCTCTTCCTCCTCTGCGACTCTCTTTCTATGTGATTTCCTCACCCTAACCTGTCTGTAGCCCTTGCTCACATCTGCATATTTCCCGCTGCTCCGTTCCTCAAACTCTACCTACTACCCACATCCATTTCGAATAGCTCACGATCAACCCTCTCCACCAACAGATCCCATCACCTCTCCTCTCCATGGTTTCTCCTTTCCCATTGCCCCTGTGTCGTTTATGCTCCTTCATCCCCATCTCTTCTGTCCGCAACCATTCCCTATGATCTGCATTCTGTCGCTGCTCATCTACGTTCCTTTCTCCTCTGCTCTACCTGCAAACCCTGCAATTTCCCATCACCTCTCCCTTCCACGCAAACCTAGTTTTTTATCTCCTCAAAGCCGCAGTCGTTCCACCTCCCCTCGCTGCTCCAACCCTGCTCCTCGCTGTTCGACCTGCAAACATCTTCATCCGCCGTCGAGTTTCCAACCTGCACAACACATACAAAACACTTCAATTTTTTTTTATTTTCACTTATATGCACATGAGTTAGGTTAGTTTTTTTTTGTTAGATTAATTTTTATTGTTTATGTTAGCTTAGGGTTAGGCTTCATATAAAATCCATCTTTAGGTTAGAATCATTTTAAAATTTCGATTGGGTTCGTTGCTTTTTGATTTTTTTATGTTTATTTTTTTTATTTGATTTTGTTTTACATTTTTCAATTTTTAGTTTACTTATGATTTTGATTTTCATTCAAAAAATTTAAAAATCTAAAAATCTAAAAAAATAAAAATCTAAAATTTTCAGAACATTTAAAAAATCTAAAAAAAAAAAATTATGGTTACTAAGGAATTAAATTAAAAGAGGACTTCCGCTAATACATTAAAAATTTTAATGTGGCCCATGGCCCATTAAAATTTCGATTTAATAACCCTTTTAATTTACTTTTGTCATATTAAAAACTTACCACATTAGAAATTTACCTAACAGATAATTAAAATTCTAATCTAAAATTCTTTGGTGCCTTTTGTGTTAAGTGTAAGATTTTAAACTTTGTGGTAGTATTTCTCTATTGTCAAGTGTGATTAATCTTTTAAAAAGTATATTGGTGGTCGAAAAAAGTTAATTAATTCTAGATATGAGTCATTAATGAAAATCATTTTAAATCTGGAATCTCTTGCATGATAGAGTTTTGGGCGTTTACATTTAATCGTTCATGATTGTTACTAATTGTCAAATTTATAAATTGCTCTCGATAACTTATTTCTGTTCAGTCTATGGTTAATTGAATATAAAGGCACTAGTCTATAATTATTTTTTTCTTGTGGTTGTGTGTCTATCCATCTCAATTGATCAAGATTTGTTCTCCTTCGTCAAGTTGTCCATCTTTAAGTCTCCTAGAGCCTATGTTTTGCTATCTATTCTCATTCATTCACCTTAGGAAATACCCCCATTTACTTGTCTAGGAGAGAGTCTAAACGAAGTTAGTAAGGATTAGAGTGATAACTCTTACTCTGAGCATTGTCGTGGCGTCTAGACACTTTATGCAACAATAGGAGGAATTTCCAACCACTCAGGTGCGAATAAAAGGGAGAATTTGCCAAAATTTAAAGTGAGGGCTAATCATTTTGATAAAACACACAAGGGAGGTGTTGGCGGAGAACAAGATCTGGAAACAACTTTTTGTGGTAACAGAAAAGAAAGTGATGAAGAAGAAATAGTCCAACAATGTTTCTCTACTAGTCAATATCTTTTTATCAGGGAAAAAGCTAAGGATCACACAAAATTAGTGATTTCATTGCTTCCTATTTTGCTCTCCAACACACATTGGTTCAGACTTTCCTTGCCTCAACACATGCTTCATCTTTAAAACACAAGTCTTCCGTGGAAGAAAATCAAGGATATACCACAACGAACATCAAAATTATCCTGAGCAAAACTTTGAACATCAACAAAGAATCGATATAACAACAAAAAAGAAAAACTAGTTGAGCTGTGTTGCAAAGTCATAATGATACCTTTGCTTGAGATTACTTTGATACAAGGGAATCCACCTTAAATTATGTACATCTTATATATCAAGGAAGCATCAAGACCCATCCACCAACCTTAACTTGAGATAAATCCATCATTAAGACACATAGTTAAGGATGAACTATAAAAATTACGTGCAACTGCCGGGAAGAAATATTTTTATTTCTGGTATGGACTTATGGTTATAACAGCGTTCAAATTGCTCCCGAAAACAAAACAAAAAGAGCCCCTTTACCTGTTCATGGGGAATGTTCAGGTTCAAAAAAGCCTTCCATTTGATATTCAACTATTTGCACATGGTTTTAATTTATAGGATGTCGATTTGCTAAATAGCGTACAATATTTACGTATTCAAGAATACAGTTCGACATCTTTTTGGTGGAAGTCATAGTTCCACTCATGGTTCTACCTAGGTTGTGGTTTTGGCCCCTGTTTCACCATGCTTCCGCGGGCTTTTCTCCGTCTGCTGGTTGACTCATACCCAGAAAAACTGGATTGTGCGGATCGACTATAAACATGAAGTGCCTTTAGCCAATTCCAGCTAGGGCTGCGGGGAACGCAGTTGTTTTTGAAACTCCAGAAACAACAACACAAACACCACACCGTGTTGAAGTGAACATACAAAATACAACCTCAAAACCTGTGTCTCTACCACTCCAGAAAGACATCTGCAATAAATTTTTAAGAGTACAGAATGTAAGCATCACCGTTACAAAAGTTAAATATGTATGCAATTTCAAATAAATAATATTATCTATATTGTTTGAGAGAAAAATCAGCTTACAGTCTGAATCGACCATTGTCCGATAATCTGCAGCTCCAAATTAAGAACCAATGTCCCCCCGCCTTCGTTAGCGAAGAATATACATACATGCTTTCTTGTTAACAGCTTCTAAAGCGTCCTCTACTTTTGAAGTGTTTTGGATTAAGCAGTCACCCAATTTCTTAGCTATGCCACCAGTTTTTTTCAAGAAGACTCGCTTTATCTGCACAATCATGTGGTTGGGTATTACACATCAAAGATTAATACAAAGAAATCATATCCATAAACGGCTCGACATAATAGTCAGTCACTCTACCTTCGCTGACAATGCAAAAATGTCGATCCATCAATTTTCCACCCAAATATTTTCCCAGTCTTCCAACTGATGCTTTGTCGCCACTCAGTAATTTTAATTCTGGTTTGCCATTCTTTTCTATGCCTTCGAAAGCATTGAAAACACCCCGACGATATGTTTTGCGCGAGAATAGAACGCTGAATCCACAGTATATTTCTTTCGCGTGGTCATAATCAAATGGTTGCAGGGATCGGATAATGTGATTGGACAGATCATGTGGCTTTTCTTGAATAATGTCTACAGATCATGTGGCTTTTCTTGAATAATGTCTACGCGGTTAAAATAAGATAATTATTCCGGGCTGAGGAGTTAGAGAAAAATAGAGAATCAGTTAACTGAGTGATTGCATGATTGAGTGTTGAATTAGGTGAGTTAAGTGATAAACTATTTTTAGTGTGTGTGATTATATGTAGTTGTATGTCAAGATATTTTAGATAGATAGCTCGTCGAAAAAGTTTAAATACTCTTCACTGGTTCACTGTAATCATCATATTTTGTATGATGAATAAAAAAGCAGCAGCTCACATATTTTATGTGTGAATTGAGTTTTATCTCCTCTATTTTTCCAACAAATTAGTATCAGAGCCAGAAAAAAAGAATTAGAAATTGTGCAACCGCAACTTGCAAAGTTCTCAAGTAAAAAATCGATAAGCCGTAGCTTCTTGATTTTTTTTACCACCGGAAGAGGAGAGTAGCTTTCAAAAATAAAAGCCGTCGCGCTGCAGTGATTGACAAATAAAAGCCGAAAATACAAAAAAATCTGAGGCCCCATATGATGATAGTCACTGTCGCGGCGCCGCTAAGAAGTGTGTGACAAATCTCAGCAAGTACGAAGCCATACATTTTTTGAAAGTCGCGAGGGTCGTATCCGCTTGCTTAATCCAAAGAGTCGCGCAGGTTTTTTATTTTGAAGGTTTTTATTGAAAAGCTTTTGTTTTAATACATTGAGTGGGAAGGAGCCCTCGTTAAAATTAAAGTTTGTGTTTGTATTTTGTTTTTTTTTTGTTATATATATATATATATTTGTTTTTAAATCACTTTTATATATATATAAAATAATATCAAGAGTTTTTTCAAAAGGGTTTTTAAAAAGATGTTTTTAAGTTTTTTTAAATAAAAAATTTAGGGATTTTATTGAAAGGGTATTTTTTTAAAAATAGTTTTACAAAAGAGAAATTTAAGGTTTTTTAAAAAAGAGGAATTATTAGAGAAAGATGGCTTTCTCAAATTTCTAGCCCCAGTTCTTACTGTTTATAGGGAAATATTATGATGTGTGGCCATTAAGATGGCACCCACGTTGCAAGGATATGATGTTTGGGATTATGTCAAGTTTGGGTTTTCAGAACCTAAGAACGAAGAAGAAGAACAAGCTCTCAGTAATACAGAGAGGGAACAATGGAAGAAAGACAAGAAGAAGAATGCACATGCGTTGCAGCTTATTCAGCAGGGAGTGGACCTAGCAGTGTTCCAGAAGATTATGACCACGTCTTCAGCAAAAGTAGCATGGGATACTTTGGCGACAAACTATAAAGGTATGGCCAAAGTCAATATTGTTAAGTTGTAGAATACTAGGAGAGATTTTGAAAGTCTGCAGATGAAAGAGACAAAGGACATCGATTCTTTCATGAATCGGGTCGTAATTGCTGTAAATCAGTTAAAGATTTATGGTGAAGATATAAATGATCAAAGAGTGGTTGAAAAGGTCCTCTGATCCTGTTGTGGTCACCAACAACCCCCCCTTCTTCACTTGACATTTGCAATAACGTCAAGCAAAGAGGGGACCCTGAACAAAAATCCCAAAAAATATTTTTCTAAAGTTTTTGTATTTTTCTCCCTAAGGCTTAAATCGCATCGCAAAGAAAGGCCGAAGCATTGCTCGAGCGCGAAAAGCAAGACTGCGAAGGAGCGATGCAAAGTTCATCGCGTCGCATACATCACACGCGCCCCTTTAAAAGAAGACCTTCGAGAAATGCCGATCGCCGATATGCGATATCACAAATCGCAAGCATCGCGCTATACGGCATAACCATTAAACAAAATTTGCGATATCTGCGATTTGCGATCTATGATGGCAGCGATTTGCGATCTGCGATGGCAGCGATTTGCGATCTGCGATCTGAAAAGACTTATCACACGATAAACCCAGGATTAAGTGCGCGCCTTGAAGAAATTTAATGACCACATGCTTGAGTATCTAGGAATGATTGCATTACATTTATCGAAGAGTCAAGTCATGATGAATGTCAGGGTTATGCATTCATTAGAGATTAATACTTTCACGTCAAATCTTTTCATTTCCCTTCTTCTTTGCGTAGACTGCAAGACACGCAACTAATATAAGTTTATATGCAGGAAACATTTGAGGGAAAGAGGAAAGCGCCAATCAGATAGTAAAGAGAGAATGCCTCCGCAAACGGATGCCGCATGCAGCAGAACCGTGGATTCCAGACTATCAGCCAACCGGCACTGATGAAATTAGACTATTCAAGACTCAGAGTCAAAGGCGCACAAAAGCAGTGTGTTCAGAAAAGATCCTGAAGCTCAGACTTGGTAAAGCAGAGAAAGAAGCGCATGAGAAGGAAGACGCTTCAGGAAAACCTGGAACAAAGAACGGAAACAATTCTTAAAACAGGGGGATGTCCATACAGCACGACTCCTAACCCACTCAGTCATTCGCACGACCGGAAACCGAAAACAGCAACAGCAAAATCAGTTCGAGAAGAACCTGGGTTATGCTAAGTATACACGTGGCGAATACACCCAGCTAGAGAAAGGTTTTCGAAAATATCTTCTGGTCTGCCGGAAGGAAGTGCCAGCTCCTGTTATTTCCACTTTTATCTCTAGAGCGAAAGAAGAAAGCGGCCAGCCGACTCTTCCCAGGAAAACGTTGCACTGTTGACAGCACTAAAGAGAATATACAGAAACGGTTAGAAATTAGATTTTAAATTTAGAAATAAAGTTGCTTTTAGTAAAAGGGCGGTCATTTGAAGCCGATTCCCTAATTTCATGTAATTAAGATTGATTAGTTAGTAGTATTTAACCCTTCTCATGGTTTTTAGAGAAGGGTCCGGAAATCTGTCAAAAAACTTATCCTCAGAACATGCACTTCTGCACCCTCAGAGGAGGTTTTTGATGAATAGATGGATCAAGATTTATTTATGTTTGCATTTTAATATCTGTTACTGATGTTGCACTTCTGTACTCTTAGCAGATGTTAGAACAAGTAGAAATAAATCATTATTACTTGAAGTTTATTGGTGAAGTTAGTCATAAATGGTACTTTTATCTCTTGACTAGATTCTGCTAGTATTCCTAAAGTGATATGTAGCTGAGTTCTTTATATGTTATTGTATGAATGTCTACATTACCATTTGGCACTTCTGTACGGTGGGATCATTTAATCATGCTTAACATATAGAAGACTGATTATGCGATATGTTGTTCACAACTATTCTGCCTAACTTCTTATGCAGAATGGTTTATCTTTATTGGTTTATATTCTGATATCAGTTGAATGATCTTTATTACCAGCTGCTGTTAGAAATCTTTCTAGATCGCATAAACAAAAGAAAAACACCCCGGGTTAGCATAGATCAGAAGTATTTCTCTTCATTAGATTACATTAGCATAGAGTTAGTTTAGCAGTTAGAATTGAGACTAGTTTAGAAAAACCTCTAAATTAATATCATCAGACTCTACGCACACACACACACCCATCACATTGGGAAACTGGTCCCATTACCCCCAGTCGGACCCGCTACTCCAAACGGGCAAGGAGCCGCCAACCAGGTTCCGGACCGGGTGGGTATCCCCCTTGTTGTTGACCCGACTTTGGGCCCCTCAACATTTCTGGCGCTAGAAGGAGGGCCTGAGCTATGAATGGCACATAATTCAAAATTCAAATACCATTCTAAGAGCAAATCACCCTCACCAACTTCCCCGACTTCCCCGGTACGACTAAACTCGGAACTAGAAGTCGCTCGGACATCCACCGCTGCTATACATCCCGATACATTAGAACAACTTATTGTCGATCCCCCTGAAGTTCAAACCTTGATCCGTAAACTCCAGGGATTCTCTATTTTTAACCAGAAATCTGATAAATCTAAAGGCAGCTTGACTTCGCAATACAACCCTGCTCATCCCCTGACCCGATTGAAGAGTGAGAAGTTCGGCATTCAGCCAACTGAAATCCCTCTCCCCACTAGGAAAAGAGCAAGGAAAGCACTTCAAGAGTCTGACAGAGAGACTCTTTCATCCACCTCGTCCATTTCAACTCCCTCTCCGCGAAGTCAACCACCCACATCTCCACCTCAAATCACTCATCCATCTTCCGCAACCCTTCCTCCACAATCGTCAAAAATCGTAACATCTCTATCTTCTCAACCTCGAAGATCATCTTCTGCACTTTTATTAACCAGCAACTCAGCGATGGCACAATCTCCATGGAACAACCCTGGGGCGGTTTTAATGCCTCCACCCCTGAGTCCAATACCTGCCCATCCTGAGAAGTGGTTACCAAAGTTCAATCCAGAAACTGGAATGCTAGCTGAAGAACATATCAATAATTTCATGCTTTTTGTTAATCTCAATGGGGTCACCAACGAAGATGCCGTGGTCCGACTCTTCCCCTATACGATGCAAGGGACAGCCGGGTCATGGTACTTTTCGCTACCCTCCGGATCTATCACCAGCTGGGATATTTTTCAAAATCAATTTCTCACCAAATTTGGCGATGATAAATCGACAGCGACACTGATCAACGATCTGTCCAATCTTAAAGCTGAGGCTAGGGAACCCATTAAAGATTTTAACTTACGGTTCAATAAGATCCTCAATAAAATCCCCGCTGCTTCCCAGCCCAGCGAGGAAGTAAGATGCGAATGGTACATTACGGCCTTACCTTCAAACTTGGCCATCTTCGTAGATAGGGCAAGCAAGACAACCTTAGTCGAAAACTTGGCTGAGGCATTGGCAGTCGAAAGACGCGTAGTAGCCCTAGAAAAAAGATCTACAATCGAAGAGCGTAAATCTAAGAAAATCTCTTTCAAAGAAGAAACCAAGAAGAAGCAAACGAAGGATCCTTTCGACATGGAAGGATTACAAAAAGTCTTGAAAGCCATGTCTAATGAGATGATTGACATAAGAAAGCAAGTAGCAGAATCGTCCCCAAGAAAGCCTTTTAGGAATTTCAAAAGAAATCCCCCTATGGAGACGAAGCCACCCAACGTGGTCTCAAATGTGGAATCTGAAGAAGAAGAAGAAGAGAGCACCATCGAAACGCAGACCGACGACGAAGAAGTGGTGGAACTGCAAGGAATGTGGGATTTCATCCTCCCACAAGAGGAAGATCAAGAAGCACTTCTGGTTAGCACACGAAGCAGAAATCAGCTTGATCCTCCCCAGACTACCCCAAAACAGAAGGGCGCAAGCCCTCCAGCGAAAGAAAAGGTCGCAACAAAGAAGACAACCCCTAAAGCGACCTCATTTAGTCCAGTCCAATCAGAGCAATCGCCTCCATCAAAGACACTAATAGTGTCAGATGAAATGGAGTATAACATCATCGACGACATGAAGAAGACTAGGGCTAATATCACCCTGTACGAGTTGAGCAAATTGAAACACCAACAGAAGATCATGATGAAAGAGTTACACGCCGTACCTACTGCACCTCTACCTACAGCTATAGCTTCCCATAATATAGGAAGACCCCCAATCAACGCGATCAATAAAATCGATCCAAATGACATCGCTTTGATTGGAGGGAGGTCTAGATCTCACACTCCTCCTTTCCTCCTTACTTATGAGATCTTTAACAGAAACGTGCATAACTGCTTGGTTGATTCTGGTGCTTCAACCAATATTCTACCCAAGTCAATATGTGCCAAACTTAATGTTCAACCGCAAAAATCTGCAGTGCGCATAGTTCAACTTGATCGATCACAAGTCGAAGTGATAGGCAAACTTAATCAAGTGAACATAAGACTGTCGTCCAACCCCAAGGTATGCCAGGTCATCGATATTCTAGTTGCTGACATCCCTGAATTTTATGGTCTAATTCTTAGCAGGGATTGGTCCGAGAAGCTCCACGGATACTTTTCGACTGACTGGTCACACATGTGGTTACCCTTCAAAGGGAAGCCAAATCAAATAAAGGTTGAACGAGAACTGCACCAAAAGTACATAGTGACGGATTTGGAGGGAGAGAACGAAGCCATAACATACAACAGCAGCATCATAGGCAACTACTCGGTAGACTCTTTCCTTGGAAATTTCAATGCTCACATATCACCATATTTAGAAAATTCAGTCGTGTCCCAAGTAGAAAACTTTTCCCAGACTGATGATTCAAAATGTGTTAGTTTCTTAGATAACCCTGTAAATACTTCTTTATTTTGGAAATTATATTTTGATGGCTCTAAGTCCAATGAGGGAGCGGGAGCAGGATGCGTCTTGATTAGCCCGGACGGAAATAAGACCATGCTCACATGCAGGCTGGAGTTCGATTGCACGAACAACACAGTGGAATACGAAGCCTTGGTGCAGGGCCTATACAAAGCAATCGGCTGCAACGTCAAATATCTTCAAGTCTTTGGAGATTCCGAGATCGTCGTCAAACAGGTACGTAACACCATACACTGCCTGTCTAGTCATTTAAAGCACTATCAATCTTTAGTGCAAGATCTCACTGCGCATTTTACAGCATTCAATATTTCATCAATCCCAAGACTTCACAATGCAAGCGCAGACCTGCTAGCAAACGTAGCCTCCAGACTCATCCCCTCCGAAGACTTTAGTCCAGATAGGGTTTCCATAGAATTAATTTTTAAACCATCTATCCCTGACAACATCACCAACTGGAGAGTATTCAACGACGACCCAGACATTGTAAGTTTCCTTACCTCTGAAGGATCCTACTCAAACCAGATAATCGACGAGGACTGTCATGACCACCAAATACAACAAAATGGCACTGATAACGCTATACCCAAATCAGTGGTCAAATTAGAAGATTTGTATGACTTAAAAAGTCGGTTCAAAAGGTCAGCTAACGCCAAACTTTACAGTTCAACTCTGAACTACGAATCAGTGAACTTAGGAACCGAAGAGAAACCCCAAAACGTCAATCTAGGCCAAGGCCTGGCTCCTGAAGAAAAGTCAGCATACATCCGTCTTCTACGACAGTACAAAAATGTCTTTGCCTAGAACTACGATGAGCTGAAAACTTATAACACTTCTATCATTCAGCACACTATCCCTATGATTGACAACGAGAAACCCGTCCAACAGAAGCTCAGGAAAATCCACCCCAACCTGGAAAATCAGATAAAAACTGAGCTGAATAAGTTGTTGAGAGCCAGAATAATTTTCCCGGTCAGACATTCCAAATGGGTATCCAATATGGTACCTGTTAGGAAGAAAAACGGAGATATTAGAATCTGCATCGACTTCCGGAATCTCAACAAAGCCTGTCAGAAAGACAATTTTCCCCTCCCACCTATGGAGCAAATATTACAGGCTGTAGCAGGCTCAGAATTGATGTCTTTCCTAGATGGATTTTCAGGATATAATCAAGTGCTGGTACACCCAGACGATCAGCTAAAAACCACCTTCCGAACTAAATGGGGTACCTACGCATATCGGAAGATGTCGTTCGGTCTGATCAACGTCGGCGCTACTTTTCAAAGAGCTATGGACATTGCGTTCAAAGGGTTAGTCAATAAATCAGTAGTGATTTATCTGGATGATATAACTGTGTACTCCAAGAACCGAAGCGACCATCTCAAAGATTTGAAGCAAATCTTTCAAAGATGTTTAAGGTATGGAATCTCGCTTAACCCAAAGAAATCTTTTTCGCGTTGAGTGAAGGAAAATTGCTAGGATTCATAGTGTCCAAATCATGCATTTACATTGAACCTGATAGAATCAAAGAAATTTCTGAGATATCCATGCCCCATAACAAAAAGACCATGCAATCTTTCCTAGGACAAATCAATTTTGTGAAAAGATTTGTCCCATATTTTTCACGTATTATTTCTCCTTTACAAAAATGATAAAAAAGAATTCAAACTTTAGATGGGGTCTAGACGAGCACGAAGCGTTTAACTTAATCAAACAAGCCATCATCAACACTCCATCCCTAGCAACCCCAAATTTTTCAGAACCATTCATCTTATACACGTTTGCCTCAGAAAATTCTTACGCTGTGATCTTGACCCAGGCAAACCAAGAAAAGGCAGAAGCCCCAATCGCATTCTTTAGCTCAAACTTACAAGGTGCTGAGCTGAAATATTCGGACGTAGAGAAACAGGCGTATGCCGTTTTCAAAGCGGTCAAATATTTCAGACCCTTCTTGCTAAAGGCCCATACCAAGGTCATAGTACCATTCCCAGCGGTAAGAAACCTCCTGATTCAGAAAGACGTGGGTGAAAAGAGAGCGAATTGGATCACCGCCTTGCAAGAATACGACCTGGAAATCAAGCCGGCACACATCGTAAGAGGCCAAGGCTTCTGCAAGATGTTAGCCGGAGCATCGCAAATCCCCGAAGAATCGCCTGAAGAGGTACACACGTATGAGGTAAGCCTAAACGACGCAGAATCATTTTATGCTGACATCATTTATTTCCTGAAAAACGGATATGCTCCATTTCACCTGGATCACATCAAAAAGAGAGCCCTGAGGTTGAAAGCTAAACAATATCAGCTCGTAGATGATGTCTTGTTTAAAAGAAACTATGATTCTGTGCTTCTTAGATGTCTTGAGAAAACTGAAGCCGAAAAGGTTTTGCAGGAACTCCATGATGGACCAGCAGGTGGACACTATGCTGGAGAAGCCACCGCACACAAAATCTTACGTGCAGGATACTACTGGCCCACGCTGTTCAAAGACTCGTACAATCACGTAAGAAAATGCCAAGTCTGCCAAATGGCTGCAGGGAAACAAAAGAAGTCATCCATGCCACTGCAGCCGGTTAACATCGAACAGTCGTTCAGCCAATGGGGCCTGGACATAATAGGTGAGATCGTTCCTCACTCCTCTAAACAGCATAGGTATATCCTCACTGCAACTAACTATTTTACTAAATGGGTAGAGGCAGTTCCTCTCAAGATAGCTAATTCTGAAAACATTGTTGAATTCATAGATCAGTTCATCATTACTAGGTTTGGATTGCCAACGGCCTTAATATTTGATAACGCTTCATATTTTTCTGGAAATACCATGACTGAGTTCGCACTCAAAATAGGGTTCAAACTAAAGTATTCCGCCAACTACTATCCGCAAGGTAATAGGTTGGTTGAATCAACGAACAAGAACCTAATCAGGATCATCAAAAAGACAGTCGACCAAAACCAAAAGAATTGGCACAAAGCGTTGGTAAACGCCTTATGGGCAGACAGAATTACCAAGAAAGCCTCTATCGGGACTTCTCCCTTTAATTTGGTTTACAGGAGGGAAGCAGTTCTTCCTACTCACTTACTCATTCCCTCCTTGTCCTTAGTACAATACATTGATGAAGTACCTACTTCTCCCTTACAACTAAGGCAAATGGAAATAATCAAGTTAGAAGAACGACGAGAGCAGGCCAAGAAAACCCATGCTCACCACCAAGCGCTGATAAAATCCTCTTTTGATTCGAACATAATGACCAGAAAAAACTTTCAGATGGGTGATTTAGTTTTGAAGTGGGATAAGGCTCACGAAGAAAAGGGCAAACATACGAAATTCCAAAAGCTATGGCTTGGTCCTTTTCAAATCGTAGAAGTCATAGGCCCATCGACTTTTGTGTTGCAGGACTTGACAGGCAGGAGAGATTCTCTGCCTGTAAACGGACAAATCCTCAAAATGTATTTCCCATAGAAGGTCATCCTTCTGTTTTTGTAGGATAATTTTAATTTATTTTTTTTTTACGTTAGTTTTCCATTTTTTTTCTTCATAAATAGGGTTGGTTGTGAACGATCATAAATAGTATTCATGAAGAAACATACCATTTCTCTATCAGATTTTGATTTCACTTGTATAAATAGCAAAACTTTTCGAAAAATCTGACTTTTATTATTGACAGGTAGAGTTAACTTTAGCCTGAATATGATGTTAGTTTCAACTTTACAAAGAAATCTGGGATGAAAGTAACTTTTGGCAAAAATTGTTTTATGCCAATGCAATGAAAAGTATCATCGATAGCAAAATAAGTATTCTCTGCAAAACTGCTGTTCTTAAACTCTATTATTGTCGTCCAGAGCTTTCTTAAGGAAAAACAATGACTTCCTCCCTGCTAAGGAGAATCGCAGCATCCAGAGAAACAATCCAAGAAAACACTATATCTCAAAGAATAAGAGGTCTCATCGCGAGCCGGCTTATCATGATCACAGATATTATAACTTGCTGACTTTGCCACTACTGTCTATCAAAACAGGGCAACGACTCAAGATTGTTGCAATCAAAAGACAAGGGGTCTCATCACGAGCCAGCTTGTTCAGCAAAAGTGTAAATCAAGTGGATGACTGTGTCATAATTTGGCCACCAAACCAAGACATTGTTCTTTAGAGAATAAAAAAAAAAAATTAAAAAAGAAAGAAAAAGTGTCAAAAGGGTTTTTCTCTGGAAATGTTGTAAATAACCTCAAGCAGGAAAAAGGATCATTGCTGGATAACATGGTAACCCTGTCGAGGCTATGGACGCTTGCGGGCAGCAGAGGCTCTACCTACGACAAAGGAGCATACTTTACAAAGCCAGTACGCAGAGAAGACCTTATTTTGTCTTTGAAAAGACTGAGTAATGACTAGGTATGAATACAAGAAATAACCCAGAGGAAACAAACAATCAGAATGAAATAAGAAGTTGTGACGAAGCATCATTGACAGGATAAAAGGTAATACTCTATCTGTCCATAACAAAATTTAGGCATAAGAAAACTTTTCTGTTTTGGAAGTGAAAATGCAATAGAACAAGCAGAGATAACTGGTTCTTCACAGTGAATCGCCATTGTTGTGGTCACCAACAACCCCCCTTCTTCACTTGACATTTGCAATAACGTCAAGCAAAGAGGGGACCCTGAACAAAAATCCCAAAAAATATTTTTCTAAAGTTTTTGTATTTTTCTCCCTAAGGCTTAAATCGCATCGCAAAGAAAGGCCGAAGCATTGCTCGAGCGCGAAAAGCAAGACTGCGAAGGAGCGATGCGAAGTTCATCGCGTCGCATACATCACACGCGCCCCTTTAAAAGAAGACCTTCGAGAAATGCCGATCGCCGATATGCGATATCGCAAATCGCAAGCATCGCGCTATACGGCAAAACCATTAAACAAAATTTGCGATATCTGCGATTTGCGATCTGCGATGGCAGCGATTTGCGATCTGCGATGGCAGCGATTTGCGATCTGCGATCTGAAAAGACTTATCACACGATAAACCCAGGATTAAGTGCGCGCCTTGAAGAAATTTAATGACCACATGCTTGAGTATCTAGGAATGATTGCATTACATTTATCGAAGAGTAAAGTCATGATGAATGTCAGGGTTATGCATTCATTAGAGATTAATACTTTCACGTCAAATCTTTTCATTTCCCTTCTTCTTTGCGTAGACTGCAAGACACGCAACTAATATAAGTTTATATGCAGGAAACATTTGAGGGAAAGAGGAAAGCGCCAATCAGATAGTAAAGAGAGAATGCCTCCGCAAACGGATGCCGCATGCAGCAGAACCGCGGATTCCAGACTATCAGCCAACCGGCACTGATGAAATTAGACTATTCAAGACTCAGAGTCAAAGGCGCACAAAAGCAGTGTGTTCAGAAAAGATCCTGAAGCTCAGACTTGGTAAAGCAGAGAAAGAAGCGCATGAGAAGGAAGACGCTTCAGGAAAACCTGGAACAAAGAACGGAAACAATTCTTAAAACATGGGGATGTCCATACAGCACGACTCCTAACCCACTCAGTCATTCGCACGACCGGAAACCGAAAACAGCAACAGCAAAATCAGTTCGAGAAGAACCTGGGTTATGCTAAGTATACACGTGGCGAATACACCCAGCTAGAGAAAGGTTTTCGAAAATATCTTCTGGTCTGCCGGAAGGAAGTGCCAGCTCCTGTTATTTCCACTTTTATCTCCAGAGCGAAAGAAGAAAGCGGCCAGCCGACTCTTCCCAGGAAAACGTTGCACTGTTGACAGCACTAAAGAGAATATACAGAAACGGTCAGAAATTAGATTTTAAATTTAGAAATAAAGTTGCTTTTAGTAAAAGGGCGGTCATTTGAAGCCGATTCCCTAATTTCATGTAATTAAGATTGATTAGTTAGTAGTATTTAACCCTTCTCATGGTTTTTAGAGAAGGGTCCGGAAATCTGTCAAAAAACTTATCCTCAGAACATGCACTTCTGCACCCTCAGAGGAGGTTTTTGATGAATAGATGGATCAAGATTTATTTATGTTTGCATTTTAATATCTGTTACTGATGTTGCACTTCTGTACTCTTAGCAGATGTTAGAACAAGTAGAAATAAATCATTATTACTTGAAGTTTATTGGTGAAGTTAGTCATAAATGGTACTTTTATCTCTTGACTAGATTCTGCTAGTATTCCTAAAGTGATATGTAGCTGAGTTCTTTATATGTTATTGTATGAATGTCTGCATTACCATTTGGCACTTCTGTACAGTGGGATCATTTAATCATGCTTAACATATAGAAGACTGATTATGCGATATGCTGTTCACAACTATTCTGCCTAACTTCTTATGCAGAATGGTTTATCTTTATTGGTTTATATTCTGATATCAGTTGAATGATCTTTATTACCAGCTGCTGTTAGAAATCTTTCTAGATCACATAAACAAAAGAAAAACACCCCGGGTTAGCATAGATCAGATGTATTTCTCTTCATTAGATTACATTAGCATAGAGTCAGTTTAGCAGTTAGAATCGAGACTAATTTAGAAAAACCTCTAGATTAATATCATCAGACTCTACGCACACACACACACCCATCACATTGGGAAACTGGTCCCATTACCCCCAGTCGGACCCGCTACTCCAAACGGGCAAGGAGCCGCCAACCAGGTTCCGGACCGGGTGGGTATCCCCCTTGTTGTTGACCTGACTTCGGGCCCCTCAACAGATCCTTGTCTACCAAATTTGATGTTGTGGTAGCAGCCATAGAAGAAGCCAAGGATTTGGCATCATTGGCAATTGATAAGTTGATGGGATCACTTCTATCGCATGAGGCAAGGATAAAAAGAAATAAGGATTCCACTTTAGAGACCGCTTTTAAAAGTCAAGTTTCTATTTCAAGAGACAGAGGTTGAGACAGAAGTAGAACAAGAGGCAGAGGATGAAGCGGAAGATATGGTGGTCAGAGAGATGACCGAGAAGAGCATGAACATGCAAGTGGAAGCAACTACAAAATCTTCAACAATAATCAAAGAGTTGACAAATCAAAGGTGAAATGTTATTACTACAATAAATTTGGTCATTATGCTTGTGATTGCAGGAAGAAAATAGTTGATCAAGGGAACCAGAGAGCTAATGTCACTACAGAGAGTACTAACTCCATGTTCCTAGCTTGCCATACCATGCATGAACCTTTTGCTAGTGTGTGGCTGTTAGACAGTGGTTGTAGTAACCACATGATAGGAAACAAGGATTTGGTTGCAAATTTCGATCAATCTGTGAAAACAAAAGTAAAGTTGGGCACTGACAAGACTGTGAAAGTAGATGGCAAAGGAGTGGTCAACATTCTAACCAAGCAGGGGGAGCCAAAGACAATCTCAGAGGTATATTATGTTCCTAGTCTCAAACATAATTTGTTAAGTGTTGGTCAATTGACACAGAAAGGATACAAAGTTATCTTTTAAGGTCAAGAAGTTGTTATATATGACAAGCCCCCAAGCAAGCAATTGATAACAAAGGTGCAGATGATGAGGAACAAACTCTTTCCTCTAATTTTGAATTACAGTGGTTAGGTGAGTTCTTTTATAGTGGCATGTTCTGATGATTTTTGGTTATGGCACTTGCAATTTGGACACTTGCACTTTTCTGTTTTAAGATTGTTGTAGTAGAAACAGATGGTCAAAGGATTACCTCCCATCAAAGAGTCTGCTAGTACTTGTGGGTGTTGCATCTTGGGAAAGCAACACCGTGAAAGTTTTCCAAAGGGAGTTGCATACAGAGCAAAGCAACCTCTTGAGCTAGTGCATATAGACTTGTGTGGACCTATGAGGACACAGTTGATTGGTGGAAGTTGCTACTTCCTTACTTTCATTGATGACTACAGCAGAAAGACTTGGGTTTACTTTTTGAAGCAGAAGTCTGAAACTTTTGCAAAGTTCAAATAATTCAAAGCCTTAGCAAAGAATCAAAGTGATCGACATATCAAGGTATTGAGGTCAAATCGTGGTGGAGAATATGACTCAAAGGCATTCCATGGTTACTGCAAACAACATGGGATCATAAGACAATTTACAACCAGCGACACACCGAAGCATAATGGTGTAGCAGAGAGAAAGAACAGGACAATTATGAACATGGTAAGAAGCATGTTGAAAGGCAGAAACTTGTCTAATGAGTATTGCGCAGAAGCAATTACATGTGCTATTTATGTGATCAACAGATCTCCTTCAAAGAGTGTGATGAACAGAGTACCAGATTAAGCATGGTCAGGTATGTATTGCAGCATATCTCATCTCAGAGTATTTGGATGTGCAGCTTATGCATAGGTGCCTAAGGAGCGAAGAGGCAAATTGGATGATAAAAGTGAAAAATGCATATTCATTTGTTATTGTGAGCAATCAAAAGATTACAAATTGTATAACCCTGTCACAAAGAAGACCATAATTAGCAGAGATGTTGTGTTCAAGGAACAAGAGTCATGGAATCGAACTGTAGACAAAACAGTTGATGCACAAGTGCCACTGTTGGAAGAAGATGATGTAGCAGAAAAGGAGCAGCAAGAATCACAGGTGAAGACACCAAACAGAGACACACCAACAAGGACTCCAAGATTTTTAGAGCAGTATGGATCCTCAAGTAGATCAACAGATCAAGATTCTCCCATCAATCAATCAGGTGATGAAAGAAGAAATGGTAAGAGAAAGATGAGAAATTTGAAAGATATTTATGATGATTTGGATGTTAGTTCAAATTTTTCATTGTTGTCATTCCAACTTTTTTGTTTGAAGAAGCAATCAAAGATGAAAATTGGGTGCAAGTCATGGATGAAGAAATTGAAGCTATTGAAAAGAATGACACATGGGATTTGGTTGATTTACCAAAGGACAAAAATTTCATTGGTGTGAAGTGGGTGTACAAGACAAAGTTGAATGAGAAAGGTGAAATTGACAGATTTAAAGCAATACTTGTAGCAAAAGGATTCTCACAACAACCAGGAATAGACTTTGGAGAAACGTTTGCTCTGGTAGCCAGATTGGATACTGTAAGAGCAGTTCTAGCCACAACAGCTTAGAACAAGTGGAAAGTATATCAGATGGATGTGAAATCAGCCTTCTTGAATGGAATTTTAGAAGAAGAAATTTATGTGCAGCAGCCTCCAGGATATGAAGTTGAAAGTAATGAAGACAAAGTTTACAGGTTGAAGAAAATGCTCTATGGACTGAAGCAAGCGCCTAGAGCTTGGTATAGTAGAATTGACAGCTACATAATTAAGAATGGATTTTGCATAAGCAACGTTGAGCCTACCTTGTACACAAAGGTAAATGAGCATGGACAATTTTGGTTGTTTTCTTATATGTTGATGACATGATTTTTACAAGTGATTTTGACATAGATGAAATTAAAGCAGCCATGATGAAAGAATTTGAGATGACAGATCTTAGTCTCATGAAATATTTTCTTGGCATAGAAGTTGAACAATTTGAAAGAAGGAAATTTTATTTGTCAAAATAAATATTCCAAAGATTTGTTGAAAAGATTCAGGATGGAAAATTGCAAACTTGTCCCTACACCAGTTGCAATAGGTACAAAGTTAAGCAAGGATGATGAAGGATCAAATGTCAATCCAACTTTATTCAAAAGATTGGTTGGTAGCTCATGTATCTCACAGCTACAAGACCGGATATCATGCAAGGAGTGAGTTTGATTTCGAGATTTATGGAGACTCCAAAAGACACACATTGGAGTGCAGGAAAATGAATTCTGAGATACATAGCAAGAACTAGAGATTGTGGCATAATGTATGCAAGCACATAAAAGAAGGATTTGATTGGATACACAGACAACGATTTTGCAGGCAGTTTGGATGATAGGAAGAGCACTTCTAGTTTTGCGTTCCACCTTGGTTCAGGTGTGATTTCATGGGCATCTAAGAAGTAGCCCATTGTGACACTTTCATCAGCAGAAGCAGAATATGTAGCAACAACATCAGCAGCATGTCAAGCAGTGTGGTTAAGAAGAGTACTTGATGGACTCAAGCAGAAACAACAAGGATCAACAAAAATATATTATGACAACACCTCAGCGATTGCACTATCCAAGAATAGTGTGTTTCATCAGAAGAGCAAGCATATTGATACTAGATATCACTTTATTAGAGAACTTGTGAGCAATGGAGAAGTTCACTTGAAGCCTTGTAAATCTAGTGATCAATTGGCTGATATATTTACTAAGTCATTAGCACAAGATGTGTTTGAGTTTCATAGAAGAAACTTGGGTGTTGTAAGCCTAGCTGAGACATAGACCAGCAGGCATGTTTGAGTTGTCATGAGTCATGTTTTAGTTTAGTAGTCGTAATTAAGGGGGAGTGTTAAAATAAGATAATTACTCCTGCATGAGGAGTTAGCTAAAAATAGAGAGTCAGTTAACTGAGTGATTGCATGATTGAGTGTTTGAGTGTTGAGTCAAGTTGAGTTAAGTGATAAACAACTTTGAGTGTGTGATTACATGTAGTTGCATGTCAAAATATTTTAGGTAGTTAGCTAGTTAAAAAGGTTTAAATACCCTTCACTGGGTTCATTGTAATCATCATGTTTTGTGTGATCAATAAAAGAGCAGCAGCTCATATTTTATGTGTGAATTGAGTTTTGTCTCCTCTATCTTTCCAACATAAGCTGGGTGTATCACCTAAGGCTTCTTCCACACCAATAATGTGGTCGAATCCTCCCCTCTGCCCCAACACCTCGATAACAAAGCTCTCCATTCCACCCGACACGCCCTCCGTTTCATCGACATCGACACCGACACCCAACATCGTTCTTGAGTCGGACCAACACCTGACTAGCGAAAAGTTGGAGGCATTTTTCGTGGTCATATGGAAAGTGATACTACTTATACGCCTTTTCTCCAACCCAGCCGCACTGGAACGCACATGACGCCCTGTGTCCCAATCCACACATTCCGACTCATTCCCATCAAACCAGTCATTCAAAACGGGTAAATGCTACTTTGAAAAAAATAGTTTAAATAAAAGATTCTGTGTAGATTCTAGTTTGCACATAGATTTTATGTTTTGAACTTACCCGCCTTCAAAGGATTTTTTATGCTGTGATTACCAGCATTTCGGCATAGCTTCGGGTGCAACCAATCCCAAATCTCCTGCTAACAATACAATTTATAAAAAAATAAACTAAATCCACCAAAATGGAATACGAATCTCTGATTGAGTCATTCATCTTTATTTACTGTAATACTTTAAAATTTATTAGATTCTCAGTTGAGCCATTATTCTATAATAATTAGTAAAAAATTAATTAAATCTATCAATCATGCCGAATAGTAATTCTGCAAAATGTAAATAACAATAAGAAGCCTATTGATTCAAAGGTGGTGCCTTTGTTAATTTGTTGGTATATGGTTGGTTGGGAATAAAGTTATTTTTAATGATGGCTTAACATTTCTGGAGATCACTTTACCTTAATCACTTGTTATATTAGACTAATCACTTTCTATATTAGACTTTTTTCCCTAGCCTCAAGCAATTCACAGAAGTAGGATTGTTACTCAACCCTAGATTGATAAGTCCAGGAAGTGAGCTTATTTTGATGGTAGCCCAAGGTGGGCCCAGCCCTTGTGAGGGAGGTGCCATTTTGGTTTTGATAGAGTTACAATTTTTTTATATCAGAAGGATGGGGTGAAGGTTCAAACAAATTTTCAAAATTAATGGCTTTGAAGCTTTTATTAATTTTTTTCTTTTAAAAAAAGTTCGCTCTTTGCAATTTTTTGAAGACTCATTGTTGGTTATCAATTGGGTTATTAGAGTAATTAAATGTAACAGATTAGGGATTTTTCCTCTAGTCAATGAGATTTTTAGTTTAAAAGATTCATTTAACATATTCGTATGGGGTTGCCAACACCCTTGCAGACTCTCTCTATAAGGAGGGTCTAATGCTGGGTAATGGGATTTGGATGATTTTGGTATCTCAAAATTACAAATTCTATTAATATTGTCATAAACCTTTCATTGACAAGGTCCAAATACACCAAAGTATTAGACATTTTAGTATAAATTTTTAAAATGGTTGTATATATGTTAGACTAAAATAACACTTACATGTTTTTTTGGTATCAATACATTATATGTGATCTTACTTTTTTAATGGATTACACAGTAGACCTGGATACCTATTCTTGTAACCTATAGCATTTTGCTGATCTTTGGACAGATCTATGATCTACATACACCAATACATGCTGGACATGTTTCTGAATGTGATTTTATTTCCTGATAATAAAGTGCTCTTTTTTATTGCTAATGAACAATGATATGATGTGCACCAATTCCGTTATCAAATGCGTTTTTCCAGAGACTAAAAGAAAGTTATGAATGAGAGAATTTAGGAAGCTGAATTACCTTCTTCATGTTAAGTTAGTGCTGTTAACTGCAACTGGTTTCAGACTTCTGGCAACCTGCAACCCCGCGCACAATCTCTATGTCTGGGACTCCGAGGATTCAGTAAAGGTGCGAAGATGGCGTGAGAATTGTGTGTTAAATATTGAGAAAACATTCGGCAGGAGGATGTAGAGAGTTTGCAGACGTTACAATAATAAAACATTAGTTTGTGCACAATTATTGAGAAGTCAAAAGTAGTCGGTCAAAAGATGAGTTTGTTGAATGCTTATAGGACATATGCTTGACAAAATGGCTACACATTATAAACTTGTTGGGGCCATCTTACAAGAAGATATAGTGTTTGAAGAAATATTTCTCAATAATTTCTTTAATGTAATAACTTTACAAATCCCTTGATTGTGTGGACTTAAATAGAAAGAGATGTGATCTTATAATTGGTTTTCAAATCATGATCAACTTCCTTATAGGTAAAGTCTTAAATCTTAATTGTGAGGGTTCACTTCTTTGCTTATATGATTGTTACAAAACACAAATTAGAGCTTGTGTAGGAGATCCTAGTGGATAGGAGATCCTAGTGGATGAGCATTCACTTATTTTTGAGGATAGACTATTTATTGATAAGTATTTGTTGTTTGACTATATAACTAACAAAAATTCAAATTTTACTTTGGTTCACCACTTCCATGGAGGAGCAATGAGCAATGGAGGACCTTCCACCTTAAAACCTAGTTCTTTTAAATATTTGGTTTTTGAACAAGCCATCTAATTCAACTACTTTGAACCATTCTATGTATAGTGCATACACTAGCAATTGCACCAGAAGTTGCAAAGGAAACATCGTAAGGTGGTAGCATAGCAACCAATATCATAGAAGAATGAAGATGTGACCAAAGTACTCTATAGGGAGATGGGAGATAGGGGCACACTACCTACATAAGTAAAATGTCTAAACTAAATATGGTATCTGATTATGCGAGGTGGGGATTTTACAAGGAGGCACTTGCCTTTTACTGTGATATACAAAAAACAGGTACCCAACGTAACCATTTCACATTCACTAGTGTTCTCTCAGCATGTGTTAATTTGGTAGATATGGAAAGTGACAAAGGAGTCCACCATGACATAATTACTAGTGAATTATAGTTTAATGTCATTGTGGGGAGTGCTCTTGTAAATATGTATGCTAAATTTTGTTGCATAGAGAATCCACAACAAGTGTTTGACATAATTCTTGAACGAAATGTATTATCTTGAAATGTTATGCTATTAGGGCATGTAAAGGATGGGAACGTAGATGACGCCATGAAACTTTTTCTTCAAATGCCTGAATGGGACATGGTTTCATGGATTGCAATACTTGTTGGATATGCATGTAAGGGGTATCTTGATAAGGCTATGGAGCTCTTTTGTAGATGGTGATGCACATAAAATGTTAAGTAAAATGTGTAAACGGGATGTTGTCTCTTGGACTTCTATTATTGTAGGATATGTTATTCACAGACATGTGTCTAATAGTGTGTTTATTTGGTCACCTGGGAGAAAGTTCAAGTGCATGGAGGGAGTGGTTGTGCATGATACAAGAGGAGTTCGTGCCTATAGAGTGAATAGTTTATGATTGATTGCTTTATGAAGAGCACTATTTGGGAATGTTTCCTTTAGGTTGCAGATATTTAAGCTTGAACTTTTTATGATGCCTGTTAATCAAGCTGGGGATTGCACCATCCATAGATGGTTGTTATTTCCACTTTAGTTGTATGCAACCAATTCAATCATCCCTAGCATCTGTATCTAATTGTGGTTTTATTTTCTTATGAGCAAGAAAGTTCAATCATATTGGAGGGAGTGGTGGTGCTTGAAGACATTATAAAAGGGGATGATACATAAGGAGTTCATGCCTGCTGAATGAAGAACCTATTATTGAACTTTTCGCTAAGAGCACTCTTTGGAGTTATTTCCTTTAGATTGTACTATGTAGATGTTGGAGTGGTTATGGGCTTTCAAATAAAGATGTTAAAAAACTTTGTAATTGTGCAACATTACAAGCTCTAACAAAATCATACTTCCCTAAACACTGCAGACGAAAGTTCCCTTAACAAACATGAATCTTCATTCAAATATATAGGTGATGAAGGGCCCACTTCACCACTAAATGTAACTTTACCAAGTGAATTGGACTCCTTTAACTAGAAAAATATAGTTTCATGCTTTTCTTCCATTATTATGTATGCTTCTTTTCTGTCGGGGATCTTTAAATGTGGCAGTTAAATTTAATTCACATATGATATAAATAATTTGAAAATTTCTCTCCCATTTAATTACTTTTATAAACTGAAATCAATCCTACAAGCTAAAACTTCACCTTGTAGGCCTCAAGCTATAATTTATTTATGACAAAAATCAACATACCAAACACTTGTTGAGTAGTTAACCGAATCTTAGGATCAAGTTCAAGCACTTGCTAGACAAGACTTTTGGCATGGTCATAAAATTTTGGCCATGGATCTCTTTTGAAATCTATCTGACCCCTAAGAATGGCCTGAGCAACCCCTTGCTCCATTTCTGTATACAATTTGCACAAAATACTCAATACAAATTCCCTACACTGTAAGATTTTAAGCTTCCTAGTGCAATAAGCCCTTTTTGCTCTTCCTTTTTCTATGTTTTGAGAAGCAGGGGTCATCTACCAACCTACAAAACTTCAATAATATATGCCATGAGAAATTTGCAAGCTACAACAAATGAATTATGTAATTTCCCTACATTGAATGATTCTCCTACATTATGTTGAGATTCACCTGAAGCCAACCTTCTTAGATAAATAACAACATGATTTTCAACTGTTAGCACCCTGCCTTCTACTGTTACAATAACAGATAATGGCTTTGATGACGAATCTAGCTTTACTAGGGAGCATATGTAGTCAAGCGTCTTCCTCGAGACTCTGCAAAATGATTTGAACTTCTCTTCATTATTTGTATGCATTTCTCCTGCATTGGTAATCAACAATCAATTTTTTTCCAACTCCTATAGACATGATCTACATATACCATGTTAAATCCTCCTAGTAAAAAATATGAGTATCAAAGTATGAATAAAGGAAATAACACACCCTTGTTTGACATGAGATCAAAACACATTAAACTTTAATATATTAGGGAAACATGATACAAACAAGTAGAGTTTTTTTAAAAAACTAATTGCATTGTTTAGCATTATGCCTCTCTCATTCAGTTATAGCATTTCATCTCTCACTTACCGTATACATGCATGGTAACACAATCAATTCAAAAGAAGCACATGTAACTAAAACAAATCAAGGAAAACCACTTAAAACGATGTTTTTCAGAATAGAAAATCTCAAGGGACATTGATCTTGTTATCTTATTGCTCAAAGAGACCATTTAAAGTAGTTTTTGAATTTAGTTATCCAACCATGCCATCCCATGTTCCAACTCATCATCTGAAAAGGAGGTCTCACTTGAAAAAAATTCATTATAAATTTTCATTCTGTAATGCAAAAAAAAAAAATGTTTCCTCTAGCAATGCAAAAACAAACAGGATGCCCATATACATATTGTAATCATGATTCCTGGTAACTACTTTCAGTTGTATGGGAACGTTAATATTTTTACTTTGTTTTCCATTTCTCACTTAACAACCCAAACACTTGTAAAAGGAACAAACCAAAAATGGATTGCTCTACGGATAACCCTAAAGCAATGGTGTCAAGGATTAAAGCAAGAAAATATAGCTTTAGACAAAAGAGTTAAAAAAACATAAAGGATATTTAATACTTAAGGGTGTCATTTAACACCAACATTCTTGTATTTCAAAATACAAGATTCATTTCCAAGCTTGATCTAGGGGGAAAACCAATAGACACATAAATACGACAACTCCCTTATGAAAAGTAAGACACGTCAGTATTGAAGTCCATGTCTTGAATTAAAGGACTCCCATAGCATATTAAGAAATACATTATAATATATAGAAGGGCTTTATTTTAAGCATTAAGAAGAGGCATTAATAATAAGGGTTTATAAGCTATGTTCAAATCCCGAGCGTTATTCTAGATCCCAAAAATAGGCTCTTCTAGTAGCCTTTGGGCAAGGGGAGCTCTAAGCATCACAAGTTAGGAGTGAAATCTCACAAAATGAGAGATTGTGACAAAATGTGAATGCAATGGTCCAGGTAAGATTAGAATGGAAAGAAAATTCATGTGTTAAAGAATCCACCATGATGCCATTCAAATCACATCCTCGATGATTTTCATTTCAATTCAAGTAGCCCCTAAGAAAAAAATTAGCTCAATAACTGCATGTTAAGAGCTTCATGAAAGAAATCAATCAAAGTCCCAAGTGACTTATGGTTGAAATCTTGAGCCATTCAAAATTGCTTCTTTTGAAACATAAAATATTTTGCATATAAAACCATACTAGTTGTTCATGAATATTCCAAGAAAAAAATGTTAAAATAAATTCAAGGGCCCATGCTTATGGATATTTAATTATTAATCCATCTAAAATATCAGACTTCAGTAATGAAGAGAAGGAATCATGGAGAAAGGAAGCATGGATAAGAAAAGGAGAGAAGGAATTTGCATTAAAAAACTACAAGATAATTTTATTTATGCCATGTTTTTAGGAAAAAGATGTAGAATAATTATTTATAACTATAGAGATGTAAATTTCTTCTTGAAAGAGGAAAGAGTGTCAAAGAGAAAAAAAATGTAAGATATATTGCATAGAAAAATATCGCTGAATGCTTGGAGATAACAGATAAGAAAACACTGCTAGCTATACAAATCAATGTTGCAAAACTTGTCATTGGAAAAAAATTGGAGGGGTCATCAACTCAGGAAATTAGCAAAATCAGGAAAGCACTGGCCAAACTTGGAAAGCATAAACTTAGACTTGAAAAACTTGGAAAATTTGGACACCTAATTTTTTTTCAAAATTTCCAAAGAAATCAAATATTTTTCAATACTAACAAATTGTAATTTGTTTGGATAATTGAACAACCACTATGGTAGTTTTCCAACTACATTGAAGTCCCTTGCTACTTTTGAATTCGATTCTAGTCCAAAGTGTCTAGTGTCATTGACATATTATTAATCTAATGAAAATTTTGATATAATCTCTCTCCATATACATAAAGTACAAATACAACACATATAACCAATTTTTATATTCTTTGTATATTTAGGTTTTGTAAATTTGTATAACAATAATTTTAGTGTTTATAGGAATGGCTACAGGAATATATGTTCAAATACCCTTTTGAGAATCAAATTGATGTGGAGACTATGGATTGGACCTCCGACGCCATAATTAAACACAACGCTAATCACATACAACCCTAATGGAACTTGCAACCTAAACATTAACAGAAAGGAAAATTATAACCTTTTTCACAGATGTCATGCTTTTGAAATCTATTCATTCCCTGGTTCAATTGTTTATTAATGTGTCGTCATTTTCATATTATAATAATGAAATATAATATGTGATAAGCTTGAAATTAAATCTATAATTTTTTAGCCCTTTAATATATAAAGGAAAATAAAATTTAAATATTAAAAAACATTAAACTCCCTTTAAAAAACAATGAAAATATCTAAACATAAAATAATTAAAATACTTAAAAAAAATAGTGAATTCAATGCATAACTAACTAGGTTTATTAATAATAACTTATCCGGAGGCTTCCTGGTGATAGATAGACTCTGCCTCAGAAATTTATGGCAAACATCTACAGACTGAAAGACTCTTACTAATGGTTCAGCCACTTTAGGTTCTCACCAGTGCCGAGCACACTGATGCGCAGGCTTCCAAACCACCTAAGGACTTGAGTGAATCTTTCGTGGTGCAAGCAGATCAGACCCTTGGGTCCGCAGATGCAGAGCAGGAAATACACTCGACTCAAAACTCACAAGACTCAAGACTCTTAGACTCTCAAAACTCCGATGCCAAACAAATGAGCCTTACCCTCCTTATATAGGAAGAGAGGGGGGACAAACATTATTGTTGGTCGGACCAAAGAAAAGACTTAAAGCTAAAGGAATCATTGCTTTCCAGCCTTTATCAGAGCGACGTCCACACAAATATTCGGGTCAAAAAGATGGACCGAATAATTGCTTTCGGGTAACGCTAAGATATTATCTGTAAAGTAGATTCTTTGTACTTAAAGTAAATCTGACAGATATCATGACTCTATACACAGTGGATGCTTTTGTACTAAAGCCCACGAGAAAAGATTTGATAGAGAATATCACACTGTGGAGGCTTTTGAACAGTGAAGCCCACGGGAAAACTGGTCACAATTTAGCCCTTGTGACTGGTTCACATCAAAATATTTTGAGATTCGGAAAATGGTCCAGCTTATATGGCATAATGTCCCATGCTTTGGTGTAGATTCGTCAGACAATGATAGGTTTCCCCACCATGATTTGATGTTGTACTTTGGTAAGGATGAGCCATTCCATGTGCTCTCTCATATATTCTTCAAGCGAATTATTGTACGAAGAGGATTGATAAGTTGTCCATTCAGTGCTGGCCATTTCCTTTACAGTATGATACACTGGGTGATTGCATTCTTTGTTACATTGCATAATACAGGTTTTACCCATATTTTTACAATATTTTTCATGCTCTACAGGATTCATGGTTGTCCTGTTTATCGTGTAGTCTTTCCACCAATCCCTAAACCATTCACATTGCTGGTAACCTTGATAATGCGCAACTGTGCTGAACTTGATTTTGGTATAATGAGTCTCGGTTTGATCATCAATGTATAAAAATTTCCACCAGAGTTTTCTGTAGTCTGTAAAATCATAAACAGTATCAGGAAACATGATATGTCGATCATTTCTAGGCCATCGAGCAGCGGGGTGAACTTTGCCATGTCCCGGTTCTCTCCATAAATCTCTGGTTCTATAAATACCGACATGTCTTTCATATATTCCTGTGTTTTTCCCTCCATGATACCAAATGGTGGCAATGTCATGAAGATTATGTTCTAATGATGTTCTTGCTACTTCAGCATCTCTTCTTGCCTTATCATAGACCATGTCATGTATCCATTGTCTTCCCTTTGGGTAGACTTTTCTCTCTGGTACATAATACTGTAGATCTGTATGAGGCTGGAGATTAGCATCCAACACTTTTGTATTACGGAGCTGCCATGTTGGTTTCCAGTTTCTTTTGTAAGTCTCCCATTCTAATTCATCTGGTACTGTCCTCAAAACTTCTTGTCTCTGATTATTGTCCCATTCAGTGACAATGATCATAACATGATCCTTTTTCTCTTCAATATACTCCCGGCTGAGGAAATCAGGAAGGCTGTTATCTTTTCCTTTGATATGTTCTACTGTGAATTCAAAATTTGCAAAGAGCGCCTGCCATCTGGCAAACTTTGCTTCTCCAGCTTTCTTGATATCTTTAGATAAAACTTTTTGCATGGCTGATGCATCTGTCCTGAGAAGAAAAGGCTTATTTATCAGATAAACTTCAAATTTGCTAATACAATTCCATGCTGCTTTTACCTCCCTTTCGATGACAGAGTAGTTTTGTTCTGTTGAATTCCAGATCCCTGAAGCAAATTGGACAACTTGTTCTTCTTTTCCAATTCTTTGTTTCAAGATTCCTCCCCATCCAACATTGCTTGCATCAGATTCAACTATTTTAAAGGCTTGGTCATCAGCTACATATAATATAGGTAAATATTTTACCTTGGCTTTGATTTCTTGGACTGCTCTGGTGTGGAGATCTGACCATTCAGGGGGGTTCTTACCAAGTCGTTTGTTGAGTACCTTCCTGTCGCTGGCACAATCCTGGTAGAAATTGTTGATATAGTTCAGGCACCCCAGAAACCTTTGCAGTTGTGTTTTGTCTTTGAGCACATCTGGGAACTTATCTGCAAATTCAATGGCATGCTGTTGTAGAGAAATTTGTCCATTGCAGATTGTATGTCCCAAGAATTTTATAGAAGTCTGGAATACTTCTATCTTTTTCTTGCTCAACACTAGTCCATTTTTCTATACTAGTTTCATAAAAATATTGACATGTTTGAAATGTTCATCAATATTCTTAGAAAAAATTAAAACATCATCAATATAAACAATTAGCCAATCAAAATATGGCTTGAAAATATCATCCATGACTTTCTGGAATTTTGAGGGAGCATTTTTTAGGCCGAATGGCATGACATTCCATTCGTAATGCCCTGCTGGAATACTAAAAGCAGTCTTGAATTTATCAGCTTCATCAATGGCAACCTGCCAGAATCTTGCTTTGAGATCAAATTTTGAAAATGCCTTGGCGCTTGCAATCCTTCTAATCAAGTCTCCCTTGTGTGGAATCGGATAAGTGTCATCGGATAGAACTAAATTTAGAGGTTTATAATTTATAACAAGCTTGGGACTCTAACCTGTTCAGCTCTCTTATTCACATAGAATCCATAGCAATTCCAGGGGCTATTGGATTCTCTTATTAGTCTTCTATCAAGCAATTGTTGGATTTCTTTTTGGCAAATATCCCTATATTCTTTGCTCATCGAGATAGATCTACTTTTGCAGGGTTTTCTAGTGTATCCCTCTTTATATGGTAGCTTGTTAGTATGTTGCTTCCTATGCCAAAAGGCATTTGGCTCTTCTGAGCAGCATGTTTCCTCCAATTTTTCTTTCAGTTCTTGTATTTTTCTTTTGACTTGGGGTAATTTTAGCTGTTCTTCAACCCTTAGTGTGCCTTTCAGATCTTTGAGATCTGCTAATTGAGATTCTGCTTTTTCCAGTTTTTGCATGGCTTGGACCATTGTTGAAATCCTTGAACTTGAAACATAAAGGAGTTCAATTTTATTTCTCCTGCCTTTTGATGTAGGAACATAAATGAAATAACCGACTCTCCCTCCTTTTAGCCTGGCTGAGCCATGAGGCTCTACTGTAGCTAGAAAGACATTTCCTAATATACAGTCAACAAGAATGTCTGCAATAGCAAACTTCATGTGCACACAATGAGTATCAAAACACAATGAAGCTTTAGGAATTTCATACTGGAGTTTCTTGTTCCCAAGGCCTACCACCTCCCTCTCAGCTGAAACCCAGTACTTGACTAGAATATTTTTGATATTAAGGATGTTAATATCTGCACCGGAATCTAATAATGCGATCATTTGAAAAAATTTCCCTTGGATGAAATTTTTTACCTTAACATGATGTTGCCGATAGGTGATCGTGAACAACCTCATATCTTTAAATCCGAAATGTGGGTCTTGCATTCCTTCAGCAATCTGTACTTCTTGGTGATATGCAGTAGGAATCCAGGAATCGTCTCCTTTTTCTTCTACAGATTGTTTTCCTTTCTGTATTTCTGCAATTTGAGCTTTAATTGCAGAGATCTCTGTTTTGAGATGGTGGATTTCACCACTTACTTCCCCAAGAGTAAGTGATCTCACTTTTCCTGGCTTTTGATGATGCATTTGAAATGATTTAGTATTTCTTTCATAAGATGCATCAATAAATAAAGGCTTCTTACCTGATTCTTTGGAAGCTTTGTTCTTGAGCTGGTCAGTGAATGCTTCAATCAGGCGATTCTTCATATCTCCTTCTTCCATTGCCCTTATTTGGGATAAAATTTTCAGTTATGCTTCTTCTTCAGTAGATGCCATAAGAACGTTTTCTTTTTGTGGCTTAAACTTTTCCTCTTCTTCACTGGAGCTGGTGTAATACTCAAAATCATCTTCATACATAGCATGACAGGCACATTCATCTGAATCTGAGCATGGGCATTCTGATGAGTATGATTCAGAATATTGGCCCATATGGACCTACAAATCTTCTGTTGAAGTACTAAAAGAATCAAGAGAAGATTCTTCTAGTTGGTGTTGCAGGGTTGTATCTCTAATGGAAAGATTTGGACGTCTTTCTGTAACATGTGTCTTGGATTTACATCTAAGACAAAATATAGGTCCTGAATGTTCTTGCTTGACTTTTTTGGACTTATGAGAATAAACAGTTGTTTTCTTTCCTTTATTAAAATTTGATTCTTCTCCTTGGGGACATCTGGAAGCTGTATGCCCATTCTGGCCGCACAACCAGCAAGTGATTTTATTCCACTTTTCTTGTTTTGTGGAATGCAAATGAATATCAGAGGGGTCATAATAATGAGTCTTTGGAACATATCTGTAATGACCTTTCTTCTTATATCTCTGATTTCTATCCTTTGTAGGATATCTTCTTTTATCCTTTGGATAATTTCTCTTATTTCTGTAGAAAGTCTCTTTAAATTCTCTTTTGTCTTTCTTTCTGGACTTTCTTTTCTTAACCAAAGGATCATCTATTGTGAGTCCATACTTGCTACAGATGGACTTTTTATCTGGCAACTTGATAATTTTTCCAGAGATTTGTTAACCTTTGAACTAGTACAAAGACTCACCAATGTCTTTGTTATATGAGAATACATCTCACCTCATGTGTAAGATTCAAAAGGTAACTGAAAAATCTCTTGCATTCTGATATAATCAACCAATCTAGAAGGTAGAGCAGCAAGGTATACTTGTTTCCACAACAAGTTCTTAGAGTCTTTTACTTCATAGATCTACTGCATCCAGTCTCTATGGAAATCATCAAATTGCGACATTTTATGGAACTTGAGGTTCATCAGAATAACTTCATCCTTATTGGCTATCTCTGTCTCACTGCCACACCAATGTTCCAGAATCATTGATGTCAATGTGCCAATCATGTTGCTGATGACAGTGCCATCTGGATTGTGAATAACATCTCCTTTCTCATCTTTGAGAACTTCTGCTTCCATGGTTTCAATGAGCTTAGGAGAAGATTCAGTCTCCCACGATCTGAGTGTTATAGCTCCAAATCTCACTCTTATGGTTTGTGATGCTGCACTCATGGCCTAGGGCAACCCCTCCTTCCAGACCTGGTCCAAAAATTTAAAAAACAGTGTTTTATTCCCTATACGCGACATTGCCCTGAGTTAAACGCGTGTACACGCGGGTCTGTTATACCCAACCCGCATGTATCTATTAAAACACTTAAAAAATAATAAATTCCTCTTTTTCGGGCGGAGATCGCGGGTTTTACCTGCTGGATCACCTGTTATTGCCCGTGGCCCAACTGTTCCCAACTAACTCCTAACTAAAAAACTACTTTGGAGAGGGTATAAAAAGACATCAAAGGGAAGGCCAAGGGGAGAGAGAAAGGAGAGCAAGGTTATTATGCTGAGATTTTTCCCTTAGACCAGGTCTGAAGTCCTTGGTGCTTTCTGCACTTCCCCATTTTGCATAGGAAACCCTTGTTTCCATGTGTATTGGTGATCATTCATCCTTGATATCATCATTGAGTAAGACTTGGAAGGAGCTCTTGTTGGAGGCTTGAGGCTGGAACGAATCCGGGAGGAAGCTTTGCTTGGAGCCTGCTGAAGGTGTTCAGGTGATATCTTTCCGATATATGTACTTTATTTTCCTTTATATATAAAGAAACACGTCTTTGTTCCCGAAACAATCTTTCTTTATGCTTATGAGATTCTTGTCTTGAATTCTTATGCAAGTGGTTACTTAAAGATTTTTATAACTAACTTTATAGCATAAAGATGGTTTATACATAAATATCTGTACATGTACTGTTGTGTTCTTTGATTTGTTTGTCTTTCAGATCGAAGGAAGAAGAAGGGAACTCCAAGAAGGGTTTGGACCCTAAAGGCCTTCTCGAACGTAGGACCTTAGGTACGTACCCTAAACATTAGAATTTGCTTAAAAGTAAAAATGATGGCTGTGTGTGTGTTTCTTTGAATAAGCAATTTTCAGTCTGGTAGAGTCTTAGCCCAAAGGACCCTAGGGGTACTTTCCCTTCAACCAGAATTGGCGACTCCACTGGGGACAACACTCTTGTTGTTCCTAGTTTGGGTAGTCTTCAAGCCAATCAAGGCTCAGCCCCTCTGTTTGTTGGCTCTGACTGTCTGATCTTTTCTTGAACTCCAAGCTTTTCCAGTTTCAGTCTGTGTTTTTTTTATTTTTCTTGAAAGACTTCAGATACGCTCTTTTCCTGGATTACAGAAGCGTATATACGCAAGTTTCACTAAGTAAACCCGCGTATACGCAGGTTTCCTTAGTTTCAGTCGCATATACACGCATTCTGCACTTAATTGCAGGCGCGTATATTACATAAATTTCAAGATTTATAAATTTTCTTTTTGTTGAATGTTTGTCTGGTGGTTTGGGGTCAGTGTCAAGCAGTTATTTCTCCAGTAATAGTTCTCTGTTTGATGGGGGGCATCTTGTTCTGAACTCTCTCTAGTCATAAGGAGTATTAGTCTTATTTTCGTTGATTGCAAGCGTCATTGATTTTTGACACACAAGATTTCTGTTTAAGAATCTTGATTGCTCTGTTTCGGTAGAGTAGGAAGATTGGGTTCAATCTTTGTGTCCATTTTTGCTTTGATGACACTTTTGTTTGCTTAACGAAATCATTTTTGGGACCATTTGCTCCTTCGTTTCAGGAAAGTTGTTTGTTACCATTTTCTTGAAACTTGTCTTTTGATCTTTTGGGACTTTCATTGCTGCTTTTGATTGTCAAAAGCGATTTCAAACACATTTATTTTTGTTGAGTTTTCATCATTTGAAAGGTGTCGATTCACAAAAGTGTTTGGTTGCCCATTTATCAATCATTGGTGTCAGTATTTTTGAGAGCTTTCCTTTGAAAAAGACTTTTTGGGTTGTTTGAAAGAAATCTTTTGAAAGTTTTGAGTTTCGCTTTCTTAAACTTGCTTTTCATTTGATTTCCTTTTTTGCGAAGTGAAAGTTCTTTATATTTATCTTAGAACTTGTTTTTATTGTTTGGACGAAATGATTGGTAGCACATCATCTTCTATCTAAGCATTTTAGTGGCAAGACAAATTTGATAAGTGAGCAACTTTCCTTCTTTGTTTTTAGAGTAGTCTTTAAATCTTGCATCCACACATAATTGTTGCATTAGGATAGATTTGCATCCCTTTTTATGCATACATAGATTTGTTAGCTTTTGTGAGTGTGGAGTCTGAAAAGAAAGCAAAAAACTTTGTTTAATTTGAAGTTCCTCTGAACCCTCTAGAGATTACTTTTCGTCGAACGAAAAAGTGCATGTGCATATAGTTAAGTTTTTATTAACTTCTTTTGCGTCAAAAAAAAAACACCACTAGTTTCATCTCCATTACCTTGTGACTTAAAGAACAACCTAATAAAATCAAGCGCTAAATTAAAATCCACTAGAACTTTTTGTTTTAGTCAGTTACACCAACAAGCTTAGGATTTTAGGGCCTTGGATTAGGCAAGTGGAGAGTTAACTCTCCAAGGCCACATAAAACGTCAAACATAAGAGTCTGATTAACGAGAGTAAATCCAATAGCGTTAGGAAGACCAGGAAAGCTCCATATCTAGGAGTTAAGCACGAGGGTCTGTGAAGACAAGGAAGAGAGATACCCCCTCTCCTACTTGTCCGAACTTACCTCACGACTGTTCCGCTTGGCTTTTGCGACGAGTTGGTACCCATAGTTGCCTCTCCTAGGGATCTGCATAGGTGGCTGTGGAGGGGAATCCCGTGGCACCTGAGGTTGACGTTGTATCACTCTCAACAGTACTACTGGAGGGCACCCTTGCGAAGCTTGGGGGCTTGCACCGGTGCAGGCTGTTGTTAGGAGGTCAGCGTAACTTCCTCTGTTACCTTCGCTGATAGGACTGGGCCGTCATTATCCCAGACTATCTTCGGAAGGCCCCTGACTCCACTTTCTTGTATTTTGGTGTCCGGTCCTCACCACCCGGAGCAGAAATACTCGGAAGTTGTTTGACTGGCTGTATCTTTAGGGACTTTATAGTGTGTGCTCTTTGTTCCTTGTATATAGTTGGCTTTAGGTATTTTTGTCTAGTCACGTTTGGACTTTGTGTTCTGAGTGACTGGCTTACCACTCTACCGATCTTGAAAGGCTTTTGGTTGTTCTTTCAGAAGTTGTAGAGTTGCCTCCTCAAGGGCAAAGGTTTTGATTGCTTATCCATATTCCTTGAAAAGTGATTTCTATATTTCCGCAAAGGAAAGGGTCTTTGGATCAATTAGATATGGCCAATATTCCTGTGGAAACCAACCAAGGTGCCCTCCCAAAAGGGGATCCTTTTGTTTTTCCTTTCTTTGGAAACGTTGGTACTCCCTTGATGGCCACTTTGAATATTCCTGGGTTGGATGTTGGACTACCCATTTGGTTGTGGTCCACTCCGAATATTCCAAATGCTCTTGAAGCTTCTCAGTTGAATGCTTTATTTCAGGGGCATCACATGGGTGCTAATTGTTCATCTTCTTTCAAAGAGAAATCTGGGATTCCTTCTTCTCCTCCTTCTTGTAACAAGAAATCTAAAAAGAGGAGAAAAAGGAAGTCAAAGAAGAAGAATAATTCTATCCTTTCATCTTCAACCTCTGCGAGTCATGTTGGAGATGAGCCTTCAGCCGCTGCAAGTCATGCTGGGGGCACAAGTCTAGTCACTGCGAGTCACACTAGCACTTCATCTTCAACCTCTGCGAGTCATGTTGGAGATGAGCCTTCAGCCGCTGCAAGTCATGCTGGGGGCACAAGTCTAGTCACTGCGAGTCACACTAGCACTTCATCATCAACCTCTGCGAGTCATGTTGAAGATGAGTCTTCAGCCGCTGCAAGTCATGCTGGGGGCATGAGTCTAGTCACTGCAAGTCATACTAGCAAAGAGTCACCGACCTCTGCAAGTCATGTTCAGGACTCTCCGCAAACCACTGCTAGTCATGTTGGCGGAATGGAGGTTGATAAGAAACCTGGACGTAGAAGTTTTAAACCTAAGTTCCCTTGTAAGATATGCAAGGGAGACCATCTCACTCATTTATGCCCTGGTATTCCAGAGGTTCAAAAGATATGGTTCGAGTCTGAAAGTACTTCTACTCCTAGATCTGATATGGTTTCTCATCAATCCCATCAACCATTGGTTGATAATGTGGTAAATCCAGTGCAATCGTTGGCCGATTACACTCCTCTTTTGGGAGGTGAAGTGCCTAACAAAAGAGTTTGTTTGATCTCTAGTACAGAGTCTTATAGTATAGGGGGCATTCCGGTTACTTCGAATGTTCCCCCTCCAAGTTCTAAGAGTGTTTCCTTTGATTGGGATAGTCTTGTTGAGCCTCGTCTTCCTTCCGCTGCACCTTTCCAAATAAAGGTAAGAGTTAATTCCACAAATGTCTATCGATGTATGGTGGATGAAGGATCCTCTACAAGTATTATATCCTCTTTGACTTGGAAAGCTTTGGGTTCCCCAAAGTTGTTGACAGCTCAGAGTCAGTTGTTAGCCTATGATAGAAGACCTGGTGAATCTATGGGTGTTCTTCCTCAAGTGCCTATCACTTTAGGTGGGAAGACTGTCTTAATCGATATGATGGTGGTTGATAGCCCTTTAGACTTTAATATGCTACTTGGGCGTGATTATGTCTATGCTATGAATGCTGTGGTGTCTTCACTCTTTCGAGTAATGTGCTTTCCTCATAACGGGAATATTGTCACTATTGATCAGCTTGCATCTGATAATCACCACCCTAATTCGACTTTATTGCAGAATGCCCCTTGGTTTGTTCCAAGTGTTCAAGTAGACTCTACCCCGCCACGGGTCAATTATGTGGCATTTAATCCTCAATGTTCAATTGCTTCTAAGAAGGATCCTTTGACCTATTATTCTCCTTCTTGGGACTTGGTCCCGGCAGTTGACCGAGAGATTCTTCCTATAGGGACATGGGACCCTTTAATTCCCTCTTTTGATCCTTGTAGTTCTCATGATTTCTCAGATCTTGTTTTGCCTTCACAGGAGGAACTCTTTGAAGCCATGAGTTATGACTACCAAAGGAGCCCTTGGCCTGAGCCCTGCAAGGGGTTTGTTCAGCAGAACTATTATGCGTAAGCCGCAAGGCTGCGTGGTTCCCTGTACCATATTGTATATATGAGGTACGCATTTTCAAGTTTTGTATCCTATAACACAAAGATTTTATATGGAGTTTATATGTGGGATGTATTAACTTCATGTCTAGTGTTCCTATTTATGTTTACAGAACTTGGAAGATTTCTCCTTTGGAAGTTTATGGTTGGTCCGTTCGGACAGGTATTAGTTCTCGAAACTGGCATATAGGTTAGGTTTTTCCGCCTGCATTGTGCATTTATTAGTTTCCTTTCCCATTTTGCCTTAGGATCGACCCCACCAAGTTATGGTGCGGAACCTTCTCATTGCTTAGAAGTATCATGACTTGTGTGGTAGAGCCTACTTTATCATGGGTGCCCTAGTTAGTACCTTATTGTCGTTTGGCACTCATGAAGATTTTTGTCCTTAGGTTCGGGAGTCCTCTGTAGTCCCGCCATGACTTATGCGTTGAAGACTCATTCCTCTTTGCTTCTTCGTTTCGTTCTGGCCTTATACCCTAGAGGCTCCTATGTGTGTTGAGTTGTACTTCTGCATTGCATGTTGACCATTTGCACCTTTTGGCCTATAGCCGGCTTCACTTGGACTCGTGTTTAAGCCAACTTTTGACCATGACGTCTGCAAAATCAACCTTGCATACCCTTGACTTCTGCAGCTTGACATACCCAGATCCGTGGAAGGAACTTACCTCTGAGTGTCACCGACCAGTTTTTCACCTCCCTGCATTGAGCATAGGAACGTTCCTTTCCCAGGAACTAGATCATATGTTTCACCGACACTCGTTCTTTCCACTGTACCATAGCATTCTTTTATTCTTTTTCCGGCTTATCAGAAAAAATTAAATATTTCAAAAAAGAGCGGGAACAGGGACATTATTTCCATTTATTGTTGGCAGCTAGAGTCAGTCGTGTCGCCCTTGAACAAAGCACTCAAAACAAAGTCTCCTCCGCATGGGTGGGATTTAGTTTGACTTAGGTATGCCATAATCTTGTTATCGAGTCAGTTCTCCCCCGATTGGTTATCTCTTCCAATCATATGGAGGGTTTGTTCGTGCCTCCTGCATGACGAACTTATACAAATTCATCATATGCTGCCACATAGTCACATTGAGTCGTGCTTTTGTTCAAGGGAAGTTAGCCTGAGTCGGCCTTTCTGCGGTGTCTCTTGACTCATTTTTCAGTCAGCCATCCCTGGTTGTCAGTGTCATGTCTATCATCACATCAGTTATATTGGTCCTTTACTCGTGCCGGTTTGAGAAGGTCCTCATTGACTTCTTGCTGGCGGGTCTTGTCCTTATCGACGACGACACCTTGCTCTGAGGACAGGCCTAGAGCCGCACCCTGGCCCTATTTTCACTATTGATAGGTCACCTTGTGCTCAGCATCGATCAGTATCATGGGTCTTTGACTGAGTGGTTTCCCTTGTGTTCGACATCAGCATACATTATCACACATTGGGATTCGTACAGTACCTTGGTTTCCATTTGACCCTATTGGTGGATACCTCGCCTCTGTGTCAGCTTTCATTATTGGTTGGTTCAGAGGGTTTCTGCCGTGCGCTAGCCACATCTTGTGTACGCCGGAAACGTACTTCGGTTGGGTTACTACATCTTTTTCGTCCGATTCCTTCCACATTATTGGCCTACGGGTTACACTCGCGCTAGATTGATGAAGGATGCCTTAATGCCTTCCTTCTAGCGGATCTTTCCCTATCGACTCCGACTCATTGCTCTGGGGCAAAGATCTAGAGTCCATTTGGCAGTACCTTGGGGTTTGCAGTCATTAGTGGCAGATTCCTCGTTATCGACAGTGGGAAACCATCATTGTCTCCTGATTGATAGATTCTTACAGGTGTTCGACTTCAGCTCATCTATTCACACTTGTTAGATTTTACTGGGTACCTTGACGCTCATTATCATTATCGGTGAGTAGTCTCGCGTTTGTTAACGGTATACATCAATGACCGGTAATCAAACGATTTCTCACATGGTTGACTTCAGATCATTTATTCCCATGGTGTAGAAATGTACCACGGCGGTCGGTGAAGACCTCAGGTTGTATCAGCATTCATTGGTTCACTTGACAGTTGCTCCTGTTACTGCTAGTTGATACCACTCCACCTTATATGTTGCAGTCAGTCATGGCGACATTCTATATGCTGGCACCTGAGTTTGCAGTGTAGTACCATCCTATTCCATCAGGTTCAGTTGGTACCTTATGGGATCAGTCTTTGATTTCAGTGATCCGTTGCATCTTTCAGCATCATTGACAGTCTTATATGTGGTATTCAGACATGTACTTACTCATTATGATCAGATGATCCATTATGTATTTTCCAGTCGTTTATACTTGTATACTTAGTGGATCCGCTTGTACTTGATATGCGGACATGCTTTACTTTTCCTGAGCATGGGTATGCCCGCCTCAGACAGTGTTTCTTTCTGATCTCCTTTCGGTGGCTTGGCAGGCTGAATTCTGGTGAAGTCCTCCTCGGTTTTTCGGCAGAGTTCCTTTCCTTGTACTTACTTAATATATTTCGGCCATCATGTTCCCCTTCTGACCTCATACATTAGGGGGCATCTGTTATAGCTCCAAATCTCACTCTTATGGTTTGTGATGCTGCACTCATGGCCTAGGGCAACCCCTCCTTCCAGACCTGGTCCAAAAATTTAAAAAACAGTGTTTTATTCCCTATACACGACATTGCCCTGAGTTAAACGCGTGTACACGCGGGTCTGTTATACCCAACCCGCGTGTATCTATTAAAACACTTAAAAAATAATAAATTCCTCTTTTTCGGGCGGAGATCGCGGGTTTTACCTGCTGGATCACCTGTTATTGCCCGTGGCCCAACTGTTCCCAACTAACTCCTAACTAAAAAACTACTTTGGAGAGGGTATAAAAAGACATCAAAGGGAAGGCCAAGGAGAGAGAGAAAGGAGAGCAAGGTTATTATGCTGAGATTTTTCCCTTAGACCAGGTCTGAAGTCCTTGGTGCTTTCTGCACTTCCCCATTTTGCATAGGAAACCCTTGTTTCCATGTGTATTGGTGATCATCCATCCTTGATATCATCATTGAGTAAGACTTGGAAGGAGCTCTTGTTGGAGGCTTGAGGCTGGAACGAATCCGGGAGGAAGCTTTGCTTGGAGCCTGCTGAAGGTGTTCAGGTGATATCTTTCTGATATATGTACTTTATTTGCCTTTATATATAAAGAAACACGTCTTTGTTCCCGAAACAATCTTTCTTTATGCTTATGAGATTCTTGTCTTGAATTCTTATGCAAGTGGTTACTTAAAGATTTTTATAACTAACTTTATAGCATAAAGATGGTTTATACATAAATATCTGTACATGTACTGTTGTGTTCTTTGATTTGTTTGTCTTTCAGATCGAAGGAAGAAGAAGGGAACTCCAAGAAGGGTTTGGACCCTAAAGGCCTTCTCGAACGTAGGACCTTAGGTACGTACCCTAAACATTAGAATTTGCTTAAAAGTAAAAATGATGGCTGTGTGTGTGTTTCTTTGAATAAGCAATTTTCAGTCTGGTAGAGTCTTAGCCCAAAGGACCCTAGGGGTACTTTCCCTTCAACCACTGAGGAGAGTGCCTATAAAACACTGAATGATGGTTCTACAAGCATCTATTTCTAATTTGCCTCTGAGACACATGAGCTTATATTCAGTGTACATCAAATCTATCATTTGTCGAATTTGGCCAATGCTCATGTTGTCAATGTTCCATTCTTGGTGAGAATCAGGGAAGAAAGTGTGAGCTTCAGGCATTTTCCCTTTCCCTTCAATGTCAGGAGCAGAATATCTAGAAAATCTATGTTCCAGAGGTTCATAGATTGGAAGAATCTGTGTCTCTGGTTGTTTTCGCTCTATTCTTTTTGTTTCTGCTTCTGCCTCTGTTTCCTTGAATAAGGAAGCAATACTAATATGTTCTGATTCATCAGCTCCTGAGGATGAGGCAAATTCTTTAGGAAACAATAGAGGAAATTTCTGGACATTTCTCACAGGATTTTCAATTTTTATATTTCTCTTTACCAGAAAAGAATTTGGAACTGGATTTTCAATTTTTGATAATTGTATCCTTTCTAGCTTTGCTATTTAGCGAGTAAGGAGAGTCTTAGTTACACCTATGTGTCCAACTAAGTGTTCTCCTACTTCTTCTATCTTACTTATTGTTTCTATGGTATAAGAGCGAGTCATGCTGGAATCAAACTGCAGATTATTCAAACAATTATTTACACTATTCAGTGAAGATTGTACAACATCTATATGCTTCTTTACATCTTCTGTTTTTGCCACATTCATCTCTAGACCTTTGATAGCAGTATTGGTTCAATTTAATTGTTCACTGGCTCTTTGGATTCTTCCATCAATGCCTAAAGCATTGTCATCCTTTTGGACCAGAGGAATGGCTTTGGCTGCATTAGTATTTTCTCCTAAAATGATTCCTTTATAAGGAGAAAATGTAGTAGGAGTTTCTACTTTTGACACATCAAGTGCAGTCCATCCATGCTTATCAGTAGTGGAGCTAGAAGTTGTTCTAGTGAAAACATTTATAGGAGCAACCTTATCTTTCCATGAATAGAAAGATATCCAAGTATTGTTTGCTTCCATATAATGTTTAGAGTCAGTTGCAAATTGTTTCTTTTGTTCTGGAGTGTATGCTTGGTCAAACTCTTATGCCTGAGGATTTGTATATAAATCCCAATTCAGCATATCCTTCATCCATTTGGCACTGATTTCTGACTTCAAGCATCCATCCATGAGTGCAAAGAACTTATGCATCACCACAACTGCCGGCTTCTTACAGTTAGAAGGGATTTGTTTAAATCTGCATTCTGGAATTAACTGTGATTGCTCAAGTTTTCCTAGTCCATATCTTGGCTTTGTTGGTCTCATCAAGCAAATCATCTCAGTAAGTCTAGGATCTTCTTCTTCAACTATTATCATGAGGACATGGTCTGAATCTGACTCTGGCTCATGAGGGAAGGGAATGTCAGAGCATTTGGGATTCGGACATGAATTAATAGAAGTAGAAGGTGGAGCAATACCAGTTCTTGGATTATGATGCAGATGAACATTTTGTTCGGCTAATGTAAGCAGATTTATGATATCTTCACAGTCTGGACATTTTACTTCTAAGGAAGAGTAATTTACAAGCTGAGCTAATTCATATAACTGGTTATGTCTACAGGAGGATGAAGATGAACAGGCGGTATCCACAGTGGAAGGATCTCTGTAGTACTTTGAAGATTTACAAGCAGCATCAATTTTTCGGCGGTCAATGGTTGATCTTCGGGGGAAAGAAATGACTGCACTGGAAGCATTTTCAGTGATATTTGCAGAGGTGATATTTCTAGGTATATGAGGCCTAGAATGGTTTACAACCCAATGTTCTGGAAACTGCAAGTCTTCCCATTTGATTAACAGATGTTCAACCTTCTGGTTTTTGGGATCTGTTTTGACTACAACACTGGACTTGGAGTCTCTACTGGGTGTATGAAGGATGGCTGGCCACAGAGTATTTGTGTGTCGAAAACAAGCTTTAGTCTGTATGGCTATATTATTTCTCTTTTTCTTCATGTCAAACCCCATAGTTTGAATCTGCAACTGCAGAATGTCATCAATAGTTTCATCATAAACATACACAGAGAAATTTTGGAAGCAGTCGAAATAGACTGGACCATCAGATAGCGGGGCCACAATTCCACCAATAATGGAATCTGTATACTTGTTGTGTGTTATGTCTCTTACAGTAGCAAGCACAAAATTATGTAATCCTTTATGAATTAAAGGATTGATTCCAACCTGAATGCACCCTAAATGCAAATAATTTGTCTTTACTTCTTTGCTTCTTCTTGTAAGGCTTTAGGATTAAGCAGGGATATAGTCTGGATACTCTCGGAGTTTTCTTGAACTTGACTGACAGATTCTTTAATACTTATTCTAGAAGCATCAATCAAATGAAAAGCAGCTAAATCACTATAAACTTCTGATGGGGTTATTGTGGGCAATTCCCATCTAGCAGAGGGCTGAGTTTCTTCATAAGTAAGTTCAGCAGAGTTAAGAGTTCTACTTGAACTACTGGCAAACATTTCCCTAAGGGGATTTTCCTCAGCTTGAGAATCTCTCTCTTCAAGTTCCCTGAAAGAAACAGATTTTCTGAATGATTCCATTCTGAATAAGAGTACTTTTAGTTTTAGAGTACCAACCTCAAGAACCAGACGTTACTGGCTCTGATACCAATTTTTTTGAAGGGACTCCTGTCATGAGCTTGCAACTTGTTGCGCCTCTTCGTTAGTGTTGATGGCTAACTCCTGGTGAACCAGTGGTGAACCTACTCAGATCTTTCGCACTCTTATGGCTTACACAATAGCTTCCATGCCTTACAATAGCCTTGGTCTCCCTTTGATCCTTTGGCGAACTTCCTGTGAACTTTGAACAAAGGCTCAACAGAACTACTATCACAGAAGGCTTTATAAATCACAGAGATACTCAAATGTGGAAATATGGTGTACTCATTTTATTTCAAAAACTCAGAAATTTTACAAAGAGAGAATTTCTTTACAGAGATTGATTTTCGTCGCTTTTACTGGATTGTATACCGTTCATAAAGAACAAGTAATACCGGAGGCTTCCTGGCAATAGACAGACTCTGCCTCAGAAATTTATGGCAAACATCTACAGACTGAAAGACTCTTACTAATGGTTTAGCCACTTTAGGTTCTCACCAGTGCCGAGCACACTGATGTGCAGGCTTCCAAACCACCTAAGGACTTGAGTGAATATTTCGTGGTTCAAGCAGATCAGACCCTTGGGTCCGCAGATGCAGAGCAAGAAATACACTCTACTCAAAACTCACAAGACTCAAGACTATTAGACTCTCAAAACTCCGATGCCAAACAAATGAGCCTTACCCTCCTTATATAGGAAGAGAGGGGGGACAAACATTATCGTTGGTCGGACCAAAGAAAAGACTTAAAGCTAAAGGAATCATTGTTTTCCAGCCTTTATCAAAGCGACGTACGCACAAATATTCGGGTCAAAAAGATGGACCCAATAATTGCTTTCGGGTAACGCTAAGATATTATCTGTAAAGTAGATTCTTTGTACTTAAAGTACATCTAACAAATATCATGACTCTATACATAGTGGATGCTTTTGTACTAAAGCCCGCGAGAAAAGATTTGATAGAGAATATTACACTGTGGAGGCTTTTGAACAGTGAAGCCCACGAGAAAACTGGTCACAATTTAGCCCTTGTGACTGGTTCTCATCAAAATATTTTGAGATTCGGAAAATGGTCCAGCTTATATGGCATAATGTCCCATGCTTTGGTGTAGATTCATCGGACAATGATAGGTTTCCCCACCACGATTTGATGTTGTACTTTGGTAAGGATGAGCCATTCCATGTGCTCTCTCATATATTCTTCAAGCGAATTATTGTACGGAGAGGATTGATAAGTTGTCCGTTCAGTGTTGGCCATTTCCTTTACAGTATGATACACTGGGTGATTGATTTCTTTGTTACATTGCATAATACAGGTTTTACCCATATTTTTACAATATTTTTCATGCTCTATAGGATTCATGGCTGTCATGTTTATCTCGTAGTCTTTCCACCAATCTCTGAACCATTCACATTGTTGGTAACCTTGATAATGCCCAACTGTGCTAAACTTGACTCTGGTATAATGAGTCTCTGTTTGATCATCAATGTTTAAAAATTTCCGCCAGAGTATTCTGTAGTCTGTAAAATCATAAAGGGTATCAGGAAACATGATATGTGGATCATTTCTAGGCCATCGAGCAGTAGGGTGAACTTTGCCATGTCCCGTTCTCTCCATAAATCTCTGGTTCTATAAATACAGACATGTCTTTCATATATTCCTGTGTTTTTCCCTCCATGATACCAGATGGTGGCAATGTCATGAAAATTCTGTTCTAATTTTGTTCTTGCTACTTCAGCATCTCTTCTTGCCTTATCATAGACCATGTCATGTATCCATTGTCTTCCCTTTGGGTAGACTTTTCTCTCTGGTACATAATACTGTAGATCTGTATGAGGCTGGAGATTAGCATCCAACACTTTTGTATTATGGAGCTGCCATATTGGTTTCCAGTTTATTTTGTAAGTCTCCCATTCTAATTCATCTGGTACTATCCTCAAAACTTCTTGTCTCTGATTATTGTCCCATTCAGTGACAATGATCATAACATGATCTTTGAGCACATCTGGGAACATATTTGCAAATTCAATGGCATGTTGTTGTAGAGAAATTTGTCCGTTGCAGATTGTATGTCCCAAGAATTTTATAGAAGTCCGGAATACTTCTATCTTTTTCTTGCTCAACACTAGTCCATTTTTCTGTACCAGTTTCATAAAAATATTGACATGTTTGAAATGTTCATCAATATTCTTAGAAAAAATTAAAACATCATCAATATAAACAATTAGCCAATCAAAATATGGCTTGAAAATATCATCCATGACTTTCTGGAATTTTGAGGGAGAATTTTTGACGCCGAATGGCATGACATTCCATTCGTAATGCCCTGCTGGAATACTAAAAGCAGTCTTGAATTTATCAGCTTCATCAATGGCAACCTGCCAGAATCCTGCTTTGAGATCAAATTTTGAAAATACCTTAGCGCTTGCAATCCTTCTGATCAAGTCTGCCTTGTGTGGAATCGGATAAGTGTCATCGGCTAGAATTGAATTTAGAGGATTATAATTTATAACAAGCCTGGGAATTCCTCTAATCTGTTCAACTCTCTTATTCACATAGAATCCATAGCAATTCCAGGGGCTATTGGATTCTCTGATTAGTCTTCTATCAAGCAATTGCTAGATTTCTTTTTGGCAAAGATCCCTATATTCTTTGCTCATCGGGATAGATCTACTTTTGCAGGGTTTTCCAGCATATCCCTCTTTATATGGCAACTTGATAGTATGATGCTTCCTGTGCCAGAAGGCATTTGGCTCTTCTAAGCAGCATGTTTCCTCAAATTTTTCTTTCAGCTCTTGGATTTTTCTTTTGAATTGGGGTAATTTTAGTTGTTCTTCAATCCTTAGTGTGCCTTTTAGATCTTTGAGATCTGCTAATTGAGATTCTGCTTTTTCCAGTTTTTGCATGGCTTGGACCATTGTTGAAATCCTTGGACTTGAAACATAAGGGAGTTCAATTTTCTTTCTCCTGCCTTTTGATGTAGGAACATAAATGAAATAACTGGCTCTCCCTCCTTTTAGCCTGGCTGAGCCATGAGGCTCTACTGTAGCTAGAAAGACATTTCCTAATATACAGTCAACAGGAATGTCTGCAATAGCAAACTTCATGTGCACACAATGAGTATCAAAACACAATGAAGCTTTGGGAATTTCATATTGGAGTTTCTTGTTCCCAAGGCCTACCACCTCCCTTTCAGCTGAAACCCAGTACTTGGCTGGAATATTTTTGATATTAAGGATGTTAATATCTGCACTAGAATCTAATAATGCGATCATTTGAAAAATTTTCCCTTGGATGAAAATTTTTACCTTAACATGATGTTGCTGATAGGTGATCGTGAACAACCTCATATCTTTAAATCCGAAATGTGGGTCTTGCATTCCTTCAGCAATCTGTACTTCTTGGTGATATGTAGTAGGATTCGAGGAATCATCTCCTTTTTCTTCTGCAGATTGTTTTCCTTTCTGTATTTCTGCAATTTGAGCTTTAATTGCAAAGATCTCTGTTTTGAGATGGTGGATTTCACCACTTACTTCCCCAAGAGTAAGTGATCTCAATTTTCCTGGATTTTGATGATGCATTTGAAATGATTTAGTATTTCTTTCATAAGATGCATCAATAAATAAAGGCTTCTTACCTGATTCTTTCGAAGCTTTTTTCTTGAGCTAGTCAGTGAATGCTTCAATCAGGTGATTCTTCATATCTCCTTATTCGATTGCCCTTATTTGGGATAAAATTTTCAGTTCTGCTTCTTCTTCAGTAGATGCCATAAGAACTTTTTGTTTTTGCATCTTAAACTTTTCTTCTTCTTCACTAGAGCTAGTGTAATACTCAAAATCATCTTCATACATAGCATGACAGGAACATTCATCTGAATCTGAGCATGGGCATTCTAATGAGTCTGATTCAGAATATTGGCCCATATGGACCTGCAAATCTTCTGTTGATGTAGTACTAAAAGAATCAAGAGAAGATTCTTTTAGTTGGTGTTGTGGGGTTGTATCTCTAATGGAAAGATTTGGACATCTTTCTATAACATGTGTCATGGGTTTACATCTAAGACAAAATATAGGTCCTGAATGTTCTTGCTTGACTTGTTTGGACTTCTGAGCATAAACAGCTGTTTTCTTTCCTTTATTAAACTTTGATTCTTCTCCTTAGGGACATCTGGAAGTTATATGCCCATTCTGGCCGCACAACCAGCAAGTGATTTTATTCCACTTATCTTGTTTTGTGGAATGCAAATGAATATCAGAGGGTTCATAATATTGAGTCTTTGGAACATATCTGTAATGACCTTTCTTCTTATATCTCTGATTTCTATCCTTTGCAGGATATCTTCTTTTATTCTTTGGATAATTTCTCTTATTTCTGTAGAAAGTCTCTTTAAATTCTCTTTTGGCTTTCTTTCTGGACTTTCTTTTCTTAACCAAAGGATCATCTATTGTGAGTCCATACTTGCTGCAGATGGACTTTTTATCTGGCAATCTTGATAATTTTTCCAGAGATTTGTTAACCTTTGAACTAGTACAAAGACTCACCAATGTCTTTGTGATATGAGAATATATCTCACCCCATGTGTAAGATTCAAAAGGTAACTGAAAATCCTCTTGCATTCTAATATAATCAACAAATCTAGAAGGTAGAGCAGCAAGGTATACTTGTTTCCACAATAAGTTCTTGGAGTCTTTTACTTCATAGATCCGCTACATCCAGTCTCTATGGAAATCATCAAATTGCGACATTTTATGGAACTTGAGGTTCATCAGAATAACCTCATGTTTATTGGCTATCTCTGTCTCACTGCCACACCAATGTTCCAGAATCATTGATGTCAATGCGCCAATCATGTTGCTGATGACAGTGCCATCTGGATTGTGAATAACATCTCCTTTCTCATCTTTGAGAACTTCTGCTTCCATGGTTTCAATGAGCTTAGGAGAAGATTCAGTCTCCCACCATCTGAGGAGAGTGCCTGTAAAACACTGAATGATGGTTCTACAAGCTTCTATTTCTGATTTGCCTCTGAGACACATGAGCTTATATTCAGTGTACATCAAATCTATCATTTAGTGAATTTGGCCAATGCTCATGTTGTCAATGTTCCATTCTTGGTGAAAATCAGGGAAGAAAGTGTGAGCTTCAGACATTTTCCCTTTCCCTTCAATGTCAGGAGCAGAATATCTAGAAAATCTATGTTCCAGAGGTTCATAGATTGGAAGAATCTGTGTCTCTGGTTGTTTCTGCTCTATTATTTTTGTTTCTACTTCTGCCTTTGTTTCCTTGAATAAGGAATCAATACTAATATGTTCTGATTCATCAGCTCCTGAGGATGAGGCAAATTCTTTAGGAAACAATAGAGGAAATTTCTGGACATTTCTCACAGGATTTTCAATTTTTATATTTCTCTTTACCAGAAAAGAATTTGGAACTGGCTTTTCAATTTTTGATAATTGTATCCTTTCTATCTTTGTTGTTAAGCCAGTAAGGAGAGTCTTAGTTACACCTATGTGTCCAACTAAGTGTTCTCCTACTTCTTCTATCTTACTTATTGTTTCTCTGGTATAAGAGCGAGTCATGCTGGAATCAAACTGCAAATTATTCAAACAATTATTTACACTATTCAATGAAGATTGTACAACATCTATCTGCTTCTTTACATCTTCTGTTTTTGCCACATTCATCTCTAGACCTTTGATAGCAGTATTGGTCCAATTTAATTTTTCACTGGCCTTTTGGATTCTTCCATCAATGCCTAAGGCATTGTCATCCTTTTGGACCAAAGGAATGGCTTTGGCTGCATTTGTATTTTCTCCTAAAATAATTCCTTTATAAGGAGGAAATGTAGTAGGAGTTTCTACTTTTGACCCATCAAGTGCAGTCCATCCATGCTTATCAGTAGTGGAGCTAGAAGTTGTTCCAGTGAAAACATTTATAGGAGCAACCTTATCTTTCCATGAATAGAAAGATATCCAAGTATTGTTTGCTTCCATATAATGTTTCCAGTCAGTTGCAAATTGTTTCTTTTGTTCTGGAGTGTATGCTTGGTCAAACTCTTATGCCTGAGGATTTGTATATAAATCCCAATTCAGCATATCCTTCATCCATTTGGCATTGATTTCTGACTTCAAGCATCCATCCATGAGTGCAAAGAACTTATGCATCTCCATAACTACCGGCTTCTTACACTCAGAAGGGATTTGTTTAAATCTGCATTCTGGAATTAACTGTGATTGCTCAAGTTTTCCTAGTCCATATCTTGGCTTTGCTGGTCTCATCAAGCAAATCATCTCACTAAGTCTAGGATCTTCTTCTTCAACTGTTATCATGAGGACATGGTCTAAATCTGACTTTGGCTCATGAGGGAAGGGAATGTCAGAGCATTTGGGATTCGGACACGAATTAATAGAAGTAGAAGGTGGAGCAATACCAGTTCTTGGATTATGATGCAGATGAACATTTTGTTCGGCTAATGTAAGCAGATTTATGGTATCTTCACAGTCTGGACATTTTACTTCTAAGGAAGAGTAATTTACAAGCTGAGCTAATTCATATAACTGGTTATGTCTACAGGAGGATGAAGATGAACAGGCGGTATCCACAGTGGAAGGATCTCTGTAGTACTTTGAAGATTTACAAGTAGCATCAATTTTTTGGCAGTCAATGGTTGATCTTCTCGGGAAAGAAATGACTGCACTGGAAGCATTTTCAGTGATATTTGCAGAGGTGATATTTCTAGGTATATGAGGCCTAGAATGGTTTACAACCCAATGTTCTGGAAACTACAAGTCTTCCCATTTGATTAACAGATGTTCAACCTTCTGGTTTTTGGGATCTGTTTTGACAACAACACTGGACTTGGAGTCTCTACTGGGTGTATGACGGATGGCTGGCCACAGAGTATTTGTGTGTCGAAAACAAGCTTTAGTCTGTATGGGTATATTATTTCTCTTTTTCTTCATGTCAAACCCCATAGTTTGAATCTGCAACTGCAGAATGTCCTCAATAGTTTCATCATAAACATACACAGAGAAATTTGGGAAGCAGTCGAAATAGACTGGACCATCAGACAACGGGGCCACAATTCCACCAATAATGGAATCTGTATACTTGTTGTGCGTCATGTCTCTTACAGTAGCAAGCACAAAAGTATGTAATCCTTTATGAATTAAAGGATTGATTCCAACCCGAATGCACCCTAAATGCAAATAATTTGTCTTTAACTTCTTTGCTTCTGCTTGTAAGGCTTTAGGATTAAGGAGGGATATAGTCTAGATACTCTCGGAGTTTTCTTGAACTTGACTGACAAATTCTTTAATACTTATTCTAGAAGCAACAATCAAATGAAAAGGAGCTAAATCACTATAAACTTCTAATGGGGTTATTGCGGGTAATTCCCATCTGGCAGAGGGCTGAGTTTCTTCATAAGTAAGTTCAGCAGAGTTAAGAGTTCTATTTGAACAACTCGCAAACATTTCCCTAAGGGGATTTTCCTCAGCTTGAGAATCTCTCTCTTCAAGTTCTCTGAAAGAAATAGATTTTCTGAACGATTCCATTCTGAATAAGAGTACTTTTAGTTTTAGAGTACCAACCTCAAGAACCAGACATTACTGGCTATGATACCAAGGAAGAAGTACACCACTTGTGCAATCTGTCACTCTTTAATATTCAACTTTGTGTAATTGATGAATGATTATTTTTGCATTGGATATTAAATAATCAAGGAATGGTAACATGAACCATTGATCTCTCACTCTTTAATATTCAACATTGTTTAATTGATGAATGATTATTCTTGCATTGGATATTAAATAATCAAAGAATGGGAACATGAACCATTGTAGACGTTTGTGATCATTTCAATAATTTAAAATATCCCTTTTAAATTATAAAATATTCCTTCTAAATTATATGATTAATTTGGACTATTATAAATTATATATAGGTATGCCTATGGTTAATAATTAAAACAAATATTTTTTTAATTTTATAGTTTCGTTTATAGGTACATGGTTGATTAATAATTCCAACATAGTTTTATATCTATTATAATTTTCTTTTAGGCCAACATTGTTGGCTAAATGTTATTTTTTTTCAGCGCCTTATGCAGGAATAATCCCATTCAATGTACACTATTTTTCTTTAATATTTTCATTATATAATTTTTAATTTAATTATTATTTTTGTTAGGTTAGATGTTAACATCAAGATCTCTTTCTTGTGCAAACATAACATAAAAATCCTTGTGTTTCATTGTGCATTTATACTGCATATTTGAAAATTGTGAATTCTAGAGCAACAACAACATTGTTAAAATTCTTGGTCATTTACTCCTATGGAAGTTAAAGAGGATGTTATATCGATGGCAGGCAGGCCTGTGAGAGTGAATTTAGGTTACTGGTCACTCCCTTTCCCATAGCATGAGAGAGACTATGGCCCAAGAGACCTAAAACAACAGTGGGACCTAGGGACAGGCTATCTGAGTGGAGGACTTGTCTTCTAAGGGTTCAGCTAATGATGCTGAATGTTTGTATAGTGTGTTCCCGTCAATTCCACTTCCTTAATGTTACTTAGCAGTTTGAATCATATCATAGTGGCCTCTCGTCGCATGTTTACCTTGGATGGTCTGTTGCTTAGGTAGATGTGAGAGTAGGGTGTTACAATTTGGCTCCTGAAACATTGCATTTTCTATTGCTGAGAGGAATTCGAGATAAATGCATGGAACTATTCAACCTCATGACTAGAGGAAATGTATCCCAACAACTTCATATGTTGTCATTGTGGAAGTTTGTTGAATAAATTCATATGGAACAATGAAAACATGAAAAGGCCCATGGGATGTATTAGCAAGGATTAGTAAGACTGCTAGGAACTAAATCACAAGAGCTGAAATAGGAAATCTGTAGAAGACTTTAAAATAGAAATATTAAGTTTTGTAAGCTCCAAGTTGGATACTATGTAGATGAAGAAAAATAAGGAAGAGGTTGAGCTAGCCTTAGCTATCTTTTGCCCAAATTGTAAAAGGAAACACCTATTGAAGGAGTGTTCTTTGGATTAAGTGGAGATTTGTGGAATCTACTTGTTGACGGTGTTGTACCCGCCAACATGTTAGGGGATATCCGCATTAGAAGTCCCAACTAGACCTCAAACCGTTTGGAGTAGGAGTCCCAGCAGTGGGTAGTATGGTATCGCCTTGACTGCAGTTGCGCACAGAGGTAAGTAAGATGTCCTTGTTGGAAGTAAGGGTGTGACCTTACAACACGTCAGGGAAGGTGCATGAAAGGCTTTAACACACGAAAGGGTAAAAGAGTGCACCCCTTAGAAGCCTGTGATAGCACGCAGCTTGAAAGGGAACACATGAGCTGAGAGACATCATGAGATGGAAAATAGGATAGCCGATGATCCAAAGTGATGAGTTATACCAACAACATGCTTCAATAAGATTCACACAAACATATATAGAATAGTCCATACATACATGCGTAAATTACAACTACATACATCGTTAGAGTAACCAGGATAGTCGGACTACAATAAAAACATATGCATGAAACATGTTGGATCTGTTATATTAAAAAAGTGAAAGATCCAATCATACATACAACCATGACAACCACTAGCCGCGATAACGGAATGTTACAGTCATTGCCACTTTTTCCTCCAAAGAGATGTACTTGCTCTACATTGTGGAGAAGCCAAGGCTTGTTAAAATACACTCCAAGCTTTCTCTAAATTATACCTATCAGAAGCTTGGCTCCAAAAAGCCTGTATAATGAGTTATGAGGTTCTATATGTAGCAAAGGGTGGGGTGACCCTTGACATTCACCTTTGTGACTCTTCACCTACCCTCATGACTCTTCAACTTACACATGATTGTTTACATTCTACTATTGACACTTGGTCTTTCACTTTACAACATGTTTACAATCCAATCTACACATGTGCCCATGTGAGACAAAATGCACTTGAGTACACCATGCAAGACATCACTAGGACTTGGATAGCTGTCGGAAGACTAACTCATTGACATCCTCTTGGCGATCGATGGTAGCGAACTGATGCCAAGCTTGGTAATCTGTTATGGTGTCCGCGTACTCCGTGGTGACATCCTTCTAAAAGCAAACTTTTGCCTCCGTTGCATCTAGGTACACTAATTTGGCACCTTTGTCCAACTCGTCAGATAGCATGTGCATCATGGTTTTGAGTGCATCCAAACTAGTGACATATTGGTGCATAGTGTATGCGCTCATCTGCAAGTCTATGCTAGTGGCTATGTGCATCAACTTCTCAAAGTACTTGTTCAGCTCTAGTTGGACTTGGTTCTTTTCTTTCATCTCAGTGAGTGTGCTAATGGATGGGATCACATGCATGCACACAATGACATATATGCTCCTCAACACTCGTGCATGTGAATCATGTAAGTTGGTGATCAGTTGTGGGAGTTCCTCATAGTTCTAGATCTGACTCTGAATGCATGCCTTCAACCCCAATGCCTTTGGCTTCATCGTCTTTGGCAAGTAGAACACGGCTCCCTTGTACCTCATTGTCCATATCTGCATGTAATCGACGATATCTTTGTCAAGATGTGTGCTCTCCTGGCACAGTGCTTCTGCCGACTGCTAAGATGGACAACTGACTTATGCATGGTGACAGATCTGAAGTACAACCTCCACATGATTGTATCGATAGACGATACTCCATCAAGTATCACTTTATTCAACTCTGCTCTGGTAGATGTTGTAGCTTGCTCTTCTCCCTGCTTGGCCTTTTATAGCTCCTTAGCCATGCACTCGTTCTCAACTATCAAGAATATAACACTTGAGCTCATGTATTCGGCATATTCCTTTGTAGCATCGCCCAATGCAGCTAGATGTTTCTGCACATAAGACACGATCACTCATTCTTTAAAATGAACGAGAGATACATGGACATCCGGAGTGGGCACTCTGCGTGACTCCGTAACTCTGTGTTGTGACTCGTTAAAGGATATGTTGTGCACATCTACTTCTGGATTATTCTCAAGGATTTCAATGTCTCCTTGATCACTTGGGACTTGCTTTATTCCTAGACCTAGTGAAACCGGTGGAGTGACCTCTGGCCCTTGGGCATGAGATCTGTATCATGACCCTACTCTGGCTGAACCACATCCATTTCCATATGTTCTAACATTTGTTCAATATCTTGAGCGAAGTCCTGCTCCTATGACTGCTCACCCTGTTTTATATCTGCCAGTTGTTCTGATGAATTAATAACTTGTATTGGCATAGTTTCATCAATGTGTGCATGTTGCGCCTCCTATTGTTCCTGTTCCTCCTATGCTTCCTTATCTCTTTCACATAGCTCCTGTTCTTCCCTTAACTATTTCTTCAACTCCTACAACTCCTTTTCTTCCTCCTCCAGCTTTTGCTTCTCCCTCTGTCTTTACGAAATCCTTATGTCACGTTGTCGCCTTTTTGCCTCAAGCTGCTCTTAATACAAGTGGATCTGCTTTGAACTTGCATCTTTGATATGCCTTTGCACTGTTGAAAACCTTCCTCTTTCCTTTGTCAAGCACAGGTCTACTGCCCTTTGTTGTTGCTAATGTTTCTCCTCTCTAGGATGTTGCTGCCTTTTGCACTACTAACCACTCTACAGGCATTCTGACTGGTTCATTGAGCCTTGCGGATTTATTGCAATATCTTCATGGGTCTTCCTCAGGCCAATCACACGCCCCATGGATCCAAGGATGATACACTCTCATACAGTGGTCTTCCACTAATAAATACAGGTCATATGGATTGAAACTTCTGGTGTCGAAGGTGAAACTCTTGAATTCCTACGTCTTGGCCTCAACATGCTTGAGATTCTGGATCTCATACAACCCGATCCATAAAGGAAGAGTGAGAAAATATGCCTTCTCCTTCCTATGCAGTATTGCTGACAACCTTATCGAGATGTGGTATGCAACCTCTTGCATGACCAGTTGTCCATGGCAAACTTTGGTAACACATGCGGAGCCTTCTCTACATTGTACATTTGGATGAAGGTGCCAAGGGGTGAGACATACCAATCTTCTACATTTACCAATGCCTCAATCACTTCTTGTGACATGCAAGGTGAATCCTATTCAAAGATCATCTTGTACACTAGGGTGAGGAAGTGGTCTAATAGTTGTATTATAACTCCACGGAAGCTGCATTCAAAGAACAACTTGCAATAGGTGTGCACAGAGGTTTCTGAAGGTGTCCATGCCCAACCCAAGCCAGGGAACTACTGATAGGAACATATTGCATGAAGTATGTAAGTGGACATGAAAATATTTTCTTACTGACCCTTGGGTGGATGCCGAGCATTTGTTACTTACCCCTTCAGCTAGAGAGCCAGCATGTCAGACCAATTAAAATGTCTCCCTTCATTCGCCATCTGATCCAACACAATCACCCAAATCTGCAAGAAGGTCTCTGTGCTCTATTGGCCATATAAGTGGCATGCGAAGATGACCAAGAACTGATAAGCCTTCCACAATACCTTTTTCTTGTATACTTGATTGGGTGTTGTCCTGAACTTAGATGGTTCTTTCACCCAGCTCTTCAAGATGTCTCTTGAGTTCGCACGGCCACCGAGCCTAATGAAGGGTGCATCCATTGTGATCATTGGATATGGTAAGTGATACATCTCTTGAACTTTCTCTGCCCTGAAGGTAGAAATTTCTATTCCACTGGCACTGCTCAACACCATTGTCTCAGGATCAGTATGCGAGACAATCCAGTGGATCATGTCTGCGCATGGAAACGTGGGATACCTACATGCAACCCATACAAGCTAGACTTGTGTATGTTCACATAGACTCTACGATCCTCTAGATTCTCCTCAAAGGTGCCTGAGAATATGTCATTGATGTCCTACCATTTGATCTTGATATCATTGTCTATGAACAACTCAATGTCTTCATAGATGGGCAAGATCGTAGAAACTGTCTCGACCATATCTCCAGTTGCACTCTCAAAGGTTTCCTTTGATCCTACTCTCTTGGAAGCCATTGTACTTGTACTGCTGAGAGACTGATGAACACCTGTGATACCTGGAGATAGAGAAACACTCATGGAAAGAAAACTATTATTTGAAAACCAAAAGCAACTTGAGGACTGACATGCAACACACTTGGGTGACTGACTATAAGATTTGCGTAATTTTCACTGGGAGGCTAGGAGACTGACTGCCAGAACTACACAGAACATAGGAAAAATTGTCAATGAGATGATTGACTACTAAAACTACGTAGATCACCATCCATCTTAGCCTGCTGAGGATTGAAACTGCGCAATGCGCAGTTTCAGTCAGCATGACTGCAACTCGGGAAGATTGCATTATGATATTCCAGGGGCCAATTGAGGCACTGCCTCTCATAATTTCACAAAGAATACCCAGGGAGGCAAATGTGAGGAAATCTCTATGCAATTTCTAGGAGAAAGGAAAGGCCTTCCATCCCAGAAATGTGTAGTGCAAGCCGGGCAAGGCAGGGTCTGAGCCAAGATAGCTCAGACCCACCGACGAGCGATTAGAAACAGTAAGGACTGAATGCATGTGTGAAGCTAGGTGCAGACATGAGTGAATGAACATGCATGCAATCATTGAGTGCAGGATTCAGTGAGAAGGGAAAAAAACAAAGTGTGTGAAGCAAGTTGCCACAACGACGAACGTTAGTGCAAAAACATTGTCATCCATGCAACAACAAGGAGATGCAATGGAAAGCTTGAAATGATGCTTCTACAAGATAACATGCATTAAAATGACAACAAGCGTTCAATGAAACCAAGCAAACAAAACTCACACAAGCCAAAATACGAAAAGCGACAGAAAAGTAGCAAAAGACATGAAAATCGGACTTACGCGGAAAAAGATGCAATGAGTGTGCCGAATGTTCCTAGATGCGTGAAGTGAGTAATGAGCTCTGAAATGTAGAATAAATATTTTTGAAAAGATCGAGGCTTATGATGTGCATGCCTGAAATATAGGAAAAAGCGACACTTGGCGAGAGGTTTCTAAAACGACTTTTGCATGTAACCCCTAGCTGCTAAAAATAGATCCCTAAAATCTAGGGATGCTTTTTTCTTTTTTTCTTTTCTGGGAAAAAGATGCCCATGCATGCAAAGCAAGATTGCTCAGTCCTGGAGGGACCTGGTCAACATGTGAGCAGATCTAAGGACAACAATCCTCAGGATGACTTCTATGTAGTTTTTGGGATGAGTGGCTCTGGCTGCCCCTCAAGCTCTACATAATTTATGGACTGAAGCCAAGGCTACTAGCTAGAACTGTGCAAATTTTGAGAGAAAACCCAATGATGGGCTGCTCTGCGCAATTTTCAAGGGGAAGGAAGCCTGCATGCTCTACATATTTTTGGATAGTAGTTGGTTGCCTTGATGCTCTATGCAATTTTGGAGAGCAAGGCTAGTTTCCATCCAGTTCTACACAATTCTCCAAGTGAGCACAAGAGCCAGTTGAAGATGATAAGCCAAAGAAACTAAACTAAAAGCATAAGTACCTGGGCAATGCAAGACATGCTGCTAAGGATGGTTGGTAGGGAGGCTCCAAAATGAAGCTAAGGCAAAATTTTGGAGGATGGTTGTAGCTGCTACAACATTGGTGACACATTGGTAGAACTCCAGCTCTCTGAATGGACCTTGTTTCGTGAAAATAAAGTCTAACTCCTCTGGAAGTATTGTTCGATTCTTTGATCATTGTGGTTTCCACACTAGCTTGAGTGAAAGATGTAGCACCTGCCATGCTCTTGATTGGTCAGCACACATTCCAAGCCAAGTCAACTTAGTTGTTTTTATTGGGGATGAGGGGTATATTGGTGCACAAGTAATATGACTGTTAGAGTTTAAATTTCATCTCTGGTGTTGCTCTGCTACCAGCAGACCTAGACAGTACCCCAACGGAGTCACGTTGGAACACAAGCATCGTTCCGCTGACAGCGAGCCTGGTCAGTACCATGGTGGAGTTAATTGCATCACCTCTCTATGTAGGAAGCCTTTCTCTTCTTTTGCTTTATTCATTTTTTCAAAATTTTTATATTTTCGTTTTTTCTTCATTTTTTCAAAGAATTGTGCATAGGCACTTATTTATTTCAGAGGCAGAAGAGGGATCTCAACTTATTGAGAGAAGAATAGGTTTTTACTTCAAATAAGTATGTTATGTATACCTATGACATACTTGTTAAGGTTTCCCCCCTCACCTTAATCTACTTGACTGAGCTGACAAGGGTTAACCCAAAAACAACCGACTAGAGTAGGTGGTACTAGTTAGAGCGCAAGTGTTATGTTTTCACCAAGATTCACTTCGAACAGAACATATCTTCCATTTGTGTATCAATGACCGAAGACAATAAGTTCTGCATAAAGAGAGAGGATGATAGATAACCAAGTGTTGATATTTGTACAAGTCCTCTTGTACTTTACCCTGCTTGTTTCAAGAGTCATACACGGTTTCATGAGAAACTATCCCAAGGACATAAACAAGAAAACAAAACAGCAAAGCAAAGAGTAGAAGTAAATGTAAAAGTAAAGAAAGTAAGAAAAGTAGGCAAATAAACAAACAAACAAACAAACAAAGAAAACATGCATTTAAGCAAACCCAGAAAAATCAAACTGTTAGGCCCCTATACTACTAGTGTAACCCCTTATTGTTATTAGTATAACCCACTTATTATATTGATGTACCCATGTAGTGCCCATATTGTTACTATTATGCCACATAGAAGCCCACCATTGTTACTGTTGTGCCCTACAATATTATTGTTATGTAGGCTTTGATTGTATTGGGACCACTTAGACTCCTATATATAGAAAGGAGGTATTTTCATTTGTATCATCCAAGAATTGTTCATTTATGTAATGTAAAGGAGGTTTCCCCCTCGAAGAGGCTGAATTCTAAGGTGTTGATCTTTCTTTTCTATCTTTTCTTGAGCTGGTTTCATAACATTTGGTATCAGAGCTTTGGATTCTAGGGTTTTGCTGCTCCAAACAGGTCATCGTGGAATTTTCGCTATAACTCTTTTTCTGTGACGTTTCAGAAGTCGAAAAAAAAACCCATTTGCGAAGAATTGGCGCTGAACCTTGGGTCCGAATTTCAGATCTTTTCGCGCGATATTTTCGGAGATATTATTTGTGGAAGTTGGTCTTTTTGCAGACTCCTGAATTACACTGAAAACAGGTGACCTGGGGAAAATCGTCATAACGTTCTTTCTGAGCATCGGATTGAAATTTCGTAAGAAGTTACAGAAAGAGGACGGACTGTAGTTTCGTTTTATATATTTTTCAGAGTCAAAGGTTGAAACAGTGACACGTGGCACTTCATACAATTTCGCTCTACTGAACTAGTCTATAATCAGGTCACTGCGGGAGATTGTGCATAACGTTTTCTTGGAGAATCCAATTTGGATCATACTTGTGGAATTGGAAAGAGGACACATAGGGCTACTACAGGGCACAAGTTCAGAACTTAAAGATCCGGAAGTACAGAGTTACAGTCGTTTCAAGGTAGAGCTCCTAAAATCAAGAAAAAGAAAGATGAGGAAGTTTGATGGCAAGGATCCGGTAAATTGGATACTTCAGATGGAGCAATATTTTGATATACATGGTGTACAACTGTTACAAAAGGTATGTATTGCGTCTTCATATTTAGAACCAGATCAATTTTTATGGTACAAAGGGCTTTGTTCTCGTAAAAAACTTGTTACGTGGTCAATTTTCACGGAGGAAATGATAGCACATTATGAAGAGATAAAGAGCAACACCTTCTTTAGAGCAACACCACAACAATTGGAAAGAGTAAAAGGGCTTTTTGACATAATGGAAAGCAAAATTATGGAAACCAGGAAGCATACCCCTCACAACTATAAATATGGAAGTGTTGTTTCTCCCAGCCTTCCACAACCTACAAGGGTTACACCACAACAATTGGAAGAAAAAAGAGAAAAAGGGCTTTGTTACAATTGTGATAGCAAATGCACTAAAGGTCATAGGTGTGCTGAGAAGAAATTATTTTACATAGAATATGAAGAGGAGGAAGAAAAGGATCAAGAAACATCAAAAGAAGAGGATATACGTCAGGACACCACCCCAGAGAAAGAAGAAATGAATCAGACCATATGTTGTAAAGCATTGGCAAGAATTACCACTCCTCAAACTCTCAAGATAGAAGGACAAATCAAGAAGAAAAAGGTGCAAGAAGTGAAAGATCACATCGAGAAAGAAGAAATGAATCCAACCATATCTTGTAATTCAATGGATGAAATTACCACTCCTCAAACTATCAAGATAGAAGGACACATCAAGAAGAAAAATGTTCAAGAAGTGAAAGATCACATCGAGCATCAAGAAATGAATCCGACCATATCTTGTAAAGGACTGGAAGAAATTACCGCTCCTCAAAAGATAGAAGGACATATCAAGAAGAAAAAGGTTCAAGTAGAGAAAGATCATATCGAGCATCAACAGCAAGTTCTCCAACTTTTAAAGGATAACGCCACTTCGGTGCAAAATCAAATGAAACAACAGGTAGATCAACATCGTAGTGAAAAATGTTTTGATGTGAGTGATTGGGTATTTTTACTGCTACATCTCAAGCAAGCTATTTATGAGAAGGAAATGTTGGCAATACTACATGCACTTAAAAAATGGCGACCTTACCGAATGGGAAGATGCTTCAAGGATGAGGATGTGGAAGCATTGTTTTGTGCTATTTATATTATCCAGCCAAATTGGATAAACGAAGCAACGGATGAATGGAAGAAGAACGAAGAAGTATGGCCACTTATTCAAAAGTTGCAAAAGATCCCAATTCAAGCAATATTGCCAGAAATTGAAGAGGAAGGAAAAATCATATTGGAACCTGGAGCAGTCACAGAAACAAGAACCCGACAGCTACGAAATCGATCAATGTCAGAGTATCTCATCAAGTGGAAGAACTTACCAGCTGAATATTCCACATGGGAGGACAAGAATTTTATATAGAAGCATCATGAACTACTCAAGCGTTGAGGACAACGCTTTTTGAAGGAGAGGGGCATGTTAGGCCCCTATACTACTAGTGTAACCCCTTATTGTTATTAGTATAACCCACTTATTATATTGATGTACCCATGTAGTTCCCATATTGTTACTATTATGCCACATAGAAGCCCACCATTGTTACTGTTGTGCCCTACAATATTATTGTTATGTAGGCTTTGATTGTATTGGGACCACTTAGACTCCTATATATAGAAAGGAGGTATTTTCATTTGTATCATCCAAGAATTGTTCATTTATGTAATGTAAAGGAGGTTGCCCCCTCGAAGAGGCTGAATTCTAAGGCGTTGATCTTTCTTTTCTATCTTTTCTTGAGCTGGTTTCATAACACAAACACTACTCCTACTTTTAAGCTAACGGTGCATGAATTTTCTCACGTGAAGTGATATTTCCAATGTAGCCACTGGCGCATTGGTTGACCCATGTTGGTGAAGGCATGGTTTGCGAAAAGGAAAGTCAAGTGAACCAACAAACATGAAAGACATAACAATGAAGACCAACACACTCTGAGTTTAAATGCATCCACATAAAATAAAAGAGTGAAAGTAGAAGACAATCATTTTGTGGACTTGACATGGTGTTGTGACACACTACGTGCATATGATAAGTATATGCACTCTCTTGACTATGAAAAACAAGCAAACACGAGAAAGAGAGACAACTTACATCTTGCAAGTGTGCTTTCTATGTATGATTCCTCCAATGCATGAGAGATATGATCATGTGATTCAGGTGGAGGAAGTGAAATCTATGTATTGGGTTTATCTTCAATGCATACAAATGAGTGATGAGGAGCCTTGGGTGGTTCAAAAATTTCCTGATTGGAAGTGAAACAAACCTCAGGATGACAAGGGCCTAACATAACCATCAACTCATGCTAAAGTGCCTCAACGGCCTGCGGGGTTTCGACTTCATCGACATATAGATCATCACAAACATGTGGCTTTGAAAGATCAACAACGATTGAATCAACATCGTGATCGAATATAGGAGTAAAGGGATCATGACAGCTACGATAAAAAAAAATCAATGAGTTTGTTGGCATCCTCATGATCTAATAAATCATACAAAGTGGTAGATGAGAAGCAAGAATGTTCACCCTCTGCGTTTCTAGAAAAGGTAGATGGAAATTCAAGTGGATTTTCAATGAAAGATTTGTCCTCTTTGTTGTCAAATGATGGACTGACATCGGGTGTGTTTTGTGACTAATCAAAAGTAGATGCATCTATGGATGGATTTACACAAGGAAAATAAGAGATAGTAGAATCACCAAAGATGTCAGGAAAAAATGGAGGAGGCACGGAAAAAGGAGATCATCCTTCACTGTGGATTCATTCTCAGATCCCTAGTCATAGTCATTGTAAATGACATTGTAGGTTGGTTGTGAAACATCAACTCCTTCAATAGCTTTATCCTTGTTCACAATAGGTGTAGAGTTCAAAACGGAAGAACACAATACAATACAATATGGAGGATCAACAGAACGTGGAGACGAAGGTTGAGGTAACAAGTGCATATGACAACCCATGGGCTTTCCAACCAAATCTGCGTAGAAATTAAGAGTAGTGAGGGTGGAAGAATGTAACAATTGAATAGACTTGTGTGCATTCTCTCCCACATCACTCTGTGGAGGTGGAGCTATTTGATGAGGGGAAGGCAGAAAGTCATTGGTGATAGCAACTATGTCCACTTGAGATTGCGCAACTCCATCACCGAAGTATGTTGAGTAGGGTTTGAGCTTTTTCTTCACTTTTGGAGAGAGCAATTTGATACAGAAATACTCATATATGTCCATAAGATATTGGAATTTCATCTAACTTTTCAAAGCTTGAAAAGAGAGAACATGGGAGTGTTCCAAAAATTACATTAGCGATTCATGTGGGGCCTTCCATTGTTTTAACATTTTCTTGTCAAGTGTTTAAGGATCAAAATGGTGAAAAATAGATTCGATTAGATCACTGAATTATTTGAATGAGTGCACGCAATTAGGGGGCAGCATGTGACACCATAGCAATGGGTATTTGTGAAGTGTGTGTGCAAGCAACATACTGACCTTTACTTCATTAAAACCTTCCACATTCTCCATGAATTCATGGAAGTAATTTAAGTGTTCAGTCCAAGCCACATCGCCTTCACCATCATACATGGGTTTAAACAAGTCATCAAAGAACCCCCTCTCGACTTCAAAAGGATGTCCGTTGGACAAACATTACAGAGGGTTAACTATAAAAATATCCATGATAGATGTGTGAATATTCTAAACATGATATGAGGATTCATACTGTCATCTGGCCCTCTTTCTAGTACCAAAAATGTTGATGATATTGGACCCGCCAACATGTCAAGGGATCTCCCTGGTAAGAAGTCCCAACTAGACCTCAGACCATTTGGAGTAGGAGTCCCAGAAGTGGGTAGTACGGTGTCTCTTTGACTGTGGTTGCACGCAGAGGTAAGTAAAATGTCCTTGTTTGAAGTAAGGGTGTGACCTTGTAGCAAGTTAGGGAAGGTGCATGAAAGGCTATAACACACAAAACGGGAGAAGAGTGTGACCCTTAGAAGCCTGTGATAGCACGCAACTTGAAATGGAACACATGAGCTGAGAGACATCACAAGATGGAAAGAAGGATAGACGGCGATCCAAAGTGATGATTTATACCAACAAAACACTTTGATAAGATTCATATAAACACATACGGAATAGTCCATATATACATGCATAAATTACAACTACATACATCATTAGAGTAACCAGGATAGTCGAACTACAATCACAATATATGCATGAAACATGTTGGCTCTGTTATATTAAAAGAGTGAAAGATCTACTGATACATACAACCATGACAATCACTAGCCCCAATAGTGGAACGTTACAGTCACTGCCACCTGCTCTTCCAAAGAGATGTACTTTCTCTGCATTGTGGAGAAGCCAAGGCTCGTTATAATACACTCCAAGCTTTCTCAAAGTTATACATATCTGAAGCTTGGATCCCAAAATCCTGTATAATGAGTTATGAGGTTCTATATATAGCAAAGGGTGGGTGGACCCTTGACATTCCCCTTTGTGACTCTTCACCTACCCTCATGACTCTTCAACTTACACATGATTGTTTACATTCTACTATTGACACTTGGTCTTTCACTTTACAACATGTTTATAATACAATCTGCACATATACCCATGTGAGAAAAAAATGGGCTTGAGTAAGCCATGTAAGACATCACCAAGACTTGGATAGTTGTGGGAAGAATAACTCGTCGACATCCTCTTGGTGATCGATGGTAGTGAACTGATGTCAAGCTTGGTAGTCTATTATGGTGTCTGCGTACTCCATGGTGACATCCTTCTGAAGGAGAACACTTGCCTCCATTGCATCTGGTACACTAATTTGGAACCTCTATCAAACTCATCAGATAGCATGCACATCACGGTCTTGAGTGCAGCCAGACCAACGACATACTAGTGCATAGTGTCTACACTCATCTGCAAGTCTACGCTGGTGGTTATGCACATCAACTACTCGAAGTAAATGTCTAGCTCCAGTCAGACTTGGTTCTTTGTTTTCACCTCGGTGAGTGTGCTAATGGATGGGATCGCATGCGTGCGCACAATGACATCCATGCTCCTGAAAACTCGTGCATGTGAAGCCTATAAGCTATTGATGAGTTGTGGGAGTTACTCATAGTTCCGAATCTGACTCCAGATGCGTGCCTTCAATGCCATTGCCTTTAGCTTCATCATCTTCGGCAAGTACAATGGGGCTCCCTTATACCTCATTCTCCATATCTGCATGTAATCAAAAATAGTGTTTATGTCTGTTAAGATGAGTGGTCTCCTAGCACAACATTGTTGCCAACCGTTAAGATGGAAAAATGACTTATGCACGGTGGCGAATTTGAAGTACAACCTCCACATGATTGTCTCGAGAGACAATACTTCATCGAGTATCACTTTCTTCAACTTTTCTCTAGTGGATGTTGTAGCTTTCTCTTCTCCTTTCTTGGCCGCTTGTAGCCCCTTAGCCATGCTCTCGTTCTCAGCTATTACAAATCTAACACTTGAGCTGGTAGCTTCGGCAAATGCCTCTATAGCATCGGCCAATGCAATTGGATGTTTGCACACATCAGACATGATCACTCATTCTTGAAAATGCGTAGGAGATACATGGACATCCGGAGTGGGGACTCTGCGTGACTACACAACTATGTGTTGTGACTTGTCAAAGGATATGTTGTGCACATCTGCTTCCAAATTGTCCTCAAGGATTTCAGTGTCTCCTTGATCACTTGGGACTTTCTCTGTTTCCGGATTTGGTGAAGTCGATGGAGTGACCTCTAGGCCCTTGGGCATGAGATATTTATCCTGATGCTACTCTAGCTAAACAACATATGTGTCCATCTGTTCCAACATTTGTTTAATCTCTTGAGTGAAGTCCTGTTCCTGCAACTGCTCACCCTATTTGCTATTTGCCAGCTGTTATGATGAATCAATAACCTGTATTGGAATAGTTTCATCAATGTGTGCATGTTGCACCTCCTACTGTTTATGTTCCTATTGTGCTTCCTTCTCTCTTCTGCGCAACTCTCGTTCTTCCCTTAGTTGTTGCTTCAACTCCTGCAACACTTTTTTTGCCTCCTCCAGCTTCTGCTTCTCCTTTTGTCTTTGCACAATACTTTTGTCGTGTTGTCACCTCTTTGCCTCAATCTCCAAAGCTGCTCTTAATACAAGTGGATCTGCTTTGAGATTACAGCTTCAGTCTGCCTTTGCGGTGTCGACAACCATCCTCTTGCCTTTGTCAAGTGCAGGTCTGCTACCCTCTACTGTTGTTGATGTTGTTGTTCTCTAGGATGATGTTGCCTTCTATGTTGCTAACCACTCTACAACCATTCTCACTGGCTCATTGAGCCTTTAGGGCTTATATAAATATCTCCATGGGTCTTCCTTAGGCCAATGACACGCCCCCTAGATCCAAGGATGATACACTCTTGTATAGTGGTCTTCCACTAAGCGATGCAGGTCATATGGATTGATACTTGTGGTGTCGAAGGTGAACCTCTTGAATTCCTCCGTCTCAGCCTCAGCATGATTGATATTATGGATCTTATACAACCCGATCCACAAAGGAAGAGCAGGCCAAGGTGCCTTCTTATTCTTATTGATCAGGTGCTCGGTATTTAGCTCAAAAATCAAATTTTTCATATTGGCTCAAAACCTATACAACTACGGCTGTCTCATCAAGACGATTGCAATGCAATTCGTTTCACTGAAAACCGAGTCCAAATGAAGGAGAAAAGACCTGCTATTCGTTTTCCTAAACAGCTAAAAAAATTGCAGAACATGATAGAATGATGACATGGGAGTATAGTCAGCATGATGAGAATCTTTTTTAGTTTTTACCCAATCAAGTTTTGAAAAGTGTCACTTCAGGATTCACCAGTTTGGTTGTGTGAAGGTGAAATTGCCCAATGTCCTCCAAGGTGGAATTATTGGTTCATGGTGAATATTATGTGGATATATATATATATATATATATATATATATATATAGATATATATATATAGATATATATATATAATATCAAACATTATATAAATCTGCATACATATTAAACAATTGTGCATTTCAAATGTTTTATGGTATAGTTCCAAACTATATACAAAGGCGTAATATATATTATAGTGGAAAAATGTGTAAGGGATGCGCGGAGGGTGGGTTGAACCCGTGATCTCTTGCTCCCAACTCCAATACATTACCAAGACACCATACTTAAATCCTACAGTGCATGCGACGACGGAGCAGAGGGAGCCAGCCCAGTGGGGCCAACCCCCTCAGGAGCCATAGAGGTTTGTAAACATCATTTTTTCCACATAGAGATAATACAGAGGCCCAAGCCATGGAAGCTGGAACAAGGAGATGTAGCCTAGGAGGGGTGAAATCCTTCATCAAAACATTGTGTTAATGTGTCTCTTCGATGGTTTGCTGGACTGTACATGTTTTTTGTTTAGTATTTGTTTCTGAAGCTATTTTTCTCATGAATGTCTTTTTAAAGTTAAGGAAATTTACCTGATTGTATGTACAAACAACTAATGAAACCTTAACACAGAGAGTAGTAAGCATGCACATATTTATAAATTTGTAATTTTTATTAGCATAGCAAAACTAATCATACAAAAACAGATCAAGTTGGTATCAGAGCAAAGGTTGAATTTCTTGATTGCTTGAGTTTTTGCAATTAGGGTCTTAATGGTTGCAAAATTGTGATGCTTATTGTTAAAGTTGCAAAAAGGAGAAGGGAAGTTATTGGTTGCAACTCCTGAGGTAATGCCTAGAAGAAGGAGAGCCACAAGGCCACAATCTGCACCACCCAAAGTTCCAATTCTAGCTACACTTGAAACTCCTAAAGTTTTTCCTTCAATTGAGATTGAAGAGGTACAATTAGTACAAATTTCTGAGCTTGAATCCATAGCCATTATGTCTGGGGAAAAAGAGCCTGAAGGTCCCTCTTCAAAAGAGGAAGAATTCAAGAAAGCTTTCTATACTTTGACTAAGATGGTTAAATTCCTCTATGAAGAGAGGAACACTAGAATGTTTTGAGAGAGTTCTAAACCTCCACATGGAGAAGGAAGCTCAGACGACAAAAAAGATGAGAAGAAGGATTCCAAAGTGACTGGTGGAAATCCACCTCCATCTCCACCATCCTCATCATCCTCCTCATCATATTCACCATCTTACACAACATCATCTTCCACTACCACCACTGAAACTACCCATACTCATTCCAAAACCCCAAAAGGAAAGACTCCATTATTCAAATTGGACATAAAATTCGAACTTCCCATGTACAATGGAGAGCTGAATGCATAAACATTGGACAATTGGATTCAAAAATTGGAGGTATAATGCATAATTCAGAACCTTCAAGAAGACAACATAATGATCCAATTGGCTTCATTGAGGCTAGAAGGAACTACACTAGTTTTGTGGGAAGAAAAGACACAAGAGGAAATGTGAATCCATGGTAAGATATTCATTTCTTGGGTTGAATTTGTTTTTGCAATTAAAAGACAGTTTTATCCTTTAGCCTATATGCAAAATGCCATTGTGAGTTGCAAAATTTTAGGCAACTTAAAGGCCAAAGAGTCCAAGACTATACACAGGAGTTTAGGAAAAGGGCTTTGTTATTAGGAGTGAATTTGAATTCCCAAGATACACTGCTGAAATATATTGGGGGTTTACATTCCTATCTTAAACACACTATTCTTATGTTCAATCCAACTAATTTGGATGAAGTATGTGTGCAAGCCACACATCTTGAATCTAGAGGAAAGAACACTTATGAAGAGAGTAGTAATAAAAAGCCACCTAAGGGTAAGGAGAAAGAGAAAGGAGGAAAATGGAAAGGAAAGAAGAATGCAAGTGTGAAGAAAGAAGGGGAGAAAGTCACATGCAAACACTATTTCAAAGAGGGGCATGATGAACCCCACTGGTGGAGATTGCATCTAGAAATGAAACCAAATAAGTTCAACAATAAAGGGAAACAAAAAACCACTACTATCACTCAAGAATATTTAGGTTTTCAATCAGGTGATGAAAAAGAAAAATCCCTGTCATGGAAATCAAAGTAAAACAAGATATTTCAAGCACTAGTTCACAAAACTATAACACTACTACTACTTTAGATGAAAAGAGATGAATTGAGTTATTTCATGTTAGGGTCATCTCTAAACACACCAAGATTGACACACTCTTCGATAGTGAGGTACAAGCGAATCTAATCTTTGAAGACTTAGTCAACAGATTGAATCTTGAAACTGTACCTCACCATAAACCATACCCTTTGGGATGGATAACAAGAGACACCAGTTTACAGGTTATAAGAAAATGTTTGTTAAGTTTGCAATCACTGCAAATTTTTTTGACGAAGTAGACTTAGATGTGGTACCGATTGATATTTCAGGTGTGGTGTTGGGTAGTCCATATTGTTATGACCGGAAAGCATTCTTTTATTGCCATGAAAACAAGTATCACTTGTTCAAGGATGGTGCAGAGTATATAGTGAGATGCCATTGAAAAAAGCTAAACATTATTAGTTGTTAATGCAGGGCAAGGAAAAATACTAGTGAATTCAAATAAAAGTTTAGTACTTATCATTCTCAAGCCAAATGATAATATTGTTTATGAAAATTTTGTTGCATGTAATGCAAGTTTCAATTCTGATTTGGTTGGTTCAGTTCATCAGAGTGATGAAGTATTTCAAGTTGTGAAAGAATCGTCCTTCAAGGAGAAAGAAACTTCACATGAAATATCTTTGTAGTAGGAGGTTTCTCTTTGTGATGTTAGCATGCAAGGGTTGACAAAATTGAAAAATGTAGAGACACCCATGCAATGCAAAAGTTTTTTGAACAATGGAATCATTCAATCATCTCTTACTCCATGTTCTGCACCAATGGTTGTGGTGCCAAATAGGAATGGTAAACATTTCAAGAAAGAGGACAAAAGGAGTAGGTTTTGCCAAAGCAAAGTTGTAAAAAGAGGTGAGTGCAAGAATATACATAACACCAAACAAGAATGGTTTGTATGGATTTTAATGTTGTATGTTCTTTGTAGAACTTCTACTACATACATGTATTTGAATTATGGAAAAAAAGAGTCCTTTCTTGAAGAAATTGTCCACTTGGGTGACATAAACATGTTTAGAAAGTTTTCTTATGCACATGTCATCTATGAAGGAAAATTGTTTTATATTTTGAAGATATCAAAGTACAAGTTGGGTTTCACTTCTTTGATGCATTTGGGCAATGATATTGGAGGAGGTAAGTTGAAGGCAAGCCTCTCCAAGTTGGATGCCATTTTTGACTGGTCAATGCCAAAGATCGTCATTTTGATAAGAGGTTTGTTGGGAGTAGCCCAATGTTGGAGGAGAGTTTTTGTTGACATTTCTTCTTTCGAAGCTCCTTGGCATGCATTTTCATGTGTGTGCAAAGTCTTCCATTGGGGAGGCAAAAAACAAGAGGCATGTGTTGCTTCAAACCAAAAGACCAGCTCAATTCTTTTTTATGCTCTTTCAAGCTTGAAAGATTCATTTGAGTTTCAGGTTTATGCAAGCAACTTCACCATCTTATTCAATTCAGAAGATTTCAATGGTGTAAAGATTAAGTTGCAGCGATCCATGCACTTTCATTGGATGAATACTTGTAAAAAATTTCACTTGGTTCAAAGGTACAAAAGAGGTATAACAATCAAGTTTATTGTTATGCCTTTTAGGCCTATTGGTTATGTCACTGTTGTATTCAGGCATCATTATGTTTTACATGAAAGTTATGTTCAGAAAATTCCATACTTTCAAGACGTACAATCGAGCTTGAGTCATGTAAACCAAGTAGTGAAATTTATCATCCATTTGCATTATATTTTGTTATATCATCTTGGTAAGAAGGGTGTTTCTTTTGATGGCGACATGGACAAAACTACGAGTTTCTATGAACAACTAAAAATGGTGCAACAAACAATACAAAATCAGCTTGAAAAGGGAAAAGACAAGTACAAGTATTATGGCAATCACATGGTTCAAGTCAATGGTGCAAGCTAGTGTCAGTTTTGCAAAAAGAGGCTTCAAGTTGTTGAACAAAGAGAGAATGTTCAGATTTCACATTCTGAATGCATTCCTATAGAATTTCTGAATCAGTTTCAACAAGACGTCATCCATGACAGAAGAACAAGGTCCTCAAGGCAAGTGAATATTGATTTCCTTAGAGAGGCGCTCGAGGAAACAAATTTGTCAAAAGCCAATTGGATCGAGCTTGGAAAGGTGAGGGGGGTGTACCCTCATCTACTTGTCAGATGATAGTATCTTTTGGGGTCCAAAAGGCTTCTAGTGAGGAGGAATGACCAGGTGCTCAATATTTAGCTCAAAATCAAAGTTCTCAAATTGGCTCTAAAACTATACAACTGTGTTCATCACGTTAAGATGATCGCAATGCAATTCGTTTCACTGAAAACCAAGTCCGGATGAAGGAGAAAATGCTTTTAGATAGAGGAGGGATGACCTGTTGTAGAATTTTATGAACCCAACGTTTCGGACTACAAAGTGAGTCCATCATCAGGGGATGCGACAATAGATAATCTTCAACATTAATGATGTATCCAAGAGCTATGTTTAGGGTATATATATATATATATATATATATATATATATATATATATATATATATATATATATATATATATATAATATATATATATATATATATATATAGGTTATTAAGGAATGATGGAGAAATTAGGACGGCCATTTTATTTTATTTTATTTTATTTATTTATTTATTTATTTTATTATTATTATTATTATTATTATTAAGGAATTTAGACTTCTGTGATCCATAACATTGTTAGATAATCTTCGGCAAAATCACATAACCAATATTTTGTCGACGCGTTTCGAACCAACCAGTGTGGTTCATCGTCAGGACAAGTTGAAGACCAATCTGGCTTAGCTTGATTAAATAGAGTGTGCAGAGATTCCAACGGCTATACTACCAACGGCTAATTTTGACCTAATGAACCTGGTCAAACCACTAGAAATAGGTAAAAAAGGAATCCAATTGTTAATTTAAAAATAGGTAAAAAAGAAATCCAACTGTAAATTTAAAAATATATTATCTCAAATCTTAAGAAAATTCATACCCCTATCTAATATTTGAATTATACTGGTCATTCATATTTATTAAAATAATCTATATTTATTATTACTTCAATATTGTTTTAAAAGGTAATAAATCTCTATTAATCTTAGAATTTAGTTACAATAGGTAATCTTGTAATAATTATTTAAGGTCTTTTGGTAAGATAGATAATTTTTATTTATTATTTAAATATAATAAGTTGTATAAAATAATATATGTTTAATAATTAATCTAAATTTATAATTCCACACAAATTGTTAAATCATTATTATTCCTAGAATTTAGCTACATTAGGTAAATACCATATTTTAGGGTTGTTAAAGTCCATAATAGTATAGCTAATATTATTGGTATATCATAATTACTCCTTTAACCTAAGGTCAAATAATCCATATAATTCAATATTTATTTAATCCAATAAAAATATTAAAGTTAACTAAGTCATTGGGTAAATATACTATTACTTATACGGTAAATACCAAAAGTTAGGGTTGATAAGTATATTAATAATAGTGTAACTAATATCATAATATTTCTTTAAACCTAATGGCCAATTAATCTATATTCCCTACTAATATTTATTCAATATTTATTTATTCCAAAAAATATTAAAGTTAACTATATCATTAGGAAATATATTATTATTCATAAGTTCAAAAAGGGTTTTTTTATCATAAATAGGTAAATCATAATTTTTCTTTAAACCTAATGGCCAAATAATTTATATTCATTAATAATATTTATTCAATATTTATTTATTCCAAAAAATATTAAAGTTAACTATATCATTAGGAAATATATTATTATTTATAAGATTAAAAAGGGGTTTTTTTATCATAATTAGGTTTAGGTTAATACAATAAACAGCCCAAAACTAATTCAAAACTTAATAAAGACTCAAACACTCCATAATAATAGGACAAATCTGCCAAAAGAAAAAATAAGGGAGGGGAAGACGGAAACCACAAGACCTAACACAAAAAGGGAATGAGGAGGCTAGGAAGACAAGGCTGGGACCCAGCAACTGCTAATCTTCCAGCCATCATCCCTATTTAGATTGTTCGGTCTTTTCTCTATCTCCAGGGCCTCTCTAAATTTACGATGGTGAAATTGCGCAATTTTGGCAATGACTTGAGCCTCCTCTATACATACATGATGCATAGTCTTCCCCGCATGCTCAGCCAGGGCCGAGGACTTGGTCCTACCATGTCTTAAGTCAGCCGAATGCTCGCTAATCCGCTGATTGATAGAGCGACCAGTCTCACCAATATAAGGGGTCCCACAGGAACAGGGAATGACATAGACGCCCTTCATGTCCTTAGGGTCAATCGGGTCTTTCACAGACCTGAGGGAGCCACGGATAGTATTGAGAGGTCTAAAAGAAGTGGGCACATCATACTTCCTCAGAATCCTCGCAATCCTGTCCGTAGTCCCCTGGATGTAAGGGAGGTTCACACCCATGATATGATCTTTGGGAACCCTTCGGATTGAAGGCTCCTTCTTGGCCCTGAGGAAGGCTTTTTGACCGAGGTGCCTATTGTAACCATTCTTCTCAAAGACTTCTAGGAGGTGAGCCTTCTCCGCTTCCAGGCTCTCCTCATCCGAAATTCTAATAGCACGGGTGGCAAGCGTGCTAAGAACCCCTAACTTCTGAGCGGGGAAATGATGCGAAGAAGCATGCAAGTATTGCTCAGTATGCGTCTTCTTTCTAAACACCTGATGAGAAAAGGAACCATCCACCTTCTTAGAGATGAGAACATCCAAGAACGGAAGACAACCATTAACTTCTTTTTCCATTGTGAATTTAATGGCGGCGGATTGGTTATTGAGGTGACTGAAGAAACGGTCCAGCTCGTCAGGACCATGAGACCAGACAACACCAGTGTCATCCACGAATATTTTCCAAAGCTTTGGTAAGAGACGAGAGGAGGCCAAAGCCTTAGACTCAAACTCCTCCATGAAGAGATTAGCGACGACAGGGGACAAGGGGGAGCCCATGGCAACTCCGCAAGTCTGCTCATAGAATTCTCCCTCGAAGCTGAAAAAGGTAGAGGTAAGGCAAAGCTCAACTAACTTCACCGTATCCGGGTCAGTTAGCTTATTAATTACCTTCATGGCCTCATTGATAGGAATGCAAGTATAAAGAGAGACCACGTTGAAACTTACCAAAATGTCCTTGGGCTCAAGTTTAATTCTCTTTAGATCCTCAATAAACGAAGCTGAGTCTTTGACAAAGGACTCAGTCTGCCCAACCAAGGGTCTCAACTTTGCAGCAAGGAACTTGGCCAGGAGGTAAGTCGGGCCACCGATGGTATTGACAATGGGTCTCAGGGGGACCCCGTCCTTATGGATTTTTGGAAGACCATAAATCTCTGCACACTCTATTTAATCAAGCTAAGCCAGATTGGTCTTCAACTTGCCCTGACGATGAACCACACTGGTTGGTTCGAAATGCGTCGACAAAAGATTGGTTATGTGATTTTGCCGAAGATTATCTAACAATTATTATTATTATTATTATTATTATTATTTTTATTTTTATAATATCATATATTATTATTATTATTATTATTAATATATTATTTTAAATTTGTTATTTAATTAATTGATTTATTTATTATTGTGTTTAATTAGCTAAATTATTATGTTAGATAGGAGGATTTATTAATTAATTTAATAAAAGGGTTGAAAGGATAAATAGGTTAATTAATTAATTTTATATTTTATAGGTTTAATTATTATGTTTACTAATTTATTTATATATAAAATTAATTATTTTGAATAATGATTTACTTACTTTATTAATGTGTTTAAATTAATTATTGAATTATTGAAACAGGTCGTTGGGCAGTTCCTAAAACGCCATGGACGGAAAGGATCTGCCATATATGTGAGAATAGGAACATCGAGGATGAAAACTACTTCCTCTTAGAGTGCCCCGCGTATAACCACATTAGATCTCAGTTTCACAATCTTTGTTACAATACTGACCTTCCTAGCCTTTTACAATGTCAAAATTATAGTGAGCTCGAGAGGCTTCTCTCCAAGCTTTGTGAGCATAGGAATAAAATCTTAAATCAAAATAGATAATTTGTTTCTTTAGGTCCGATAGACCACTATTTCGTCTCAACGGACGTTAATCATCATCATCATCATTATTTATTTGTTTAATTTATTAATTTATTTATTTATGTATTATTATTATTAAATTATTATTAATTTTTTATTTATTCTATTTTAATTATTTAATTTTTAATTTTTAATTTAATTATATATTTTATTAAAAGAGTTTGATATATATATAGATATATATATATATATATATATATATATATATATATATATATATATATATATATATATATAGATATATCTATATATATATATATATATATATAAAAGAGTTTGATATATATATATATATATATATAGATATATATATATATATATAAAAGAGTTTGATATATATATATATATATATATAGATATATATATATATATATATATATATATATATATATATATATATATTAACTTGATTAATTAACTAATTAATTGATGAGTAATAATATTTATTCATTTTTTCTTTTTAACCAATTAAAGTATCTATATTGGGTTAGTTGGTTTTTATTTAATTTGTATATTCAAGTAATTAATTTCAATTAATTAATTAATCTTATAGGATTGGTGAGATATTATTATAGTATTATCTATAATTCCTAGAGTTGATTTTTATTGTTTAAATTTTTAACTATATGTATTAAATTAGATGAGTTTTAATGTTATCAAGTTATATGAGAAGTAATCTATTATTGTTTTATGATTGATTAGACCAATGATTTAATGTTTAAGGAGGATGGTTAAGGGGAGATTTATACCGATTTTTAAGAGAGGAAGGAATAGGTTAATATAAGGGGTAAGAGCAGATTATTGTTTTTTTAAGATTTCTAATAAAGGTTTCCAAGTGTTACTCAGTTTTAATCCATCATCACGGTTAAAGTTGTTTTTCCTTTTTTCTATTTCAATGGCTTCTTTAATTTTCCTTTTGAGATAGTGTTCTTCTTTTCTAACAAGTTTGGCTTCTTCCATGCAGATGTAATGAGAGGAAGAGTGAACATGCTCTGCTAAGGCTGATTTAGAAATTCTTTCTCTTCTTAAGTCAGCAGTGTGTTCTTTGATTCTAACCTTAAGAGATCTACCTGTTTCACCTATGTATTCCTTGCCGCATGAGCAAGGAATCACATAAACACCTTTCTGAAGGTTAGGGTTTATGGGATCTTTAACAGAGTTGAATAATTGTCTGATGGTGTTAGCAGGGGTGAATGCTACACTAATGTTATGTTTATTGAGAACTTTAGCAATTTTATCTGTGGTACCTTTTATGTATGGAAGGGAGACCTTAGGAGTTGATAAATTTTGATCATTAATATTATTGTTATTTTTCTTTAGGGATAGGTGCATGGATTTCTTGATGGTATTTCTATTATAGCCATTTAGCTCAAACACTTTGTGAAGATGGTTGAGTTCATCGTTTAAATGGTCAGGATTCTCTAAGAGATCTACCTATTTCACCTATGTATTCCTTAGGGAAAAATTGAATGAAGCATATATTGAGCAATTTTCGACTAAATGGAGCTTAGAAAGAGGTGTTCTTGGCTAATTTGGACATTATAAACTCATTGGCACAAGTTTCAGAGGAAATAGAAGACTTATACAGGTGATTTTTCCACAGGGAAGTTGAGGGAAGCCTAGGGCCACTAGGGAAGGAGGTCATGCTTAGATCAGCCAGAGTCAGTTTTCAGAGATCTAATAGTCATTTTTCGATAATTTAGACATTCTAAACACATTGGTGCAAGTATTAGGAGCCATAGAGCTTTGTAAAAAACATTTTTTCCACATAGAGCTAATACAGAGGCCCAAGCCATGGACACTAGACCAAGGAGAATAGCCGAGGAGGGGCAAACTCCTTCATCAAAACATTGTGTTAATGTGTCTCTTTAATGGTTTGCTACATTATACATGTTTTTTGTTTAGTATTTGTTTCTAAAGCTATTTTTATCATGAATGTCTTTGTAAATTCAAGGAAATTTACCTAATTGTATGTACAAACAACTATTGAAACCTCAACACAAGGAGAAATAAGCATGCACATATTTATAAATCTGTAATTGTTATTAGCACAACAAAACTAATCATACAAAAATAGATCACTTATGCAGCCTTGTTGACAACCTTGTTGAGATGTGGTATGCAACCTCTTCCATGACGAACTTGTCGATGGAAAACTTCATTAACACATGTAGAGCCTTCTTTGTGTTGTACATTCGGATCAAGGTTCCAAGGGATGAGGCATAAAAATTTGCTATGTTTATGAATGCTTTCGTCGTTGCCTGTGACATCCAAGGTAGATCCTGCTCAAAGATCATATTGTACACCAGGGTGATGAATTGGTCTGATAGTTGTATTATAACTCCACAAAAGTTGCATTCAGAGAAAAACCTACAATAGGTGTGCACAGAGGTTTCTGAAGGTGTCCATGCCCAACCCAATCTAGGGAACTATTGATGGGCACAAATTGCATCAAGTATGTAAGCGGACATCAAAATATTTCCTTGCTAACACTTGGGCAGATTCGGGCATTTGCTACTTTCCCCTTTAGCTGGAGAGCCAATATGTCATATTAATTAAAATGCCTTCCTTCGTTTGCCAACTAATCCAACACAATCACCCAACTCTGCGAGAAGGTGTCTACGCTCTCTTGGCCATATAAGCGACATACGAAGATGACCAATAAATGATAAGCCTTCCACACTATCTTTGTCTTGTATACTTGGTTGGGTGTTGTCCTGAACTTGGAAGGCTCTTTCACCCAACTCTTCAAGATGTCTCTTGAGTTTTCATGATTGCTGGGCCTAGTAAAGGGTGCATCCATTATGATCACTGACTGCGGTAAGTGATACATCTCTTGAAAGTTCTATGCCCTGAAGGTAGCAAGTTTTGTTCCACTGGCACTGCTCAACACCATTGTCTCAGGATCAATATGTGAGACAATCTAGTGGATCATGTCCGTGCATGGAAACACAAGAAACCTGCATGCAACCTAGTACAAGCCAAACTTGTGTATGTTGACATAGACCCTTCTATCCTCCAGATTCTCCTCAAAGGTACCTGAGAAGATATCATTGATGTCCTTCCATTTGATCTTGATATCCTTGTCTATGAACAACTTAGTGTCTTCATAGATGGGCAAGCTCATAGACACTTGCTTGACCATATCTCTAGTTGTGATCTCAATGGTTTCCTTTGACCCTGCTCTCTTGGAAGCCATTGTAGATGTAATGCTGAGAGACTAATGAAAACCTATGATACCTAGAGACAGGGCAACACTCATGGAAAGAAAATTGTCAGTTGAAAACCAAAAGCAACTTGAGGACTGACATGAAACACACCTAGGTGACTGGCTAGAAGATTTGTGCAATTTTCACTGGGAGGCTGGGATACTGACTATCAAAACTGTGCATAACACATTCTGGATTGTCAGTGAGTTGAAGGAATGTTGAAACCATGTAGATAATTTTCCATATTGGTCTGCTGAGTACTGAAACTGTGCAATGTGTAGTTTCAATTAGCATGACTGCAACCCGGGAAAATCACATTACGCAATTCCAGGGGCCAACTAAGGCACTACCTATAGGAATTGCACAGATAAAACATTGGGAGGCAATTGTGAGGAAATATCTACATAGTTTTTGGGAGCAAAGTCAAGGCCTTCCATCCCAGAAATGGGTAGTGCAAGCTGGGCAAGGAAGGGTCTAGGCCAAGACAACTCAGACCCGCTGACGGGCGACTGAAAACAGTAAGGACTGAATACATGTTTGAAGTTGGGTGCAGACATGAGTGAATGAAAATGCATGAAAACAATGAGTGCAGGATTAAGTGAGAATGGAAAACATCAAAGTGTGTGAAGTGAATCACCGCAACGACAACCGTTAGTGCATAAAAAATGTCATGCATGCAAAAATAAGGAGATCCAATGGAAAACTTGAAATAATGCTTCTACAAGCTAACATGCATTAAAATGATGGAAAGTGTTCAATGAAACCAAGAAAACAACACTCACACAAGCTGAAATACAAAAAGTGATAAAAAGCAACAAAAGACATGAAAATCGAACTTACCCAGAAAAAGCTACAATAAGTGTGTCGAATGTTCCTAGATGCGTTGGGGATGCCATAACTCCAAGATTGAAGTGAGGAATGGTCTCTAAAGTGCTGAATAATTTTTTTTGACAAGATCGAGGCTTATGACGTGCATGCCACAAATCTAAGAAACATGACACTTGGCGGGAGGTTTCTAAAACTGATTTTGCATGTAACCCCAACTGCTAAAAAGGGATCCCTAAAATCTAGGGATGCTTCTTGATTTTTGCTTTTTTCTTTTCCGGGAAAAAGCTTCCCATGCATGCAAAGCAAGATTGCTCAGTCTTGGAGGGAACTGATCAATTTGTGAGCACATGCAACAGAAAACAAGCCTCAGGATGACTTCTGCGTAATTTTTGCGCTGAGTGGCTCTAGCTTCCCCTCAAGCTCTGCGCAATTTCTGGACTGAAGCCAAGGCTGCCAGCCAGAATTGCACAAATTCTGAGAGCAAGCCCATTGATGGGCCACTCTGCACAATTTTCAAGGGGAATACAGCCTGTATGCTCTACACATTTCTAGAGAGCAGTTGGTTGCCTTGATTCTTTGCGCAATTTTGGAGAGCAAGGCTAGTTTCTCTCTAGTTTTGCGCAATTCTGCAAGTGAGCACAAGAGCTAGTTGAAGACCAAGTCACGGGATTTCAACTTACGGGTGAAAGGAAAACAAGTTAGCAAACACAAGATGATAAGCCAAAGAAACTCAACTGAAAGCATAAATACCTGGGAACTGCAAGACATGTTGCTAATGATGGTTAGTAGGGAGGCTCCAAAATGAAGTTATGGAAAAATTTTGGAGGATGGTTGTAGCCACTACAACACTACTATAAATAAAATTATACCAACAATTTTCCTTCTCTCCTAGGCATAAAGGCTATATATCAAGAACGATAAGAACCCAAACAATTGTGCTTTTTTACTGATGCATGCCTTACTCTATCCCTATGTGTTTAAATGATGATTAACAAAAAATTCCCGTTTAAAACTAGAACCACCAAAACCAAGAAAAATTATATAAATAAACCAAGGTAAGGCACTAATGAAAAATCCCAAAGAACCACCACAACCAATCTTAGATATAATATCCAGGTGTTAGAACATAACCACTGCAACCGAGCTTTAACAAACTCCTAAAGGAATAAGTCTTACCTTTATTAAAATCACAACTTAAGTTTTTATAGTGGCTCTACTTCCCTCGCCTTTATTACTTTAGCTCTTGGCACTTATAACGCGATCACCACTCATAAACAAGGCTAATTTTCATTTGTATTGGTACGTAATTCAAAGAGGATATGTCATCCTACTCATGTCACCTTGCCGTTTTCACAAAACATGCAAATGGAAATCCCCGAGAGATAGACTCCAAGATTCTTGCGACAATTGTTGGCCTCGACTCTGTCAACTAACGATATTTCTTCTTTTATAAAACTCACTCGTCTTTCCCTCCGAGATGAGTCAGTGCATACCCACTTGCATGCAACACGATTTCACTTCTTTTCAATTTGTTGGGCTCCCATGTCAGCCCGTTTAAAGTCAACCTTCTTTTCAAGTAAGTGCACTCCTCTTATCCTTCTGGGATAAATCTTCTATGCCACTAAGATGAACCTTTCAGGACATGTAAGCCTGATGTTGTTAAGTGTCAACTTTTCCTCTGACAAAACTTGACTTCTATCTCCTAATGCTTTGGCTCTGTTAATGTGCCAACACTCCTTTGTTTCTCCTGCAACCTCCCACTCACACAATTACAAAGAAATGCTTAATTCCTCTGTTAATAAGATTCTCTACACACGCACACACACACGCACATATGAATATATGCTTAACAATACACAATGAATACAAAAGGAGTGGTTTAAGAATTAAAATAATGGTTGCAGAATGACTGGTTACAGGTTTTGATTAAGAAATCACTCTCGCTCACTCCATACTCACTTATTTTTATTAATTAAACAAATGATAAATAATACAACATGCATTTGGTCTAGATCCACAAAGATAGGATCAAATGGACCAATTTTGGGAAAATAAAAAAAAATTGCAACAATTTGATAAGTTCAATGAATTACATGGAAAACAAAACAAATCCTATCCTAACAAGTCCACTCATTAGGGAACCACATCCTTTGGTAAATAAATTTGACATCTCGGTCAATCAGGTTTTTATGGATGCCCCTACATCATACTCCCAAGGAACAAAGAATTCATGGGCTCCTGCCCATGAGGTCTTCAACAGTTCTGCAAAATTTTTGTAGTAATGTGGCATTCATCCAAGTTGCATCAACTATTGGATGGTCTTTCCACTTCACTAAATACTCATAGTATTCTTTTCCCCTGGCCTTCTTTATCAGTCTCTTATCTAAAACCTCTCTGGCTACAAACACTCTACTTCTAGTAGCTTCTTCTGCCATTGAATTGGTTTTTGTCCTCCGTTATCTTCTATCTGTAACTATTATCCTAGTTGATACTTGTATAAGTATACAACATTGAAGATGGGAGAAATTCCAATCCCTGGTGGCAACTCTATCTCATAAGCATTGGCTAGAAATTTCCTAATGATCTTACAAGGACCAATTTTCTTGAATTTTAATTTATTGTATTCTCCTTTAGGAAATATTTCTTTCCTCAAATGTGCCAATACTAAATCTCCCACTTCAAAACTTTTTTCTCTCTTCTTAACATCTGCTTTGGTCTTATATTTGATATTTCTCTCTTATATCTCTATTTCCATTATTCATGGATCTCCTGCATTGCTGTAAAAAAGTATTCTCTTGTTGCACTCCTTTCTCTATTCTTCCTAAGTTTATGAGTTCCTGCACTCCTCTTGGATGCATCCCATTCATAATCTAAAAAGGAATTTTAATAATGCTTCTATTTGGAGAATCATTACATGCAAATTCAGCCTAGGAAAGCCTCTGATCCTGTTGCTTTGGATGGTCTCTAACCAAGTTTCTCAAGATATTCCTAAAACTTCTATTAACTACTTCAGTTTTCCCATTAGTATGAGGGTGATAAGCTAGGCTAAAGTTCAAATGAATTCCTAGCCTCTTCAATAAATTCCTCCAAAAATGCCTCGAGAATCTAGTATCTCTATCTGAAACAATGCTCTTGGTTACTCCATGCAATATCAACACTTATTTGAAGAATAAGTTAGTAATATCGGTAACATCACTGATTTTAAAACAAGGAATAAAATGGGCCATTTTTGAAAATCTTTCCACTACAATAAAGATTGCATCGTCACCCTTTTGATTCCTTGGCAAACCTAATACATAGTCCATGCTTATTGAATCCTATGGTCAGTTTGGTATTGGTAATGGTGTATACAATCATATATTCTAGATCTATCCTTTTGTATACTGGCAGATTCTACAGTTACTTATAAACTTTTTCACATTGGTCCTCATCCTCGGCCAATAGTAAAAATGCTTCAGTTGTTAATAAGTCTTGTCATGTCCAAAGTGACCTACAAGACCTCCGCTATGATTCTCATTGATTAAATTCTCCCTCATTAAACATTTTGGAACAAAAATCGTATTTTTATTAAATAATAGTCCTTCTTGAAGCATGTAATCGAGCCACGGACTCATATCTTGGATTGTTGAGTTCTTGCAAGATTTGTAAGTCTCCTTAAAATCTATGTCTTCCTCATGAAACTCCTTCATGAAGTCAAACCCCATGATTTGGACTTGACTTTCCTACATAAGAAAATTCCTCCTTCTCAATTCATCAACAATTTTATTAGCTTGGCCACTAATATGCTCCAAACAAGAGTGAAATTTTGGAGATATTCAATCCAATTGACATGCGTTTGACTCAATTTATGCTACTGCATAGTGTACTGTAAAGCATGATTATCTGTATACAAAAAAAACTCTTTAGGCATTAAATAATGCCTCCAATGAATCTTTAGATCTTGTACCACAACATAAAATTCCCTTTCATAAGAAGTATACTTTCTCCTTGACTTATTCAACTTCTCACTAAAATATACTATGGGTTTGTCTTCTTGATTCAACACAACACCAATTGCTTCTCCACTAGCATCACACTTCACTTGGAAAGCCTTACTAAAATTTGGTAAGATCAACTTAGATTGTTCTGTAATCTTCTTCTTCAATAGCTGGAAGCCTTTCTCTGCTTCAACGATCCATTGGAATGGCTATTTGTCCTTCTTTATGGTATCCACAATTGGAGCACTTATCGTGTTGAAATGATTGATGAACTTCCTAGAAAAAATAGCCAAACCATGAAAACTTCTAACTTCAAAAATACTTGAATTTAGGCTTCTGTGATCCATATTATGAAAAGTAAGAAAACTTTCAGTAAAAATCACATCATCAGAGTTTTTTCAATTGAAAGGAGGCCAAAAAATCTGAATAGAGATGATGGTTGGAAAATTAACAGTTGTTGGATCCCTGCCATTTCTTCTTAAGTTTATATATATATATATATAGATATATATATATATATATATATATATATATATATATATATATATATATATATATAGATATATATATATATATATTTCTAATTTCATAATTTTTATTATTTATTTGTAGTTTTATCTTGACTACTAAAAAAGATTAATTATTTTTTCATTATTGATTTATTTATTTAATTAATTAATTATTATTATTATTATTAGTTACTTTTTTTTTAAGTTTGACCATTTATTATTTGTAAGTTTTTAGAATTAAATGTTTCGCTTGTTTAAGTCTCACCTAAATATTATTTTTATTTTAGTGTGTTGATTATTTAGGTTTGACCATTTATTATTTTTATTTATTTTTAAGTTTTTAGAATTAATTTTTTTGATTATTTAAGTTTGACTCAAATAGTTTATTTATTTATTATTATATTGATTTTTTATTTTTTTTTGTTGTTTTGATTATTTAGGTTTGACCTAAATATTATTTTTATTTTTATTTTTAGATATTAACTTCATTAAAATTTTCTTTTGGATTAATTATTTTCCTTAATTCAATATTAACAATTATATTCTAACGATTATTTCTTTATATTATAATATTATTTATTTGGTCAAATCTAACCATTTTCTTTATATGCAAGTATTATTTATTAATAATATTATTTAGTTTGTCAAATCTAACCATTCTATTATAACGACTAAACAAATAAAAATAAAATTTCTCTTCACCTATTTAACTTGATCCCGAGATCTTGTTCTTCATCTTGTCCTGACGATGAACCACATTGGATGGTTCGAAACATGTCAAAAAAACTTTGATGATGAAATTTTTATTGAAACTTTTCTTACTTTTCAAAAATACATTTAGGAGAGGGCCAATCAACAATAGCTCTTACCTTCTTCAGATCCATCTTCAAACCATCCTTGGATATGACAAAGCCCAAATGTACAAGTTATGTCTTTAGAAATGAACATTTCTTCAAATTGATAAGCAATTTCTCTTCCTGCAATTTCTCTAACACATATCTTAAATGCCTTAAGTGATCTTCTTTGGACTGGTTATTAACCAATATGTCATCTAAATACACAATTACAAACTTCCCTATGAATTCCTTTAACTCCTCATTCATCGATATCAAGTACTAGGTGTATTTGAAAACCCAAAGGGCATGACCAACCATTCATACAATCCATCATTGGTTTTAAAGGTTGGTTTCCACTCATCTCCCTCTCTAATCCCAATTTGATGGTACCCACTCTTCAAATCCATCTTTTAGAAACAACTAGCACCCCTCAAATAGTCCAATAGATCATATATGCATGGTAAACAGAATCTGTACTTGATTGTGATCTTGTTCAATGCTCTGGAATATGTACACATGCGCCAAACTCCATCTTTCTTGGGACTCAACATTGTTGGCACTGCACATTGACTAAGGATTTCTCTGATCAATCCTTTACCTAACAACTCCTGCACTTGTTTTCCGATTTCTTCATTCTCCTGAGGGGTCATTCTATATGAAACTTTGTTTGGCAGACTTTCTCCCACTATTAAGTCAATATGATGGCTCATACCCCTCAAAGGTGGAAACCCATTAGGCAAGTCATCCACTATGATATTACCATACTCATTCAACATTTCTTTAATCTCAAAAGGAAAATCATTTATTGTAGTGTAAGTAATAATTACCTTAGGTTTACACATTAAATCAAAACTCACCTCATCATATTTCATCTGTTGAAAAAATTCTTTCCTGCTCAACAATAATGCCTTGGAAACACGACTCTCTAATGTCCCCTCTTCTTGTAAAGGAAACAAAGTATCGTGACGCCATCCTTTTGAAACTTGTAAAAATTATTCTTCCCATCATGCACAATGCCTCTATCAAACTACCACATTCTACCTAATAGAATATGGCACACATCCATGGGCATGATATCACACAATATTTTATCCTTGTAGCTATGTATCTACAACTCTAGTTCACAATGTTCGTTCACCAAAAATTGATGACCCTTTTGAAGCCAAGACACCTTATAAGGTGTTGGTAGCTTCATCTTATTTAATTTAAATTATCCATCACTTTTGTAGACACCAATTTATACGTGTTACCACTATCAATCACCATTTTGCAATATTTCCATTGGAATTTACAAACAATCTTGAATAATGCCTTCTTCTGAGTTGGTTCAATAACTTCCTTCTCTAGTTTCAACATAAATTTCTTAAGTAACAAGGATTTTCTTGTCTCTGGTACATTATCTCCCTCTGGTACCATTACTTCCCGTTCTTTTGTTAGGGAAAAAAACACTTCTTTATTTTATGGACATTCATATGCCAAATGTCCAAGCTTCTTGCACCTGTAGCAAAAAATCTCTCTTCCTCTACCTCTTCCTCATCCTTTGGAAAAATATCTCTAACCTCTGAAGTCTCCCTCTTGTTGTTGTTGTGGACTTGAGCTACTAGCTCCTTGTCTTTTTGTTGTATATTTTCCTCTGGTTTAATGATGTCCTCTTTCTCTAGCAATACTTTTTCCCTTGCCAGGGTACTTCCTTGCAAGCTTCTGCTCAGTCTTAAAAGCTAGCTGGTATGCTTCCTCTATTATTCTAGGTGAAACCACACTGGTTTTAACTTGAATATCTAACTTGATGCCATTAATACATCTAGATGTCTTCTCTGAAGGATCTTTTGCATATCTATCCCTGATGTTCACCTTGTAGAACTCTTTTGTATACTCCCTCATAGTCATCAATCTATGCCTAAGATTATGCATTTGTTTGAATAAAGTGAGATGATAATCCTTTGGTAAGAACTTGCCTCTTATCTTCACAACCATTCTATCCCAACTTTTTATCTTCTACTTATTTTTCCTTCTCCTTTCTGCTTGTACTCCATCCCATCATAAAGATGGATGTCCCTTCAATTTGGTGACTGCAAAATCAACCTTCTTCTCTTCTTCCATCTCTTCATTCTCAAAAAAAAATTCCATCTCTATAATCTAGTCTATGAGCTATTCTGGATTGATGTTGCTAGTGTAAGAATATACATATGGTTTTTCCTTCATTACAAATCCTACAATCACCTTCAATATCCTTTCTTCTAAAAAATCTTCGACTGCCTCTTCTTCTGGATATTCTTCTTCTTCCTCACTTACATCTCAAGATTCAGGTTCCCTCTTCTTGCTGATTTCTAGGGCTACCATTCTTTCCTCCAACCACTGCATAACTCTCATCACTTCAACATTAGCTATAGGCCTTTGTCCTCTCCAACCTCCTCTAGCACCTCATCCAACTCTATGTTCCATGATCAACTTATTTGTTCTTGGAGTAGATGTGGGATCTATTCTGATACCAATTGATGCAGCCCTTACTCTTTCCCTATGAGTTTAAATGTAAATTAAGAAAAATTCCCCTTTAAAACTAGAACCACCATAATCAAGACGATTTATATAAATAAACCAAGGGAAGGCACTAAGACCAAATCCCAAAGAACCACTGCAGCTGAGCTCGGATATAATATCCAAGTGTTAGAACAGAACCACCATGACCAAGATTTAAAAAAACCCAAAGGAAGAGGGCTTACCTTTATTAAAATCACAACTTAAGTTTTTATAACAACATTACCTTGTGTAGCTTTATTCCTCTAGTTTTCAGCGCTTATAACATGATCACCACTCATAACCAACACCCACTTTCATTTGTATTGTCACATAATTCAATGCAGTTATGTCATCCTTTTCACATCACCCCTCCTTGTTCACAAAACGTGAAAAGAGAAATCCCCAAGAGATAGACTCTAAGATTTCTCCGGCAAATGTTTGCCCAAGCTCTGTCAACTAATGATCCCACTTCTTTTCTAAAAATCATTCGCGTGTTTCCCTCTAAGATGAGTTAGTGTGGACCCACTTGCATGCCACATGATCTCGCTTCCTTTTGATTGGTTGGATTCCCATGTCAGCCCATTCAGAATCAACTTGCTTTTCTCGTAAGTGCACTCTTATCCTTTTGAGATAAGGATTCTCCACCTCTAGGATGAACCTTCTAAGACATGTCACCCTCGCGCTGTCAAGTGTCAACTTTTCCTCTAACATAAATTGACTTTTGTCTCCTAGTGTTGTCAAATTGTTGGATCTTGTTAACACTCAGGTTGTTCCCTTTGACTCCTAAGGGAATACGGCCGAGGTAACCACAAACCAATCTTTGGACTGCAGGTCCTAGCCTACCTGCAGTCAGAGAGGGCTCTCTCTTTATGATTTAGCTTTGTTTAGGGGTGATTTTAGGCTAGATATGGGTGCATGAGTTTGTTTTAAATTTGGTGGGATGGTTGATGTTTTTCAGACAGAGTTGGCATGCAAAGTGTAAGAATTTCAGACCATTGCGCATGGAGTCAATGAATGTGAACTGATGGGTGTGTTTTCTTTGGTAGAAGAGAGGAATATGGAGCAGGATAACTACACATGGCACAATGATTAATGCTGGAACAAGGATGAAATGGAGGTTAGGGGATGAGAGGAAATTAAGGATCTCTCACCCAGCTAAAGAGGGAAAGTGAATGAAGACTACATAGGAGCAATGAAGGATTCCTAACTAGCATTCAGAAATGAGAAATAGCTTAAACATGATCAATTAATCATGCATATTCATCACTAATTCAGAGGAAAACATAGAAAGGTTACAAGAATTGAGCACAGAGGGCATGAAAGCCAGTTCTAATCTATTCCTTCTTCCTGCAACTTAGATTATGATATATAGATGATACAAATACATATAAACTAATAAACAGAGGGAGGAAAGACTTATTGGACCATGAGCAAGCACGAGAATTCCATATCAAGCTCTTCAGCCATTGAAAGCACAACCAGCCACTTCAGATGCAAATATTCCAGCAATCTTCGATTACAGAAGCTCTCAACATATACAGCGCAAGTCTAGAATGAGAAAACAAACAACCAACCAACCCTTTTCACAATGCATAGGGTGGTATAAATAGAGAAAATATCTAAAAAAATATCTACAACAGCAGATCTGAGACAGATCTAAAGAAATAAATGCTTCTAACCTAACATTTGTTGAAAATCCCCGGATGCGGGTGATCGCTAGCCATGTGACACACAAGGCTCGTCCAAAGGGCATGTGTCCGCCCGGACGAGCCAAGCATGACAGAAGGACACGCATACATTCTACCACCCTTCAGCATTTAAGGAGGGGAATTAAGAAGGTTGACAGAGAAGTCCTGTCGACCATCAAGGCGATTCTTGAGAAGCGCATCATGGCGCTTCATAACAGCCTTCTCCCAGACATTCTTACGCCATTTCTCGCTGCAACTGTTTCGTTCTCGCCGGAGGTGACGGAGGTTCTAAACTTTGATTGTGAATGTGAGTGTGATGCTGCGGAGGAGTGGGGCAATTGGCAAGCTCACAAGCAAGCCAATTGCGCCTCTGAGAATTTGGTAACGCCTCTCTGTATGCGCCTTTCGTTAGCTCCTGCTCTGGCTTCGTTAGAAGGTGAGGGCACTCGGAGCTTCAGCTCGTATCCGCGTCCATTGTTAAGTCCTGTTCTGGCTTCGTTAGAAAGTGTGGAGGCTCAGAGTCTCAGCCCTCAATCAAACATTAAGAAAGAGGGTCAAGGCTCTGCTACCACTGCTCTCGGCAATTGGGAAACTCAAACCTGGTCTGGCAGCATTTCTAGGCCGACTCCGCTGTTTCACTGTGGAATTAAGCGCTCTGCTCATAAGACCAGCATGCAGCGTACTAGGGGAAGAGGCATCGGCGGCAGGGGTGGGTATAGTGGCAGAGCCCCCTCGACTTCCTCCTCAATTGAGGAATCCTCTGAATGCAGAAGGCCGAGGGGAAGGCCCCCGGGCAGAGGCAGAATGGGGGAACAGCCTGCGCGCATGGATTGTGGGCACACGGAACACCCAATGGTGCGTTACCGCCTCCCCTGCACCTTAGCTAATTCCACTTTCTTTGTGACTGTCTCTGTTGAGCATTGTAGCAATCCATGGGAAGATGAGGATGACATCCCTCGGGCCAACCCTCCGCGTGTTCCTGGGATTGTTCCCATGGTGGATATGGAATTCCCTGCTGTTGAGATGATGCGGCCCTTACATGACCCGGGAGCGAGCCTGAGAGAGCCTGTTGGTGACTCAGGCGCTGGCCCAAGCGACCGTGGAGCGCGCAACCTTGGCAAAGCTATCCTTCAGCCTCCACGCTGCAAGGCAGAAGATGAGCCGCAGACCACTGACGAAGATTGACATGCCCAGCTCGCACTCCAGGTTCTACAGCAAGAATTTTTCTCAGTCAGCTTCCTATGCGGTTATATATGAGTCTGTCACTCTGTCTCTATGTAATGGTGTCGGTTTTATGTTATCTCTGTTCTGTGTCGATGTTCTGCAAGTGTATATGTCCATGTGTCAGCTGCATGAATGTGGCTCTAAGTCTTTATCCATGTGTCCTCTGTCCATGTGTCCTATGCAATTCTGGCAAGAATTCTCAAGTGTCTACTGTCTGTCCACGGACAAATTTTACAGGGCCGCGGCCCCGTTGTAATTTTCACAATGTAACTCTTCTCTTGCTGTAATATAATAGTTTAGTATTACTTAGAAAAAAAAAACATTTGTTGAAAATAAATGTAAAAAATATCTACTTGAGCTGCGCAGGAAGCAATAGCCATAAGAATGAATAAATATTGGTCCTTGCTGCAATGTGCTGGAAATTTTGCCATAACTGCGCCTTGAATACTGAAGCGATGCCCATATGTGTCTTCATACACTGCTTCTGCAAAATTGGGCCTGGAAACACTTGAACTGCCTCTTTTAGGCAGTTCTGCTGCTGCTAAGTGGCTTTAATGCCCATAACTGTGATCTAGCGGGCTTTGATGGCTCTGAGCTGCTTTTTTTGACTTTGTTTGGGGCCTTTACTGCCATCTACCTCGCATTTAAAGTCCTCCATTGATATTTTTCACCTGATACACTTTGCCGCAACACTGATACTCTTTGACATTGAAACTGGGCCTTTTCCTTCCTTGATATACTTTAAACTGTCTAATCTCCCCTTTATCTGCCAATTAAATGCAAAAATAACTGCTGCAATGATTTCTGTGGCTTTTGGAATGCTATCGGCGCTTGGCCGATCAAAAATAGTATTAAACTCTGAAGAAATGCCGCAAAAAGGAGGAATTGCATGCTGTTGACTGTGCTGAGGCCGAGGCTGGCTTTCTGGAACAAAACTAGGCTTGGAGCGATCCATAATGGCTTAAGGATGCATGAATTCCCTTATCGAGAGCGTGGGCGCGGGCACTGGAAGAAACCCTATGAAAAATGGCCATTTTCCTTTTATAAGGCAAAAATGCCTTAAAACATGAAATTTTACCAAAACTGGGGCAGGAGCGATCACTGTTCATTGGATTAAATCCTGGCCGTTGGATTCAGCGCGGGCCGATCCAACGGCTAGCGCTAACTCGGCGATCAGCGGGTCGGCGGTCCCAACCTAAAACACCTCCGATGAGCGATATAGAGGGTGGACCCGAACTTCTTATAGGACCACTTTTATTTAAAATCAGGTCCAGCCCATCGGCGAACCCAAATCAGTGGAGTTTAATAAAAAATGGGTCTGCGGACCCGAAATCCCTTATATGCTGCACTGTATAGAATTTCAGCTCCGGCCAGTCGGAGCAATACATGGGCCACCATGCGATTAAATATGGGCCATTGATCTTGAGGTCCCGAATGGGTGGCTGAGATTTGGTCGCTGCTTCGCTATCGGGGAAACTCTGGGGGCGGGGCTTTTATATATAATTCGATGCAATGTGATATTTTGGAAAAATGCGGGTTTAGCGTTAACATGGGGAAATGCGAAAAAACATGGAAAATGCGATAAAGAGGAGTATATGGGGAAATGGGAGGCTTTGCGATAGTGATTGCGATATCGCTTTCGAGTGCGATAGCGATATCGCATCGGTGGAAGGGGTCGGGGGCATATATATGTGCACATATGAGTTGCGATACGCCGATTGCGAAATCGCATCGGCGAGGGATGGATCGGAGGTATATAAAAGGGGCCAATCAATGTCATTGCCACCTCCGACAGTGATATCACGTCGGAGGGGGGGGGGGAATTTGATCGGAAGCATGTATGATAAATCAGCCAAGGGATATTGCGATTGGAAGGGTTGAATAATGTTAAAGGATGGTTTTTATACATCGGAAGGGGTATTTTATACATGGGATAAGGGTTTTTGTGCTTTAGGAAGGGGTCAAAAAGCACTTGGAAGGTTTTTATGAAGTGATAAAGGCTTTTATGCATTGGAAGGAGTCCAAGTGCATGGGGAAGATGGTTTGAAAGGCGAGGTGAGGGTTCTTACTAAGTTTCAAGTAAACTTAGTAATTCCCAAGGGATACTTATGGTTATTTTTCAACCAGGGGGGGAATATGTATATAAAAGGGATTTATAACATAACTTGATATGGGAAGGGAGAAAACATAGGGATTTACCTAATAGAGTTAGAAGTTAGTGTGAAACTGTGGAGAAAGCGCTAAGTATAGCAAACTTAGGCTTTAAAGGGGAAATAGGACTTGTAGAAGACATATGAACACTCCTTAAGTAAAGCAGATATTTACTAAGGAAAATGATATGAAAATGATGAATTTAAGCGGTATCAAGCAGATCTTGACCTCTTTAGGGAAGTTAATGAATGATTTGGGGAAGGAGAAGAAGGGGAAGTTAAACATGCCTCGCTTGAGCTGCTCCGAATGAAAAACTGCCTCATACTTGTGATCTGAATAGATTTGACACTTGAAAACATAAAATGGATCACAATTCATTAATCTGCCACCACAAAACTACCTACCCAGCCTACTTACCTAGCATTTTATCTTCTTTTTGGTTTGGTTGCACTTGAACTAGCAAACCCAGCTTTTCATTCTTTTCTTTTTGCTATCCTCCTATTTAAGTCGACCCTTATTTCTTCCAGGCTCAGATTAAGCTGTTGAGCGCCCTCGCTTCTCTACCTATCTACAAATCTGCCAAGATTAAGCTGTTTGGACAGATATTCATCTCTATATTCTAAAACATGAAATTTAAACCTAGGGAAGCCAAGATTAAACTGTTTGGCCTTCCCTTAACTGAAACAAAAATGGCATGCCACATCAAATATGGAACTTTTACAGCATGGAAAAGATGAACATATTTGGCACTTCTACTGTCAATCATGAAAAATGACAACCTATTGCAATAAGAGGCTAACAGTGGCTCCACATGGGGATGGCTTTTCGTTGCGAAAAGTCAAGAACAGCAGGTCAAATTGCCTTGATCTTCATTTGTTGCTGTACTTTTCAAAATTCCTTTGGCTGGCTGCCTTATTAATCCTACCTACTTACCCTAATCAACACTTACTTTGCTGTTAGGTGAAATGAAACAGCCAATGCAGCCACTTAAGCATTATAGACATCAATGAGTTTTGCTACTTGTGCTTGTTGTCACTTGAGATGGAGATCTTGGAATCTGATATAGCTTTTTTAATCCCTGCAAAGACAAGGGCGGTCCTAATCTCCTTTTCTGAAACAAGAAACTATACAAAAGGGTCCTGCAGCATATATACATTATTGCTGGACTGAATTAAAGAATTGTACAAAGGTTTGGGACAGCTATCATTCTTTGGAATTGGGGGATCATCAGCAACTTGATATTGAGCCTTACAGCCTACTAATGGAGAAGAACACTAATTTATTTCATCATTCAACCTGTCAGCAGATGGATTATACAGAACCTGGAATGATACTTGCAATTCATTACAAATAGGCTCGAATGGGACTTGACTGATCTGTGCTTGTTGATCCTCTTTTTCTTTAAATAACTCAGAAGACTGAAACCAAAGAGGCAGGGGATCCACTTGGACTATTTGATCATAAGCAACTGCTTCCGAGTCTTCTTCTTCAATCTGACATTCAGTGGCACTTTGGGGCTGCAAATCTAGAGGTAATGCATTAGGAGCAAGGATTTGACTCTCCTCTAGATGGTCAATATCAAAACACGCTGACACTTGATTATTAACTGCATGATAATTCTCCCTAATAAACTGAAAAGATTCGAAACAAAATGGTAAAGTTCCTTCGCTGAAATCAAAATTTTCTACACTTTCCTCCTCCTCTTCATAGCTGAAATGAGCAAGCAGATTACTGGATTCAGGCAGCTGAACCTGAACTTTGCTTTCTCCCAAAATAGCATCTGATTCCTCTATAAGGCTGATTTGGCTTTGAGGCGCATAATCTTCATCATACAGATCATATTTGGGCAAACAACTGAAAGAAGAAAAGCTACCATATTCACACAGTATATCAGGAGACTGCTCCTTCACATATGGCTCTATGAATATGTCATCTGATTTGTGGTAGGTTTGTTCGTGAATATCACTACTTTCCTGTTGCAAAACAGATGTGTTTTGGTGCTCTAGACATTCAACTTTCATTGCGATCTGCTGCATCCTTTCCTCTGCTTCTTTTAACAAATAAAGAAGTTTTTCTTCTTGCTCTGCCTTGCGTTGTTTTTCCCTCATCTTCAGATTTGCCTCCACGTCCACAGCCATGTCTTGCATCTGTTTCATGGTGGACGGGCTTCTTTCTCTCAAACGAAATTCAATCTCAGGATCAAAAGCTCTCGGATAATGCGGTAGAGCTAAATCTGGGGGAGGTCTTATATTCAAAGGCATAGAATGATAAACTTGATTGAACTAGTCAGAAAATTGTTGAACAAATTCATTTGGAAGCCTTTTTAACTGATTATATTCTTCTATGAGCATGAGGAAATTGACTTTGATCATCCATCTATCAAGGAAGAGTTTGAATAACTGTTGAATATTAGAGACGCTAGCCTCAGGCAATGCTTTAAACCAAGTCCTAACTTCACTTTACAAAGAAAGGGCAAAAAGCCTAATACTAACATCCTCATCTTCTACTTCAAATATGTTAAGATAGTCTTCGAAAGCTTGGATATGCTTTTGAGCAGTAACTCCATTCTCTCCATCAAATCTCGGGAGATACTCAGGATGATTTCTAGCTAAAGGATTGAGCGTGGGAAGCAAAATGAGAGGCTTATATCTATCAGGAACCTTACGTGGCATGGGATTATGTACAGGGATTGAATGACTGAGCTCGATATGAACAGGGATGGGATGATTTGCTTTGATACTTGCTTCCTCCTTGGCTGGATGATGATCTTCAGCAGCGTTTAAAGGCTGTTGTTCTAATGTGCAAGGAGGGCTTTCCTCAACATTTTCAAAAGGAAAATCATAAAAATCAAATTTGAACTTGTCTATAAATACAATATACACAACAAAATTTTATGGAAGAGAAATAACATGACCTCTTGGATAATAATCCAGGTCAACAGCCTGATCTGCTCATATATTTCTTTTGGGTTCATTTCTCCAGCAGAGTCTTTATTATGAGGATTATGTGGAGTCGCTAGGTGGATAAATTAACTTTGAAGTGTCTGATCTCTGTCCACCAATACAGACCAGAGCTAATATGAAATAAATCTGAAGAAAAGGGAGATTTTCTCCAGGAAACAAAATATTTTTGAGATTTTTTTTATTTTTTGGGATTTTTCAAAAACAACTTAAAGACTTATTCAAGAGGCAAACTTATCAAAATTGGGGATTTACAGTCATAAACAAATGATTCTTCCCCAGTGGAGTCGCCATTATGTTAACACTCAGGTTGTTCCCTTTGACTCCTAAGGGAATATGGCCGAGGTAACCACAAACCAATCTTTGGACTGTAGGTCCTAGCCTACCTGCAGTCAGAGAGGGCTCTCTCTTTATGATTTAGCTTTGTTTAGGGGTGATTTTAGGCTAGATATGAGTGCGTGAGTTTGTTTTAAATTTGGTGGGATGGTTGATGTTTTTCAGACAGAGTTGGCATGCAAAGTGTAAGAAGTTCAGACCATTGGGCATGGAGTCAATGAATGTGAACTGATGGGTGTGTTGTCTTTGGTAGAAGAGAGGAATATGGAGCAGGATAACTACACATGGCACAATGATTAATGCTGGAACAATGATGAAATGGAGGTTAGGGGATGAGAGGCAATTAAGGATCTCTCACCCAGCCAAAGAGGGAAAGTGAATGAAGACTGCGTAGGAGCAATGAAGGATTCCTAACTAGCATTCAGAAATGAGAAATAGCTTAAACATGATCAATTAAGCATGCATATTCATCACTAATTCAGAGGAAAACATAGAAAGGTTACAAGAATTGAGCACAGAGGGCATGAAAGCCAGTTCTGATCTATTCCTTCTTCCTGCAACTTAGATTATGATATATAGATGATACAGATACATATAAACTAATAAACAGAGGGAGGAAAGACTTATTGGACCATGAGCAAGCACGAGAATTCCATATCAAGCTCTTCAGCCATTAAAAACAAAACCAGCCACTTCAGATGCAAATATTCTAGAAATATTTGATTACAGAAGCTCTCAACATATACAGTGCAAGTCTAGAATGAGAAAACAAACAACCAACCAACCCTTTTCACAATGCATAGGGTGGTATAAATAGAGAAAATATCTAAAAAAATATCTACAACAATAGATCTGAGACAGATATGAAGAAATAAATGCTTCTAACCTAACATCTGTTGAAAATAAATGTAAAAAATATCTACTTGAGCTGCGCAGGAAGCAACAGCCATAAGAATGAATAAATATTGGTCCTTGCTACAATGTGCTGGCAATTTTGCCATAACTGCACCTTGAATACTGAAGCGCTGCCCATATGTGTCTTCATACACTGCTTCTGTAAAATTGGGCCTGGAAACACTTGAACTGCCTCTTTTAGGCGGTTCTACTGCTGCTAAATGGATTTAATGCACATAACTATGATCTGGCAGGCTTTGATGGCTCTGAGCTGCTTTTTTTACTTTGTTTGGGGCATTTACTGTCATCTGCCTCGCATTTAAAGTCCTCCACTGATATTTTTCACCTGATACACTTTGCCGCAACACTGATACTCTTTGACACTGAAACTGGGCCTTTTCCTTCCTTGATATACTTTAAACTGTCTAATCTCCCCTTTATCTGCCAATTAAACGCAAAAATAACTGCTGTAATGATTTTTGTGGCTTTAGGAATGTTATCGACGCTTGGCTGATCAAAAAATAATATTAAACTCTAAATAAATGCCGCAAAAAGGAGGAATTGCATGCTGCTGACTGTGGTGAGACCGAGACTCGCTTTCTGGAACAAAACTGGGCTTGGAGCGATCCATAATGGCTTAAGGATTCATGAATTCCCTTATCGGAAGCGTGGGCGCGGGCGCTGGAAGAAACCTTATGAAAAATGGCCATTTTCCTTTTATAAGGCAAAAATGCCTTAAAACATGAAATTTTACCAAAACTGGGGCGGGAGCAATCACTGTTCATTGGTTTAAATCCTGGCCGTTGGATCCAGTGTGGGCCGATCCAACGGCTGGCGCTAACTCGGCGATCAGCGGGTCGACGATCCCAACCTAAAACACCTCCGATGAGCGATATAGAGGGCGGACCTGAACTGCTTATAGGCCCACTTTTATTTAAAATCGGGTCCAGCCCATCGGCGAACCCAAATTGGCAGAGTTTAATAAAAAATGGCTCTGCAGACCTGAAATCCCTTATATGCTGCACTGTATAGAATTTCAGCTCCGGCCAGTCAGAGCAATACATGGGCCACCATGCGATTAAATATGGGCCGTTGATCTTGAGGGCCCAAATGGGCGGCTGAGATTTGGTTGTTGCTTCGCTATCGGGGAAACCTAGGGGGCGGGGCTTTTATATATAATTCGATGCGATGCGATATTTCGGAAAAATGCGGGTTTAATGTTAACACAGGGAAATGCGGCAAAACATGGAAAATGCGATAAAGAGGAGTATATGGGGAAATGGGAGGCTTTGCGATAGTGATTGCGATATCGCTTTCGGGTGCGATATCGATATCGCATCGGCGGAATGGGTCGGCGGCATATATCTGTGCACATATGAGTTGCGATACGCCGATTGCGAAATCGCATCGGCGAGGGAGGGATCGGAGGTATATAAAAGGGGCCAATCAATGTCATTGCCACCTCCGACAGCGATATCGCGTCGGAGGGGGGGGGGGGGAACTTGATCGGAAGCATGTATGATAAATCGGCCAAGGGATATTGCGATCGGAAGGGTTGAATAATGTTAAAGGATGGTTTTTATACATCGGAAGGGGTATTTTATACATGGGATAAGGGTTTTTGTGCTTTAGGAAGGGGTCAAAAAGCACTTGGAATGTTTTTATGAAGTGATAAAGGCTTTTATGCATTGGAAGGAGTCCAAATGCATGGGGAAGATGGTTTGAAAGGTGAGGTGAGGGTTCTTGCTAAGTTTCAAGTAAACTTAGTAATTCCCAAGGGATACTTATGGTTATTTTTCAACCAGGGGGGGGAATATGTATATAAAAGTGATTTATAACATAACTTCATATGGGAAGGGGGAAAACATAGGGATTTACCTAATAGAGTTAGAAGTTAGTGTGAAACTGTGGAGAAAGTGCTAAGTATAGCAAACTTAGGCTTTAAAGGGGAAATAGGACTTGTAGAAGACATATGAACACTCCTTAAGTAAAGCAGATCTTTACTAAGGCAAATGATATGAAAATGATGAATTTAAGAGGTATCAAGCAGATCTTGACCTCTTTAGGGAAGTTAATGAATGATTTGGGGAAGGAGAAGAAGGGGAAGTTAAACATGCCTCGCTTGAGCTGCTCCGAATGAAAAACTGCCTCATACTTGTGATCTGAATAGATTTGACACTCGAAAACATAAAATGGATCACAATTTATTAATCTGCCGCCACAAAACTACCTACCCAGCCTACTTACCTAGCATTTTATCTTCTTTTTGGTTTGGGTGCACTTGAACTAGCAAACCCAACTTTTCATTCTTTTCTTTTTGCTATCCTCCTATCTAAGTCGGCCCTTATTTCTTCCGGGCTCAGATTAAGCTGTTGAGTGCCCTCGCTTCTCTACCTATCTACAAATCTGCCAAGATTAAGCTGTTTGGACAGATATTCATCTCTATATTCTAAAACATGAAATTTAAACCTAGGGAAGCCAAGATTAAACTGTTTGGCCTTCCCTTAACTGAAACAAAAATGGCATGCCACATCAAATATGGAACTTTTACAGCATGGAAAAGATGAACATATTTGGCACTTCCACTGTCAATCATGAAAAATGACAACCTATCGCAATAGGAGGCTAACAAATCCCATCAGCTTTTAAAAAACAAAACTAAGCATTTTCTCCTCTATGCTCGACTCAACCTTTGTGCTTCGGCCTTGGCTCTAATGTGTCGATTCTCCTCTATCGCTCTTGTAACGTCCTACTCACGCAGGAACAAAGCAATACCTAATTCATTTGTTAATGAGATTCTCTGTATATATATATATATATATATATATATATATATATATATATATATATATATATATATATATCTATATATATATATAATGATTACAAAAGGACTGGTTTAAGAATTAAAATAATGATGGTAGAAGGACTAGTTACAATCTTTGATTGGGAAATCACTCTCGCTCACTCCACACTCATTTATTTTTTATTAATTCAACAAAATGTAAAGAATACATCATGCATTCGGTACAGATCCACAAAGATAGAATCAAATGGACCAATTTTGGGAAAGTAAAACAAATTGCAATGGTTTGCTAAGTTTAGTGAATTACATGGCAAGATTAAAAAACCCTATCCTAACAAATCCATTCATTGAGGAACCAAATCCCCTGGTAAAAAATTTGACCTCGGTGAATTAGGTTTTTACAATTGCCCCTACATCATTGAACAAAAAATGGCCGTGGTAGTAGAAATAACAAGGTATGATCCAAGGCCCATCTCAATGTTTCAATTCTTACTAGAATAATCCTTCTTTACAGTATTCCTCTCAACAGCCTCTTGTTCCATCTTAGCCTTAGAAGGCCCCTCTTTACCATGTTGGGAATCACGATTGCCATTAGACCAAAACCTGTAGGTGTTAGTCAAAGATCGCATCGCCAGAGATACAGATCCACGAGAGGTGGTTAGTCCATGTCATGAAACACACAGGGAGCATTGGTTTATCCAATGTCTAATAATCTCCCCCCCCCCAATGCATGTTGGTTGTGTATTGAACTCATGACCTACGCTCTGATACCACTTGTTGGGAATCACTATTTCCATTAGACCAAAACCCGCAGGTGTTAGTCAACGATCGATCGCTAGAGATAAGGATTCACAAGAGGCAGTTATTCCATGTCACGAAACACACAGGGATCATTAGTTTATCTAATGTCCAACATACCCTCAATGACTCTCGAAACAAGGGTGGATAGATTATGCATATGAAGGCCCTTAATAGGTCCCTATACAACCACCCATGCAAATCCTTCCCCCTCCTCAATGGAGACATCTACATCTGCCCCTATATGACCACAATTGCCTACCCAACCTCTATCTAACCCTAACAATAATAGACCAACTCAACCAACACAAGCTACTAGGCTCACTACCTACCCTAGTTACTCCATCTCTTCCATGGACTGTGATGATATTCATCTCATATATGGGAAGACACTAACCCGAGAGCATCTTTTGGTCCACATTGAAGATTTTAATGAGAAATCTTGGAACAAAGCACTTGAGTAAGAATTACCTCCAAAACCTTGGAGAATTGAACAAATAGGCCCTAAAATATGAAACCCGCCTTAACTTGAAAGGTTAAACCTAGAAAAAAGCTCAACTCATCCAAAATTTCATTTCCTTCGAGAACACAAAAATGTGTGTGTGAAAATTCTACTTTTTCAAGCTATCAAAGATGTACCCATTTATTCGAAAGTGGCAAGGGAGCTTTGTTTGAGGAGGCTTGACCAATGAAGCAAAGATACCCAAACTATTCATGTCATGGGTAAATTATTAGATTGATGACAAGGACTCTTTGCTACAAAATATTCTGATTTTGACAGCCCGATGGTCAATTTGCAGGTCAATAACACCCTTATTCGAAACACACTAATCAACCTAGATGCTGCTAGATATGTTATGATATGTGAGACTATGGAATATCTAGGGCTCTTTGGACTAAGACAAACCCCCAATGTACTTCAAGTCGCTAATAGGTCAACAATCAAACTAGAGGGAATTTTGGTGGATGTTGTTATCTTTGTATGTTTGTGGGAATATCCTGTTGATTTTATAATCCTCCATCCGAAATCTTCACTAGTGGGGATACCTGCTCATCCTTGGATGACCATGACTAGCCATTGTGGACTCATACATTAGATGTAGATCTAGGAGCATGACCATCTCCCATGGCACCTCTATTAAACTAGCCTTATACCCTCCCACCAAGCCTAGTATAGCCCAAAACAAAATTTTTAGCTAATGGAAAGGCAAGTGATAAGGAAGAGGTAATCCACTAGGGTTTCTCTATTGGTCAATATCATTTTATTGGAGAAAAGATCGAGGATGAAGAAATTAGTAATTTCATTGCTTCGTGTTCCTCTTCCTCCAACACACATGTTTTTGAACACTTTCTACATATGGAAGTTCAGGGTTCCCCTGCCTTAGCAAATGCTTCATCTTTAAAATATAGGTCTTCAACCAAAGAAAACCAATAATATACCACAAAGACCATCAAAATTATCTTTGGAAAAACTTTAAACATCAAAAAAGAATTTATTAGAACAACGAAAAAAAAATTGAAGTGTTGCAAAATCATAGTGATACCTTTACTTGGGATTACGTTATGTACACCTTTGATATATATATATATAAGAGAGAAAGATCAAGACCCATGAAGGCACATGGTGAAGGACTAACTGTTCCAATTTTTATTTGTGTCTCCCCTTTAGTCGTTGTACCAAAAAAAAGCAAAAAGTGATGAACTTGTGTAGAATATTGAAAACTTAACAAAGATACGCCCGAAGACCATTTTCCCATTTTTGTTTATCGACCAAGTCTTAGATGCTTTATGAGAGAATACTTTTTTTTTGGGATGGATTTAATAATTATAACCGGATCCAAATTCTGTCCAAAAACCAAGAAAAAACCAAGAAAAGACCACGTTTACCTGTTCATGGGGAATGTTCAAGTTGAAAAAAGCCTTTCCAAATGATATTCAAATATTTGCAGACAACTTTAATTTATAGTATGTCGATTTTCTCAGTAGCGTACAATCTTTACGTATCCAAGAACACAGTCTAACATATTTTGAGTCGAAATCACAGTTCCATTCATGGTTCTACCAAGATTGTGGTTTTGGTCCCTGTTTCACGATGCTTCCGCGGGTTTTTCACCGTTTCCTGGTCGACTCATACCCAGATGTTCAGAAAAACAGAACTGCGCCTGATCGACTGGAACAATGAATTGTTTTTTCCCCATTCCAGCAAGGGCTTTCCGCAAAATGACTGTTTATGAAACTCCAGAAAGAACAGAAAAAACAACGCAAATACCACACCATGTTGAACTGAACCTACAAAATAGGAGCTCCAATAGTCTCTACCAGTCCAGAACGACATCTGCAATATAATTTTTAAGAGTATAAACTGTGAGCGTCACCATTACCAAATTTAAATATCCATGCAATTTCAAATTAATAATATTATTTATATTCTTTGAGAGAAAAAGTAGCTTACAGTCTAAATCGACCATTATCCGATAATATGCAGCTCCAAATTGACAACCAACATCCTCCTTCGTTGGTGCAGAATATGCATAGATGCTTTCTGATGCATCGTCTACTTTTTGAAGTTTTTTGATTGAGGTTTTTTTTAAGAAGACTCGTTTTATCTACACATTCATGCGGTTGCGTATTACACATTAAAGATTAAGGAGTTGTTTTGGGATTCCACTATGTTAAGTAAGTCATTCATCTATAGCCATTTCCATGAGATGTAATCGTAATTAACTAGTTTCTCATGATTTTTGAATAGTCCAATTAGCACTCATTGCATTGGGTGATGCTCATAGAGGTGAAGAAGTGGGATTGAAACTGGTGAAATAAATCCAAAAAATAAAACGATATCTAATATAATGCACTACGAAAACCCCCAATACTTAATTCAAAAGAGTGAAGGGAACTCTACTTGAATGGTTCATGAGGCATAATACTTGCTAAGGTTTTGCAAATGGGGTAGCAAGTTAAGTGGGCTTGATTGTGGGGAAAACTCCACAGTTAAGCGCGCTTGAGTTAGAGACAATTTGGGATGGGTGACCTCTCGGGGGAGGTCCTGGTTACCGGGTGCAAGCCCCGAAAGTGATGATTGATGCTATGTGATTTATTTCACTAGTTTCAACCCCACTTCACCCCTGTGATCATCACCCGATGCAATGAGTGCTAAGTGGACTATTCAATTAGTTAGTTATGACTACCTCTCATGGAAATAGTCATACATGAATGACTTACTTAACGCAGTTGAATCCCAAAAAAATGATATCTAATGGTAATTGCTACTTTGCCAAAATTAGTTTGTGTAGTGCTCTGAGGTGGATGCTGGATTTGTGTTTCAAAGTCAAATGATAGATGTGCAAGCTGGCAGCACTCATAAGAGAGTGCTTGGTGTTACATTTACACAGTGAAGGTGAGATTTTCAATTGGGCCAATAGACCCCGAGGAAACTATTTTCTCGGAATCTATTTTACTACACATATCAAACAAATCACAAGGGGGATCATACATAATGTTTGAACGAGGCTCGGGCTTGCACATATTTCTGCAACAAAGCAAGCCAAGAAACCATGGCATTCACTGCTTTTGTTAGGGTGAAAATGATAAAAATTGAAGAACCAAATTTATTAATCAAACTGGGCAGCTCACAGGTGAGGAGCTTCACCTGGAGACTGCCTTGGCAGAACGCTCTACACATAAATCACATTATAAATCATGAATATATAATTTACACACAAATAGGGAAGTTAGAACAGATACCTAAGAAGTAGGAACTAATTCCTAATCTAAGGCTCCAATGAACCGACTCTCTCCTAAATTACATTTCTCCATTATCTGCAACACTCCCCCTTAATGGAGAAAGGGGTTCACAAGTATTCCTAACATTTCCCTAAACAATTCAAACTTGATTCTACCGAGAGGCTTAGTGAAAATATCAGCCACATTGTCACATTTATTATAATAGTCAATATGGATTTCCTTTGACTGAACTTTATCCCTGACAAAATGAAATTGTGTATCAATGCGCTTTGTGTTTTTATGAAATACTGGATTATTTTCAAGTTTGATAGAGCTCTGGTTGTCGCATTTGATAATTGTTGCAACCTTTTGTTCTTCTCCAGCATCATGGAGAAGTCTCCTCAACCAAACTGCTTCACAAGTTGTTGCACACATCGCTTGATACTCAGTGTCTCCCGAAGACAAGGATACTGTGTTCTTCTTTTTGTTGCTCCATGCAATGACCCCAGACCCAATGTTGAATGCATAGCCTATTATGGATCATCTGTCATCTAAATTTCCAACCCAATTGGAGTCTGAAAAACCTATCAATTTAACATCACACAAATCAGTATATTTAATGCCATAGCCTAAGGTTACTTGAAGATACGTTAAGACACCTTTCACTGCAACCCAATGACTCTCAAGAGGCTTTGACATGACTTGGATCAATACACTGACTGCATAAGCCAAATCGGCCTAGTTGTAGTCAAGTAGATTAGACTCCCAACCAACTATTGATGCAATGTTGCATCTACCTCCTTAGAACCATCATCATTCTAAAGCTTGGTATTTTGCTGTAAAGTCACTGTTGCAGCTTTGCACTCATCCATTCTAAACTTTTTCAGTAAACTCCTGACATACTTACCCTGTGACAGAAAAGTTTGGCTAGAATCCCTCTAGACTTCCAGACCCAAACAATAGTGTAGCTCTCCAAGGTCTTTCATCTCAAAAACCTGTGACATCTGCTCTTTGATTTATTTAATGAGTTCATCTGCATTTCCTATAATGATAAGATCATCTACATATAAAGAAATCAAAACAATTTTCCCATCTTTGTCAAACACTATATACAGTTTAGGGTCATTTTTTATTCTTTTATAACCATGTTGTAGGAAAAATGAAACAATTTTATCATATCATGACCTAGGTGCCTGTTTTAGTCCATACAATGCTTTCTTCAATCTACAGACTAAATGTTCTTCCCCCTGTTTAACAAACCCTTCAGGTTGCACTAAATTCTTTTAATTCCCCATTAAAAAATGCAGATTTCACATCTAGCTGGTGTATCATCTAATGATGTTTGGTAGCTAAAGAAATTAACATTCTAATTGTGTTTAATTTAGCTACAAGGGCAAAGGTTTCCTCATAGTCTATACCTTCTTTCTGCGAGTACCCCTTTGCAACCAGCCTAGCTTTATATTTGTCTATACTCCCATTTGCTTTAAATTTAGGCTTGTATAGCCATTTGCAACCTATTGGTTGTTTTCCTTTAGGAAATTCAACTAGATCCCAGGTTTTGTTTTTAAGTATTGATTCATATTCCTATCCCGTTGTTGCCCTCCATTCACTATATTGACTAGCTTCTTTATAACTAGAGGGTTCAACAACATTTAACATACTAGTTATAGAAGCATTCTCCCTATATCTCGTTGGCCATTGAATTTGCATACATGATCTCTTGAGTGGTGGAGTGGCTTCAAACCTGTTCTGATCATCCCTTGGTGTACTTGGCTTGGCAACTACATCTGTACCATCCACTTCCTTTTTCTGCTACTGCTACTTATGGTTGTCTCTTGTTTCATCACTCCCTTCTTCCATCAGCAAAGGCATGTGCCACTCTTCATTGGCACTCTCATGGTTTCCATCATTAACTTGCTCATGAAATACTACATCTCTACTTGCAAAGACTTTATGAGTAGAGGGATTAAACAATTTATAAGCCTTAAACTCTGTATAATACCCAACAAAAATGCATTTAATGGCCTTTGAATCTAGTTTCTTCCTATCCTCCTTTGGAACATGAGCAAAAGCTTTGGAGCCAAAAACTCTTAAATTACTTACTACAGGCTTAAATCCTAGTAAATATTTGAAAGGAGTTTTAAAATCAATATTTTTTGTTGGACTCCTATTCTTCAAATACACTACAGTATTTATTGCTTTAGCCCAAAATCCATTAGAAAGATTCTTACCTTTTAGCATGTTGCGAGCACACTCCACAAGGGTTTTGTTTTTCCTCTCTGCAACCCCGTTATCTTGAGGAGTGTGGGGCACTGTAAGCTACTACAGTATCCCATGGTCTTTACAACATTTGATGAAACCAGCCTTCTTATATTCTACCCCTTGGTCTGAGCGGAGATCTTGATGAATCTTCTTATCTGCTTCTCAATAATGCTTCTAAATTCTTTAAAGTATTCAAAAGTATGACTCTTTTTCTGAGAAAATATACGCAAATGAATTTCGTACAGTCATCAACAAATAGTAAGAAATAATAGGCACCTCCAAATGACTGAGTCTGCATTGGCTCACATAAATCGGTGTGCACTAGATCTAGTATATCTCTCTTCTTTCTATCTACATTTACAAGAAACTCATCTCTGTGCATCTTCCGAAGAGCACATGCTTCACAATTAACATGAACATTCTTTAAAACAGGGAGACCATTGACCATACCTTGTTTTTTAAGTAGCAGCAGGTCTTTGAAATTAATATGGCTAAATCTTTCATGCCATAAGTCTTCTGCAGTCATAGTTGATGATGTCAATGCTTGGTGTGGCACACTTCTCACATTCAATGTGTATAGAACTCCCACACAAACACCTGATGCAATTGGCTTCATATGATCCAACAAATATTTAATAACACAATAAGATTTAAAAAACTCTACCTTAAGATTTTGATCTGTTATCATAGAAATAGAGATCAAATTATTTTTATTCTAGGTACATACATTACATTTTGAATATGCCTAATATTTCCATCAGGAAAAACGACACGAACATTACCATATCCTTTGATTTGGTACCCTCTATCATCACCAAGATAGATGTTTGCTCCACTGCTAGTCTCTTTGAAATTTTCAAACCAACGTCTGTTTCCTGTCATGTGGGTGGAAGCTCTTGAGTCGACAAACCAAGTTTTTGCTTCATCATCTTTAGCTAAAAATGCAAAATTGGAGACGAATAGTCTGAGATTTTGATTCTGATCTTCATCAGCAAAATGACCTGCATGCTTCCTATGTCTCTATCGACCTTCATCAAACTTCTTCTTCTAACAATATTTGGCTATATGACCAACTCTACCACAATAAAAACATTTGGTTCTTGAATCACTTCTGTTTGAAGGCATATCTTGAGATGGAGGCAACTTTCTTTGTGGGTTTACTACGCTTTTGTGTGTTGCAATTGCCTTCCCTATGAAGGGCTTCTTCTTCACCATTAGAGAAAGCTCTAAACTCTGGGGTTTGAGATTCAATCACTTTTCCTCCTCTTGCATTAGAATCCATGTCAATTCTTCAAACTTGGGGGATTTTTCTCTTGCATTTAACCCGGTAATGAACATCTGATAGTCATCAGCCATACCATTCATGGTAATCGTGACCAAATCAATGTCTGAAACTGTTTTGCCAATGTTGCCCAATTTATTTTTGAGCTCCTTGATACGAGAGATGAACATTGCTTCTGATTCATTCTCCTCCATCTTAATGAAAAGAATCTTGATCTTTAGAAACAACAGGCAATTTGTGTTCTTGATCTCGTACAGGTCCTCGAGAGTTGTCCAGATGTCTGTTGCCGATTTACATTCTCGGACATGAGGAATAATGCAATCTTTCATAGACAATTTAAGCAACATCTTTGCTTTATCATCCCCTTTTTCCTAGTCTTGGATTGTTTCTATTGTTCCGCTTGTAACTAGGGTCAGCTTCAACTCATCATCGGTTGCAATCTCCCATGCATTTTTCCCCTCCAACAGGGTCTACAAATTAAATTTCGAATTGGAGTAATTGGAACCCTCGAGCTTATTGCTTTCATTAAAATATGCCTCTTCCATCTGGTTATTCATCTTGACAATTCTCCCTTGAGAAATAAAAAAAAAAATGACCCCCAACAATTAAAAAAAGCATATCTATCCCAGATCCACAACAGACGATCTCAAGGCACCTCTCAAAATGAAATCTTGATTGCAGAAGCCAATATGCCCCAATTAAATTTAATTCAAAAAACCCCTTTTAAATTCAATTAAAAAAATGAGCCCCTTTGCAATTATGCTCCCAACGAATTTTATTCATGTGCAATAACCCCAACGTATCACAGCCAACACTTTTAAAACAAAATATTATGATCCCTCTTTACAAATGCGTCCAACATAATAAAAAAATATTATAATCCTCTTTAAAAAAAAATGAAAGGAATACCTTACGCGCCAGCAAGGTGAATGCATCCTCCTCCTCATGGTGGTGGCAGAGAGATTAACTTCCATAGTGGTCTCCTTGACCACGGGCTCCTTTGCTCAGCCTCCCAGCAGCATCCACTATGCCACCGCTCAGCCAACAACTTGCTCCTCTACTGAAAGCAATACCAGTGGTTGCAACCACACAAGTTTGTACGACAATATTCTCTTGTCTGATGAAAGGAGTCCTCAATAGCCCAAACATGGATCCACCCAATGATCTGCAACGTTCAGGCCTAAACCACACGACACAACAGCATGTAGGTGCCACCGATCCTGATCAGTTCAACCTCACACACACCAGATCTGCCAACAATATCCACGAATCACACAGCTCACCAGTCGAGCCAGCTCCCACAACAACATACCTCGCAATTGGATTGGTGTCCTCCACTGCTTGTTGTTCATGAGATCTCTACCGGAATTGGCTGCACCCGCTCAACCTCCCAGCTCGACCTCCAAACCGCAACTTTGTGGCCGATCCACAACCTCAATGACTACAAAAAATATGCACTCGCACCTCACTTCATTGATGCGCCTAGATCAGATCCACGCTCACCACAGACGCAGATCCTCCCACTCGGCCTTCCAAACTCGCCAGCAGTAACGATTTTCAAGCAGCAGCATGATTTTCGAACCCCGGATTTGCACTTATCGGGCATGCTTATCAAAATATGTTAGAGTAAGGGTCCGACATCATGCTTTTTAAGAGTGATCTCGTGCTACTCTAACACTAAAAGCGCGACTATCTGATATAAAAGACACGCTGCTGCAATTTTCCTTAGAGAAAAAAAAAACTCAGAGACTTTGCCTTTTCTCCAAGTCTGCTTTGTTCCAGCCACAAAGGGCCACACTATAGCCACCAAGCACTCACTATTCTATCAAAGCATACTGGCTTTGACTCACCATCCCTGGAGCTCTGATACCATGATAAAAATTGAAGAACCAAATTTACTAATCAAACTGGGCAGTTCACAGGTGAGGAGCTTCACTTAGAGATTGCCTCGGCAAAATGCTCTACACATAAATCACATTACAAATCATGAATATATAATTTACACACAAATATGGAAGTTAGAACAGATACCTAAGAAGTAGGAACTAATTCCTAATCTAAGGCTCCAGTGAACTGACTCTCTCCTAAATTACATTTCTCCATTATCTGCAACAGAAAATGTGATGTGAAGATCTTGGGAGGCTGTTCATAATTTTTAATTTGGGTGGTTGCTTTATTTTACAACTATTAGTGGTGATATGAATATAGTTTTGATTGCATGTGTTATATTGTGAAAGGCCAATTAATGGACATAGAAATAAAGTTAAGTTAATGGTTCTCAACATTTTTCCCTACCGAGAGAACACATCATTAACTTGGTTATGTTGATTCTGTTATATGCTAATGTGTCTTGTCCTTATTTGGTGCTTCAGGAACATTATTTACATGTTTTTTCTTATGTATGTAAGTGTATATGTAAAAAAGGTTAGTTGTATAATTGATTGCTGGATAAGCTCAATACCTAGACAAATTACTAGTATAACTAGAACTATGTATTTCGATGCATACTACTAGGATAGATATATGTCCATAGAGATATTTAGTATCCAGATTGTCCTTTGGGAGGTCAAGAAGCATCGATTATGTAAATTTCGTTAACAATGGTAAGAGGCGGGTATATTTTAAATGAAGGCCAAGTGGTAGCTCGATGTTGTGGTGGTGAAGAAAGAACAGTGTCTACGAGATTCTAGAGTGGATGTGAGTGTTTATGAAGACCAACCAAACAAAAGATCAATATTGTAATTTGTGTTATCTTTTTATATTTGGCATATAAGCTTTAAGGGAGGTACTTGAAAGATAATGCTTCCATGATGAGTTTGGAGATGTGTGTATATATATATATATATATATATATATATATATAGATATATATATAGATATATATATCATATTTGTGAGTGAATTAGCAAAAAAATATAGTTTTTGTGCGTGCAATTCTAATTTCCTTTTTAAGGAAAATATTTGCTTATATGGTTGTTATAAAACACAAATTAGTGCTTGTGTAGGAGATCCTAGTGGATGAGCATTCAATTATTTTTAAAATAGACTTTGTTGATAATTGTTTATTGTTTGACTATATAACTAGCAAAGATTCAAACCTTACTTTGGTTCACCACTTCTGTGGAGGAGAAATGAGAAATGGATGAACTTCCACCTCAAAACCTAATTCTTTTAAATATTTAGTTTTTGAAAAAACCATCTAATTCAACTACTTTGAACCGTTTTATGTATAGTGTTAACACCTAAATCTGCCTTAGGCTGAGGGAAGGCAAAATTTAGGGTAACCACAAACCACGCTCAGTCTGGTAGCTAGCCCTACCAGAACAGGAGAGGGCTCTCTCCGAGTCACGCTCAACGAATAAATAAATGGAATGGTCTGAGATGACTAACAGTGAAACATTGATGTTAGGCTAGTAAGTAAATATGGATATAAGAAGCAATTTTTTATGAATGACTGAGTTTCCGAGATGGTATGGGACCAACGGACAGCAATGAGCAGAGAGTTTAATACAAAGGCACATATTACTTCGTGAGGCAAGACAGGCGGAAAGTCTAGCAATTTAGTTTGAAATAACGTGGAATGGAGGAATTGCTTAGGAGGGTGAAAAGGGCATAAGTACATGAATCCTTTTCAACAGAAGAAGAACACTGAACATGAAATTTTCCCACAGGAAAAGCAATAAAAATGAATTCTACCTTATCTAACTTAGAAAATTTCACTGGAAATGAATATGAAATGAACTGTGAAACATTATGAAATACATATGAAACATAAGAGACACATTTGCTACACTCACAACCACATGAATCTCATGAAACAGAGCCGCTGCCTTCCATTAATCCTCTATCAAAATATACAATGAAGAACTGAGTTTCTCTCCCATAGTCTCCCAGAAATTACAAGCCAACCAACCCTTTGCAAATAGTTTGCATACAATATATAGAATGTGCCATGAAGAGATAGAACGCCCAAGGGTTGGGGAGTTACTCGAATCATTACAAAATGGAGGTGGAAAGCCAACCATTAGCTACAGGTGCAGCGTTACAGACATGACAAATGGCTTGGGTGATTGTTCGCCTTCCTTTGCCACTTGGATAGAAGCCAATCTGGAGTGGAAATACTTTAAATTTTGCCTTAGGTGCCGAAAAAAGTGTAGTGTAGATGAGCAGGCCCACTTGGAGAAAGTCGCGAATCGAAATTTCACGAAACGGAAGTGAATTTGGCCTTTTTCTCTATATGCGTCGTGCCACTTTGGAGGTTGTTTTGAGGTACCTGCAGGAGTAAAAAATGTGCCCCAGTGTACTTGTTGGAAAGCCTAGCCTATTTGCTTTCCAACCCAAGTGGAATTTATGAATTTGGTGCTCATTTGCCCCTCCAAATCTTCATTCTCCCAAGACTGCTTCCTGTGTGTCAAAATAGGGGCAGAGAGGTCATTTTTTGAGTGTTTTTGACCTCCTGGAGACTCAAATCATGCCCAAATTTCTTGTCCAAGCACCAGTAGTCGTGATTTTGCATGTTGAATCCAAAAATGCAAGCCATTTGTCATTTGGAGCTCCCAATCCTAAGCGTCGCGCCAGTGGTGCGGCGCACAAGGAGAAAAAACCTATGTTGTGACAAAAAATTTGCCCTGTGACCAAAATTGCCCCAAATTTGGGCTGGAGATCCTCTATGAGGTGCTATGCTGGGCCAAAGAGGCTTCGGCCAATATCTGAAGTCAATCGAGCTCCCTTTGCCTCTTTTGCTTCTTGATTTCCTTCCTCAATTTCGTCTTCAAATTCCTGATTCGGGCCTTGCACACTTTGTTTCGCGCCATGTAGTGGAAGGCCATGTGTCTCAGCAATGCATGGTCCTTGTCGGCCTTTTCCAGTAGCCTCTCTAAGTGCATGTTAAATCTCTCGAGATTGGCCTCCCGATCGTCATTAATCTCTTGCTCCAATGACATGAGCTCAACTCTTCTCCTTTGTGCAGCTTGGCGATGCTCATGAATGTTTTGTAGCTCCATGATCGCTTGCTAATCCTCCAGTTGTTTGTTCCTCTGCTCCAGATATTTCATGTTCCACTTAGCCCTCTCCAAGTCAAGGGATAAGGCTTTGATCTCTGATTGCTGCTCCTGGATGATCTCTTTGAGCTGTGCACTTGTCGGTTCTGTATCTGTCTCATCATCATGAAGGAGAACGAATTCGGTCTCTCGTTCACCTAATGGCTCACCTGAAGGCCCCTCATCCTACATTGGCACTTTTCCTTTGTCCTGTTCCTGTGATTCTAATGGTGGAAGCGCGGCCCCTTCCACCCCGGGTGGAGATAACACTCGCTTTGCCACTACAAACAAATGTATGGTGCCTTTCTGATATGTGATGAAAGCCGGCACACTAGCAGTCTCATGGTGCTCATACCAACGAGAAGGTTCACCCTCTTGCTTAACCTCTGATAATACCTGTGAAGTGCTGAAGAAGTCATGGGAGATGAAGTCCTCCCAAGCAATGCCCTACAATCCTAGCTAATGATCCACCAAAATCTTAATAAGAGCAAGGTGATAAACACTGTTAAGTTGCTGCTGAGGGGTCTTGTGCTGCATGAAGGTGTTCATCCTCTCTATGGTCCGACAAATGAAAAATGGGATGTTCATCATCTATTCCCTGGTAAAGTGCATGAGCAACCTGATGTGATAGGCATATAGACGAGAGAACCTCCCCTCATAGCTGAAGTACTTCATGATCAACTTCATGAGTGGAGCATATTCATCTTTCAAATATCTGAATGGAAAGACTCTTGTGAGGTGCCTCAAGAAACCAGCCTTAATGTAAGGCTCATAATGCTGCCGATCAATTTTCTGTTTCTTGTGCCATGGTTCTCCAACATTCGGTATACCGGTTGCTAATGAGACAGTTTCGGGTGTCAGTGTGAAGGTGACCCCGGCCAAGATAGAGTGATCTCCATGTAGGTGAAGCACAAAAAGACAAGCCAACTCATGATGAACTCGAACATTAGCCACTCTTTGACAAAACTCAAAACATGATAGATGCTGGAAACATGACATAGCAAGAGGGCATGCCTGCAATTCTGTGAGGGTGGTTGGCTCATCCCTAACATGTTTGCCACTCTTGTGATGTCTCCTGGGAGCCTGCTCTTCCGAGGATGAGTCACTTTGTGTCTCCATCTCATACTCTGATGAATGTTGTGATGCCATGACTGCTGTGTGTACTGTATTTAGGCTGCCCTTTGATGATGGTGTGAAGTTGGGTGCTTTTGTGATATCTTCCACCAAGGGGAACAATGAAACAAAAGGGAGTATTAGGAGGGGAGTAATGTGATGGGAATAGGGGTTATGGTTTAAGTTTGTTTAGGGATATGTAGGGGGTTTGGGTATTTGATAGGGTAGGTTTTTGGGGTGTTATGTTGACAAATAAGAGGAGGGGAAAGAGAAAAGGGTTTGGTAGTGTTTTAGGGTAGGGATAACAGGAAAAATGAGAAAGGGAGGATAGGGAAAAATGGTAGGTGAGGGGAAAATGGTGGGTGAAAATGGAACCTTGGCCTCAATACCACAATTATGCAACCCTAGCAACAATGGCTTTTGGTGTTTTCTTGTGGCTGATTTTATGAGTTTTGTCGCATTCAAACATAGCCATAAACCACCATATCTTCTATAAACTTTGATGAACAAGTCATGTCATAGAGCCTACCTTTCAATTTGATGGGCTTCACAAGAAATTTGAGGTGATTTGGCACGTTTTTGGCCCTTTGTGGGTGTGCGCCGCGCACCAAACCCAGTGCGCCGCGCCCTGGGTGTGCGTCGTGCCCATTGAAAACTTGAATTGAGGGGTGGTTCTGTGTGCTATGCACCCTCTGTGTGCACCACGCCCCTGCATATATGTGCCGTGCTCCTGGAAACTGCCTCCAACTCTCTCCAAACACGCACTTTGCCTCTCAAACACTTTGCAATTTCTCCCTATGCACTGATTTGCACAATGCCTTTGATTTTGGTGAAAACTTGTATATAAAGACTTGGAAGACATGGGTTAAATTTTTGCTTCTCCAAAAACCCATTTTTCTAGTGTTATGTTTTGACACTTTTTCACTGACTTAAAGCAACACTGATTTTCACTTTCCCTTTGAAATTTTAGCTCAAATGATGAAATTTTCGGCACTCTTTGCAGGGATTGCACGACAAGACATTTGGCCACGGAAACCATGCCTGCATCTGAAGAAATCAACTGACGACTTTTTTGAAAATTTTATCACCAATGACACTGTTTGACTTTTCTTCAAAACGGAGTTTTGAAGAACAGTCGAAGTTTATCAATATGACGATGAAACTCTCTGAATCATTACTTTGTAAGGGCCTCACTCTGGCCTGCATGGCTTTACTGGACATATTTAAAGACCAAATTGATTAATCCCTAGACCTAATGATCGAAAATGACTTTTGTCCATTAAAGGACCAGACCTTAACTGTCATGGACTTTGGTGATCATTGACAAAAGACCTAAGCCAGCAGGAGCCAAACATGGGGGGAAATGACTAGCAATGACCTTTTCCGTCAGATTATAGCATGCCCCTAGTAGAATGCAGTTGAGTGAATGGAGTGGGACTCCTAAAAATGAAATGCATAAAGAGTTTTGATCTCTGACGGAGGACTGACCAGACCGACTCTAACATATAGTGCACACATTATTAAGAAATCCAAAGAGTTGCCAGAGTTAGAGACCTTTGAACCACATGTTACATACTTATTTTCATTTACAAATTACCTTTGGTAATATGGAGATTCAATGGTTTATGACCTTCTACTTTTGATTTGAACGAATAGAATTATGTTAAGGGTTTATTTATTATTTAATTTTTTAGCCCTAATAATCAACAAGTTTTAGAGGGTCCTTAGTTTTGGGGTAGAGTGGGTATTTTTGTTATCCCATGGTTCTCCATATTTTATCCTACCACAATTTCTATAACAATACTTTGGGTAGCTACATAAAATAGAGTTATATTGGGTTCAATTGGGTTTATACACATGCTAGAATATGCTTTGAGATCGACATTAGTGAGGGACTACTAGTCAAAATGCTCTTACAAAGGGTACATTTTAGATGGGTTTGTATTGTGGATTATGAGAATGTCATTTTTTAGTGTTGGATATGCCAAGAGATATGGCATCTCTAGGATTATTTTCCTTAAGCATGCACCTACTAAAAAATGAACAAAGAACATAACCTTAATCCAAAAGGTTAGTAAGCACGTGGGAAAATATATCTAAAGAATGAAGATGATTAGAGTATTTCCTACTGTAAAACCATTAAGAATGGGAAAAACATATGTCATGAAGTTCCAAATGAGTAATCCTTCCTTCCTTAGAGGATAGAGAAGTATATATGAGTATTGAGCATGCCTCCTAAAAGCTGGTAGTTGTACATGAACCCCCTACTCGATGACTAAAGAGAATTCATGACTCAAACACCTTTGATTCTACTAAGGAATTGGTTCTTTGTATGAATACTAACCTCTAAATTTTTTCATTAGAGTTAGCTACTATGTTCCTTGCTTAGGTGTGTGATCTATAAACTACCATTGGTATTCCACTAGATAGTTCATAGCAACATTGCTAATAAAATAAAAGATCTATACTATGAAGGGTTGATTCCTTTAGATTCCAAATATATTATTATTGGTTTTTTTATTATGCATGCAATATATAAAATGTGAAAAGTAGAGAACATATAAAATACATTCACTCAAAAACAATAATGAACACCAAGATATGCTCTAAGAAACCCTTTTGGGAGAAAACCTTGCCAAAAGGTGAGAAGGCTCTACTCTCTTTTTATGGAATGGAAATGATGTAAGTACAAAGGAGATGGAACTCTCTATCGAGTTGCTTGAGACTTGTTTCCTATGGGTTGGTACAAAAACAAAACCTATATGTTGTGCTCTCACTCTATCCAGACTCATCTAATCTACTCTACTATGGAACAAAATGCAAGAAAATACAATGGAACCCCTATTTGCCTTGTAGTGGAACGATTATAACACAATTTGATTTCCAACTAGAGGATATATTTGACCCATTCAACCCTCAACATGAGTTATGATATGAACTTAAATAGGAATGCAAAAAATTACAGATATAAATCATAAATATAGAGATGCAATAAAAAACACTTCATTTCATTAATAGAAAAACACTGAACTATGCTTACAGAGAGAATGGAAATAAGATATCCTGGGCGATGGTAGCTTATCTCTGAGAAGAGATGTGGCAGGTACATGCCTCTGAACTATGTTACAATGAGTCTTAAGGGCCTATTTATTATTTAAAAACATGAGAAAACCCTAAACAACCAAAACCCTAACCCCAAGAGATGTAACACCAAGAGTTTGTGAGCCTCGTTGGGGTTAGTTGGGCAGCCAACTTCTCGGGGTCATAACTTGGTCATATCATCTCTGTTTGGCGCGTACGATACCTTGTTGGAAAGGTCTCTTGAATGACTATAGGTTTCACTGTAGGCCCTTATTGATGGCCGTAATCCTACATCGGACCTCAAAAAAATGTGGTTTAGGGGGTTAAAATTGCTCCAGAAGTTCAGGACCTGAAAAACTGCTAAAAATAGTAAACGCTGAAATAAACAAGGAAACATATGAAACTAACTGGAGGGTCTAGGTGGAATAGGAGGGTGGCCACCAATATCTACCTGGATCATTCCTCCCCCCTTAGGAAGCAATGGTCCCCATTACGTGCGAAGCCTCCATGAGGTGAGGAAATTTCTATTGAACCTGGTCCCTGTTGAACCACTTGCCCTGGTGAAGGAGTTGGCCTGTTTTGACAACTTGATATAGTTGTATTCTCTATTGGCGAGTGTTCTTGATCTATGTATCCATGATCTGATCAGTTATGGCCTGTTCCATGCAGTTCGGGTTGAGCTCTACTGGTGTGAGTTGTTCTGCAATGTCGGATGTGTCCAACAATGGTGGAAAGTATGGCTAAAGGCAGTGTACATTGAACATTGGTTGTAGACCAACGAACGATGGGATGCTAAACTAGAAGGAATTGTCACTGGTAGCTTTGGTGATGGTGTATGGCCCATATCAGAGTGGGCGAAGCTTGTGGTGGGGTCCAGTGAGGCACTCCTTCTACGAATGTAGCCAACCTTTGTCGCCCACTTGGAACTTGTGCGGCACTCGATGTTGATCATGGCACTGCTTGTACTTAGCATTGGCTCTATCCAATATATCCTAAAATTGTTGGAAGATGTGTTGAATATGCTCAATGAGGTTTCTAGCCCTTTCAGCTTCGGACTGGACGTGAGTTGAATCTGCCTAAGTGGATACAAATGGTATCACCACATCAATGGGAGATAATGGTTGAAATCCCATCCCTGCTGAAAGGGGCTATGGCCTATTGAGCTGTGGCGAGTTATGTTGTAGCTGTGTTGGACAAAAGGGAGACTTTCATCCCACATGTATGGATTCTTCTAGTTGTACATGCACATAATGTGTACGATCATCCTGTTGACAACCTCTATTTGGCCATCAGTTTGGGGATGGAAAGTCGTGGACACAGTAAGTTTTATATCCAGCATTGACTAGAGATTGGACCAAAATGCACTCAGGAATCTGTTATCCTGATTTAATACAATGGACTGTGGGATCCCAAAGTGTACCCACACTTGCTCAAAGAAGATCTTAGCAGTGGCCTCTACTGTGATAATCTTCTTGTAGGCCGCCTTGATTTCCAGCTTAGAGAATTTGTCAACGACTATGAAAACGAAATCATTGCCATGCTTAGTAGAAGGAAGGCCCAACATGTAATCCATGGAGATAGATTCCTAAGGCCGACTAGGAGTAGGTAGAGTATACAGACCAATCTTCTTAATGGTTGGTTATGAAATGATGCATGTGGTGCAGGATCTAATGTACTTCCCAACATCTCGACGAAGTTTCGACCAATAAAATTACTTTTACAATACTGCCATTGTTTTCTCTACTCTAAAATGTCCAGCAACCTAACTATAGTGCGCCTCCTGAATAATCTTGGCATGCTCTCTTGAAGGAACACAAATGTGTCCTAGGTGGCATAACAGTGCATCCTGAAGGTGAAAATATGGAACTTGCTTCCCTTCCAGGAGTGTTTGGTATGTGTTGCTAAATTCTGGATCACTCTTGTAAAGATGTAGCCATCCCGAAGTCTCGTTTCCATAGGAGTCAAGCACAATGATCAGCGCCATGACCAGTGGTCAGTTGAGGCAATCAGCAACATTATTGGTGCTGCCCTTCTTATATTTAATTTTCAAATGGAACTTTTTCATGTAGGTGGACCATTTCTGATGGCGATCATTCTACAACTTCTGTTGTGTCTGTATGAACTACAAGGATCGGTGGTCTGTGTGGATGACCATTTCCTTCCCCAGAATGTAATGCTTCCATTGACTACATGCCTGCACAATGGAATACATTTCTTTGTTATAATTGGGATACTTTCAGACTGTGTCTGAAAGCGTCTTACTGTGGTAAGCCACTGATGCCCATGTTGAGTAAGAACCGCACCAATAGAATAGTCGGAGGTGTCTATCTGAATCTCAAATGGTTGTTGCAGGCTTGGTAATGTGAGCACTAGTGCAGAGCAGAGGCAATGCTTCAACTTGGAAAATGCATGCTTTTAGGTTTCATACCAAAAAAATTTGCTTTCGCTCCACCCTTGCTGACTTAATTAAAGGCCAAATGATATGAGAGAACCCCAACATGAACCTACGGTAGAAATTGGCAAGACCCAAAAAGATGCAGAGCTCTGTTAGTGTGGTTGGGGCTGGCCAATCCCGAATGGCTTGTATCTTGCCTAGGTCCACATCTACACCTTTCTCATCAATGATGTACCCTAGATATTGAACTTGGGTCAGGCCAAAAGTGCATTTCTCTAAGTTAAAACACAGTTTGTGTTGTCACAGGGTTTGAAGGACCTGTCGAATATGGTGGAGGTGCTCTTCCAAACTATAGCTAAAGATAAAGATATCATCTAAATACACCACCATGAATGAATTAGTGAAGGGTTGCAACATGTCATCCATCAGTCTCATGAAGGTTTCAGGGGCATTCATCAATCTGAAAGGCATGACCAACCATTCAAAAAGGCCCTCCTTGGATTTGAAGGCAGTCTTCCACACATCAAAGGGTTCGATAGGCACCTAGTGATAACCTGACTTCAAGGAAATCTTGTTGAAATATTTGGCCCCCTTGAGCTGGTCCAGAAGGTCATCAATTCGCAAGATTGGGTACCTATTCCGGAAAGTGATCTTGTTTAGCGCCCGATAGTCAATGCAGAGTCTCCAGATCCCATCCTTCTTATGTACCAATACAATCGGGCTCCCACAAGGTGATGGGCTTGGCCTAATGTGCCCTTTCTACAATAGTTCCTGAATCTGCCTCTTAATCTTATCGTTCTCCATAATAGAGTGTTGATAGATCGGTCCATTCGACAGTGGCGCACTCAAGGTCAAATCGATGGAGTGCTTGACTTGATAGTGCAGAGGTACCGCTGTAGGTGAGGTGAAAATATCCTTGTAATCCTCCATGACCTTGTCCATCTATTGATGTTGTGTAGAGGAGCCCTACCTGGAAGCCCTGACCACAACCTTCTTCTTTCCTTGAAGGCTAATCTTAAGGAAAACAAATTTCCTGGTATGGGAAATGATCTTACTACATTGCTTTGTAGTGATCAAAGAGATGGTGGTAGGCAGGGCTACCTTCGATATCCTGTACAGCTTATTGGCCAAAGTAATAATCACAGAACGAGGTCTAGACTCATATACAACATGTCGCTTCCACAAGTATGGTTGTCCTAGCAATACATCACAAATTTCAAGAGGAGCAACATCACACAATACCTCATCCATGAAGGGCTTGATGTTGTAGGGAAGGTGACACTACTAGCTGACACGGAGATCTTGTCCTTGGTTTGTTGTTGGGAAAAGTATCCAATTCGGAATGCCCCTATCCCACTCTAAGGTGTGATAGTGCCTTAGCAACAAACAAGGAAACTTATTTGAGTATTTCTTCTTTATGAAATGTAAATGAGGGAGAAGGATGTAACTAACCTGTGTCTTCCGCTAGTTTGTCGATCCAATCACTCCTCTCTTCAGTAGCTCCCAGCTTCTTGCTCCTTCACCGGCCCAGCTTCACCGAATTCCTGCAAGATCACAAGAGAGAGAAACTACACAAAGATACAGATATACATTCATAAAAAGCTCAAGATCAGATTAAGCTAAACATGTAAGCATAACAAAACATCATTGGTACACAGCATGTAGGAGAAACTCAAATAGTTTATTGATAAAATAAGAAAGTCCAAGAGGAGATACAACCAAGTGAGTTCCGATCCAGCATCTACCTCCCAGCAAAGGAATCCCTTCCTCTCCTCCAACAAAGCATAAATCACCCAATGTACTAATCTCAATCTCAAACCAACAGCAATTCTCTGCAAAGTACAAAATTCCAGCCTCCTGAACCTCTAGGTGAGAGATCCATATATAGATGTAAGCAGAGAGGATGAGTCAGCTTATGCTTTGACTTGTGGCTTCTCTCTGTCAGTTCTTGCTTCCACTTGGAGGTTGAGAGCCTCTTACTCATCACTAATCGAATTCATTGAGGCAAGTGTCATTGGAGAAGATTCTGGAAGCTTCCAGGGTCTTTCCACCTCGTTGAATGAGCTTGCCATTTGTCATTTCCCGCTCAGCGCACCCTGGTAGTGCTTCCACCTGTGTTGCAGTGCACCTAGCCAGTGTAGTCTCTGCATTTCAACGCAGGCAGCTAGTGGAGCCTCTGAATTGATCCTGAATTGACTATTTCTGAGTGGTTTTTGGTGGAGAACTTCTGGGAGAAGCTGTCATTGGTTGACCTTGTTCCTTTAGGAGCTGTAACAACATCTTTAGGGACTTTGGATCCCTTGAATTATGGACATTTCATGCTTATAGCTGTAAGGTACAAAAATGTCTATAACAGTTGCCCCCTAAAGTATGAGGCCGTTTATCGGGTGAAATGCTTTATTAGGAGGATCCGAAGTTCATTCAATGCTGGGAGGAGACCTGTAATAAGATACAATACAATACATTATTTTTCATACTGTTTTCATGATCTAGCTGAGGCGGGCATTCCCATGCTCAGCTTTATAAATTCATTTTTATGTACATAGGACAGACAATTGTCTGATGATAGACTGATGATCCTGCTGAAATCATCATCCTTTGGTAGGATGATTGTCTGTGCTGCAATGCTGTACATGTCAATGTCTTTATTTTTCCTGAATATATATCGCAGCCCGGATGGATGAAACTAGATCCGAGGTCTTCAAACTCGTTCGATCTTCACTCTAAGTACAAGTCGATCCATGTGAGAAATGTTCTGAAGTCGAACATGGAAAGACATCGCTTGATTACCAGTCAATGATGTAAACCGTTAACAAGCGTGAGAGGAATCACTGATAATGATAATGACCCTCAAGGTACTGCAGTACAATTCATGTGGTGTGAATAAAGGACTTGGCGTCGAACACCACGCAAAATCTTTCGGTCGAAGGTCATTGATGTATACCTGTCGCCAGAAGTGAGAAACTTGCCATTGAGGCATGCAAGCTTCAAAGTACTGAAGGGGGTGTCCCTAGATCAACTTCTTGGATAATGAGCTGATGTCGACAAGAAGCGATTCGTCAAAGGAGGGCTTTAATGTATCCCACATCAGTGACACGGAACGGAGCAAATGATTTTGATGGAGGTGAAAACGATCTGACGATATATGGTTAAGGGTGGCGGTCATGAAAGAATGAAGGATAATGTATGGTAGTGGATGGGACACGGTTGACTTCTCTGGATGACTTCTCTTGAACATATCGGCGACACTGGAGTGATGGATTGGTAGCATTTACCCCAAAGGTGGATGGTATGGCGAGACCATGGTGATGTGACCGGTGAATGAAACAACCCAACCCGACTCTGGCACGGAGTGGAAGTGTCATGTTCAAGAGCGACTTGCTACCAATAAAGTTCTTTGAGTTTCTTCCCAATTTTTTCCCCAGTCATTGCTGACCAGTACCTCTTTATTTTTGTCAAGCTTGAGGAGGATAACATATGCTTGTTCTATAATTTGCCCTTCGGGCAAACCCATCGCTATGTTTTAATGAACCTAGCGATAGTGAAACTCGTTCTCGTCTAAAGACAAGTTTGTCGCTAATTAATGTTTTTAACGAGTCTAACGACAAAGATAACTCGGTCCTTTTCATTTTTAGAGAGTCTGAAAAGGTACGTAAAGTCAACTCCGAAAAGTCCTTTTTCGTCATCTAATCCCTTAAGTCCGAAAAAGTATAAAACAATACAGAAGGGATGAATTTTCGATAGTTTTAACGAGCCGAACAAAACAAGCGCTCGATCTTTTTGTGCAGTAATCCCTCAGGTCCAAAAAGATCAAAATCTAGAGGAGGGATAGCACTTCCGGTCGCTTTAACGAGCTGGAAGGCCAAAACTCGGCAATCTTTTCATATTTTACGAGTCAGATGAAAAGAGCTTAAAGAAGACTCGTCTTTTGAGGAACGAGTGATAAAACGGGTAGCAGCTGATTCCAGGTAAGGGTTGGAATTTTCCAATCACGGCAGTGTCACAAGGATGGCTAGTGAAATCACTCTTCGCAGCTGTTCCTCAAAATGGGTAAACAATCAATATGGAGGTGAATGATCGACCAATGGAAAAGTGGAGGTGACGGTGCAAACACGACCAAGGCTTTAGTGGCTGATAATGTTACATTCACGGTGGTTATTTACCGGAGGGTAGTTCATTTTTTAACGAGCTTAAACACGGAAAAACACTGCTTGGTCTTATGTTTATTTTTTAACGAGCATGAACTATGTGCTAAAACTGCTCGATTAATCCAGTCATATGATAAGAATGTCTCATGTAAGATCCCATTTTTTATGGAGCTTGCGCCTCACAAAGCTATGCTCCTGGAATCCTTTCTTTATGCAAGTTCGGAAACGACTAATCCTACGAGTTTAAAGGGTTAGACCTACGGGTTTAAAGGGAGGACCTAAAAATTTAAAAAATAAATAGCCGCCCCTTGCTTGCACTCAAAAAGGTTTGCATGCCCCCAGGCATAAAGTACGATTTCAAGGTTACCCCTCAATTTGCAGATAAAACATTTGTTCTACCAGGAAAGGCCTACCTCTTTCAGGTTACCAAAGATTGTCTCATTTGCACAGCAAACAAAACACTTCTTTGGCGATGTCTACCGAGATAGACAAAGGTGAGTGACAACGAGTGCCAAACACATAAATTTGACAAAAGAATCTTATTCTAGAATAACCCCTCTTCCAAGATGGACGGGGTACAGACTAGTCATATTCTCCCGCGGAAACCTACCCTATACCCAAAGTTTTTCTGCCGAAGCAGACTAGGACGCATGCCCCCTGGGTTCCAGTCATATCCCTCTGAATTACTCGCGCTCATCGGGAGGACGGACCGTGGGTTGATACATTTCTTGCGTGAAGAGACCATTTAGGGACGGTATATGACTATTTGCGATGCGTGATCCGGGAAATGAAAGCTGGTCCACGAGCTTGACCACTCTTCCTTCGTGCGGAAAACACATTACTCTAAAGAGTGAGGAGACGATGGCTCCCATGCAATATATATAGTCTCGTCCAAGGAGTAGGTTATAATCCAAGGGTCCTTGAACGACCATCACGTTCATTTGAACGGTCTTCCCTTTCAATGTTATGGGCACATTGGGGAGGATCCCTAAAGGTCGACTGGTTCCTTTATCAAAGCCTGTCAGATTTCTCATTTCAGGCAAAAGCGCTGTCGAACCAAGCGCTTTCCAAGCAATAGAGCAAAGGATACTCACAGATGCCCCCTCATCAATGATGGTGCCAGCCATGACCATTCTGTATATTTGGACGATAATTCTGAATGGTATGCTTGCTGGCAAACGGGGTCTGCCTAGTTGGTTCCGGTCGAAGGAGACAACTAGGTTGCTTGGTGGTGGGACCGAGTAGACGGCCAGGTATCACTCTGACGAACTTCCTTCCTGCGATAAAGGAATGGGGGGATTGCCCCCGTGTTCGTCGGAGTCTGTGTTGATGAAGAGAATTTGGATGGAGTCATCTTTATCCTCTTCAGTGACTGTATCATTCGAAGACAAAACCTCTGAAGGCAAGACCGGGTCAACTGCCGCCTCGACCTTTTGACTTTCGTCGGGAATGGATTCAGCTGGTTCATCTTCAATGACCAGCGCTTCAGCTGACCACTTGAGCGGGCCAGCTGGATTTTCAACTAACGAAGGACTCGGCAAGAGTTTTTTATATCCAGAAGGAAGTCGTAACGGTGAAACCGGATGATCATCCAAAACTCTTTTCACTTCATCTAAGAAGGGACAACGGTGGATGGCGTGGTTGCCTTCGCACAGTCTACAGGGGGATCTAGCTCTCCCTTTTTGTCCAAGGACTTCACTTTCGCTAGTTGACGGTGTGCATTCAACATGGCTATCAGAGGTTGATGCCACCGGATTGTGCAATCGGGGAGACCAGTCCCTTAGTATCCGAGGGATGCAGGGACAATCTCTGTGGAAGTGGTCTCCCTTGCATATGACACATGGCGATTTAGGCCTAGTCAGTGCTGTGTGTGGATTTTTGTTAGACGACACTTGTTTGCCCCCAGTCGCTTTTGGCTCCTTCTTCTTCTCTTTCTTCTTCTTTTCCTTCTACTCCTTAGGAACTTGGTTTTTTGTTTTACCAGTTCCATCAAGCGAAGAGGAAGGAGGAGAGGAAGAATTAGAGGAAGTAGAAGGCTGGTGGGCAACTCTGGACTGGTCTAACTGTTTATTCGACTGTTCAGGAATAGTGGTGTTCTGAACGACATTGGTTGAGAAGAGCCAGACCGGCAAGCCAATTGTCAGTCCTGGAAGCGACAATGTGGCCATATGGGGCACACCAACATCTCCCCAAGAGGAGAAGGGACTAGGATTTCCACCAAGGGGAATTCCTTGGTTGGTGGGCTACATTTTCTCAACCTAAAGATCAACGCAGGAAAAAGGGGTGATTGTTCCGTTTAAAATAAATTTTAACGACGCTTTAGACACAACTTGCTTTTTCAGTTTTAAAGAGTCGAGAAAAAGCAAAAGATGACTCTAGTCGCCTTCGATGTTTTAATGAGCCCGAAGTGACAAATGCTCGAATGGACTTTTTCCGTTATAGAGTCTGAAAAAGGCCAAAAGGAACTGCTCTGGAGTTCTAGGTAGAGGGTGTGCAAAACTTTTCGCAAAACCGCAGAATACTTTTTAAGGTACGGGCGGTCAATCTTCCCGAATGCTGTGTTCAGTGCATTGCGATCAGTAGGGCGGCCGACACGGCTTCCTAAGGATAAAGGTTTTATTCCTATAGGGGTATCCGAATATATACTCGACAGTACGTGGGAGCACAATCCGTACTGGCGCTATCGTCTCTCAGGAGGAATCACCCAACCATCAGCGAGATCGACAGTCACCAGGTTTTACGACGCCGGAACACGTCTCTAGCCTAGACCTCTATGTTGTGCGTTAAGTTACAAAGCGTTGTTAAGTTCATTCAATTTATTTTAGGTTGATCTTTTTTAGAAGTTTGCCTTTTTGGATCACCACGAGATGTATGATACAATTCCTAAATGCAGTCTAAAGATGATAAGCAAGCTTTTATATCTTTTCAACAATGAAAATCCTAGCTACAAGGGGAAAAGAAAGACACAATCTTTTCTCAAAGAGCATAGAGCACACTGTAAATGCACTTTTCCTAAATCAAAGCATGCAAACTATCAAAATGCAAATGCACATATGCATGTATTTGTTTTTGCTTTCTTAATACTGATGCCTAAAAAGAAAGCTTTTGTACAAATTTGAATTCGATTTCAAGTGAAAACATAAACAAGTTCCTTTTTCGAAATCAAAAAGACAATTACGACACTTTATGATTTACTTGTTTCGACACTAGAAATGCATAAATTCAAACCAAACGACAAAAGTAAAAGCTTAATCAACTATGAACAGCAAACAAACTCACTCCTAAGATCAAAACAACACTTACGACAGGTCTAGATCTAAGGGCGACAGTATGACTAGTTTACTTTTGTAATGGGAAACTGCAAATGATGTAAAAAATACACAAAGAACAAATACAGTTTCTTTATACAACTGAGGCAGAATTGAGGCAAAGAAAAGGGGTTTCAGATAGGTACACTGACTGATAACAGGCTGCAAAAAATAGAGATAAAACTGAGCAAAAGGAAGCAGGGAACCACAGCTGCACAAGGCAAAGGCTGATCAGCGCACCCTCAGCACAGAGAAACTGAACTTCAGCACTGGTATCCTTCACGGGACCTGCGTTGAAATGCAGAACCTCTTCACAGAGTCTGCGCTGAAGCAGAAACGAGAATTGTCTCTGGGTTCTGGGTCACGGTTTGCAGTTTAATCTACAGTTTTTGGCTGGATAAAAGCTATCAATTAGGTACAATTAGGAGGATGATTTAAAGGAGGACTAAGATCTATCACAAACGGCTGTTAGAGCACTTTTGGATCAGCTGTTCAGATCATAAAAACAGGCCCAGTGAGTGGACTAGAGTGGCAGATCTCTACTTTGCATTTGAAAATGGCAAATGCATTTCGATTCGGCACTCTTGAGTTTATGAGAAGAACAACAATAGAAACACAAATAAACTAACAAGATAGGATCCCCAGCGGAGTCGCCAATTTGTTGTTGGGAAAAGTATCCAATTCGGAATGCCCCTATCCCACTCTAAGGTGTGATAGTGCCTTAGCAACAAACAAGGAAACTTATTTGAGTATTTCTTCTTTATGAAATGTAAATGAGGGAGAAGGATGTAACTAACCTGTGTCTTCCACTAGTTTGTTGATCCAATCACTTCTCTCTTCAGTAGCTCCCAGCTTCTTGCTCCTTCACCGGCCCAGCTTCACCGAATTCCTGCAAGATCACAAGAGAGAGAAACTACACAAAGATACAGATATACATTCATAAAAAGCTCAAGATCAGATTAAGCTAAACATGTAAGCATAACAAAACATCATTGGTACACAGCATGTAGGAGAAACTCAAATAGTTTATTGATAAAATAAGAAAGTCCAAGAGGAGATACAACCAAGTGAGTTCCGATGCAGCATCTACCTCCCAGCAAAGGAATCCCTTCCTCTCCTCCAACAAAGCATAAATCACCCAATGTACTAATCTCAATCTCAAACCAACAGCAATTCTCTGCAAAGTACAAAATTCCAGCCTCCTGAACCTCTGGGTGAGAGATCCATATATAGATGTAAGCAGAGAGGATGAGTCAGCTTATGTTTTGACTTGTGGCTTCTCTCTGTCAGTTCTTGCTTCCACTTGGAGGTTGAGAGCCTCTTACTCATCACTAGTCGAATTCATTGAGGCAAGTGTCATTGGAGAAGATTCTGGAAGCTTCCAGGGTCTTTCCACCTCGTTGAATGAGCTTGCCATTTGTCATTTCCCACTCAACGCACCCTGGTAGTGCTTCCACCTGCGTTGCAGTGCACCTAGCCAGTGTAGTCTCTGCATTTCAACGCAGGCAGCTAGTGGAGCCTCTGAATTGATCCTGAATTGACTATTTCTGAGTGGTTTTCGGTGGAGAACTTCTGGGAGAAGCTGTCATTGGTTGACCTTGTTCCTTTAGGAGTTGTAACAACATCTTTAGGGACTTTGGATCCCTTGAATTATGGACATTTCATGCTTATAGATGTAAGGCACAAAAATGTCTATAACAGTGAAGCCACCCGATGGTGTACAATTGTGGATGTTCCATATCTTTAGGCTCAACTGCTTCATGACCTCTACTGAGATGAGGTTCTTTTGGCTTTCGTTGTCGATAATGAACTACAGCGTAGAACCCTTCACCCACATTTGTGAGTGGAAGAGGCGTTCCCCCTCCTCTGGATCTTTAGGCTCAATATTTTGGATCTTGGTGGTGGTCATGGTGGCATTGGGCTCCTGATCATTGATTTGCTTCCCTTTTTCATTCCCCTTATCAGGTTTTGATTCAGATTCAGAACATGCGTTTGATTCAGAGGCCTTCAGCTCAGCCACCAGTGGTTGCTTGGCCCGACACTCACTTGTGTTGTGAGTGGAGCTCTTATGGAAATCACACCATTTTCCTGTGTCCTTATTTTTCTTCGTGGTGTTGTTATTTTCTTGTGGCTTCGGTGGGCTATCCTGGGTAGCTCCGCCTTGGCTCTATCCTTTTCCATGTGGTTTGGGGGCACCTTTTCCTTACTTTTGATTCGTAGATCCAAAGTCCTGCTTATTCTATTTAAACTTCTACTCAATATTAATAGTGTATTGGTATGATGTGCCGAGCGAGGAAATGTCTAGGAACTCCATCTCATCTTGGATGTACTTGTGTAGGCAGTCGTGGTACTTGAGTACCAAATTCTGCTCAGTATCCTTGATACCCAACTTCGTGCGAAGGGTATGGAAATTATTTCTGAACTCCGGCACATCTTGGTCCCTTCCTTGCCATTGTGTGGTCACTTTATGTATTTATCTTCATAGCTCCTGACAGGGTAATATTTTCCCTTGATGGCATCTCGGAAATAATCCCAAGTGAGTACGGATTAAAACAACGAGGGTTCACTCTCGTCTTCTTATTCATAGTAGGTTTCCCACCATTCCTTGATTATCCGAATGGAAAATGGCATCAACCCATGGTATTCATCCACCCATGTTATTCATCCACCAATGGAATTTACCCATGGTATTGTAAGTGGCATCCACCCATGGTATTTATCCACCCATGGTATTGTAAGTGACATCCGCCCATGGTATTCATTCACCCATAGTATTTTCCCATGGTATTGTGACATCCACCCATGGAATTGTCCCGTTGTATTGTGACATCCACCCATGGTATTCATTCACCCATGGAATTGATCTGTGGTATTGTAACTGAAAAATATTATAAGTAACAAGTCGCATTTTGTAAAAGGATAGTTTTGTCCGCCACAATGTAGCTCTTACAATTATTCTCCATTTTAATAAAAAAATTCTTTGTGGTTTTTTTTATTGGGGATTCTCCTCTTTTTATTCTGACATTTCAATTTTTTAGATCTTGGGGTGCCTCTCCCCCAAAATCCATTTCTTGGAGGTCTGGCACCCCAAGATCTGAAAAATTGAAATGCCAGAATAAAAAGAGGAGAATTCCCAATAAGCAAAACCACAAAGATTTTTTTTATTAAAATGAAGAATAATTGTAAGAGCTACATTGTGGCGGGAAAAACTTTCCTTTTACAAAATGTGACTTGTTACTTATAGTATTTTTCAGTTATAATACCACGGGTCAATTCCATGAGGGAATGAATACCATGGGTGGATGTTGCAATACCACGGGTCAATTCCATGGGTGAATGAATACCATGGGTGGATGTCACAATACCATGGGAAAATACCATGGGTGAATGAATACCATGGGTGGATGTCACTTACAATACCATGGGTGGATGCCACTTACGACACCATGGGTAAATTCCATGGGCGGATGAATAACGTGGGTGGATGAATGCCATGGGTTGATGCCATTTTCCATTCAAATCACTTGATGTGTGGGGAAGCTTTGAGAAGTGAAAAAGTAATATTTTCCCGATTGGAAAAGTCATGAATTGAAAAATATCCTTCCAACAAATTTAACCATTTATCTACGATGTTTGCATTTATCAAGCCCTCAAATATGGGAATATCAAAGTTAGCTTGTACCTTAAAAAGAGTGGCACCTCTAGAGTGGCTTCTGGATGAAGATGTGTCATCTGTGGGTAGTCGTAGAAGGATATGGGAAAAGTTATCCATTATTGCGTTCCTTTGTTGCTCGAGTTTTTCCTCAAGCAATATTTTGAAAGGATATCCTGACCCCTCGTATTTCTTTTCTTCTGCCATGCGAGGTCGTCAAGGTTTGCAAGGCTAATCTTGCAACAGTTCAAACAGATCAAGCGCTAACTCCTTATACCCTGACCTCGTTGGGGACATGCATAGAAAAATGGAGAAAGACCAAAATTCTATGATACCACTGATATGAACTTAAACAAGAATGCAAAAAATTATAGATATAATCATCAATATGGAGATGCAGAAGAAAAACACTTCATTTCATTAATAGAAAATAACTGAACTATGCTTACAAACTAAATGGAAATAAGATAGCTTGGATGATGGTACCTTTCTCTGGTAAGAGATGTGGCAGCTACATGCCTCTGAACTATATTACAATGAGGCTTAAGGGCCTATTTATTATTGAAAAACATAAGAAAACCCTAAACAACCAAAAACCTAACCCGAGGAGATGTAACACCAAGAGTTTGTGGGCCCCGTTGTTAGTTGGGTAGCCAACTTCGTGGGGTCATAACTTGGTCATATTATCTCCATTTTGCGTGTATAATACCTTGTTGGAAAGGTCTCTCTAAGAAATATAGGTTTCATTGCAGGCCCCTACCTATGACTACAGGCTTGCAACAATCCTAAAAAAAATGTCGTTTAGGGGGTCAAAATTGCTCTGAAACTTCAGGACCTGAAAAAATGTTGAAAGCAGTAAATGTTGAAATAAAAAAGGAAACATATGAAAATAACTGGAGGGTCTATGTGGAATACGCGGGTGGCCACCAATATCCACATGGATCAAGTTACAACTTGACCCTTATAAATTTTTCGTCATAGTGCCCATGTGGCTAGCCCCTTTTTCATGAGCAATGAGGGAGAATGTGGCCTCCTTCTGAATTATGGTGTTCAATCACAAGAGACCAACTTGTAGGAGTAATAACATTCTCTTATTGAGCTCTGATTAAGGTGATTCTTACATCATTTGAAAGGTATTTGATGGATGCTCAATTTGTTGCAACTCATAGTTTATGCAATTTAGGACATGTTGTGGCAACAACGTTAACACACAACGATGCTATAAATCATGTTTTTGTTGTTGTTGCAATTCTTGTTAAGGCCCATTGTTGTAACTCCTGTTCAGGCCCTTTGTTGCAATCCCTACTCTAGTATGTTGCTTCAACACCTTCTTTGGCTCGTGCTACAACTCTCACTCACATTAATGGCTGTAACTCGTGCTATGGCTCATGTTACAACTCTAGACTCACCCAAAGCTACAACTCTATATCAACGATGCTAAAACTCCACTACAACTATGCCTTCTCAACATTCAAATGAACAACTAGCACTTTTGGAACAATTAGATGCACAACTATCGGTCTTCTCATGATGGAAAGTGACACAGATCAAGTGGTCAAATTTCTCTCGAACTAGGACCAGAGCGAAATCCTCGTTGCCTTAATTCTGACGATGTGAGCAACACTCAAGTCGAAGTCCATATGGAGGAGATAGGGCCAGTGAAATTTCAGGGTTGACTTGGCCAAGTGGTAGGGTTAATGGACCTACAATTTGCACCAACATCGGCTACTGGAATCCGGCCACTCAACAGGTGAAATTGTTTCCTACTTAAAATGCCCAATGACCTTTATTTTCGGAAAATTAAAAAAAAAAAAAAAACCATTTTTTTTAACAAAAAAAATATTAAATTGGGCGGCAGACCTGTTGCGACCTCAGATTTCTGCTGCCGAAACATGGGGGATAACCACTTGGTCCGGACCTTAAGACAACTCCTTTTCCATTTAAAGTGGTGGCTCTGACTGGGGATAATGGGACCAATTTCCCAGTGTGGGTTTTAAGATGAGAGTGGGTGGTACACGAGTGATTGCAATAGAATAATGGTAATCTAAATGACCTATTCTATTATGCAAATCTCTAACTAACATATTCTAATATAAACATGGGTATTCCAGTGTGATATGTGATATGCAAGGATATCTACTTGACATGTGATAATAAAGATCAATCATGCATAAAACAGAGATGATAACGTATAAAGATAATTTCTTTGACTAAATATTTAGTCAAAGAAATTGTATAAACTATATCGCATATATGATGATTTATATATGAAAGTAGACAATTTCAGCTAGGCATCATACAATAGTGCAATTAACGCTCAACAGAAAGAATGTATCCCATACATAATTCATGAAAATAAAGTGTTGTCACTAATTAAACAGAAACAAAATAAATCATATAAGATAAAAGTACCATATGTGTCAAGTTTTTCTCATCTGACTAATGACATGGATCAACTCCTTTCTTTAGATCAAATTATCTCCCAAGTATACAATAGTGCATCAACAAAGGAAAGTAGTCTAATATTTAAAAGAAACGATCATGTTCCATAATTTCACCAAAGCATTCACAAACTTACAATAGTGCATTCTTTGCAAATGTTTTTGATAAAATTATGGACCCTTTTTTAAATGCATGAGAAGGGTATAAATACTATTCTAACTAATGTGCAAAAATATATTATACAAAAATTTGAGGAGGTTTCAAACAACCTTCCTCCTAACTAGTTAACTAACTCTAAAAATAAACTGTGGCTTGATGAGCATAGGCTAAGATGATGATTTGCTGTCTGCCAACCTATCCTTCAAATTGCATATATCAGCCATTAGTTTGACTTGAGGAGGTGCCCCAAAATGTTTTCTGACTTGTCCTGTAAAAATCACATCGGTGAGAGGTGGCAACATTCACTGAGTCAAATGAAATGAGCAATTAAGGGTTATGATCTTGTTGTGTGGCTTGACGTGGTATTACCAATACGAATCCCAATCAATCTTTGCCAATTTTGTGATTGCTTCCCTTTGATCTTCTTCCCTTTCCTGCCAGCTTTTATTCAAATCACCTAAATCGGAAATTTCTTTTGGATTGCCTTCTCTTACTAGGTTGGTGGAAAACAGAGTATGGTTCACTGCCTTGATTATGTTCTTCACCACCCGAGCTGCTCTTGCTATTGCTAACTCATCTTGCTTGATCCTTGCATCCCAATCTGTGAAAAGGATGTCCTTGTATGTTTCCTCAATCTTAGGTAGATTAGCTTTCCTCCCATCTTCTATTTCTTGCCATTCGATGAACTCTGAGATTTTGGTGTTTAGATCAGTAAAATCAGTTCTTTGGTCAATCACTTTATTTGTCATCTGGTTGTCAGTGATCAGATAAGGAGTGATGTGTGACATCTTTTGGCAGAATTTTTCTTACTGTTTCATCAGGAGGGAATTCAATCACTTTCAAGACAATCTCTTTTGTGGGCAGAGCAAGGATAATCTCAGTCTGTTGAGATGTTGTTGCTTGCTCAAATATTGGCTTGGACTTTGTATTTTCCTAATTATGCATAGGAGTTTTCCATTCTATTGTTTCTTGTGTATCTGTGGTGTTGGGAGTGCCTTCTAGTTTCTTATTAAACTGATCCCACTCCTATTCCAAACTATCGATTTTGACCTCTAAACTGATCTCTTTAGGTGGGGTGATCATAACCTATTTCTCGGCTGACTTCCTGCTTGATTATGTTGTGTTATTGGTGTTTTGGACCTTCTCTGTATCCAGTGTTTTCTTAGTATGTAGCGGAGATTCAATGCGAGAACTAGGTCCCTCGCTATTGACAATCACACTAGGTGTGGGCTTATCCTCGATTTTCAACAAGTGCATCGAGACTATTTTGAGCCTTCTGTTTCTGAATTCCTGAAAGTTTCCAAAATATCCAGGACTCAAATTTTCCTTGCCCATTCCAACGATTGTTCGAAGGATTCAGCCGATTGTAACAGGTCTTCAAAATCATTAGCCTCGTGGTTATATGGCTTGATATTTAGCGCAGTAGTGATGTTATATGCTATCTTGTCTGGATCAAATTTCCTTTTCGACAAAGTATGAAGCCTGAGGCCTTCCATGCTTACTGATTCCTTTATCGCATGATTAAAATTTGCCAAAGAAAAAGAATCGCACTTGATAGGAAAATATGGCCATAACAATTTCTTGCTTTCTTTGAGAACTTTGGTCAGGCCTTTTCCCACGGTCTGGTGGGAAATTTCCCTTGCCAACAATTTATCAGAAATATACAAGGGGAGGACATGTGGGTCTGTTGTGCTACCAAAAGCCCTAATATAGGTGAACCATTCTTCAACAAAATATTTGCCGACGGTTAGAAGGTCTGTAGTGGCTTCTTGGGAGAATCTGGGAGCTTTCCTATTGAAAATTAATTGATGCAACGACAAAATAACAACATGACATATTTTATAGAAATGGGGTATGTAATGGGATTCCCACATTTTCTTATGACTGAGATGGATAGGGTAGGGGTCCTGTAAGGTCCATTTCCAAACCATGATTGGAAATTTAGTGCAAAAATAGATGGCATCCATAATGTAGGCACTAAATTAGAATGGAGGAAGGTTCTTTGGAGAGGAGGATCTCTTCAGTCGATATTTAGTAATGATGCTGGCTAGGTTATTAGATAGGATGGTGGCCCAATTCATAATGTGGGAATTAACACATGCATCAATCAAAGGAATCCATTCTATAGAAAACTTAGCATTATTGGGTAACCCATATAGTCTACGTAGCATAGTATTTGCATAGTTGTAGGGGTTTTCCAAAGAGGCTATAGCATACATACCTGATTTCTTGAATTTGAATTTGTTCTCCAACACTCTCTAGCCCTAAATCACCTTGAGGGGCTTAGTTCTTCTATGAAAAGTTGGCCATGTATGTGGTATCATATATATCCAGCGGGTCAGGTATATGGTACATTTGCTCCAGGTCCTCTACTCTGAATGACCCCATGAGTTCCATTTGCGAATTCATGAATTGCCTATCTTCAATTGTGAGGTTTTCAACCACCCACCTGATCATATCCGTGTATGGCAGGATTTTAGCTCTCGCTCCTATCCTATGAAGGAAAGAACAGACAACATCCTTGAATTGGAGTCTTGAAGGTTTTATTGAATCAGTTGTTGCTTTTGTGATAGTAACCTTGGGATGCTCATCCTCGAGCCTGTTGTATATGACCTCCCAAGCCGTTGCTCCCCCGCCAGCGCTGCAGAATGTATCAGAGAATATATGAGTCATTTTTATAAACTCAGACTCTGCAATGCTCTGTTTTCTCTATTTCTGCATCACCTTCCTCAATGACATGCCTTTTGTAGCTCGCCTGAAATGGACGAGATATATCAATACAGATTGTATCGAGTGATTAAGGCTAAAAACTCTTCTGAAATGACTTTGGATTGCAGGAAAGGTTTAGATGAGATATCCAGTGTTAACTTCCTATAATTTGGAAAATCATTACCTCTCCTCGGGCCGCTAAAAATTTATTACCTAGTCAAACCGTTCATTATTACATTCAAACACAATTATTTCACATGCTTACTACTCTATTCGCACATCGCAACTTTTAAAATGATATAATGTAGTGTTGCCTACTTATAAGGCGAAATGAGATTGCAATATCGCAATATCACATTTCACAAATCGTTAATGAAGTTCATAATGGCAAGGCTTAATTACTTGCAATTTCTACGAAATGTGATTGCGAGTTCGCAAGTTGTTTAATCGGGATATCGTAGCGGGAGGTTTGATCGCACATCACAATTTTTTAAAGGTGTTTCATGTTCATCACATGGAAAAAATGTGATTTGCGATTTGCGATGGGGATCCTATCTTTGGGTTGTTTTAAGAGTTTTTTAAGGCAATTTCTTAGAGTTAGGTTTTATTATTATAAGACCAAAAATTTAAAAAGGGTCCCCATTTATATTTCTAACCTCAGCTATTGCTATATATAAATGGGTGGGTTGTTTTCATAGTATAACAATTGACGATTCACATGGGAGAACCAATTATGTCTGAGTAGTTTTCTAAAATTCCTAAAACTTTCAAAGTAATTAGAGTTATAGGAATAAGAATTACAAGAGTTATAAAGTAAGCAACATTTCTCTAGAATCATAATCACTCGCTCAATCTATTTATTCAACTACTTTACTCTTGTAGTGATAAAAAATACAAATTCTTGTATCAGCCAATAATACGATTTAAAGTGATATAGCAGGGGTCTTCTACAGATTAGTTTTTTGGTGTTTACTCATTTATCACAGATAGAGCCTCTGCTCCCAACAAGAATTTATAGCCTCGACAAGGTTATCTTGTTGGAAATAATACTGAGAGGGGGGTGAATCAGTATTATCTAATTCTTTTTCAATATATTTATACTTTGAATTATTGTATGTCAGTACCATAAAATAATGAGCATGAACAAGAAAAACAGATAGTCACACCAAAGAACACCAGATATAAGGTGGAAACCCAATGTGGGTGAAAACCACCTGCTGCAAAATGTCTCTATATTCTTTCAATTAGAAACTCCTTTTACAATGATTTTGTACTGGTGCAGTCCTTTACTAGTATGCAGGCTGCATCCTGCAGAGAGCTACAACTCTCTCTCCTGGAAGGGAGTTACAACCCCCTACTTCTTTTCTTTCAAGGACCACTTTTCATAAATTTTCAGACTGGATCCATGAACATCAATCAATCATCAAGTATATCTGCATCAAACAATCTCATTTTCCCAATTAGCACTGAATCAAGTAAACACTTCTCTAACAGCTGTACCCAGAACACAGTAACAGTAACCACACACCAAATTCTGAACCCAGAATACTGCAGCAATAGACAGAGGCAGCTAGATCATAATTTAAAGATATACGCTACTTCAACAACCTGAAACCTGCGTGCAGATCTATAAAGGATAATTCCTTCTTTCAAATATTCAGACACTAATTAACCCAGATTGTCAGATTTATAGATCAAGCATGCGCCTCATATAACAGATCAAAATCATACAAAGATACTATTATTAAAGCATAAAGATTATGACCCATCAATAGAACTTATCCTTCTTTATGCGCTAAGGTTCCTCCTTCATTCAGATCCAGATCTGCACCATAACCCAATCACAAATATTTCAGATCTAGCACTTATTAGATATTCAATTCATTCGATGATACTTTGCCAAATGATCTTCTTCCTCTTATATAGTCTTAGGCCTTTCACAATACCACGGTCCAAAACCATAATAACACAATACCACGGACCCAATACTTGGGATCAACACTTTTGGATGCAATACCACGGACCAAAACCATAGGATCAAAAACTGTCGGACTAATACCATGAACCAACCATGAAAGTGCATGAGATCAACACTTTTGGATGCAATACCATGGACCAAAACCATAGGATCAAAAACTATTAGACTAATACCATGAACCAACCATGAAAGTGCGTGAGATCAACACTTTTGGATGCAATACCACGGACCAAAACCATAGCATCAAAAACTGTCGGACTAATACCATGAGCCAACCATGAAAGTGCGTGAACTTTTCTCTTCATGAAAGGAACTTTTCTCTGCATGAAAGGAACTTTTCTCTGCATAAAAGTGCGTGAACTTTTCTCTACATGAAATAAACTTTTCTCTACATAAAAGTGCGTGAACTTTTCTCTACATGAAATAAACTTTTCTCTGCATAAAAGTGCGTGAAATTTTCTCTACATGAAAGAAACTTTTATCTGCATAAAAGTGCGTGAACTTTTCTCTACATGAAATAAACTTTTCTCTGCATAAAAGTGCGTGAACTTTTCTGCACTATAATTTATCATCTGAGATGAGTGGGTTGCCATCAAGTACAACATATGTATCATAATGCCAACAATCTCCCCCTTTGGACTTGATGGCAACAACAACCAATCACTCTCCCCCTTTGACATCAAGGGCAAAGGGAAAACCAAGATAATCTCTTTCCTAGAGAAACATTCTGCTGCCCATACTCCCCCTGAGTATCTGCTGACATCTCTGAAAGAGCTCCCCCTTTGTATATGCCAAGGTGAACCACTCTGTCCATGCTTCCTCTGAGTACATGCTGAAGTCTCTGCTCTACTGAAGTGTGTTGTTCATGCTCCCCCTGACTATAAGCAAGGTCAATAACTGATAGCAGCAGCATCTGATAATCACCATAAATGACCATGAAAGAGATAGAGACATATTGCAGCAATATTCCTTCTGTCCTTCCTCCATAATGCCAACAATGCATTATATGCTCCCCCTGAACTTGTGCCATTCGATCTTTGACCAATCCGCAACTCAGCAAATGTACGCATATACCCCAGATGAACCTTGCGTACAACCAACAATCAGAAGAGTCAACAACAAGATGATGCATCAACAACCCCCAGCTTTTGCCTGAGGTATTCAAAGGTCTCCCTGGGCAATGGTTTGGTGAGTATATCAGCAACTTGTTCCTTAGAAGGAACATACTCCAACTTGACCTTTTGTTCAAGCACTTGTTCTCAGAGAAAGTGATATTTGATTGGTATGTGCTTGGTCTTTGAATGCATGACTGGGTTCTTTGAAATGTTGATTGCACTTGTATTATCACATAAGATGGAGATAGGTGGTGTACAAGTGATTTGAAAATCTTGCAAGGTCTGCATCATCCAAAGGAGTTGAGTGCAGCAAGATGCAGCAGCCACATATTCCGCTTCAGCTGTAGACAAAGCAATTGAACTCTGTTTCTTGCTGAACCAAGATACTAATCGGGAACCCATAAAGAATGCACCACCACTTGTGCTCTTCCTGTCATCCATGCTTCCGGCCCAATCTGCATCTGTATAAGCATGAAGTGTGAGATCTGTATCTCTAGGATACCATAAGCCATAGTTTTGAGTCCCTTGAAGATATTTGAAGATTCTCTTCACTGCCTAAAGATGAGTTTCCATTGGATTTGCCTGAAATCTTCCAACTATTCCCACTGCATGCATGATGTCTGGTCGGGTACCTGTCAAATAAAGTAGACTTCCAATCATAGATCTGTAAGTTGGTTGATGCATTGCTGCTGATTCATCATTTGCACTGAGGTTACATCCTGTGACCATGGGTGTACATACTGGTTTTGCTTCTTCCATACCATATTTCTTCAAAATCTGCTTGAGATACTTGGTTTGAGACAAGAAGATCCCTCCTTCATTTTGTTGGATTGCAAACCAAGAAAATATGTCAATTCTCCAAGCAAGGACATTTCGAATTCTTTCTGCATCACCAAGCCAAAGCTTTGACTCATAGATTCTTCATTGCTGCCAAAGATAATGTCATCTACATACACAACAAGTATTAGCAATTTGTCATTTTCAATTTTTATATAAAGATTGCTATCTGCTGATCCTTTTGAAAAACCTTGTTGATGAAGATATTTGTCCAAACGATAGTACCAAGCCCTTGGAGCTTGTTTAAGACCATAGAGATCCTTTTTCAATCTGCATACAAGATTTGGATCATTTCCAAGAATGAAACCATTTGGCTGCTCAATGTATACTTCTTCTTCTAAGTCTCCATTCAAAAAGGCTGATTTCACGTCCATTTGAAATACTTTGAACTTTTGAAAGCTTGAGAGAGCAAGGAACATTCGGATGGCCTCAAGTCTTGTAACAGGAGCAAAAGTTTCTTCAAAATCTATTCCTTCTTGCTACGCATACCCTTTACAAACAAGTCTGGCCTTGTTTCTAATTACTTCCCCATTTTCATTCAACTTATTTTTGAAGACCCATTTTGTCCCTATAACATTCTTATCCTTTGGTCTAGGAACCAACTCCCAAGTGTTGTTCTTTTTGATCTGCTCAAGTTCTTCATCCATTGCTTTGACCCAACATTCATCTTTGCATGCCTCTTTTACATTTTGTGGTTCAGTGGATGAGAGTAATGCCAAATAGCTTGAAGCTTCTGCAATTGTTCTTCTTGTTTGTACACCTACTTCTTTTTGCCCCAAAATCTGAGATTTTGGATGATTCTTCTGAACGTACCTGGATGGAGTCTTCTCTTCTACCCTTATCTGTTCCTCTGGTGCTTCTTGAGGTTCTTCTTCTTCATCATTCTGTCTTTGAGGGTAGTCTTCATCTTCTTCGATATTTTCATGATTTACTTGCCTAGGAATGTATCCTTTTTCATCAACCACTACATCAATGCTGTCAACAATTCTTCCAAGTCTTTTATTGTAGCACTTATATGCTTTGTTGTGTGGAGAATAACCAAGAAGAATTCCTTCATCTGCTCTAGGTTCAAGTTTGCTAAGTTGCTCATCAGTATTCTTAATATAGCATTTGCTCCCAAAGATTTTGAAGTGTTTTACCGAAGGAGTCTCACCATACCAGAGTTCATGAGGAGTTTGAGTGCTGTTCACTCGGACATTTGTTTTATTGAGAATAACAACCGCAGCATATGCAGCTTCACCCCAGAAAGTTGCGGGAGTTCTGGACTCATCAAGCATAGCACGGGCCATTTGTTGGACTGTTCTGTTCATCCTTTCCACCACTCCATTTTGCTGAGGAGTTCTAGCTGTAGAGAATTCCCTTCTTATCCCATGTTCTTCACAGAAATCGAAAAATTCATTTGAGGTAAACTCCCCACCTCTGTCGGACCCGAGGCACTTAATTTTGTAACCTGATTCATTTTCAACCAAGGCTTTGAAGGATTTGAATTTTTCGAATGCTTCGTCTTTGTGCTTCAAAAGTCCTAACCAAACAAACCTGGAGAAATCGTCAATGAATAATATCAAGTATTCTTCTCCTCGAGGTGACCTCGTCCTGAAAGGACCACATACATCTGTATGGACTAGTTCAAGAGGCCTGCTGGTTGATCCTTCCTTCTCCGGAAAGTTGGTTCTGGTTTGCTTACCAAACTGACATGATTTGCATATAGTGTTGTCTGGAATTTTGATATCTGGAAGACCACGAACTGCCTAATATTTGCATGCCTTCCTTATTTGTGAAAAGCTTAGATGCCCCAACCTCTAGTGCCATAACCAATGTTCATCATCCTTGCTCAAATAGCATTGTTGTTGTCCTTCTTCAAATATGTATAGATTATTTGGAGTTCTTTTACCTTTGATCATTGTTTTCCCTGTATCAAGATCACGAACGCTACATCCATTTGATCGAAATATTACCTCGGTTCCTTGATCACACATCTGACTGACACTCAGAAGGTTATGCTTCAAGCCATCAACATACAAAACATTTCCAGCTTTGACCTTTTCTTTTAACTGAGCTGTGCCTTCCTTTTATAGCTGCTGGAGTATCATTTCCAAAAGAAACTTTCTTTCCCTTTTCTAAAGCAAAATATGATTCAAGTTTTTCTTTATCACCTGTCATATGCTTCGAACATCCACTGTCGATGTACCATAGATTTTCCTGTCCCTCTGCATAAAAGGCTATCCCACATCTTTCTGATTGTGGTTCCTTTATTCTCCATGTTCTGGTGCTTGAGGCTTGTTCCTGAAATCTGCTCCTGCATTCAGAATCTTCATGACTGAAGTTATTACAAATAGAACATTCAATTTCATTTTCAAGAGCCGAAAAGTTGTTATAGGTCCTTTTTGTAATCCCAGTCATACTTCTTTGTTTTTGAGCTTCTCTAGTCATGATTGTTTTATATGCAACACATTGAACTACTTTGTGACCAAAGTTATGGCAAGAGAAACATTGGCCATTGAAGAAACTTCTGCGGTTATCAAATCTACTGCCCAAATGATTGTAATTCTTATTGTCATCCATTCTTGAAGCAAATTGAGAAGATTTTACCTGTGGCTGGTTGTAGCTTTTGTTCACCCTTAAGACAGATTGCCTCTGGTTTACCTGGTAGTCTTTGTTAGTTCTTGATGTAATTCGTCCCTGCTTTACCTGGTGATCTCCATTGTACTTTTGCTCATTCCTTCTTGCTGCATCAAGATAACTCTTTGAGGTGGATGCTTGAGATGTTTCTCCATTATACCCCACACCTGTCTTATTTAGCGGAGAACGTTGTACATTGATGATCTCATCCAGAGTTTCAGATCCTTTGACAAACTTAAGATTAATAGTCTTTGTTTTCTCAATTTCTTTTCTAAGGCCAACAATTTCACATTCTAACTTTTCAAGAAATTTTTCTTTTTCATCAATTTGAAATTGTAGAGTATCAATGATCACATTCTTTTCTTCTATACATGTCTTGAGTCTAGAAATCTCTTCATAAAAACTATCCACATCTATAGCATCCATGTAATCATCATCTTCAAAGGCCATTAAAAGTTTATAGTCATTACCTCGTTCATCTTCATCACTATTTGATAGACCATCACTATCTTCATCAGTGTAGTAGCTTTTCTTATTTGCATTCTGTTTCTTGTTCCATCTAATAGGTTCCTTTCCCTTGTCGATCTTATCCTTATGAGGACATTTGGCAGCATAGTGACCTACTCTTCCACAAGCAAAGCATTTGAAGGGAAACTTACCTCTGAACCGTCCAGCACCCCATTGAAGATTTCTGACAAAATTTGGTTCTTCTTCTTCTTCTGACCCATGTCCTGATTCATAGTACTCTCCTTTACCTGAAGCCTTGAAGGCAGCTTCTTTCCTGTCAGATGGACCTCCTTTTCTCATTTCATAAGCAGTTAGAATTCCATGTAGTTGTGACATTTTAAGATGTTGTAGATTCTCCTTTTCTTCTATAGCAGAAACTTTAGATTCAAACCTAGGTGACAAAGATCTTAGAACTTTTTCAACCACAACAGTCTCTTTTATTTCTTCACCCAATTTTTTCATACAATTAACAATCTCATCCACACGAAGAAAATAGTTAGCCACACTTTCATCATTATACATCTTGATATTTTCATATTGAATCCTGAGGGTTTGAAGTTTTGCACGTTTTACCTGATCATCTCCTTCATAGCTCAGAACAATCTTGTCCCATATTTCTTTTGCGGATTTATACTGCATAACTTTCACAAATTCTGATTGAGATAGACATCCTAGAAGAGTATTGACTGCCTTTGCATTTGTTTCATATTTCTTCTTCTCAGCTGGATCTGTAGGAGTAGCTGATGGAAAAGTATACCCTATTTCTATGATGTCCCAGACTTCTGTACCTAGAGATTGAAGATAGGCAGTAACTCTTACCTTCCAATAAAGTTTGTCCCATCAAAAATCGGTGGCCTGATTGATGCTTCCCTCTCGTAGTTGCTCATGATGATAGATCTTCCTTCAAGCGATCAAGCTCCTTCAGAAGGACCTGCTCTGATACCAATTGTTGGAAATAATACTGAGAGGGGGGGTGAATCAGTATTATCTAATTCTTTTTCAATATATTTATACTTTGAATTATTGTATGTCAGTACCATAAAATAATGAGCATGAACAAGAAAAACAGATAGTCACACCAAAGAACACCAGATATAAGGTGGAAACCCAATGTGGGTGAAAACCACCTGCTGCAATATGTCTCTATATTCTTTCAATTAGAAACTCCTTTTACAATGATTTTGTACTGGTGCAGTCCTTTACCAGTACGCAGGCTGCAACCTGCGGAGAGCTACAACTCTCTCTCCTGGAAGGGAGTTACAACCCCCTACTTCTTTTCTTTCAAGGACCACTTTTCATAAATTTTCAGACTGGATCCATGAACATCAATCAATCATCAAGTATATTTGCATCAAAAACTCTCCTTTTCCCAATTAGCACTAAATCAAGTAAACACTTCTCTGACAGCTGTACCCAGAACACAGTAACAGTAACCACACACCAAATTCTGAACCCAGAATACTGCAGCAATAGACAGAGGCAGCTAGATCATAATTTAAAGATATACGCTACTTCAACAACCTGAAACCTGCGTGCAGATCTATAAAGGATAATTCCTTCTTTCAAATATTCAGACACTAATTAACCCAGATTGTCAGATTTATAGATCAAGCATGCGCCTCATATAACAGATCAAAATCATACAAAGATACTATTATTCAAGCATAAAGATTATGACCCATCAATATAACTTATCCTTCTTTATGCGCTAAGGTTCCTCCTTCATTCAGATCTAGATCTACACCATAACCCAATCACAAATATTTCAGATCTAGCACTTATTAGATATTCAATTCATTCGATGATACTTTGCCAAATGATCTTCTTCCTCTTATATAGTCTTAGGCCTTTCACAATACCACGGTCCAAAACCATAATAACACAATACCACAGACCCAATACTTGGGATCAACACTTTTGGATGCAATACCACGGACCAAAACCATAGGATCAAAAACTATCGGACTAATACCATGAACCAACCATGAAAGTGCGTGAGATCAACACTTTTCGATGCAATACCACGGACCAAAACCATAGCATCAAAAACTGTCAAACTAATACCATGAGCCAACCATGAAAGTGCGTGAACTTTTCTCTTCATGAAAGGAACTTTTCTCTGCATGAAAGTGCGTGAACTTTTCTCTACATGAAATAAACTTTTCTCTGCATAAAAGTGCGTGAACTTTTCTCTACATGAAATAAACTTTTCTCTGCATAAAAGTGCGTGAAATTTTCTCTACATGAAATAAACTTTTCTCTGCATAAAAGTGCGTGAACTTTTCTCTACATGAAAGAAACTTTTATCTGCATAAAAGTGCGTGAACTTTTCTCTACATGAAATAAACTTTTCTCTGCATAAAAGTGCGTGAACTTTTCTGCACTATAATTTATCATCTGAGATGAGTGGGTTGCCATCAAGTACAACATATGTATCATAATGCCAACATATCTTTTAACCAACAATGATTCATTGTCCCATCTGAAGCAATTTTTGAAATTCAAAATGATATTCACTTGCTTTGAATCTCTCTTAGATCTTGTCCTTTTTTACTTTTTAATACAATCTTTTCTTTTAGGTTTCTTAAAAGACATTGTCTAGGCTTGGTGACCTAATAATGACAATGCCATTCACTAGTTGTAACTAAGTTGAACAAGTTGGCTCTTGATGAGATCCCTCATCCTCTGATCAATGAGATCATTGGCTATTACCCTGTTTTGATATGCAGTTTTGGTAATATCAGTTTAATTATTTCCCTATGATCATGGTAAACAAGCTCGTAATGAGACTTTTTATCTTTTAAGTTTCGTATACTTTAGAATTACACTATGAAAAAGGAAAATTTTATTAGACGTGGTGAATCATTGGCTCTTTTAAGAGTTTTCGATGATAATGATATAGTTTTAAGATACTGATCTGCAGAAAGTCTTTACTAGGTTAAAGATTCTTTTCTTGACTGATAACTAAACATTCATACTCTATAAAGATAAGAGTTTGTTCATAGAATAATTTGTTTTAGCAAGATCAATTTTTTCTAAAGAAATCAGGTTTACTTTAGTACTCAAATGTTCTAATTATTTCTTTTAACTTTTACTTACTTATAGAAGCGAATAAATCAAAAATATTGTCAAATATTTTATTTTGAAAAGCCAAAAGTAAATAGTACTTGACCTTTATTTTCCTAAGAATCTTAAAGGCGATATGATACAAAATTGGAAGAGAGGCTATCTTTTAAGAAAAGTATTTTCTCAAGATTTGCCCATTAACGGGCAAGGAATCTATCTTACCTGACAAGTCTTGTAAAAGAAATGTTGATTGACCAATTTTCTCAATGATTTGAAAAGGGCCAAGCCATAGTCTTTGGAATTTGGTATGTTTACCTTTTTCCTCATGTGCTTTGTCCCATTTCAAAACCAAATCACTTACTTCAAAAGTTTTTTGACTGGCAGAGGTTGTATCAAAAGAGGATTTGACTAATTTTTGATGACGGAAGTAGGTTGTTTTAGCCTTTTCTCGTTCTTCTTCAAGCTTAAGAATATGAACTATCTTGCCTGAAGGGAAGGGGAAGGGTTTTCATCGATGAATTGCACTAGGGCAAGAGATGAGATTGACATTTTGTGGGAAGAACATCTTCTTTTCCATAAACTAAAGCAAATGGAGAAGAACCAATGGAGGCCTTCTGTGTAATTTTGTCTACCCAAAGAGCAAATGTCAATGCTTTGTGCCAATTCCTATGATTTTGGTCAATAGTCCTTTTGATAATTCTGATGAGGTTTTTGTTTTTTGATTCTGCTAATCCATTACCTTGTGGATAGTAGTTGGCTGAATATTTTAACTTAAAACCTCGCTTCAGAGAAAATTCTATCATTGCATTTCTAGAAAAATAAGATGCGTTGTCAAACATTAAAGTTGAGGGTAGGCCAAACTTGGTAATTATGTACTGAACAATGAAATCCATAATGCTTTCTATATTATCTATCTTTAGTGGGATAACTTCTACCCATTTTTTGAAATAATCATTAGTTGTAAGGATGTATCTACACTGTTTGGAAGTGTTAGAAACAATCTCACCAATTATGTCTAATCCCCATTGCTCGAATGGTTGTTGGATGTTTACTGGTTGCAAAGGGTATGCTAGCTTCCTTTCTCTTCCGGTTGTAGTTTGACAAGTTTTACACTTTCTTGCATATTCATGTGCATCCTTAAATATTGTTGGCCAATAATATCCTGCATGCAGGATTTTGTGAACTGTGGTATTTCCTTTGAAATGTCTTCCAGTTGGTCCATCATGTAATTCCTGCAAGACCTTCTCAGCTTCAGGTTTTTCCTGGCATCTTAACAATACTGAATCATATTTTTTTCTAAACAATACATCATTGACTAATTCATACTAATTTGATTTCAACCTTAAAGAATGCTTTGTTTTATAATTAAGATGCATAAGAGCATACCCGTTCTTCAAATAAAATTTCAAATCAGCATATTGTGATTGTACATCATTGAGGAGTACCTCTGATATTTATACTTTATTACCTTCATCTTCTTCTACTCATAAGTGGGAAGCTCTAGTTAACATCCTGCAAAAACCTTGGCCCCTAACAATTTTAGCTGGCCTGATTTCTACATCATATTCTTGAAGTGTGGTAACCCAATTGGCTCTTTTCTCTCCTACTTCCCTTTGGATCAATAATTTCCTTACTGCAGGGTATGCTACTACAATTTTTGTATGGGTTTTGAGAAGAAAAGGCCTGAAATGTTTCAAGGTCTTAAAAGACAACAAATTCTTGTTTTTCAACAGCTGAATAATTTAACTCAGCACCTTGCAAATTGGAACTAAAAAAAGAGATGGGTGCCTCGATACTTTTATCATTTAGTTGTGTTAAAACTACTGCATATGACGTATCAGATGAAAAAGTATATAATACAAATGGTTTGAATTCAAGAGTTGTCAAATAAGGAGAATTAATAATGGATTTTCTAATTAACTCAAATGACTCTCTTTCATCTTTGCCCATTTGTAAACTATGTTTTTTCTTATCATTGCTTGAAGGGGTAGGACGATCTATGAAAAAACTGGAACAAATATTTTTACAAAATTAATTTGGCCTAGGAACAATTGCATGGCCTTTTTTTTTATGTGGGAGAGGAATCTTTTCGATCTCTTGGACTCTATAAAGATCAATGTAAATCCCTTTCTTGGAGACTATAAACCCAAGAAGTTTTCCTTCTCGTAAAGCAAAATAAGAATTTTTTGGATTTAAGGAAATGCCATATTTCTTGCATCTTTCAAAAATGTGCTTCAGGTCACTTAAATGATTGTTCCTATCCTGATAATAGACTGTGATGTCATCTAAGTAAATAACAACTGATATATTAATCAAACCTTTAAAAGTAATATCCATAGCATGTTGAAATGTAGCACCTGCATTAATGAGTCTGAAACGCGTCTTCTGATAGGCATATGTTCCCAACTTGGTCCTGAATGTTGTCTTTAATCTGTCATCTGGATGCATAAGAATTTGATTATATCCTGAAAACCCATCTAGAAATGTCATTAATTCGGAACTTGTAACTGATTGCAATATTTGTTCCATGGTAGGCAAAGGAAAGTTATCTTTTTGACAAGCTTTATTCAGGTTTCTAAAATCAATACAAATCCTAATATCACCATTCTTTTTCCTTACAGGCACCATATTTGATACCCACTTTGAGTGTCTAACAGGGAAGATTATTTTTTCTTTCAAAAGGTTGTTCAAGTTGGATTTGATTTGACTCTCAAGGTTTGGGTGAATTTTTCGAAGCTTTTGTTGAATTGGTTTTTCCTTCGAAGTCATAGGTATGGTATGTTGAATTATGGAGGTATCATAGGCCTTGAGATCTGTGTAATCCCAGGAAAATACACCTTTGTATGTTTTCAACAACCTAATGAATGATATTCTTTCTTCAAATGATAGGCCAAGACCTAGGTTGACATTTTGAGGTTTTTCAGTTGACCCTAGGTTTAATACTTCAAATCTCAAAGTAGAAATTTGAGTTTTGGAGTTGGTAACTTTCTTGAATCTATCCTTTAGATCATAGAGATATTCCATCTTAACTACAGACTTTGGGATTGGGTTTTGGTCTCGATTGTGTTTAATTTGTAGATCATGCTCATGTTCATCTATGACCTGTTCCTCAAACGACTCTTCTGATGTAAGGAAATTAACGATATCCACATCGTTATTGAATATTCTCCAATTTTTTACATTATCGGGAATAGACGGCCTCAATATTAAGTCTATTAAAAATCTGTTTGGACTGAAATCTTCCGATGGTATAAGCTTGGATGCCACATTAGCGAGTAAGTCAACACTTGCATTTTGCAACCTAGGAGCTGAAGAAATATTAAAAGTGGTGAAATGGGAAGTAAGTTTCTAGGCTAACGATTGATAATGTTTAAGGTGCCCAAAGACACAATGAATTTTATTTCTTACCTGCTTAACAATTATTTTAGAATCTCCATAGACTTGCAAATATTTGACATTAAGACGAATGGCTTTAGACAGTCCTTGGATCAATTATTCATATTTAGCGATATTATTAGTGCACTGAAATTCAAGTCTGTAGGCTAACATGGTTTTCTCTCCTTGCAATTTGATCAAAATGCATCCCCCGCCTGCGCCATCCTCAGATTTGGAACAGTCAAAATAGATAGTCTAGAACAAAGAATTATTTGAAATTTTATTTACTACATTTACACACTTGGAAGCATCTGTTTGTGAAAAGTTTTCTATTTGAGACACTAAGGTATTATTTGGGAAGGGAGACCTATGAACATTAAAGGATCCCAAAAATGACTCGTCTGAGTAATTTCTAATGATGTTATTGGTGAAGGAAAAAGGTTCATTGCTTCCCTCGATGTCAATGACTATGTATTTCAGGAACTTTTCTCGATCTAATATAATTTGATTTGGTTTAGCATTATGTGGCAACCACATGTGGGACCAATCAGTTGCGAAGTAACCATGTAATTTTTCAAACCAGTTCCTACTGTGGTGAAGTAAAATTATAAGTGTGTACACGAACATATTCCTCTAGCCCGATAATGGGTCTAGCCACAACAAATACATTCTATGGAAGATTTCCTTAGGTTAGAATCAATCAAGAGGGCCTACCTCTTGGTCACTTATCCTATTTGATGATGTCCTCGATTTCTCGCTCCAGATATCTCTCGCTTCCTTCTTCAAGCTTTTGAAACAAGTAAACAACAACAGACAACAAACCTAATAATAGACAAATTGCAATTCAAACTATTTAACTAGTCAAGAAACATTAAACCATGAATATGTAATATTACAAAACATGTAGGAAATCAATCGATAGTTGCATATATTATTATCAAAGAGAGATTACAACCATTCGTCTTGACGTTGCAGTCTTCCTCTGACAAGACTAGGTTCCCACACACTTCTGCTAGCATTCCATGATGGCTTCAAACAATAATAGTTTTAAAGCTCTTCCCTTTAGGCTTCACTCCAAACCAAAATACACTTCTCCCTCACACAACTAGATAGCTACAACTAGTAATAGCTTTCTTGTCTACTCCAAACCAAAATAGCATCAAAACTCAACAAAAACTCTGCAAATATAACACTCACACTAGCTTGTGCTTGGGAAGAAGGGAGGTTTATATAGGAAATATGGATGGGAGATGGATCCTATTCTCATGGGAGAAGGACTTATCCCTTGAGTTAGTTTGATCATTATAGGGGAAAGGAGCCCAAACTTTCATCATTGACCCCATCCGGCTAAACTATTTACCAGACTTCCGTTACAGAGCTTCTAGAGCTGGAATCTTCGGCCCTAATTTAAAAAACTTTCCATAACATGACTGATGCGACTGAAACATAGCTCAGTCTCTCCAGTCGGTGCAAGGAGTAGTGCTAATCTCTGCACATCGGCATGGGGAAGACAAATGCCATTAGCGTCGATCTTGTAAACTGGGCAAAACAAAAGTTTCAGGGGAAATGGTGAAAAAGGGAAATGATCTGCTCATAAAGAGGGACACAATGGGAGTTTCTTCATGAAGGAAAAGCATGCAGGGTTCACTATAGAGGTCCTCCAGGATCAAGGAACGGGGAGTACAAGGACAGTGTCAAAATGCTGTGTAACACCTACTAGAATCAAACCATAGAATTCTGGGATATCAACCACTAGAATATCAATTATTTGTGAAGCTTTTGGATTAGAGGAAAACCTAATTGAAACCTCTACTTCTGTCCTATCTAATTGAACTATGTGTACTACAGAATTTTGAGGTGTAATATTCAATTTGGTGCACACGGCTCTTGGCATAATATTTGAAGAGGCTCCTGAGTCAACAAGGTAATTATGAACATTTCTATTCAAAATTACATAAGTAAGAAGAAATGGAGGAATATGAGAAATAGATCTATCATTGATTAAGACTAAATCTGAAGGATCTACTTTGTTTGAAGATAAGGGAGGTTTTCACATATCATAGGTAGCTTGAATAACCACAACAGATGGTAAAGGAGAGACATGAACTACTTTTAACTCTCTTAATAGAATTTTCTATTGTTGTTTGAGTTTAGTGAGTTCGTGTAATGAAATGTTTGCTCTAGTCTTTTTCATGTATTCCATTATGTTATATTCCACTGTATCTGAGATCACCAAGGTTTTGGAAGCATTTGGAGGATCTAGTGGAATAGGGTCAATTTGGATAGTCTTAGACTTCTTACTTAGGGTTTTCTCCTTTATAGGGGTAGTAGTCTTTTGTTTCTGATTTGTTATAGACATATCAAGATAGTTTTTACTCCTTGTGGTTACTGGCATAGATTTTTCTTCTTCTTCATTTGGGAGGATGAAATACCACATTCCATTTAATTCAACTTCTTCTTCTATTTCGGCTTCCTCTTCGGCTGGTGAGCCTTATTCTACTTCTTGATCAGATTCAACATTTGAAATAGTATTTGGCAGTTGCGATGTAGAAGAAGGATTTATTTTAAATGAGTGAAAAGGTTTCTTGGGGGCAGAGGATGCAGTGACCTCTTTCTTGATTTTTACCATTTCATTAGACATGGTCTTTAACACTTTCTGAAGGCCTTCAAGATCAAAAATGGTCCTTTAAAGCTTTTTTTTTTGGTTCATCCTTAAATGTTACTTTCTTTGACTTCCTCTCGTCTATTTGTGATCTATTTTCTAAACCTATAATCCTTCTTTCTATAGAAAGGGCTTCTTTCATGTTTTCTACAAGGGTCACCTTATTGCCTCTATCTACAAAAATACAATATTAGAAGGAAGAGATGATATGTACCATTCTATTTGTACATCTACTATAGGTTTTGATGTAGTTGGGATTTTATTTAGCAACTTTTTAAATCTGGAGTTGAAGTCTTTGATCCTTTCATCTCAATTAGATTTTAAGTTAGAAAGAGCATTGATTAAGGATGCTATGGTCCTGTCATCACCAAATTTTGCAAAAAATACTTCTTGAAAGGTATCCCTGTCTCTTATTGAACTTGCTGGAAGGGAAAATACCAAGATCCAGCAGATCCTTGGAAGGTATACGGGAACAGTCTAATTACAACATCTTCATGTGAAACTCCATTAAGATTCATGGCTAACATAAAGTTTTTTAAATGTTCTTTAGCAGGAAGACCATTGTCGGGATTGTACTTAGGAAACCATTTTTCTGGGTTCGCTGGGAGCGCATTTGGATTTGCAACCAGAACAACACCAGGATTTGTCCAAGGTTGAGCGGGTTGATTGGCCATAACTTGAGTTGGAGACTGAGAAGATGGGAAGGTCGATCTAGAAGTAGGTATAGATGGCAAAGAAATTACTACTAGGTTATTACTACTAGTAGTAGTACTAATTGGAGAAGTGGATAGTTGAGAAGTTGTGGATTGATTAGAAGTGAATGGAGAAGTGAATGTTTGAAAAGGTGATGTGATCTCGTTGGTATCCAAATCAGATCTTGGTGAGGTAACTTTCCTATGTCATGGAGGGATGGGGAAGTCAAAAGGGGTTACTCCAAGCCATTCACTTCACAATCTAGTTAATACACAAGTTTTTTGTAATAAGGAAGTAACACTTTCTTCAGAAACTTCGGGTCTCTCTGGTTTCTCGCCAGAAATGGATATCTATTCCAATTTCTATATCAAAGAATGGAATTTATCAAAGAATGGACTTCGGGAGACTCGAGAGTGTAATCTGGAGAAGGTGGTCGTCTTACTACTTCAGGAGACGAGGGAGATGTTTCTACAACTTCATATTTTTGATCTAGAAGGTGTAGAAGTTGTGGAGGGGTTTTGACTCTTATGAATGTTTTCAATTGATCTTTGGGTTTATATGCCATTCATAGTCAGATGGCCCTCCTTCTAGTGCCAAAATGTTGTGAACTTAGATTTATGTTGCCAAAACATGGGGGATAACCACCCGGTCTGGACCTTAAGACAACTTCTTTTCCATTTAAAGTGGTGGCTCCGACTGGGGATAATGGGACCATTTTCCCAGTGTGGGTTTTAAGATGAGAGTCGGTGGTTCACAAGTGATTGCAATAGAATAATGGTAATCTAAATGACCTATTCTATTGTGCAAATCTCTAACTAACTTATTCTAATATAAACCCGGGTATTCCTATGTGATATGCGATCTACAAGGATATCTGCTTGACATGTGATAATAAAGATCAATCATGCATAAAACAGAGATGAAAACTATAAAGATAATTTCTTTGACTAAATAGTTATTAACGCTTAACAGAAAGAATGTATCCCATACAAAATTCATGAAAATAAAGTGTTGTCACTAATTAAACAGAAATAGAATCAATCATACAAGATAAAAGTACCATATGTGTGAAGTTCTTCCCATCTGACTAATGACATGGATCAATTCCTTTCTTCAGATCAAATTGTCTCCCAAGTATACAATAGTGCATCAACAAAGGAAAGTAATCTGATATTTAAAAGAAATGATCATGTTCCATAATTTCACAAAAGCATTCACAAACTTAGAATAGTGCATTCTTTGCAAATGTTTTTGATAAAATTCTGGACCATTCTCTAAATGCATGAGAAGGGTATAAACACTATTCTAACTAATGTGCAAAAATAGATTATAAAAAAATTTGAGGAGGTTTCAAACAACCTTCCTCCTAACTAGTTAACTAACTCTAAAAATAAACAGTGGCTTAATGAGCAGAGGCTAAGATGATGATTTTCTGTCTACCAACTTGTCCTTCAAATCACATATGTCAACCATCAGTTTGACTTGAGGAGGTGCCCCAAAATGTGCTCTGACATGTACTGCGAAAATCACATCAGTGAGAGGTGGAAGCATCAACTAAGTTGAATGAAGTAAGAAGTTAAGGGTCATGATTTGGTTGTGCGGCTTCACGAGGTATTGCCAATATGAATCCAAGTCGGTCATTACTAATTTTGTGATTTCTTCCCTTTGAGCTTTTGCCTTTTCCTACCAGCTTTTATGCAAATCACCTAAATCGGGCATTTCTTTTGGATTGCCTTCTCTTACCAGGTTGGTGGAAAACAGAGTATGGTTTACCGCCTTGATTGTGTTCTTCCCCACCTGAGCTACTCTTGCTACTGCTAGCTCAACTTTATTGATCCTTGCATCCCAATCCATGAAGAGAATGTCCTTGTGTGTTTCCTCAATCTCCAGCAGATTGGCTTTCATCCCATATTCTGTTTCCTGCCATTCGATGAACTCTGAGATTATCTTGTTTAGATCATTAAACTCAGTTCTCTGGTCAATCACTTTTTCTATTAGCTAGTCGTTAGTGATTAGATAAGGAGTGATGTGTGGCATATTTTGGCAAAATTGTTCTTATTGTTTCATTTGGAGGGAACTCAATCACTTTCAAGACAATCTCTATTGTGGGCAAAGTAGGGATAATCTGAGTCTGTTGAGATGTTGTTGCTTTCTCATCTATTGGCTTGGACTCTATATTTCCCTGATTATGCAGAGTAGTTTGACACTCCATTGTTTCGTGGGTATATGTGGTGTTGGGAGTGTCTTGCAGTTTCTTATTAAACTGATCCCACTCCTGTTCCAAATGGTCACTTTTGACCTCTGAACTGATCTCTTTAAGTGGGGTGTTCATAACCGGTTTCTCGGCTGATTTCCTGCTGGATTTTGCTATGTTATCAGTGTCTTGGGCCTTCTCCGTATCCAGTGTTTTCTCAGTATTTAACCAAGATTCAATGCGAGAACTAGGTCCCTCGCTATTGATAGTCACACTAGGTGTGGGCTTGTCCTCGATTTTCAACAAGTGCGTCAAGATTATTTTGAGCCTTCTGTTTCTGAATTCCTGAAAGTTTCCAAAATCTCCAGGATTCAAATTTTCCCTTGCCCATTCGAACAATTGTTCGAAGGATTCCCCCGACTGTAACAGTTCTTCAAAATCGTTAGCCTCGTGGTTATATGGCTTGATCTTTAGCGTAATAGTGATGTTATATGCTATCTTGTTTGGATCAAATTGCCTTTTCAGAAAAATATGAGGCTGAGGCCTTCCATGCTTATTGATTCCTTTATCGTGTGATTAAAATTTTCCAAAGAAAAAGAACCGCACTTGATAGGAAAAGATGGCCATAACAATTTCTTGCTTTCTTTGAGACCTTTGGTCAGTCCTTTTCCCATGGTTTGGTGGCCATTTTCCCTTGCCAACAATTGATCAGAAATATGCAAGGGGAGGACATGTGGGTCTATTGTGCTACCAAAAACCCTAATATAAGTGAACCATTCTTCAACAAAATATTTGTCGACAGCCAAAAGGTTTGTAGCGGCTTCTTGGGAGAATCTGGAGGCTTTCCTATTGAAAATTAATTGATGCAACGACAAATAACATTGTGAAATATTTTATATAAATGGGTTATGTAATGGGATTCCCACATTTTCTTATGACTGAAATGGATTGGGTAGAGGTCCTGTAAGGTCCATTTTCAACCCATGATTGGAAATTGAGTGCAAAAACAGATGGCATCCATAATGTAGGCACTGAAATAGAATGGAGGAAGGTTCTTTGGAGAGGAGGATCTATTCTGTCGATATTCGGTGATGATGGTCGCTAGGTTATCAGATAGGATGGTGGCCCAATTCATAATGTGGGAATTAACACAGGCATCACTAAGAGGAATCCATTCTATGGAAAAATTAGCATTGTTGGGTAACCCATATGGTCTAGATAAAATAACAGCTACATAGTTGTACGGGTTTGCTAAAGAGGCTATAGCATACATACCCAATTTCTTGAATTTGAATTTGTTCTCCAACACTCTCCAGCCTTGAATCATCTTTAGGGGCTCTTGGTTCTTATTTACGAAGTTGGCCACATATGTGGTATTATATATATATCCTGTGGGTCAGGTATATGGTACATTTGCTTCAGGTCCTCTGCTCTGAATGACCCCATGAGTTCCATTTGTGAATTCCTGAATTGCATATCTTCAATTGTGAAGTTTTTAGCCACCCACCCGATCATATCTGTGTATGGCAAGATTTTAGCTCTCGTTCCTATCCTATGAAGGAAAGAACATGCGACATTCTTGAATCGCGGTCCTGAAGGTTTTTTGAATCAGTTGTCGCTTTTGTGACAATAACCTTGGGACGCTCATCCTCGAGCCTGTTGTATATGACCTACCAAGCTGTTGCTCCCTCGTCAGCGCTACAAACCATATCAAAGAAGATAGGAGCCATTTATGTAAACTTGGACTATGCAATGCTCTGTTTGCTCTATTTCTGCATCACCTTCCTCAATGACATGTCTTTTGTAGCTCGCCTGAAATGGACGAGATATATCAGTGCAGATGGTATAGAGCAGTTAAGATTGAAAACTCTTCTGAAATGACTTTGGATCATGGGAAATGTTTTTTGGGTTGTGGCATATTCTTCCCACGACTAGCCCACGTAGTTAAATGGGGGGTTAGAGGGGGGGTGGAGCCCCCTCTTCGTTGCGCCGATTGCGTAGCGGGGGCATCACAGGGGGTTTAACGGGTGTAGGTAACCCCCCTCTATGGGGTCCAGGGCAACGCCCCTAAAAATTTTGTTTTTTGGACCCTATATTAGGTTGGGTGGACCTACCTATGGTTTTGTGCATGATTTTCGCACATGGTTTTGGACGCGATGGTTTTCGGTCCATGGTTTTGGATGCGATGGTTTTTGGTCCATGGTATTGGATTCTTCAGCATGTATAGATATGTATTGTAACATTGAAAGGAACATAATGAAAAATCAAGCTGGTAGTCCCAGTTTTGGGATCTAAGGGAAAATCTTTGTGTATATGTGTTTTATGTGTTATGCTCTTGCATTGTTTATTTTCTGTGTTTTAGAATTCGTATGGAGGTAATTTTTGTATAGGGTTAAAACCTACATTTGGTATCGGAGTTGTTTTGTCTTCAAGGGGACGCCTTTATTGCTGAGGGGTTTCGTGCGGGCCTATGGTAGACCCTGTTCAATGGGAGATCTATGAGGTCGATTCTGTTGGTGAAAGAAGATGGCGAGCAGTGGAAAGATAAAGATCAAGAAATTTAATGGTCAGAGTTTTAAGTTTTGATTTTTGGAAACTCAAAATGGAGGATCTGTTCGTGGATAAAGATCAGTGGATCGTGGTAGATCCGGGTACTAAACCAACGGGATTGTCCGATGAAGAATGGAAGAAGTTGGATCAGAAGGAAAAGAGCAGAATATGATTGTGTGTCTCAGATTCAGTATTGTTGAATGTATTAGGGGAAGCTATGATGAAGGATTTATGGGAGAAGTTAGGGACTTTGTACCAATCTAAGTCTCTGGTGAATAAACTATTCTTGTGAAAAAAGTTGTATAACCTGAGGATGAAAGATGGAGACTCGGTGACAGAGCATCTGAATGAATTTAATAATGTGGTAAGTCAATTATTATTTGCTGATATTAAAATTTTAGATGAAGATAAGTGCACCAGTTTTTTGTGTTCTTTACCAGATTCATGAGACAATCTGGTTATTGTAATAGGTAGCAATACAATTGCCTTGCAGTTTGATGAAATAGTTTCATCCTTGCTGATGGAGGATGTTAGGTCCCTATGATACTAGTGTAACCCCTTATTATTATTAGTACAACCCCATTATTATATTGTTGTGCCCATGTGGTCCCCATATTGTTATTATTATGCCCCATAGAAGCCCACTATTGTTATTATTGTGCCCTTATATTATTATTGTTATGTTGGCTCTGATTATATTATGACCCCTTAGACTCCTATATATATAAAGGAGGTATTTTCATTTGTATCATCCAAGAATTTTTCATTTGTGTAATGTAAAGGAGGTTTCCCCTTCGAAGAGGCTGAATTCTAAGGCATTGATCTATCTTTTCTATCTTTTTGTGAGCTGGTTTCATAACATTTGGTTTCAAAGCTTTGGATTCTAGGGTTTCGCTGCTCCAAATAGGTCATCGTGGAATTTTCGCTATAACTTTTTTCTACGACGTTTCAGAAGTGAAAAAAAAACACATTTGAGAAGAACTCATGCTGAACCTCGGGTCTGAATTTCAGACCTTGTCTTGCTATAGTTTCAGAGATATGATTTGAGGAAGTTAGGCTTTTTGCAAGCTCCAGAATTTATGCTAAAACAGGTCATCGTGGGATTTTCGCTATAACTCTTTCGCTACAAAGTTTTAGAAGCTAAAACAAAAACCCATTTGAGAAGAAATTGATCTAAGCCTCATATCCGAATTTCAGATCCTGTTGCGTTATATTTACGGAGATATAGTCTGAGAAAGTTAGGGTTTTTGTAGACCCCTGAATTACATTCCAAACAGGTCACCTTGGCAAAATCGTCATAACTGTCTCTTTGGGCATCAAATTTCAATTTCGTAAGAAGTTACAGAAAGAAAACTGACTGTAGTTTCCTGTGTATATTTTTCGGATCCAAAGGTGAAAACAGTGACACGTGGCACTTCATACAAGTTCACTCTGCTGAAAAGGTATATAATCAAGTCATCTTGGGATATTGTGCATAACTCTTTCTTGGAGAATCCAATTTCAATCTGACTGGTGGCATTGGAAAGAGGACATAAAGGGCTACTGTAGGTCACAATTTTTGAACTGGAAGAGCCAAAATTATAGAGTTACAGTCGTTTCAAGATCGAGCTCCTAAAATCAAGAAAAGGAAATATGAGGAAGTTTGATGGCAAGGATCTGGTAAATTGGATATAACAAATGGAGCAATATTTTGATCTACACGGTGTATCAATATTACAAAAGTTATGTATTGCATATTCATATTTAGAACTGAATCAATTTTTATGGTATAAAGGGCTTTGTTCTCATAGACAACTTGTTACGTGGTCAATTTTTATAGAGGAAATGATAGCACATTATGAGGATACAAAGAGCAACACCTTCTTTAGAGCAACACATTCGTTTGGCTCCTTGCTTGTTCCCTTTCCCCTTTGACAGAAATTAACCACTCTTTCCTCGCTTGTCCCGCTTCAAAGGACACCTGTGGAGTCAAAGCAACATGATACCATCAAAGCATAGAGATCTATAACCATAAACAATATAGGATCAGATATATATTATCCATACAAATGCATATATCAAGACAAGATTCAGAGATACACAAACATATGGAGGAAAACTCAAATAGCTTTATTGATAGAAGTAGTAGAAAAGAGGATTACAACCCATTGGTCTAACCCAGCGCCATCCTCCCAGCATGAAAGCCCTCTTCACCTCATGAAAAGCTTAGATCACTCAACAATGTTGCACAGAGAAACCAACAGCACTTCCTTATAAAAATACAAAATTCCAGCCTCTCGATCTCTAGGGTGAGGGATCCATATATAGATGTTTGCAGGTGGGTGAGTCAGATTCTGGGGTTTTGATTAGTGTCCTCTCTTTGATAGTTCTTGGTTCCACTTGGAGATTTCATGATCTCTTACTCATCCCTGGGCGAATTCAAAGAGGCAAGTGTCACAAGAGAAGTTTCTGGAAGATTCCATGATCATCCACCTTGCAAACTATCTCTGCCATTTGTCTACTCTCGCCCATGTGGTAGGTGAGATGCATCGCACCCTTAGCACTGAGCAGTCTGTATGGTCCAGTTTTGACCAGTTCTGAGTAGTTTTTCAGGGAGAACTTCTGGGAGATGATGTAATCAGCTGACCTTTCTCCTTTAAGGTATGAAACAACACTTTTAAGGACTTAGAATCCCTTGGTTTATGGACATATGTGATTTGGGTTGCAATGCCCAAATATGTATATAACAGTTGCCCCCTAAAGCATGAGGTCGTAAATATTCTGATGTTGGGTGAAATGCTTTATCATGAGGATCTGAGGTTTTTCGAACTGGAAGGTGACCTGTAATAAGATACAATACAATACATTATCTTCATAATATTTTCATGATCTAGTTGAGGCGGGCATTCCCATGCTCAGCTTTATAAATTAATTTTCATGTACATAGGATAGATAACCGTCTGTGTGGCAGACTGATGATTCTGGTAGAGCCATCATCCCTTGGCTTGGATGATTATCTGTGCAGCAATGATGTACATTTGATGTCTTTATTTTCCTGAATATATAGCGGCCCGGATGGATGAAACTAGATCTAGGGTCTTCAAAACTTGTTCAATCTTCGCCCGAAGTACAAGTCAGTCCATGTGTAAAGATGTTCTGATGTCAAACATGGAAAGACATCGCCTAATTGCCAGCCAATGATGTAAGTTGTTAACAGGCACGAGAGGAATCACCGATGATGATGATGACCCTCAAGGTATTGCAGTGCAATTCACGTGGTGTGAATACATGAGTCGATGTCAAACACCACGCAAAATCTTTCAGTCGAAGGCCATTGATGTAAACCTGTCGCCGGAAGTGAGAAACTTGCCATTGAGGCATGCAAGCTTCAAAGTACTGAAAGGGTTGTTTCTAAGTTGACTTCTTGGATAATGAGTTGATGTTGACAAGAAGTGACCCATCGTAGGAGGGCCTTAATGAATCCCACATCTACGACACGAAACAGAGCAAATGATTTTGTGGAGGTGAAAACAATCTGATGATACAAGGTTCAGGGTGGCGGTCATGAAAGAATGAAGTGTAAAGGTATTGCAGTGGATGAGACACAAGCTAGGCTGGTGAATTCTCTAAGTGACTTCTCTTGAACATATCAGCGACACTAAAATGGATTGGTAGCGTTAACCCCAAAAAAGGATGGTACGGTGGACCAATGGTGATATGACCAGTGAATGGAATAACCCAACCCGACTCAATCATGGTGACAGAGTGAAAGTGTCATGTTCAAGAGTGACCTGCTACCAATAAAGTTTCTTCAAGTTTTCTTCCCAATTTTTCCCCAGTCATTTCTAACCAGTACCTCTTTATTTTTGTCACGCTTGAGGAGGATAACATATGCTTTTTCTATAATTTTCACTTTGGGCAAACCCGTTGCTATGTTTTAATGAGCCTAGCGACAGTGAAACTCGCCCTTGCCTACATGGACAAGTTTGTCGCTATTGTTTTAACGAGTTTAACGACAAAGATAACTCGGTCCTTTTCATTTTTAGAGAGTCTGAAAAAGGATAGAAAGGAAACTCTAGTATTCCTTTTTCGTAATGTAATCCCTTAAGTCCGAAAAAGTGTAAAATAATACGAAAGGGATGAATTTTCGATAGTTTTAACAAGCCGAACAAGACAAGCGCTTGATCTTTTTGTGTAATGATCCCTCAGGTCCAAAAATATTAAAATCTAGAGGAGGGATGGCACTTCCGATGGCTTTAACGAGGCGGAGAGGCCAATTTCTCAGCAATCTTTTCATATTTTACAAGTCAGATGAAAATAGCTTAAAGGAGACTCGTTTTTTGAGGAACGAGTGATGTTTTCGGATAGCAGCTGGTTCCAAGTAATGTTTGGAACTTTTTCAATCACGGTAGTGTAAAGAAGGTGGCTAATAGGATCACTCATCGCAGTTGTTCCTCAAAAGGGGTAAACAATCAAATGGAGGTGTATGATCAGCTAAAAAATGGTGGATGTGATGGTAAGAACACGACCAAGGCTCAAAAGCTGATAATAATGCGATCACAATGGTTATTTACCGGAGGTGGGTTCATTTTTTAATGAGCTTAAACTCTGGTGGAACATATGCTCATTGCTAGGTTTATTTTTTAACGAGCTTGAACTTCACGTAAAATTGCTCGTGTCAGTCGTATAATAAGGATGTCCTGTTGATAGGTTCATTTTTTAGGGAGCTTGCCCCATTCGAAACTTTGCTCCAGAGCCTTTTGTTATGCAAGCTAGGAACAACCAATCCTACAAGTTTAATGGGTTAAGAACCTACAAACTAAGCAATAAATGGTCGCTTTTCACTTGCATGCAAAAAGGTTTGCATGCCCTTAGGTATAACGAAGTAGAGTTTCCAGGTTATCATTCAATTTGCAGACAAAACACTTCCATGGCTCTGTCAGGAAAGGCATACCTTCTCACGAAGGAATCTTATTCCAGTCTAATCCCATTTTCCTAAATGGACGGGTGTGTCAGACTAGTCATATTCTTACGTGGAAACCTACCTTATAACTGGGGTTTTCCTGCCGAAGAAGACTAGGGCGCATGCCTCCTGGGTTTCAATCACAATCACCGAATCACTCGCGCTCATAAGGTGGATAGACTGGAGATTGATGAGACATTCCTTGTACAAAAAGATTATTTAGGTATGGCATTTGACTATTAGCTATGTATGAGCCGGGGAATGAAAGCTGGTCTACGAGCTGGACCACTCTGCCTTCATGCGGAAAACACATCACTCGAAAGAGTGAGGAAACAATAGCTCCCATGCTATAAATGTAGTCACGCCCAAGGAGTAGATTGTAATCTAAAGGTCCTTGGACTACCATTACATTCAGGTAGATAGTTTTCCTTCTCAAAGTTATAGGAAAACTTGTAAGGATCCCTAACGGTTGACTGGTTCCTTTGTCGAAGCCTATCAGATTTCGTATCTCAAGCAGAAGCGATGGTGAACCAAGCACTTTCCAAGTAGTTGAGGAAAGGATACTCATAGAAGCCCCTTCATCTATGATAGTACCAACCATGATCATTCTGTAACCTTGTACTATGATTCGGAATGGTACAATACATGGTAGACAGGGTCTACCTAGTAGATTCCAATCGAAGGAAACAACTAGATTGCTTGGAGGTGGGACCGAATAAACGGCCGGATAAATCTCTGACAAACTTCCTTCCTGCGGTAAAGGAATGGGTAGATTTCCCCCATGTTCATCAGAGTCTATGTTTACAAAAAGAATTTGAATGGTGTCATTCTCATTCTCTTGGGTGACGGTATCATCTGAAGGCGGATCCTCTAAAGACAAGATTGGGTCGACTGCCATCTCGACCTGTTGACTTTGGTCCATGGTGGAATCAGAGGGTTTACCTTCAATGATAGGTGCTTTGATCAACAACAAAGGTGTGTCAGTTGGATTTTCAATTAGTAATGGACTCGGCAAGAGTTTCTTGTATCCAGGAGGAAGCCGTAGTGGTGAAGCAGGATGGTTATCCAAGACTCTTTTAGCTTCGTCTGGGAAGGGACAACGATGGATGGCATGATCGCCTTCGCACAGTCTACAAGGAATTTTAGATCTTCCTTTTTTCCAGTGACTTCGTTTTCACTAGTTGACGGTGTACTTTCAACATGTCCGTCAGAGGTCGAGGACACCGGATTGTGCAAGCGGGGAGACCAGTCCCTTAAGATCCATGGGATGTAAGGACAATATCGATGATAGTGGTCCCCTTTGCAAATGACACATGGAGATTTAGGTTTGGATGGTGCAGTGTGTGGATTTTCACTAGACGATGCTTGGTTGTCCCCTTTCGTTGTTGGCTTCTTCTTCTTCTTCTCCTTCTCTTTCTTCCTCCTCTCAGTTACTTGGTTTTTAGTTTTACCAGCTTCACCAGGCAAAGAAGAAGGAGGAGAGGAAGAAATAAACGAAGTAGAAGGTTAGGGGGTAACTCTAGTATCATTTGGTTGCTGATTTGATTGCTCAGGAATCACGGTGCTTTGAACGACGGAGGTCGAGAAAAGCCATACCGGCAGACCAATTGTCAGTCCTGGAAGGGACAATGTGGCCATATGAGGTGCACCAACATCTCCCCAAGAGGAAAAGGGGTCAAGATTTCCCCCAAGGGGAAATCCTTGATTGGTGGACTCCATTTTCTCAACCTAAGACCAATGAGGGAATAGTGACGTTATTCCAATTAAAATAAATTTTATGATGCTTTGACACAACTTGCTTTTTCAATTTTTAAGAGTCGAGAAAAAGCTAAAGATGACTCTAGTCACCTTCAATTTTTAATGAGCCTGAAGTGACAAGTGTTCAGATGGACCTTTTCTTTTAAGGAGTCTAAAAAGGAACGAAAGAGACTACTCTGGAAATCTAGACAGAGGGATTACCAAACCAATCACAAAACTGCAAAATACTTTTTACGGTACAGTAGTCAATCTTCCCAAATGTTGTGTTCATTGCATTGCGATCGATAGGGTGGAAGACACGGCTTCCTAAGGATAAAGGATATAGCCTATTGTGGTCTCCCAATATATACTCGACGGTACATGGGAGCATAAGTCCGTACTGGCACTTTTCATCTCAAAGAGGAGGAATCACCCAACCTACAATGAAAGCGATAGTTACCAGGCTTTACGATGCCGGAATACGTCTCTAGCCTATACTTCTAAATGTTGTGCGTTAGGTTCCAAAGCGTTTTTATGTTCATTGAATTTATTTTACAGTTGATCTTTCTTAAGAAGTTTTCCTTTAAGGTTCACCGCGTGATGTAGATATACAATTCCTAAATATGCAATCTAAGATGATAAATAGTCGTTTACTCTTCTTTTTGCAATGAAAATACTAGCTACTAAGGAAAGAGGAGCGAAATTCTTTCAACATAGAGCAAAGAGCACACACTAGATGCACTGTCCTAAATCAAAATCAACAAGTAGTCTAAATGCAAATGCACATGCATGTATTTTTTTTCCACTTTATTAATGTGTGAGTGACAAAAAGAATGCTAAGTACAAATCTGAACTATCTTTTCTCTCAAAGGGACAATACTAACAATTTTGTCTTGAAAAGACGAAAGGAAGTCGAAGACGACACATCGCGATTTTAAATTTAAAAAACGAAAGAAGGACTAAGACGATACTTTGCAATTTCGAATTCAAAAAATGAAAGGAAGACTAATTTGCGATTTCAAATTCAAAAAATGAAAGGAAGGCTAAAACGACACTTTGCGATTTCGAATTTAAAAAACGAAAGGAAGGCTAAGAGCGACACTTTCAACTTCAATTTGAAAACTGCTTTCGACACTTGAAATACTATTAATTCAAATCAATACAAGAGTAACAGTGTAATCAACCATCGAAAAGAGTAGGATTCTTTTCTTTGACTGAAAAAGACACTTGCGACACTTCCAAATCAAAAGACGACAGTTCGATTAAGCTACTTTTTTGTAAAGGATAACTGTAAATGGCGAAAAATAAATAAAAACATTCACAATTCTTTGTAGTGGAGGTTGAATAATGCAAAGGAAGGGAGTTTCAACAGTGGTATACTGATCACAGATAGCAAAACTCCTGAATAAAGCTGAAGACAATGAAGAAAAAACCAAAATCTAGAGGCAGAAACAGTCTTATCTGATCATCGCACCTGTAACACAAAGAAATAGGTATGCATCTCACCTACTGCACACGGGAGGTGCGATGCATCCAGACTGTCAAAAGGAGACAGTTCGATGGTCCAGGGACGAGACTTTAACTTGGTTTTTGGTCACAGTTCGCAGCTTAGTTCAGGGATTTAGGCTGAGCTAATGATAGTCATTAAATACAAAGCATAGGGCCTGATTTCATGAGGTTACTTGAGCTACTACCAAGGCACTTAGGATGTTTGCAAGTTGGTTGTTCAGTTTATAAACAAAACCCAGAGATCGACTGAAGCAGCATTGATCTACTTTGCACTTGCATAGAAAATACAGTTCAAAGGCTAGCTGGCTTAAATTTAGGCTCTGTCTGTAGTTCATAAAGCAAACAAATATAAACAAGAAAACAAGCTATTCGCTCCCCAACGGAGTCACCATTTTGTTATTGGGAAAGCTAGTGTCCATTCAGAGCTACTAGTCCCACTAAGATGGGTAGCGATCTTAGAAACAAACAAAGTAAAGTCACTTGTGTTTTCCTTTATGAGAGATAGATGAGAAAGAAGCAGAGAGTACCAACCTCAGTCCTTCATTTGGCTCCTTGCTTGTTCCCTTTCCCCTTTGATAGAAATTCACCACTCTTTCCTCGCTTGTCCCACTTCAAAGGACACCTGTGGAGTCAAAGCAGCATGATACCATCAAAGCATAGAGATCTATAACCATAAACAATATAGGATCAGATATATATTAACCATACAAATGCATATATCAAGACAAGATTTAGAGATACACAAACATATGGAGGAAAACTCAAATAGCTTTATTGATAGAAGTAGTAGAAGAGACGATTAAAACCCATTGGTCTGACCCAGTGCCATCCTCCCAGCATGAAAGCCCTCTTCACCTCATGAAAAGCTTAGATCACCCAAAAATGTTACACAGAGAAACCAACAGCACTTCCTTACAAAAATACAAAATTCCAGCCTCTCGATCACTAGGATGAGGGATCCATATATAGATGTTTGGAGATGAGTGAGTCAGCTTCTAGGATTTTGATTAGTGTCCTCTCTCTAATAGTTCTTAGTTCCACTTGGAGATTTTATGATCTCTTACTCATCTTGGGTGAATTCAGAGAGGCAAGTGTCACAAGAGAAGTTTCTAGAAGATTCCATGATCATCCACCTTGCAAACTATCTCTGCCATTTGTCTACTGTCGCCCATTGCACCCTACAGAAGGGATTTTTAGTATGCATCGCACTTTTTGCATGTGGTAGGTGAGATGCATCGTACCCTTAGCACTGAGCAGTCTATATGGTCCAGTTTTGACCAGTTCTGAGTAGTTTTTCAGGGAGAACTTCTGGGAGATGATGTAATCAGTTGACCTTTCTCCTTTAGGGTATGAAACAACACTTTTAGGGACTTAGAAGCCCTTGGTTTATGGACATATGTGATTTGGGTCGCAGTGCCCAAATATGTCTATAACAATTACCACTCCTCAAACTATCAAGATAGAAGGACACATCAAGAAGAAAAATGTTCAAGAAGTGAAAGATCACATTGAGCATCAAGAAATGAATCCGACCATATCTTGTAAAGCATTGGAAGAAATTACCACTCCTCAAACTCTCAAGATAGAAGGACATATCAAGAAGAAAAAGGTTCAAGCAGTGAAAGATCACATGAATAATCAACAACATGTTCTCTAACTTTTAAAGGATAATGCCACTTTGGTGCAAAATCGAATGAAACAACAAGTAGATCAACATCGTAGTGAAAAATGTTTTGATGTAGGTTGTTATCACTTAAGAATTCTAATGCCAAAATTTCTCATACTAGTTTGATGATAAAGGTCGGTGCTAGTCTAAGTTTGATTTTGTTTTTCCTTAGAGTCTGAGTCTTAGGGGGTCTTGAGTCAAATATGCATTCTCATTCATCACCGGTCTCATAGCCATGTGTCAGTTTGGTTTAAAAATTACTATGTGCCACAAAGCCTTTTAGGTGATTTCGTAGCGCATGTAACCATTTTGAAGTGTTTTCGCAGCGCATAAATCCTTTTTAGCAGTTTCGCAGTGCAAAAGTCCTTTAGGTGATTTCGCAGCGTGATGTGTTTTAGGTGATTTCGCAGCGCGACACGTCTTAGGTGATTTCGTAGCGCATAATTCAAAATTTACACTGACCGCGCTGCGAAATCGGAGATTCGTGCATTCCGCAGCGAATCTTTCCCAACTGTCAAATCTATCAAGTTAAGTTATAGTTGTGTCATTCATTGTCAGTTTATGCACTCCACATATCATGTCCAACCGCTTATCTCCATTATTACAGTCACTAGGTACATTGGTACACATGGATTGCAAGTTCCAAGAAAAGCCAGGTATCCACAGTCTTAATGATGATTGTATTCGTTGCATGAGGAACAAGTCTGCAAGTTTTCAATTTGAATACATTGTTATCAAGCGAGGCAGCCATTCAAACAAGGCAGAGATTGAAATTTGAGCAGTGACAATGTTTCAAACCTTCATGGAGGGATCAGCAGAAAGGAAAGACCACAGATCAGGCAAATGTTTGAGAAACGAACCTGAAGGTTTAGACATAACCTTGAAGAACAGAGAAGTTGAGCATGTGTTTAAACAAGCTGGATGTTGGAATTTTTGCAAGAAGCTCCAGGGAGGTCATGCACAAGTTACTAAGGAATTTTCCCTGAATTTCACAGGACTAAACTCAAAGGTTGGTATGCTGGAATTGCAGGTCTCACCAGACAATGATATCCATAATTACAGAGATTCCAAGAGGGCAAGAAATTTGGTTCAAGAATTTCAAATTTGATATGACCCCATGCAAAGAATTTCTAAAGCAGGAGTTCATTAACTCAAATTTAAGCAAGTCTGTTCCTAGAAGTTATGTCAAAGAGTCATATGCCAATTTGCTTACTTGTATACAGAAGTACCTTACCTGTGAAGGGAGATATAACAAGTTGTATTCATATCATTTTAAACTTTTGTTGCATTTCACAGGAAAGACATCTATTGATATACCTTTTTACTTATTCCGCAGCTTAAGCAAAACATGTGACAAGGTGCAGCTAAGAAAAGAAGCCTGTGAGACTTCATTGTTCCACCATGGCTTGGTTAAGTTGATTGTTCTGCATGAACTCTAGAGGGTAGGTAGGGACTGGGACACATTCATATTCATGTCTGGTTTCAAGAACAAGACCGGTCTCAGCCCTCAAGCTGCAAAAGATCTTTCAACAACAACTGGTCATCAGGCAGAAACAAGATCCAAGAGGTTTTCAAAGTTAAAGGCAAGGAAACAAGTAAGAGAATCCACCAAGCCACTGAATATCCAGGATACACCCCAGCAGTCCCTTAAAGAGAAAACTCAGGTCAAAGAAACTACACATGAATCAAGCACAGGTGAAGGAGTTCAAAGAAGAAGGACTAGGAGCTAGGTGGCTAAAGATAAAGGTAAGTCAGTGAGTATTGAAGAAAGCCTTATTTCAAAGGGAGACTTAAATGACTTATTGCAAGCCATTGACATTGAAGAGTCTCCACTAGTTCAAGCAGATTTGATAGAGTCAGGAAAAGACAAGGCTAAGAGAGTCAAAGCCTCGAAAAAACTCAAGTTTGATGATCAGGTTGAGCAATTCGTTTTTAAGCCCAGGAGACCCATAACGAGGAATTTTAAACAAGTACAGGAGGTACTGCCAAGAGCAGATGAAACAAGGGAGGTGACACGGCATCATGAAAGAAAGGATAAAGGCAAAGCAGTTGCCATTCAAGAAGAAGATAGTGTGGAAAACTTGAAAAGGAGATTAGAATCGGCCAACTTTGAAATTGCCAGATTGAAGAAATCTGCCAGGAAATTTGTAGTCAAGGAGGCTTACTTTAACCAAATTTAAGCTCGGTGGGAGGACCAAACATTTCAAATTCCTGAAGTGATTGATTTTAGTGTTTAATTCCGTAGCTGGATTGTTCCTGCAATAAAGGAAGCTCAATTTATCAGAAAGTTCAATACAAACCTCAGATCTGGAATCAAGGTCATGAAGAAACAAATTGAAGACTTAAAGATACAGTTAAGCCAGCTAAAAGAATCTCCTTAAAGAAATCTCACTTCAAGTAAGGCTATGTTTCAAATTTTGATGGTTTTGCTTGGTATAATCTTTCTTGAAGAATCATACATTTCCATTCAGTTTTGAAAGGCCTTGGAGCAGTTTAAAGAATGTTTAAATAACAAAAGGCTCAAAATGGAAAAATTTTGGTTGAAACTGTGTTTTTTGGAATAACACAGCAGTTTCATAGCGCGCTACGAAACTGCTGAAAATGATGACTAACGCTTAGCAGTTTCGTAGCGCACTACGAAATTGCTGAAGCTACACAATCTAATCTCAGTCAACCGGTTTTGAAATACAAGCGGAAATTTTGAAAAGGGAATATCTTCAAGGGGTCATCTGAAGCTATTAACTTTCAACAAGGTCAAGACAGGTGGAGGAAACATGTATCTGAATCCAACTCTAAACTTTTTGTCATAAAGTGAGCACATTTACTACAATCCAAGATATGTTAGACAGCTTGGAAGAGCTTTTGCCTTCACACATGGAAAAGGTTGACAGCACATCAAGGATGTGGCAATCTGATATATCTTGGATAATCAAAGGTGAAGGGCATGGTTCTTTGGATTCGAATATTTTGAGGCAAACCAAAGACCGATAAACAGGGGTAGTTTCCTATGTTTCAGGGGCAATGGAGAAGATGTGACATTGAATACTAGCATGGAGCTTCGAACATCCACCACAGCCAAACGAAAAAGGGACCAGATGTCAAAGAACAAGAATGATTGTAATCAAGGCTATTATTAGCATAATATGGAGTTAGACTCCTACTTGATTTAGATCTCTAGAAAGTCTAGTTGCAGTTTGTTACATTTAATAAGCAGTTAAAATTTGAACAGGTGTCATTAGAAATAGGTTTCGAGTTCCCCTCATGTTTGAGGAGGAATCTCAGTCAGGTAGAGAAACTCTATATATAGGAGAAAGCGAAATGTAATAAAGGTTGGAAATTTATGTAAAAAAGCTCTGTTATTAAGCTTATATAAAGACTTTGTTTCTTTGGTAATACAGTACTGGCTTCTGCTGCTCAAGAATCATAGAGAGTTCAATGTATGAGTTCCTTTTGTTGTCTTTTCATGTTGTCTACAGTATTATGAGTATTTGATTACTTAGAAATCACTTGCAGTGTTCTAATTTCCTTCATATACTCGTAAACTGTCCTTTTTGTGTTTGGTGTACTCTACCTATATTGAAATCTGAATGCCTTGATTTTATTGCAAAGCCAATTCTACTGTTAATGCTAAATGACATATGACTCCATAAGCCCAATGGATGCTTGCTAATTTTGATTCCACCAGCTTCATTCCTATTTGTTTCACAAAGAGTTAGCCATCTTAATCATAATCAAAAAACTTTAATCCTTTGAGAGAGCCCTCTCAGGCTAAGGAGGCTAAGCCTTAGCTAAAAGATTGGTTTGAAATAGTTACTTGAAGTCTTCCTGGTCTGCAGCCTTCCAGGGCCTGATTTTGAGCTAACATATGTGATTGGGTATTTTTACTGCTACTTCTCGAGCAAGCTATTTATGAGAAGGAAATGTTGGCAATACTACATGCACTTAAGAAATGGCGACCTTACCAAATGGGAAGACACTTCAAGGTAAAAATGGATCATGATAGTCTTAACTACTTTTTAGAACAAATATTATCTTTAGAAGAACAAAAAAAATGGGTCACAAATATGTTGGGCTATGACTTTGACATCATCTATAGAAAAGGGAAGCAAAATTTTGTTGCAAATGCACTCTCAAGAAAGGATGAGGATGTGGAAGCATTGTTTTGTGCTATTTCTATGATCCAACCAAATTGGATAAACAAAGCAAGGAATGATTGGAAGAAGGATGAAGAAGTTTGGCCGCTCATTCAAAAGTTACAGAAGATCCCAACTCAAACAATATTGCCAAAACTTGACAAGGAAGGAAAAATCATATTGGAACGTGGAGAAATCACAGAAACAAAAACCCGAAAGCTATGAAATCGACCAGTTTCAGAGTATCTCATCAAGTGGAAGAACTTACCCACTAAAGATTCCACATGGGAGGACAAGAATTTATACAGAGGCATCAAGAACTACTCAAGCATTGAGGACAACACTTTTTGAAGGAGAGGGGCATGTTAGGTCCCTATAATACTAGTGTAACCCCTTATTGTTATTAGTACAACCCCATTATTATATTGTTGTGCCCATGTAGTCCCCATATTGTTACTATTGTGCCCCATAGAAGCCCACTATTGTTATTATTGTGCCCTTGCATTATTATTGTTATGTAGGCTCTGATTATATTATGACCCCTTAGACTCCTATATATGGAAAGGAGGTATTTTCATTTGTATCATCCAAGAATTGTTCATTTGTGTAATGTAAATGAGGTTGCCCCCTCGAAGAGGCTGAATTCTAAGGCATTGATCTATATTTTCTATCTTTTTGTGAGCTGGTTTCATAACAGAGGAGATGAGACGAAAAAATATGGAGAGCTAGAATGGTGATGCCTTGTCTGTGCGAGGACGGTCCCAAAATAGAAAAAAAAAATAAGTCATCGAGTGGGAGATCTAAATCTCCAGGAAAACCTGTAAAGGTGGTGTTATCACAAAATCCGACCTTGATAGGCTACTGCTCAAGTATACTCTGAATAACTCTTTCGAACCAATCTTTTGGCTGAGGATTAGCCTCCTCAACCTGAGAGGGCTCTCTCAATGGTTTTAATATTTTTGATTAATGATTAGATGGCTAACTCTAGTAATGAAATCGAACAAAATGTATAACTGGTTGAATCAAAGATTAGCAAACATTCATTGGGCTATGGAGTCAAGATAGTCTTCAACAAAATATCATGATCAACAAAACATGGAAGTCAAGACACTTGGAGTTTAGGTTTACAAGTAAAACAGTAACACAGTAAATCAACAGAGTTTACAAGCATGTGAAGGAAGTTAGAGCATTTTCCAATGAATTCTAAGTATCACAAGTTCATACCACTACAAATAAGTAATTGAACAAGGCCATAAAAACATCAACCACATAAACTCCTTGTGAATATTGAGTAGTCAAATTGATCTCTATACTAAGTTTGAAAAACCACAGTTTCTTACAATAACACAACTTTCTTTCGCTAATGAAATTACCAACCCCTAAGGAATTCAATTCTCAAGATTTATATAGAATTTTACATCCTTGGATACTATGATCCACCTTTAGAGGAATTCGAATACCTATCCGTTCACAAAACAAACTATTTAATTATGATTTGACAGCTAGCTATCTTTAAGAGTCCTAATATCTTTAAGAGTCCTAATACAAATAGGAGTGAAACTCCTAAATCATGATTTTAACAACCTTTTCTATGACTTCAATACATTCTTTAATCAGCTACCAACCCATGTCTTCGAGGTTGATGATGTCCATAGTGTTGTTGCAAAACCTGTTGAGTCATGACCTAACTATCCTGAAAACTAGGAGACAAAGTTCCTCCTTTTAAGGCCCTTAATCCTTAATGCTTATCTTCAAACAGTTTTGCTGGTGTACATGTGGCATGCATTAATAATCCATAGAAACTTCATTTGTCCACCTGTGCAAGAAAGGGAATCTCGAATAGATGAACAAGAGAATAAAACATGACTGTGCTACGTAAATAGCGTAGCACAACTTTATATCACTTATGGAATACTTCTTTGAACCATTCTGCATCACTGCCATCTGAAACTTCATCAATGATCCTCATATGTCTACCAGAAATCATCAAACTTGGAATTTATTAGACCTTACCTTCGAAATACATCCATAAGGTGCTAAATGGTCACCTTCAGCAGTTTCGTAGCACGCTATGAAACTACTGTGTATGCTCTTTTTCAACACGACCTTCAAAAATCTATAGTTTTCAATTTTTTTCAAAATTTCATAAATACTGATATGATCACCAAGAATAAAAACAAATTACCCTTATGAGATGTTCTTCTTCACAGATGTTCTTCTCTTTTATGCCAAAACTGTCCTATAAATTTATCATTTTCTACACTGTTTTTATTTGAAAAATAGTTGTTGAGACAGAGCCTATATCTTTTGATCCCTGATAGTTGTTACAAAAATGGAGGAGGTTTTTGTAGATAAGAATGTTTATAAGAAAAAAATCTCTCATCTTTTTGAAAACTAGCTTCAGTTGTCCGAAATCTGCATTATAAAATCATGTATAAAACAAGAAAATTCAGAATCCTACAAATAGGTCTCAAAGGAAACTTTGAATCTCCAAATTGGTAGCACCTGGGAGAAATTTGAAAGAGGTTTTTGTTTCTTGTTATGTTCCTAGAAAAAACCTCCTTCATATTTTTGAAACTCATCTTCATTTGCCTTAAAATTCCTTTTGAAACCAACAGCTCAAAACAGTCCAAGAAATACACAAATCCCCTTGCAGCTCCTGGTAGAAATACATGAAACCTGTCTGGATGAAAGCTTGTGTGAAGCTAAGGTCATCTATGATAGCCTTATTTTTATCCTTTCATCTTGATGGCAATTTCCCTTTATAACCCAAATTTCCCTCTTAAAAATATGACAGTTGTAAAGAACTTTTTGGACAACAAGCTGTTTGTCACAAAGTTAACTTTTCAAAGGTGACAGCTGACTGATACATGCAAAGTTTGAAAAGTAAATGATAGAGAGGAGCTTGGGTAACTTGTTTAAGGAATGATATTCAAATGTGGAGAGAAAGGTGACAAAATGAGGGAGTGGAAAGCAACAGCCACTTCATCAACCAATAAAAATAACTCTGTTTTTCCTGAAAAAGAAGGTTGCATTCCTAAGCTCCTATCTCTTGATCCTTGATAGTTGTTACAAAAATGGAGGAGGATTTTGTAGATAATAATGTTTATAAGGAAAACCTCTTTCATTTTTCAAAAATGAGTTTACAATTGCTCAAGAACCCCCTTGGAAGTTGACTACTAAAAACAGAAAAACAAGGTTTTTGCCTCATAGTGCGCTATGAAATTAGCTTGTTTTCGTAGTGCGCTACGAAACTGCGGATTCCTGTGTATGCTCTTTTTTCAACATAGCTCTCAAATGGTTAAAGATATGGGTTCTAAACAGCATGTGAGACTTCTAGGACATGGAACAAGGCTGATTTAACTTTATTTGGATATGAAAATGAGACTCTTAACCTATCACCTACCCATTATCAAGACTAAAATGACCTTTAGACCTCCTTGAAATCATGACCAAAAGTAGAGTTGACACAATGATGTTTTTTTGAAAATTTTTGGGTGATAACAGGTGGTGTGCTAGAAATGTGGAAAGGAAGGGCACTACAAAAGGGACTATAAATCTAAAGCTCCTGGTAAAGGAAAGGGATATGATTATGCTCCTTTGCAAAGGCGAAAACCACCTCAGATGAAGGTGGGGATGTGTACTTGGCTTCTTCAAGTACACATGTAGATCATGAGGCATGGTTGATTAACTCAGGTGCATCCTTTCACTTCACTCCCCATAGAGAGTGGTTCTGCAAGTATGAGAAATACAATGGTGGTGATGTATTCTTAGGGGATGATAGGAAAGCCAGAATCGTTGGTCATGGAAAAGTAAATTTGAAGTTGCAAGGTGGAAGGATTAAAACACTTCCAAGTGTTCTCCATATTCCTGCATTGGCCAGAAATCTGATTTCTGTAAGCAAGTTGGATGATGCAGGTGTAAAAACAATGTTCGAGAAGGATACCTGCAAGATGGTTCGAGGAGCACTGGTATTGATGCAGGGAGATTGGATTGGAACTCTATACAAGCTGCAAGGTAGCACTGTTGTTGATTGGTGCAACAACTCTGTGGTTCCTGAAAGTGGATCAGAAAATCTAGTGGTCTCTATAGAGAAGACCATCCTGTGGCATCAAAGACTTGGACATATTAGAGAGAAGGGCCTTCAAATATTTCATAGTAAAGGTATGGTAGAAGGTATGAGTAATAGCTCTCTGGATTTTGATTCCTGTGAAAATTGTGTATATGGGAAGCAGAATCAGGTGAGTTTCCCCTCTGGTGGTAGGAGGGAGAAACAGATATTAGAACTTGTGCACAGTGATGTGTTTGGACCTGTGAAGGTTCCATCACTAGGTAAGTCTGTGTATTATGTATCATTTATAGATGACTTCTCAAGGAATACATGGATATATTTCCTTAAGAAGAAATCTGAAGTCTTTGAAAGGTTTAAAGAATTTAAGGCTCTGGTGGAAAACCAGATAAAGAAGAAGATAAAGGTGTTGAGGACAGATAATGGTGGAGAGTTTTGCAGTAAGGAATTTAAAGATTATGTAAGAAGTGTGGTATGGCACGACAAAAGACTACTCCATACACACCTTAGCAAAATGGAGTTGCAGAAAGAATGAACAAGACATTGATGGAAAGGGCAAAAAGCATGTTCAGTGTTGCCGGGTTAGGACAAGAATTCTGGGCGGAGGCGGTGGAGACAGCATGTTACCTGGTCAACAGATCACCTTCATCAGCGTTAGAGGATAAGACTCCACAAGAGGTATGGACTCGTAAGAAACCCTCTCTTTCACATCTAAGGGCATTTGGATGTGATGCATATGTACATGTAAAAGGAGAAATGAACAAAGTTGGATAGTAAATCTGAAAAGTACATCTTTATTGGGTATAAGGATGGTTTAAAGGGTTATAAGCTTTGGAACCCAGTAACAAGGGAGGTTGTGTACAGCCGAGATGTGGTGTTCAGAGAGGTAAAAGATGTTACTAAACATGAAGTCCAACCAAAGGAACCTGAGAAGATAGAGTTTGAGCTTAAGGAGGAAGAATCAGACTCTGCAATAGAGGAGGAATCAGAAGATGAAGAGCCACAAACTCTGGGTGTGAGAAAATCAATTCGAGAAAGAAGGCAGTGAGAAAGGTATAGTCCATCTGATTTCTGTTAAAATTTTGCTTTATCTATTGCTGATGATGATCCTAGAACTGTGAAGGAAGCAGTAGATACGGAGGATGGAAAACCCTGGAAAGAGGCCATGGTTGATGAAATGTCATCTTTGCACAAAAATGAGGCTTGGGATCTGGTGGAGTTGCCGGCTGGAAGGAAACTCATTGGCAGCAAATGGGTGTTCAAGAAGAAGACAAATGCAGAAGGAAAGGTGGAGAAATACAAAGCTCGGTTGGTAGCAAAAGGTTATTCCCAGGTGTCAGGAATTGATTTTGGTGATATTTTTTCTCCTGTTGCCAAGGTAACTTCCATTAGATTACTTTTATCTGTTGCTGCTACTTCTGATTTTGAGGTAGAATAGATGGATATGAAGACAACATTTCTTCACGGGGATCTGGAAGAAGAAATATACATGAAGCAACCTGAAGGCTTTGCGGTGAAGGGTAAGAAAGAACTGGTATGCAAGTTAAATAAGTCTCTATATGGGTTAAAACATTCACCAAGGATGTGGTATTGGAAATTTGATACATTTATATGGGGACTTGGCTTCACCAGAAGCAAAGCAGATCACTGTGTGTATTTTAAATTAATTGGTGACCGTGTTATTTATCTGGTCTTGTATGTGGATGATATGTTGCTGGTTGGAAATGACAAAGAAATTATCCAGGATTTGAAGACCCAATTGTCCTCCAAATTCGATATGAAAGATCTTGGTGCTACAAACTATATTTTGGGCATTGAAATTAAAAGAGATCAGGCAAGGAGGAAGCTCTGGTTAAACCAGAGGAAGTATGTCAAGACAATACTGCAGAGGTTTAATATGCAAGATAGTAAACTGGTGAAGGTTCTTATTCCTATAGGTTTGAAGTTATCTGCTAAACAATGTCCCAAGACACAAGAAGAGGAAGAGGACATGTCCTGTGTTCCATATGCAAGTGAAGTCAGTAGCTTGATGTATGCAATGGTCTATACTAGACGAGACATTGCACATGCATTGGGAGTATTAAGCAGGTTTATGTCAAAACTAGGGAAGGAGCACTATACAACAGTGAAGTGAGTTTCTAAGTATTTGCGTGGCACTAGTGATTATGGTTTGTGCTACCAAGGAAGACCAGGATTGGACATAGTGTTGGATATTCATGGCTTTGTTGATGCAAACTGGGCTGGAGATCTAGATCAGAGAAGATCTATAAGTGGGTATGTGTTTAACCTATTTGGAGGTGCAGTCAGTTGGATGAGTAAGAAACAATCTGTAGTGGCACTATCAACTACAGAGACATAATACATGGCAACCACTCATGCAAGCAAGGAAGCAGTTTGGTTGCAGAGATTGTGTTCAAGTATGGGGTTAGTACAGGGAGCTCTAAGGATAGACTATGGCAACCAAAGTGCAATTTTCTTGGCAAAGAACCCTGCATATAATTCAAAGACAAAGCACATTGATGTTCAATATTACTTTGTGAGGGATATGATAGAAGACAAAAAGGTGTTGTTGGTAAAGGTGGATACTTTGAAGAATACTGCAGATGCATTGACAAAATCTGTGAGCTCTGAGAAGTTCTCTTGGTGTAGAGAAACAATGGGCATTTCAGGGATGGATAAATTACTAAGCTCTCTTGTGGCCCCTATGGAAAGAAAACAACAAGTGGGAGAATGTTGGGTTGTGTTATATTCTTCCCACGACTAGCCCACGTAGTTAATCGGGGGGTTAGGGGGGGGTGGATCCCCCCCTTCGTTCCGCCGATTGCATAGCGGGGGGGGTCACAGGGGGTTTGAGGGGTGCAATAACCCCCCTCTATGAGGTCTGGGGCTGCGCCCCAAAAAAATTGTTTTTTGGACCCTATATTAGGTTGCGCAGACCTACCTATGGTTTTGTGCATGATTTTCGCACATGGTTTTGGACGCGAGGTTTTCGGTCCATGGTTTTGGACGCGATGGTTTTCGGTCCATGGTATTGGATGCTTTGGCATGTATAAATATGTATTGTAACATTGAAAGGAACATAATGAAAAATCAAGCCGGTAGTCCCGGTTTTGGGATCCAATGAAAAATATCTATGTATATGTGTTTTATGTGTTATGCGCTCGCATTGTTTATTTTCTGTGTTTTAGAATTCATATGCAGGTAATTTCTATACAGGATTAAAACCTACAAGGTTTAGATGAGATATACAACGTTAACTGCCCATAACTTGGAAAATCATTACCTCTCCTCGGGCTACTAAATATTTATTACCCTGTCAAATCGTTCAATGTTACATTCAAACGCAATTATTTCACATGCTTACTACTCAATTCGCACATACAATATTTAAAATGATGTAATGTAGCGTTGCATGCTTATAAGGAAAAATTGCGATTGCGATATCACAATATCACATTTTGGAAATCGTTAATGAAGTTCATATTGGCAACGCTGAATTACTTGTGATTTCTACAAAATGTGATTGCGAATTTGCAAGTTTTTTAATCGGGATATCGCAACGAGAGGTTTGATCGCACATCGCAATTTTTTAAAGGTGTTTCAAGTTCATCACATGGAAAAAATGCGATTTGAAATTTGCGATGGGGATCCTATCTTTGGGTTGTTTTAAGAGTTTTTTAAGGAAATTTCTTATAGTTAGGTTTTATTATTCTAAGACCAAAAATTTAAAAAGACTCCCCATTTATATTTCTAACCTCAACTATTTCTATATATAAATGGGGGGGATTGTTTTGTACAACAGGACCATAACATCCGCCACCCCCATTTCATAATATGCAACGTTTCATTGGTGTTGAGTGAAGATCTACCTGTTGTAGGCGAAAGTTGAAGGTTGCGCCGTGATAAGTCCCATTGAAGACCAGGGTGTCATGTTGGGCGTTTTAGGCTACAGACCACAATTGCAAGTTACTCTGCAATTTTCAGGTTTTTCTAATCTCTTTGATAGTAGAATGGATCCTAAGTATACTTTTCTTACATCTACACAAAGGAAGGTTGCTCATGAGAAAAGATGGTCGTTCATGAATAGATTGCTTAATAAACCAGATAAAGATGTTCTATATAATGATAAAGTAGTATTCCAAGATCATGATCCACAACCTAATTGGTCTCTTCCAGAGATAGATGTAGATAAGATCTACAATATGCCATTATTCAAATTCCGTGTTGCTAGTCTATTCAGATTTTCCTCAGTGAATATTCCAATCTCATTATCACAATAGATTTATCAAGTCCCACTTATTAATCGTGAAGATGTGGAATGGGGTTTAGAGAATGGCTATAAATATATCCACATTGGTTTGGTTCAATTTGGAATCAATCCACTTGTAAGGCTAGGACTAAATACATCTTGCCTAACATGTGTCCTAGATTCTAGAGCCAATGAATTTAGTGACGCATTAATAGGAGGTTTTCAGAGCCCTCTTAATAATGGTCTGGTCTGGTCATCTGTTATTCCAAGATATCAAGTCTCTCTGACAGATCCATACATAAATGAATTCCTGCAAGATTTCATACAATTTCATGGTTTTAACTTTGCTCCAAATACCCAAATAGCTCAATTACATACCACAGTTTGCATTCATTTTGTGTCATCCAACATGCCACCTATCAATCCCAAACTGCAACAAAGAGCTTTAAAAGAAGGAGTAATTGTCGACCCTGGTAATGCCACTCCTCTCCAAGTTGGATTCAATGAATTAACCCTACCAGATGAATGGTCCAGTAATTATGAACCGCTCTCTCAGAAATACCCACAACTAGCCAGTATAGCAAACCAACTCAAAGTTGTGTCTACAAGAGATGGTCACACTAGCCTGAGATTTTAAAATCCCAATTCGAGTCTTCGTTCTCAAAGACCAAGACGGATTGAAAGAAGTCTTTCAATAGCACAGGAAAGAAATATCATCCCTCTGAGATTTTTAGTTTCTTCTTTTCCAGTTGCAAATTTCAGTAAATATACAGAGAAGGAAAACCCTTCTAGAAATTCATGTGAATATTGTTTAGATATACCAAAAAAATCCAAAAAATATCAAGTCATTTCAAGTCCACAGTCACATCATGGCTAACATCCAAATTGCCCCGATTGTATAATGGTACCAACTCTTGATATCAAGATGATAAATCTTCCAAGAGAAAAGTATAGTAGCAAAATTATGCTTCTAGAAAGGAATTTAGAACCTATTAACTCTGTTCCAAAGTTTAAAGATGGTTCTATGCAAGGATATTTACAATTTTTGCATTATAGATCTCCAATAGAAACAAAGCCTTCTGAGCCAGTGAAAATGCTAAATTACAACAATTATCAGTCAGTATGTTTGTCCCAAAATATTGATGATTTAGCTAAAGATGTGATTGAAGTCAAAGAACATGTAAGACACATACATATGACACATGATATGATGTATGCTCACCTAGATAACCAGGAAGAACAATTGAAAGAAATATTGTGTCTATTGGAAGCTATAAATAGAGCTATTTCTACTTTTAAATATGCTCTCTCCAAGCCAAGATCTCCCCCAGACTATGAAGAAATAGAAGCATAAGGTCCTAAATTTTCTTATTTTAAGGCATCCTGATCATCCTCTACACTAACTCTAAAAGTTATCTTCGATGCCATTATAGATATGAGTCAACTAGAAAAAGGGATTAGCCTAGCAAAAAACAAGTTGTGTCTACTCAAAGATAAAATAAATTAGCTAAGAACTTTTGAAATTAAGATGTCTGGAAGAGAAAGTGTGGGCAAATCCTCTAAGAATAAAAGAGATGACCCCTTTAGTTTCTCTTACAATGAAGCAAGAGCCACAGGAGATGATGTTGGCTCCCAACCTCAATCAAGTCCATTCTATAAATGGGCTCAACACATATCAACAGCAGAAACTCATGATGATTCAGTCACTACACCAAGCCATCTTGGTTCTACATTTTTCATAAATTTTCATTGTTTAGACAGAGAGAAAGCCTTAATTCTTCTTCAAAAGATTAATACTTGGGCTAGCCAGAGAAAAGCATACCTAAAGATTACATTAAAAGAAGTAGCTATACAGATAACTTGGGCTTTGACAAGCAATGCAAAATTATGGTGGGAAGTTTTAAACAGGTCAGACCAGTCAAGAATTTTAGAAGATGAAGACCCACTTAGAGCCATACTTATGGCACTAGCCCATGAATTTATAGGAATACTTCCAACAGACAATGAGCACTATGAACAAATTTTCATGAGCCAACGTCTATGTAGTATTGACCTGCTCAGTGAATATTATTGCACAATGCAAAAGATCTATTACAAGATTCCTGACCATCAAAATATTGCATATCTACGGCATTATATAGCATCTATGCTAGGTAGGATTCTAGAGCTTGTCCACCAAAGACTCACATCACAAAGTATCTCTATAGATACATTGTCATTAGCTTCATTACATCAGCATATTCTCCAGATCTTAAGAAATGAATTTGCAACTTACAAGACTAAGAAGAATGTGAAAAAACAACTCAACTTTAGCCCAGACCTTTGTAATACCTTTGAAGAAACTTACCACTTTGGTTTTTTCAAAAATTCTAGTATGAAAAAGGCTAAGAGATCTGAGAAAATCTATAGCCAAAATTGTAAGTGCCCAAAGTCATACCAAAAATATGATAAATGGTCTGACAGACGAAATCGTCAAAACAAAATACCTCGATTCCAGAAGAAAAGGTATTTGTTCAGAAAAAGGACATCATCAACCAGGGAATTCAAATGTTTTATATGTGGGAAATATAGCCATTGGGAAAATAGATGTCCAGAAAAGGGAAAACAAAGAATTCATGCAAAGTTAATGGAAATATTTAATTCTGTTCACGATCCTACAAACTGGGATGTTTTTTCAAATTCAGACTTAGAATATGAACATTTCTCTATACACAGTGAGTCAGATGACGATATTGAGAATTATTTCAATAAGATATCTCTACTAGATAGTGAAAATAGTAGTTGTACATATTTATCAAATTGTTTTATGTTTTCATCATATACTATTCAACAACAAATATCCAACCTCCAAAGGCAAAGGAATCTCTCCATCCAGGATATCTCCTTCCAAGAGCAAAAATTCAGGAAAAGATAGATGCTCTAGAAAAATCAATAACCCAAGATGAAAGCTTTTCTAATATACATTTCCAATCAGAATAAAAATCTACTAGCTGTCAAGACTCTATACTGGAAGAGATAAAGAGAATTGAACAAAGTTTGTAGGAAGATAGGCAACTCTTGATAAATTTAGCCACCCAAATATAGTCTAAATTCCAACAATTGGAGGAGTTGAATTCAAAATTAGTAACAGAGGCTTTCTCCACTACAAAGACTCCATTTGAAGCTCTTACCCAAGGATAATCAAATAAAGAAATTAGTGGTATAGGAGACAGAATGATAATACCAATAACCATTAAGGTGCCAGGTTACAAAGCCTATACACTAGATGCCCAAATAGATACTGGTGCTATGAGTAGTTTTTGCAAGTATAAAGCCATACCATCTTACTACTGGCAACCTACTACAATCCATTTCAAACCAGTAAACAAGAATGTAATGAAGATCTCTCATGTAGACCCAAACTTCCCAATTGTTTTGGCCTCGCAAGAAGTCTATGTTACATTGTATAATTATGACACAGGATTTGACATGTTGCTTGGTCAATATTTTGTAAAAAGATACATGCCGATGACAGTTGACAGGACCCATATTACTTTTAGCATACAGAAAGAAAAGGTATAAGTTCCTGTGACAAATACTTATACAGCCAAGGTCCCTCCTGATGATATAGATATAGTCTATGAGACTATAGAAGAGCTTACAAAATCAAGAAAACTGTGAAGCATGTTGATCTTCATGGGAAATATGTATTAAAGGATATTATAGAAAAAAAAAAAAACTAAAAAATGGTTGTACTTCTAACTACCCTGATGCTTTTTGGTCTAGGGAAAATATTTTGTTTATCTTCCATACAAACATCAATAGGAACAAAGAACTCAGAAAGCCTCTGCCAACCATATGAGCCCTACAGAGCAACAATTATGTCAAGTAGAAATCAAGCAGTTGCTGGCTAGAAAATTAATAGAACCTTGCAAAAGTGCATGGGCTTGTCCAACTTTTTATGTAAATAAACATTCTGAACAAAGAAGAGGGAAAAGGAGGCTTGTCATCAACTACAAGGCTTTGAATGAAGCATTAGAACCAATCAAGTATCCTCTTCCCAGTAAGGATACACTATTTTCAAAAATTTCAGGAGCAAATGTTTTTAGCAAATTTGATTTAAAAGGTGGTTTCTAGAAAATTGGCATTAACCTTGAAGATAGGTACAAAACAACTTTTGTAGTACCTGGCGAACAATATAGTGGACGATTATGTTGTTTGGTCTAAAAAATGCACCATCCGAGTTTCATAAGTGAATGGAGGATATATTTAAATCATATGATTTTATTATTGTATGTATTGATGATTTACTAGTCTATAACAAAGATATTCAACAACATAAGAAGCATTTGGAAATTTTCTACAAAGTGGTTTTTCAACATGGTTTAGTACTCTCAACTTCTAAAGAAAAATTTGTGATAGCGTAAACTAAGATTAAATATCTTGGAATGATCATATCTTTAGGAAAAGTGCAGCTACAACCACATGTTTTATAGTCATTGCTCAATTTTCCATATATATTACCTAATGTCAAGACAGAACAAAGTTTCCTAGGATGCCTAAACTACATTAGGCAGTTCTATCCAAAACAAGCTAAAGATACCAAGATCCTCCAATAAAGGTTGAAGAAAAACTCAGCCTGGGTGCCACAAATGACAGAAGTTGTACGAAATATTAAGAAAAGAATTAAAGACCTTCCATCTTTATCATTACCACAACTAGACCTTCCTTTTATCCTAGAAACTGATGCATTTAAGCATACTTGGGCCACTATACTCCTACAGAAACATTCTAAAGAAGAAGAAGTTTGTGCTTATGCTTCAGGTACATTTTTAGAGGCTGAGAGGAAGTATCCTTCATCCCACAGAGAAATATTGGCTATGAAAAATGGAATCAAAAGATTTAGGTTTTTCCTAAAAAGTGGTTATTTCATTGTAAAGACTGACCTTAAACATATGAAAGGAATGTTGCAGAATAGAAAACTACTAGAGCAGGGAAATTCAAGAGTACTCCGATGGGCACTCTGGCTTGAAGGATTTGACTTCAACATTGTTTACAAAGCAGGAAAAGAAAATTATCTTGCAGACATGTTGACCAGAGAAGGAACAGGAGGACAGAAAGAGTTTACTGTCAAAAAGTTCGAAGTAGGAGAATGTTCTTCTTCCATATCAAGATCCCAAGTTAGTCTTTGCAGCTCTTGTCATTACCAATTTTGTTGGGAATGTTTTTCTCAAAAGATCTTAGCCCTGCCTAAAGATATTCAGAAAATAATCCTAGAAAAGTGGTATAACTCTGATGAAGGGAGATTTAGTTATAATATTGATTGGAATATTATCAATAATTACCATCTCTATTTAGGACAGGCATGAGCCAGGCATCCTAAAATTATATACATCTTTGATCCAAATTTATCCTGGATGGATTATTATGGTATTATGCAGTATGCTAGAGCATGGAGAAAATTTTTCATAGTTATGTATTACGAGGATGTAACTTCCCTTTTCAGGTTTTGAAGCCAATGGATGGATCTACTTATGCATTATTTCCCTCCCCGGAAGGAAGAACTTAATGGGAAAAGCCCAAGATGGACTTTGTCTGTTTTACATGGAGATATGGAAGAAGGAAGTTCTACATATAATATTTTTGGATTCAACCTCCTTTTCCATGGCACAACAGTCATTCCCATTCCAGAAGAATCTCAAGGAAAAAGCAATTTTATTTTAAGCCTTGATTATTTTGGAGAAATTGGCATCATCCCAGAAAATCGTGACTCGTTTATGTCATCATCTACATTTTCTGCTTGTTTTGGAAATGAACCACCTTGGCTAGCTCAAATTGTACCTGGTATCAATCTTGATCCACATCATGAGGTATTCCATCAGGAGTCATCAGACAGCTATGCTTCAGACTATGACTCTGACAGAAGTCCCAAAGGTCAAGACTGGTGATTATCTAGCTTTCGAGGGTTCCTCCGTATAGAATCTCCCTTGTGTATAACTTTTAAGATTATCCATATGATTGTCTTTATCTTTATTTCCTTTCGTGGGTTCCTATTTCTAGGAATCTCCACTATGTATCAACTTTTATCATTTCAAGAGTCCTTTCATGGGTTCCTTTTTCAAGGAATCTCCACTGTGTATCAACTTTTATCATTTTCAAGAGTCCTTTATTTTCCTTTCGTGGGTTCCTTTTTTCAAGGAATCTCCATTGTGTATCAACTTTAGTTATGTCATAGTGATTTCCTCTTGATATTTTTGTACTATGAAGATTTGGTAGGATAAGGTTTGAAACTTTACAGAGAGGATGATTTGAAAAGAAATGATGTCGAGACTCTTGAAGGTCCTTATATATAGGACCAAAGAGTTATTGTAAGATCACCTTGGAAATAGAATAATATCTGTGTTTCATATCTAAGTTTCGTATCTGTGTTTCGCTTGTGTTTCGCAAATTGCTATTGCGCATCTGTGTTTCACAAATTGCTATTTGTATTGTGTGTGTGTGTATATATATATATATATATATATAGATATATAGATATATCTATATATATATATATATGGTGTTGGGTGGGCCACCACCGGCAGACCCGACCCACACCCTCCAAAACATTGTACTTTAAAAAAATATTATATTCCAACTTTGGAAGGGGGAAGATTTGATCCCCCGACCCCTTGTTAACAAACTGCCCAAGTTATCCATTGAGCTAACGACTCATCATTAGTAAATCTGTCGAAATTTTAATATATAAACTCGTCCTTTTATTCGAACAAGGGAGAGAGAACTGAAACGAAGAGTGCCCAACAGATTTGAAGAGCGAACTGTGGAACCATGACTTGTGCAGAACCATGATTTGCAGTGCCAATGTGGAACCATGAGGCATGTTTTTCAAGACATATTCTCAAAGAATATTCCTTGATGCGGAGAGGAATCTAAAAGATTCCCTAGGAGGTAAAAATTCATTTGATCAGAATGATATCAAGTTTACAATCATTTTTCTCATATTTTCGCAGGGAACACGATCGTGAAGTTAGATTCGCCATCTGAGCATTAGATTTGCAAGCACCCCATAGAAGAGAATCTTGAGGAATCTTTTCATTCCCTTCGAGGCTGAAATTCGTTAGATTCAGAATGCAGCCAACTTTATACTCAAATTTCTCAGAATTTTGCAAGCATCATGATAGAGATCAGATTTTTTATCTGAGTTGCAAATATCTAGTGAATCTTTGCAAAATCACAGGGAATCTAAAATATTCACATAGGCCCAGATTTTGACGGTGTCAGAATTTGACCAATGGATAGTCAATTTTACACTAATCGACGCCATAAATTCAGTGGTGTGGTCAATTTTTGTAGTCGAGCCTTTCATTTTTCAGCCAACTTCAGAAGTGAAAGTACATGAAGTAGTCATGTTATGCTTCCTTTCATTATTGCTAAGATGATGTATTATTCTTGAGATCTGTGTTTGATACTATGTCGAGGGATCATTGTTGCCACATATGTGAGATCTCTTTAGTTTTTCATGCTATGTATTGTTGTTGAGATCCCTGTGTAACCATGTTGAAGGGATATTCATTTCCACATTGTGTGAGATCATGTTAAGTTTTCATGCTAAGAGGAAGCCTTCTTGAGTGAGAATTCCTGTAAGAGGAACATCTCGTGGAGAGAAAAGCCACTCTTATTTGAGGGTGTATGACCTTGCCATGACAAAGAGTCTTCCATGTACGTCATCAATATTTCTAGCACTATATGAAGCAGCTTCCACCATCTTGACATTGGGCCCAGAGATGTAGCCCACACTAGATGAACTCTGTTATCAAATGTATTATGTTCATGATCTACTAATCGTTGTCATGTTTCCTATTGTTTAAGCATGCACATGTTGTTCTTTATGCTCTTTTAAATGCAAAAGTAAAAGGTCTTGGTTAATTTCAGTAGCTGAAGGAACTGATACAGATTTAAACAGGAACGCAACAAATTACAGAGACAACCATAAACACAGATATGCAGCGGAAATAATACTCCATTTCATTAATGTAAAATACTGAAATATGCTTACAAACAGAAATGGAAATAAACCAGCTAGGGCGATGGTAGCTTATCTTTGAGAAGAGATGTGTGGCTACATGCCTCTGAACCTTGTTACAATGAGGCTTGAAGGCCTATTTATTGTTGGGAAACAATGGAAAAACCCTTAACATCCCAAAACCTAACCCTAGAAGATGAAACGCCAAATTGTGGGCCCTGTTTTGGGTAAATTGGTACATCAACTTCCCGGGTCGTAACTTTGGCATGCGATCTTCGTTTGACGCGTACAATAGCTTGTTAGAAAGATCTATCCGAGCACTACAACTTTGGGAAGATCAACATGTTTCTCCTATATTTCCCAAAAAAACATCATTTAGGGCCTCAAAACGGCTATGGAAGTTCAGGACCCGAAAAACTGCTAAAAATAGTAAATTGTGCTACAATTACATAAACTGAAAAACCGAAAGAGATAGTTGTGGGGGTCCAAGTGGGATAGGTGGGTGGCCACCAACATCCACCTAGATCATGCCTCCCCCCTTAGGAAGCAATTGTCCCCATTGCATTGAGTTCCTCCATCTGTTGAACTTGGTCCTTGTTGAGCTGGTCTGCAATCTCGGATGTGTCTAATAATGGTGGGAAGCATGGTCGAGGGTGGTACACATTGAACACTTGGTGCAGGCAAAGGAATGGAGGTATGTTGTGCTCCAAAGCAATATTTCCCATAGCCTTGGTAATGGTGTAAGGACCATGTCAGCGTGGTCGGAGCTTCTGATGGGCTCTTGTAAGGCGTTCTTTCTATAGATGCAACCAAAATATGTTGCCCACCTAAAGCTTGTGTGGTACCCCTATGGGTGAGGAGAAGTTGTTCCTGTGTTTTGTCATGACCGTATCCCTTTGTTGATGTTGTTGCGTGGAGGAATCCTTCACAGCTGTCATGGATGTGATGACGATCTTCCCCTTACTTTGGGAGTGAACCAGACAGAAAATGAATTTCCTAGTCTGAGGGATGAGCTTGTTGCCTTTCTTGGCAGTGATCAAAGAGTGGCGGTAGGTGGGGCTACCTCTGGTATCCTATATAATGAATTACACAAAGCAATAATGATAGCACAAGGCCTTGACTCATACACAGCATGACGCCTCCACAAGTATGGCTAGCCTAATAATACATCACAAACATCCAGAAGTGTAACATCACACAATACCTCATCTGTGAAGGGTTTGATGCTGTAGGGAAGGTGGCACTACTGGCAAACTCGGAGATCTCGTCCTTCGTGAAGCCACCTGATACTGTACGGCTACGGGTGTGGTATAGTCAATAGGCCCAACCGCTTCACGACCTTTGCTAAAATGAGGTTCTTTTGGTTGCCACTATCAAAAATGAATTGCAGCGGCGAACCCTTCACCCACATTTGTGAGTGGAAAAGTCGCTCCCCCTCCTCTGGATCCTTGGGCTCATTCTTCTGGATCTTGGTTGTGGCAACAGTGACACTTGGCTCCACATCAATGATCGGCTTCCTTTGCCATTCCCCGTGTCGGGTTCTTACTCAGGGTCGGAACATGCATCTGATTCAAAAGCCTTCAACTCAGCCACCAGCAACTGCTTGGTTTGACACTCACTTGTGTTGTGAGTGGGGCTCTTATGAAACTCACATTGCTTTCCTGTGTATTTCTTCGACTTCATGGTGTTGTTTTCTTACGGCTTCGACGGGTTGTCTTGGGTCACCCCGCCTTGGCTTTGTCCTTTGGTCTTCGGATTCACATATCCAAAGTCTCACTTCTTTTGTTTAAGCTTCTGCTCGATCTTGACGACATATCGGTATGCCGTGCCAAGAGAGGAGATGTTCAGGAACTCCATCTCTTCCTAGATGTATTTGTGTAGGCAGCCACGATATCTGAGTACTAGATGCAGCTCAGAATCTTTGATACCCAACTGTGTGCAAATGGTATGAAAAATGTTGGTGAACTCTGGCACATCTTGGTCCCTTCCCTGCCGCAGCGTGGTCCACTTTATATATTTGTCCTCGTGGCTTTTGACAGGGTAGTACTGCTCCTTGATGGAATCCCAGAATGAATTCCAAGTGGGTGCGGTTGAAAATAGTGAGCCTGTACTTTCATTCTTCTGCTCGCAGTAGGTTTCCCACCAGTCCTTGATGTGGGGGGCTGCTTTGAGAAGAGCAAAAATAATATTTTCCTGACTGGAAAAATCATGAACAAAAAAATAACCATCTAGCATATTTAACCATTTATCTATGGCATCTGCGTCTATTTGACCCTCGAAGATGGGGATTTCAAAATTAACTTGTACCTTAAACGGTGTGACATTTCCAAAGTAGCTGTTGGAAGCCGATGTGTTGCCTCTGGGTAGCCGCTGAAGGATCTGAGCAAAGTTGTCCATCATTGCGTTCCTCTGTCACTCGAGGGCTTCTTCGAGCAAGATTTTTATAGGATCTCCTACCCCCTCATCTTTCTTGTCTTCCGCCATGGGAGGCCATCGGGATTTGCAAGGCTGGTCTTGCAAAGGTTTGACCAGTTCAAGCCCTAACTCCTTATACCCCGACCTCATTGGGGACATGAAAAGAAAAATAGAGATAGAGCAGACCGCTCTGATACTACTGATCCGGATATAAAAAGGAATGCAACAAATTATAGAGATAACCATAAACACAGATATGCAGCGGAAATAATACTTCATTTCATTAATGTAAAATACTGAAATATGCTTACAAACATAAATGAAATAAACTAGCTAGGGCGATGGTAGCTTATCTCTGAGAAGAGATGTGGTGGCTACATGCCTCTGAACTGTGTTACAATGAGGCTCGAAGGCCTATTTATTGTTGAGAAACAATGGAAAAACCCTTAACATCCCAAAACCTAAACCTAGAAGATGAAACGCTAAATTGTGGGCCCTGTTTTGGGTAAGTTGGTACATCAACTTCCCGGGGTCGTAACTTTGGTACCCGATCTTTGTTTAACACGTACAATAGCTCATTTGAAAGATCTATCTAAGCACTACAACCTTTGGAAGAAAAATATCAATCCATAGACCCATGTTGCTCCTAGTTTTCCCAAAAAAACATCGTTTAGGGCCTCAAAATGGCTCCAGAAGTTCAAGACCCGAAAAACTGCTAAAAATAGTAAATTGTGCTACAATTATGGAAACTGAAAAAATGAAAGAGGTAGTTGTGGGGGTCCAAGTGGGATAGGTGGGTGGTCACCAACATCCACCTGGATCAAGAACCCAGATCCAGTCTGGTATCGGAGCGGTCTTCTCATTGATGTGAATTGCGAGTGTGAACATTGAACGTGCAATAATGGAGGATGATAGAGAGATGTACGAGGCCTTCCTAAGGATGTCCAAAATGGTGGGCATAATGTATGATGCTTATGAGAAGAAAATGGCAAGAGAGGAACGAGAGAAAGAGAGAGCAGAGGGTGATGCTCCATCTGCCCCCTCAAGTGAACATTCATCGCCTTCATCATCTTCTCATCATTCGAATGAGGAGATTAACTAGATCCTTCAAGCAGATAACACTAAATTGAAGATGCTTCTACGAGAAGAGAAAGAGGAGAAGCAGCGATTGCAGCTTCAGTTGCGAGCCATGGAAGAGGCCCTGGAAGAATTAAAGAGAAATGAACATAGTCTTCAAGCAGAGCATGCTGAATTAAGGAGGCTTCTACAAGAAGAGAAAGAGGAGAAGTAGAGACTGCAGCTTCAACTACGAGCCACAGAAGAGGCCTTGGAGGAGTTGAAGCACAACGAAGGCTTAGAGAAGCCCTCATCACCTATTTCAGAATCAACAATTGAGGTAAACAATGTTGGTTTTTATTCAAATTCATCTTCAAATGATGTTATTTTTGTTAGAAATGTGGAGATACCGATTACAGGAACTGGCATGAGGCTCCTTACCAAGATTGGGTACAAAGGAGGAGGACTTGTTGTTAATGGCCAAGGCATAGCTCAACCATTGGAGGTCATGCAAAGACCTCGATTCGTAGGTTTGGGATACACCAAAGGAGAATGCTCAAAGGTGTCAGAAGCTTCCAAGACATTGTTGAAACCGTCAAGGAAAGAGAATGATGGGAACACATCACCATCATCCCATGACAGTGCACATTACAGAGAAAGAGATGAGGCAAGCTCTCATTGCCATAATGGCACCAGAGATAGGCAAGAAAGGTATAACAAGTCTCAATATTCCAAAGTTCATTTTGATTACAAACATGTTGTTAATGATGAACATAAATCATGGAATCAAAAAACTTGTATTTTTTGTGGTTTACATAATCATGTGGTTGTTGAGTGCTGGAAGAGAATGGCAGAGATAGGGCCAGTCAAAGTTCAGGGTTGACTTGGCCAAGTGGCAAGGTTAATAAACCTACAAATTGCACTAGCTATGGTTACCGGAGTACAGCCACTGGGCAGGTGAAATTGTTGCCTACTTAAAATGCCCAATGACCCTTATTTTCGAAAAAATAAAAAATAACCACTGGCAACTTGCCCAACACCATATATATATATATATATATATATATATATATATATATAGATATATATATATATATATATATATATATATATATATATATATATATATATATATATATATATATATATATTATGGTGTTGGGTGAGCTACAAGCGATGGACCTGACCCACACCCTCCAAGACATTGCACTTAAAAAAAAAAAAAGATTATATGCCAACTTTGGAAGGGGCGGGATTTGATCCCTTGACCCCTTGTTAACAAACAACCCAACTTAGCCATTGAGCCAACAACTCATCAGTGGTAAATTTGCCAACGTTTTAATATATAAGCTTGCCCTTTTATTCGACCAGGGGAGAGGGAGAACCGAACGAAAGAGCGCCCAACAAATTTGAGGAGCGAACTATGGAATGACGAGCCAATGGAACCATGACTTGTGCAGAACCATGATTTGCAGTGGCAATGTGGAACCATGATGTCACACTTCTCGAGACATATTCTCAGAGAATGTTCCTTGATGCAGAGAGGAATCTAAAAGATTCCCTGGGAGGTAAAAATTCATTTTGTAGAATGATATCAAGTTTACAATCATTTTTCTCATATTTTTAAAGGGAACACGATGGTGAAGTCAGATTCGCCATCTCAGTAGTATATTTGCAAGCACTCCACAGAAGAGAATCTTTAGAGAATCTTGAGGAATATTTTGATTCCCTTAGAGGCTGAAATTTGCTAGATTCAGAATGCAACCAACTTTATACTCAAATTTCTCAGAATTTCGCAAGGATCATGATAGTGAGATCAGATTTGTGATATGAGTTGAACATCTCCAGTCAGTCCAGAGAACAAAATCTTTGGAGAATCATGGGGAATCTAAAAGATTCCCATAGGCCTAGATTTTGACGGTGTTAAAATTCGACAAATGAATAGTCGATTTTACACTACTCGATGCCATAAATTTAGTGGTGCAATTAGTTTTTGTAGTTGAGCCTGTCATTTTTCGGCCAACTTCAGAAGTGATGGTACATGAAGCAGTCATGTTATGCTTCCTTTCATTATTGCTGAGATGATGTATTATTCTTGAGATCCCTATTTGATACTATGTTGAGGGATTGTTGTTGCCACATTATGTGAGATGTCTTTAGTTTTTCATGCTATGTATTGTTGTTGAGATACCTATGTAACTATGTTGAAGGGATACTCATTGCCACATTGTAAATTTTCATGTTGAGAGGAAGCCTTCTTGAGTGATAATTCCTATAAGTGGAACATCTCGTGGAAAGACAAGCCACTCTTGCTTGAGGGTGTATGACCTTGCTATGACAAAGAGTCTTCTGTGTACATCATCAACATTTCCAACATTATATGAAGCGGCCTCCACCATCTTGACACTGAACCCAGAGATGTAGATCACACTGGGTGAACTCCGTTATCAAATGTATCGTGTTCATGATCTACTGATTGTTGTCATGTTTCCTCTTGTTTAAGCATGCACATGTTGTTCTTTATGCTCTTTTAAATGCAATTATGACAACATCACAGAAGTAAAAGGTCTTGGTTAATTTCAATAGCTAAAGGAACCCGTATCACTATGGGAAAACAATGTATCAGAATAGAACATCCTAAATATTATGGTTATCCATCCTTCTCAATCACTCCATTTAGGTAGAGTATGATATGTATAAAAGGATACATGAAGAAATATATAGGGAATTAAGTAGATAGAGAGGCGAGAGATTGTATTGAATTGTCAAGTGTTGTAACTCTATTTTATTATAATTTAAAGTTAATTTTATTCATAAAAGACGTGATTTATCTAGGTAGATATCAATGGCCACCCAACTATTTCATTGGCTCATATCACGATTTCCTTTTTTGGCAGTTTTTAGGTCCTTAACTTTTGGAGTAGTTTTAAGGCCCTAAACAATGTTTTCTGGGGAAACGAGTTGATGGCCATCTATGATTTCCATCACCAATAAAAAAATATACTTCTCAAATGGACCTTTCCAACTAGATATCATGCACACCAAATAGAGATTGTATGCCAAAGTTATAACTCTAAGAAGTTGATGTGCCAACTTACCCAATCAGGGCCCATAAGCCTTTTGGAGCTTCATCTCTTAGGGATAGGTTTTTGGATGTTTAAGGTTTCTCATTGCTTCTTCATGATAAAAATTCCTCTGAGCATAATTGTAACATGATTTAGGAAGGCACGTATTTGTCACATCTATTCTTAGAGATAAGCGAAAATTATTTGAGATAAAAATAAAAATAAGTGATTTAAGCGACAACCTCTTAACGTAGGTAAAAATATAAAGAAATTTATAGAAGCTTTGTAGGGGGACATTTCTCAACTAAAATGCATCGAGCCCCTACCTACTTGGGCCTCATCCCTTGGTTCATGGATCAAACTCCCTCTCTTTGTGGAACCCTAATCCCTCTCTTTATGGATCTCATCCCTTGAGAAGAGGATCTCAAACCTCCTCCTCTTGGTCTATAAATTCAACGCAGACTAGAGTGTAAGGGAGGATTTTGGATTGTAAACTTATGTTGTCAAATTGAGGCTATAATATTGTCACTTAATGGAGTATTGGAGACTATTGGAAGGAAGTTTGCAACATCAAGGATAAGGTCGTCTTTTTTGCAACTTAAGGGAGGATTTTTACTTTTTCATTCAGTTATAATACAAAAAAGTGTTTCTTTCTCACTATATTGTTTGATGGATCTAATTTATTGTGTGTTTACTTCCATTTTTCCATTGATAATGATATTAGGTACTAGTCTCCTTCATCACTAATATGGTTTTTATTGAGTCATTTATTTATCATATACATTTGATCCTTTGTCGATTATTATGTTTGCAGGTTTAGATTCTGAGCATTAGAAGGCTACATCAAACCACAATGAGAATCTTCAATAGCAATTTCGTTTGAAAGGTATGGATTTCATATTGCAGTACTCTTGATTATGATTCAATAGGAATGGATCTAGGTAAATATCTACTAGTTTGTTTGTTTGTTACTAGACCAATCATTGAATCTATGGAGATCTTGTCTTGTCCGCAAGACAAGATTTTGTCCACCTAACAAATTAGTGGCTCTACTATAGAAAAATGTAGGAGCATATCTAATCACTGGACCACCACAACCTTCATGGGGGGTCATCAATGAAACCCAATTTAGCATACAAGGATCTCTTGGACCCGCCATCTCCATGGAAACCCGTGGACATAATATGGGGATCCTCTCTAGGGAAATTGATACTACAATCACACCATATCCAAAATTATTTAACCATCCATTCTTTGCTCTGGTGACTTGTCCTTTCAAACTCGCTAGAACCCCTTCACACCAATTGAACATAGTAGGTTGCATGCACTCTATTGAATTTTCATTTGCACTTTGGGGACTAAGTGAAGCATTGCACTTCTAGAAAAAGAGAAATAATATATGCTATGGTCCTTAGTGGGAGTTCTTAGATGTCCTTAATATCAACCCTTCCACTATTGAGTTGGAATTAATGAACACAATACTTATTTAGGTAATAAGATGTTGGTTCAATGCCTGGCCTAGCACTGAATAGTGAAGTAATAGTTCCACGACATGAGAGTCCCATCAAGAAATAGTTGTCCTCGACATCAATGGTTAGTATGTGATCATCAATCTGAAAGCACCAGTCTTGGGAATTTCAAGCCCTCACTAACCATGTCAACAAATCTATTTGGGCCCTCATACCTGGAATCAACAAAAATTTTTCCTAGCCACAATTTTTGAGTGCTTGCATTGTTGTTGGATCATTCGCTAGTTCAACATCTTGGGATTCATGTTCTCTTTCTATCCATTCCATTTTGACACACCAAGATCTGCAATGAATGAGGGAAAAATAATTAAAGAACAAAAATTAAAAGTTTTTGCAAAATTTTTGAGTGTTTTTGACAAATTTTGGATGCCCTCATCGCCTTGCGTAATTTTCCTCCAGAAACATAGTGCACTGTCACACTTTTTCTGAGGGAAAACTACACAAGATTTACTTTTCTAGTATTGGGAGAGGTTGGCTTGTGCACCCCTGATAAAGGAAAAGTGTGCAAACCCATGAGCACACCCTAGTTTATAAAAAACACTTAAAAATTAAGAAAACAGTATTAAATGCAAAATAAAAATCGTGAATGATGAGAATAGGGAATGATCTCTTACCCTGAGAAAACAATACTCGAAATGGTCCATGGGATCGATCACAATATGCTACTTAAGATTTCCGTGAAAATGTACTCTCAATAGCTCTCAAACGGTAAAAAAAAAATGGTAAAGAATTTTTTACTTCTGACTTTTTGTAAGCAAATTAGACCTATTAAAATAATATTTCTTTCCTATAGCTTTTAAATTTCAAAATATTTTAATGTTTTTCACTCTTTTTTGAGCAATTACGAAAATTTTGAGATTGGATGTGAAAATTAAAGGGTTCTTTGTGAAAACATATCATTTTGGTGACGAGTATACTTTTATCACTTTTTTGGGCTCTCTAAACATACAAAAAAGTGAAATCCTGGATTTATCTTTAGGCTCTTTTCTAACTCTCGAAATCTAAAATGATCCCCGAGTATGCTTGTAAATTTTTAACTCATTAAAGTAAATGAAATGATGTCTACTTGGTATAAGTTTACCCCTTTTACATACCTCATAGACTATTTACGAAAAAGGTATACTTTGACTAATCATGGTCAAAAGAGTTCTCTCTTACATTATTTTACCCCTTTCTGGGCTTGAGAGACTAAATTTACAAAAAATGACATTTTAGAGTTTACTCAAGTTTTTCTCCTGACTCCCTAAATATGAAAAACATTGAGCTTTACTTTTTGTAGGCTCGTTAAAACTATACATTGAAATAACTATACAAGTTTCCTTTTTGTGTCTTTTCAAACTCTTCAAATATGAAAATTACATCGAGTTACCCCTTCATTGGATTCGTAAAATGTAATAATGTAGGAATCATCAATCATGATGATACCGAACCACGTATTCTTAGGGTTCGTTAAAAATACTCCGAAGGATGACCTTATAGGATAAGCATATGTTATCCTCCTCAATCTCGCATAAAAGTAAAAAGGTACTTGCTAATAATAGTGGGGGAAAATGGGAAAGAAACATTTATTCTTGTATGGTGAAAAGGTAGTATGTTGCTCTTGAACATGACACTTCGTCACCTTTTCTATCTAGGTTGGGAAATCCATTTGCCTCTCAATTGATCATACCTCATTGAAAGTCTTCAAACTAATTTTTGGTCTTATTTTTGAGTCAAATGTTGCCAAGTTGAAATGTCGTGTCATTGATATGTTCAAGAGAAGTCCAACCTCAGTCAAAATTACCTTACAAATCATAGCCTTCAATTGTGTTAACCATCCTTGAGTTAGTCCTGAATTACTTCAAAAATTTGTTCTTCAAAACTTGACATGAGTTTAATGCCGTAGGTCCTCCTGCAACAAATTGCTTCCTAATGAATTCAACGCATTATTTAGGAAGTTGATCTAGAAACCTCCTTTAGTACCTTAGAGCATGTATGCTTTAATGGCAGGCTTCTCACTTTCAATGAGAAGTTCTCATCATCGAAATTCGATCAGATGCTTATATGAGTGTTTGACTTCAAGACATTTATTCACACTTCAAATATTGTACTAGAGTACCTTGAGAACCATTGTCATTATTGGTGGCTTCTCTCGCACCTGATAAGGATTCACACCATTAGTCAATAATGAGGTGGTTTATACCATGTTCAATTGCAATACATGCACTCAAATGGCTATATTCGTACTGTGGATCGATAAAAATGAAGATCAAGACCCTGGATATAGTTTCATCCATCCAAGATATGTGGAGTTTTTAAATATTCATGATTGTAAATAAGATCCGTATTTTATGGCTGCATCCATACTATGTCTATTATTGAAATGGACCTTTGTACATTTCCATAGTTATTATTTGAGATATTTATACTCTGAGTATGGGAATTCCTACCTCAGTGATGATTATACAAAGATATTGTATTGTAATCCTTGATTGTTTGTTTTAGGTATTTAACCAATTGGTCTCTAATCCAAAAATTTTCATGATAAAGCGCTTCAATCCTCAAACGCCTTTTTTGACTTTGAACTTTAGGGTGCAATCTATTACATGTCATTTTTTCACCATTAGGACAATGACCACCAATCTAGATCTCTTGCTATTGAATGAAGTGTTCCAAAGGAATCCCCTACAAAATTGGAAGCAAAACAATCCCAAAGATAACAAGAATCTTGGATTACGTTGCTTAAAAAATGTAGTTATGATCATGATGGACTGCACATCATGATCATAACTGCATTTTTTAAGCAACGTAATATGGATCCCCATGTTATGTCCACATGTTCCCATGGAGATGGTGGGTCCAATAGATCCTTGTATGGTTGCTATGTGGAAAAATCCCTCTTGCAGACAAGAGTGATTTCCATAGACTTCAAAGAATCTTAGTAACAAACACACAATAACTACTACCTTTCTCTATGTTCTAATCATTTGAAAGAAAATAGAAGGAAATATGCCTCTTACTTGCTTAGCGAACTGATTGATGAAGTCCCTCAAAGACTTTGATCACTCACTCTTTGATGCTCTAAATGTCCTCTCGTCGCTCCTAACAACTTCTCTGCAATGTCCTGAAAGAAATATGCAAAGGCAGAGACAAACAAGAGATCAAAAAATACAACATATAATCAAAGAGATAAATGAACTAATTAACCGATTATACGTGTGAATTTATCAATTATACAACCAAAACTCATGTAGGTGATCAAGGAATCCTATAAATTAAGTCAATGAATATGTAACTTAGAAAGAACAATTTCTTATATTCATTAAGCTGGAGAAAATCCTTACAACCATGTAGCCTTGATGTAGCAAGCTCCTTCTGCAATCTCCAACCCTCTCCCTTGCAAGAAACACCTTCCAACCTAATCTCAACAACATAAACCTACTTCCATAAGTACTCTCCCAATTCTCGGACCTGCAGTGGCTTTATTGCCCAAGAATGGGAAGTTATGGATCCATTCTCCAAGGGATGAGATCCACTCTTAGTGGGATATGTAACAGCCCTGGTGAAAATTCCATGTAATAAAAGTTAAAAACAATAACCACGGTTGATGGGACAATTATTCCAAGCTGAATGTTGGGCAAGACATCCTAGGGGGTGTTCATTTGGTTGTTTATGGCTAAATAATTTGGCAAAGGCAATGACTAAGGCTTTGAAAGGAAAAATGGCATTTTTGGTACATTTATTTATGAAAATAATGGAAAGTAGGAGAAAAGGGAGGCGAAAGGTCACAGGTTGCATGTGAGGAGGAAAATAAAGGAAAATGAAGAAAATAGAGGCCTCATCCATAAAAAGGCTTCTGAGGATCAATTGGTAACCTTTTGTCAGTTCAGTGTTGGAGCTCTCTCTCGTTATTCTCTCTCATACTCTTGCATACTTAGAGTTTTCTTGGAGAACTCTTGGAGGGTGTGGCATACTTGGATTCTTGGATAAAGAAAACAAAGGAAAGGAAGGAAAGCACAAGGAGACATCAGGATCAACATCTACATAAGATTTGCTTGCAGGTATTGAGTTGCATGTATGATTTTTTCACTAGTTTTGGCATACATGGCATATTGATGTGGTTTATTGGTTGTGATTTGTCATTGGCATGGAGGATTACCTGGATCGACGGTGGATTTCCTAGCCTTGTCATTTCTTGGATAGCCATGGTTATTGTGGATTTACTATCATTGTTTGTTTTTGGTTGGTTCTCATGTTTCCTTAGCTTAGGTTGAGTTATTAGTCCTGGAAGCCCTAGTTGAACAAATGCTCTGGAAGCCCTATAACAACTTGGGTTGAGTTACTAGTCCTGGAAGCCGTGGTTGGAAAAATGCTCTGGAAGCCCTTGGTGGATCGAGTTACTAGTCCTGGAAGCCTTGGTTGGAAAAACGCTCTGGAAGCTCTGTATAAGTTGTGGGTTGAGTTACTAATTCTTGAAGCCTTGGTTGGACAAATGCTCTAGAGTCCTTGGAAGGTTTGGATGGATACCAATCTAATGATGGTTTTTTTATGTCCGACCGTGAGGTGGAATAATTTTTTGATGGGTTAAGGTGGATGGCATCTGGAATCCTTGGATGAGTTTTGATTAATGTGTTCTATGAGATCCCACATTCATGCTTGGAATATAGCACGGGGGTGAATGGTTGAAGACATATATGGCTCAACCATTCTATGGTCGATTGGAACATGGAAGTCCCATCCCAGGTTTTTATTTTGCATCATTAATGAAATGTTATTTCTCCTTGTATTTCTATGAGCATTTTGATGGATTATATGTGGTCTATATGACTATACTTTCATGAGTATTTTATGCTGCTATTATGTTGGTTATGTATGTGTTTTATGAAAACAACCATGTGTGGCTCTCATCATGTTTTTACTTATAATTGAATGATCAATGTATCTATGACCTAATGGATGGAATGGAAGTTGATGCGTTGAGGCATCAATGGTTCTTAGTGATTCTCAACTAAGTATGAGACCCCTATGCTCAGAACTGTGAATTACACCTATAGATTACACATTTTCAATATGTTTGACGAAATGCTTGTCATGGCTAGTAGGGGTCCAGTCAAGGTCTTGAACAAGTATTTATTTTAGTATTGTCATTTCCATGTTATCTCATTGATTTGAAGAGATGGATCAATTTTGTGCAGCAACCTCGGCTCTGAGCCTCAAAAAGTGGCTTAAATCTCGGGGTCGCTGGCACAAAACTGACAATTATGGTCCACGGTCACTGGTAGGCAGGCCTATGAGAGAGACTTTAGGTTGTTGGTCACTCCCCTACCCATAACATGAGAGAAACTATGGCCCAAGAGACCTAAAACAATGGTGGGGCCGAGGGACAGGTTGTCTGAGTGGTGGACTTTACCTTTGAGGGTTCTATTGATGATGTTGGATGTCTGTATGGTGTGTTTCCATCACTTCCACTTCCTTAATGTAACTTAGTGATCCGGATCTTGGGAGGAGGCCCCCAAGATCTAAAATATTGAAATGGATCTTGGGGGGAGAGACCCCCAAGATCTGAAAGATTGAATTGCCAGAAGAAAAATAAGGAGAATGCCCAATAAACAAAACCACAAAGAAACTTTTATTTTAAATAGTAATGGAAATAAACCAACTAGGGCGATGGTAGCTTATCTCTGAGAAGAGATGTGTGGCTACATGCCTCTGAACTGTAAAGGCTACATTGTGGCGGACAATTTTTCCTTTTACAAAATGTGACTTGTTACTTATAGTATTTTTCAGTTACAATACCACGGGTCAATTCCATGGGTGAATGAATACCATGGGTGGATTTCACAATACCACGGGCCAATTCCATGGGTGAATGAATACCATGGGTGGATGTCACAATACCATGGGTGAATGAATACCATTGGTGGATTTCACAATACCACGGGCCAATTCCATGGGTGAATGAATACCATGGGTGGATGTCACAATACCATGGGTGAATGAATACCATGGGTGGATGTCACTTACAATACCATGGGTGGATGCCATTTACAATACCATGGGTAAATTTCATGGGTCGATGAATAATATGGGTGGATGAGTACCATGGGTTGATGCCATTTTCCATTCGGATCACTTAGGAGGTCGAATCATATCATAGTGGCCTCTCGTCACATGTTTACCTTGGCTGGCTGGTTGCTTAGGTAGATGTGGGAGGAGGGTGTTATAGAGTGGTATTAGAGCATGGTTCACCCTTCAGACTGGATGGGCTATCTGTTGGTCATGCATGCATATTGGTTGCATGTATGTCTCTCACACTTGCATTCCATATGGTATTACAATTGCATGGTGTTGATCATTGTTGTGGTAATGTCGTCATGTGGAACTTAGCGTGCTTTTGTGGGATGCATTGTTGTGAGTATATGACTGGTTATGTGTTGTTATATATCTCTTACATGTATCATGTGGTTACTTGGTTACATTCTCGTATGTTTGGTCATACGTATAATTCTTCTGTATTGGGTTACATGATGCTACATACGAGTGTTCTTCATTTATGCTTGATTATATGTGTTATGTGTTGAATTGGCCCGTACTCATGCTTGAGTGCTATCTACATGTAGTTTGGTTTGTTGTGTACATTGTTGTTGTGCATGGTCCACATACAATGGTACAGTTTATTTCATCATGATTAAGGTCATGGTATGTATGGTTATGTAATGCTTATGCATTTTCATGTTTGCATGTGGTCAAGTGTATCGTGATGTAGTGGATGTTATCATGCATGAGGTTGTAGTGTGTGTTGTGTTAAGGTCATGCATTTATGACTGGACCTTAGCTAGAATGGCAGTTGCATGGTTATATGCTTATGTACTATTTTTATATATTGTTATGATCATGTTATGCATGTACCATGCTGATCTATTGATATTGTAGACAAGGTATCATCCCTGATCTCTGCTAAGGTATGTTGGTTTATTATGATTTGGTTTAGCTGACATGATATACCTTTGCCGGAAAAAAAATTAAATGGCTAGCAAGATGGTTGACTACAAATACTCTCCCTATGAATCCAAAGAGTAGTATGGTGTTGGGAACTCTTTTGATTTGGCAGTGACACTGCTTAAAGGAAGAGATAAGGAGTTGTAAGGCATATAATGATAGAATCATACAATCACAGGAAAAGCTAGCAAAGGTAAATGCAGTCATACTTCAGAGCTTGTCGGATTTGCAGCGACATGGGCCACTTCAGATCAGTCATGAGTAGGAGAACACAACTAATGGGGGCATATGGAAGTAGATCGTATGACGGTCACAAATCAAATAGAGATGACACAATCTGAGATGGCTGATTGTTGGACACTCTAGAGAGAAGAAGGGATAGACACATGTATGATTCTAGTTCTGATTCAGATAGGCACTATGATCATCATTATTATCATCCTTACAAGAGGAGTGATAGGGGATACTTGCTGGATGAGTTTAAGAAAGAAAAGCCACCTACTTTTGATGGAGAGGTAAATAGATCATAGGATGCATAGGCTTGGTTAATTGGTATGAAGTTCTTTAGGTTTCATGACTACTCAAGAGAACATGAAAGCTAGAGTGACTACTTTCAATCTTAAAGGTAAAGCACAGATAGAGGACAAGGACATCGATCTAGAGAAAATAATAAGGATAGAGGATGTCAGCCTATGGAGTGTTGGACTTGTGGAAAAGATCACCATAGGAGAGATTGTCCACAGAATCATGGTGGTAGACCTCAGATATACAATGCACAGGAGGCGCAGATTCTTAGAGACATTGGTCAGAGTAGTCCATGTATCTATGCAGCCTTGTATAACAAACAGGAAGATCATGACACATTTATCATCAACATGGATGGTAAGCTTTGTGATCAAGTTATTTCTATTTTGATTGACCCTGGATCTAATTACAGCTATGTTAGTCCTAACTTGGTGGATAAGTGTGGTTTGAATAAGGAGTTGCATGCAGAGTCTTGGTTAGTCCAGCTAGCTACAGGTACAAAGAAGCCAGTGCATCTCTGGGTAATAGCTTGCACATTTGATTTAAATGGTATGCCTACAACAACACATTTAAATGTATTATCATTGGGTTCATACAATATGTTAATGGGCATGGATTGGTTGTATCTACATAGAACCAAGGTTGGCTGCTATGACAAAGCTATTGAGTGTGTTGATGACAATGGACAACCAAGAGACTTACAAGGTAAGAAGAAGGCCACATCAGTTAGGATGGTGACAACTATGCAAGAAAATCATAGCCACAGCAAAGGGTGCAAGCTATTCATAGTGCACATTTCTAGTGATAAGGGTAAGGAGGTTAGGGATGCAGATGTGTTGAATAGGTATCCAGTTTTGCAGCAGTTTCAGGATTTATTCCTTGAGGACATTACATAGTTGCCACCTAACAGAGAGGTAGACATTTATATTGAGTTAGTGCCAAGGGAAGCTTCAACATCGAAAGCACCTTACAGGATGAACACACCTGAGTTGGTAGAACTGAAGCTACAAATGAAGGAAATGTTGGAAAAATGATACATTAGGCCAAGTGTATCACCATGGGGCACACTGGTCTTGGTTGTGAGGAATAAAGATGGTACTCTCAGATTATGCATTGATTACAAGCAATTGAACAAAGTGACTATCAAGAACTGGTTCCCTTTGCCAAGGATTGATGGCTTGTTTGATTAGTTGAAGGAAGAAACATTGTTCTCAAAGCTTGACTTGAGATCCAAATATCATCAGGTACGCATCAAAGAGGAGGAAAGTTACAAGACTACGTTCAGGACTAGGTATGGGCATTATGAGTTTGTTGTATTTCCTTTTGGCTTAACTAATGCTCCAGCTACATTCATCCGCTTGATGAATAATGTATTGCATCCATATCTGGATAAGTTTGTTATTGTGTCCATTGATGATATACTGGTATATTCTAAAAATGAAAAATAGCATGTCGAGCATCTAGAAGCAGTGTTGAAATTGTTGAGAGAGCATCAGTTGTATGTTAAGCTTAGCAAATGCAGTTTCTTTCAGATGGAGGTACGTTACTTGGGGCATGTCATCTCGAAAGAAGTCATTGCATTAAATCTAGATAAGATAAGGGCCACCATGGAGTGGGTATCTCCTAAGAATGTGGATGAGATGATATCTTTCATGGGTCTGGTAGGTTACTATAGGAAGTTCATTAGGAACTTCTCATAGATTGCATATCCCATTATTTCCTTGTAGAGGAAAGGTAAGAAGCTTGAATGGATAGAGAAATGTGATGCTAGTTTTGAGCAGCTCAAGCAGTTGTTAACACAAGCACTAGTATTGAATATTGCAGACCCAGATAGAGAGTTTGTTGTGTGCACAGATGCATGCAAGAGAGGAATTGGTGGAGTCCTTATGCAGGATGCACAAGTAGTACGCTATGAGTTGCAGAAACTAAATGAGCATGAGAAGAACTATCCCACGGATGATCTTGATTTGGCAGCAATTATACATGCACTAAAGATGTGGAGAAACTATCTTTTGGGCAGGAGGTTCACATTGATGAGTGATCACAATGAGTTGAGGTATCTATTTGACCAACCAAATATGAATGGTAGGCAGGCTTGGTGGTTTCCCATAATAAGCAAGTTTGACTTTGAGATAAGATACATCAAAGGCAAGGATAACAGAGTGGCAGATGCCCTTAGTAGGCAGGTATAGGTGAATCACTTAGAAGCTATGAGCTCTTATGGGACAGATTTACAGGACAAGATCTCGTAGGCAAGACAATAGGATGTTAGATATATGGAAATTTTGCACAGGTTGCAGCAGAGTACAAGTTCAAGTACAGGTATAGGTGATGGTATTGGTAAAGGTACAGGTGCAAATGCACAAGACTTGCACTATTGTCTTACAGCAGATGAATTGATTAGGTTCCAAGACATGATATATGTGTTTGATGACAGTGATCTCAAGAAGGTGATCTTTAGTGAGTTTCATGTGAAACCGTATTCAGGTCACCCAAGTTACTAGAAGACACTGACAACAGTGAAGAGATCTTACTATTGGCCAAACTTGAAGAGGGATGTAGCAGAGTTTGTGGCTAGATGTTTTAATTGTCAGTGAGTGAAAGCAAAGTGTAAGCATCCAGGTGGACTGCTACAACCAATCACGATTCTAGAATGGAAATGGGAGTTCATTTCCATGGACTTCATCACTGGGTTTCCAAAGACAATGAAGCAACATGATTCCATCATGGTCATTGTGGATAGGTTGACAACGGTTTCACACTTCATTACATTGAAGTCTACATTTTCAGCTAGTGATGTGGCATAACCATTCATCAGATTTATGGTTAGACTACACAGTGTTCCAAAGAAGATTGTATCAGACAGGGATGTGAAGTTCACTTGCAAGTTTTGGAAGGAGTTATTTGTAGGTTTGGGCACTGAGTTGGCCTTCAAGACATGTTATCATCCACAGATAGATGGACAGACAGAGAGGGTCAATAGGGTATTAAGGGATATGTTGAGGATGTATGTGATGCATTAGTAGTGGAAGTGGGAAGAGTATCTCCCTTTGGTAGAGTTTGCATACAACAACAATTATCAGGAGTCATTGAGTATGAGTCCTTTTTAGGCACTGTATGGGCGAAGTTGTAACACTCTTTTCATTTGGAGTGATCCGATTAGCAGGGTATGACCAGATATGTTGGCAGACATGGAACATGAAATGTAGGTAATCAAGAAGAATCTAAAGGAAACACAAGATAGGCAGAAGAGTTATGCTGATAGGAACATGTTGTTCAAGGAGTTTCAAGTTGGGGAACATGTATGCTTGCACATCAAACCGAAGAAGAGATACTTGCATATTGGATCATGTGCCAAGATGGCACCACAATTTTGTGGACCCTTCAGCATTATTGAGAGGACTGGGCCAGTAGGATATCAACTTGCACTGCCTCCGATCGTGAAAGACCATGATGTTTTCCATGTCTCGTTGCTTAAGAAGTATGTTAAAGATGTTGATCATGTAATTGACTGGTATGTATTGCAGGTGGAGCTGGATGGAGAATTATAGTCGAAGCCTCATATATTGCAGAAAAAGGTGCTCATGCTCCGGAACCAAGCAATAGAGCAAGTTAAAGTGCAATAGAATCACTCTGGGCTTGATGAAGCTACATGGGAGATGGTGGATCAGATGCAGGTCATGTATCCTTCCTTGTTTTCCGATTGAGGCAAAGCAACTTGATATGGTGGATTGGTATTTGCTTATGGTGGTTTGGTATTTCCTTATGGTGGTTTGGTATTTGTTTTATGATGGTTTGGTATATGCTTTATGATGGTTTGGTATTTGCTTTATGGTGGTTGATACATGCTTTATGATGGTTTTATATATTTTATATGATGTTTTGATATATGCTTAGGCATGGTGTTTAGTATATGTTTTGATGTATGCTTTGATATAATATTTGGCATATGTTTCGGTATATATATTTTATGATGATGTTGCTATATGTACACTTGTGTATGGATGTAAATACCATAATGAGCTATTCTATAAAGCTCCACTATGTGGTATAGGTGTCATGTTATTATGATATTAGGTGGTTATGTTATATGGATGTTATGATGTCATATGATTGGCAGTCAGCAGGACGATCATTGTAAATATCGTAATGAGTTGTGTTATAAAGCTCCACTATGTGTTATGTTATCATGTTGTCATGATGTTTTATGTTGAGTATGTATTTCATTATAAATACTGCATCGAGCTATGTTATAAAGCTCCATGAGCTGTATGTCTTCTTTCAACAGGTTGTTGAGGTATATGTGTGATTGAACACTGAGGATGGTGTCCCCCAAAAGGGAGGGTTCTGTAGCAACCCTGGTGAAAATTCCATGTAATATAAGTTAAAAAAAAAATAACCACGGTCAATGGGGCACTTATTCCAAGCTAAATTTTGGGCAAGACATCCTAGGGGATGTTAATTTGGTTGTTTATGGCTAAGGAAATTGGCAAAGGCAATGGCTAAGGATTTGGAAAGGCAAAATGGAATTTTTGGCACATTTATTTATGAAAATAATGGAAAGTAGGCGAAAAGGGAGGTGAAAGGTCACAGGTTTCATGTGAGGAGGAAAATGAAGAAAATAGAGGTCTCATCCATAAAAAGGCTTCTGAGGATCAATTGGTAACCTTTTGTCAGTTCAACGTTGGAGCTCTCTCTCATTATTCTCTCTCATACTCTTGGATACTTAAGAGTTTTCTTGCAACACTCATGGAGGGTGTGGCATACATGGATTATTGGAGTAAGAAAGCAAAAGGAAGGCAAGAAAGTGCAAGGATGCATCAGGATCAATTGCTACATCATATTTTCTTGTAGGTACCGAGTTGCATGTATGATTTCTTGACTAGTTTTGGCATGCATGGCATATCCATGTGGTTTCTTGGTTGTGATATGTCATTGACATGGAGGATTTCCTAGACCGACATTGTATTCCCTAGCCTTTCGATTTCTTGGATAGCCATGGTGATTGTGGGTTTACTATCATTGGTTTTTTTCTGGTTGGTTCTCATGTTTCCTTAGCTTGGGCTGAGTTATTAGTCCTCGAAGTCTTGGTTGAACAAAAGCTCTAGAAGCCTTGTAACAACTTGGGTTAAGTTACTAGTCATGGAAGCCTTGGTTAGACAAATGATCTGGAAGCCCTTGGTGGGTTGAGTTACTAGTCCTGAAAGCCTTAGTTGGACAAACGATTTGGAAGCCCTGTATAAGTTGTGGGTTGAGTTACTAGTTTTAGAAGCCTTGGTTGGACAAACGATCTAGAAGCCCTAGAAGGCTTGGATGGAGATCAATCTAATCATGGTTTTGTGATGTCTGACTGTGAGGTGGAATCATTGTTTAATGGGTTGAGGTGGATGGCCTTTGGAGCCCTTGGATGAGTTTTGACTGATGTGTTCTATGAGATCCCACATTCATGCTTGGAATATGGCATGGGGGTGAATGGCTGAAGAGAGATATGGCTCAACCATTCTACAGTTGGGTGGAACGTGCAAGTCCCTATTGAAGAAAGTGTAACTAGGTTTGGTCTTCATAAATGTACTTTTTATATTTGTATTTATTTAAGAAAACAAATATTATTTTTATATTATCTGTCAATGATTTTCTTGCTCATTGAAGTAGGTCAAGCACATGGTTAAGCACTTCTAGGAAGTCAAAAGGTCAATGTATTTATATAAGACCCTTAGAGGAAATTTTACACTATGTATAAGGTCAAAGGAATACCTCTAATACAAGTGCAAGTCCTCTCCATGTAAAAAACATCCTTCAAAATAAGTGAAACAAAGAAAATAATGAAGAAATAGTCAAGTCGGCCTAAGCAAAAAAAGTCAGCCTCAAGTCAGCTTAAAGGAGGGACTATCCTCTATATATAAAGGTTGTCCACGCCCTCTCAACATCATCAATCAAGCTATGAAATCAACGAAGGTAGAAGTCGAGGAAAGTGAAGGTAGAAGGAAAGTCTAAGGGTCTCCAAGACAAGCGAAGAAAAGAGGAAGAAGATCGTAGTGTAGAGGATTGTTTCTAGGGCTAAAAATAGTCACACATGCGAAGAAAGGAAGGCAATTCTACGGCATAACAACAACTAGAAAACAATTCATGAATTATCATTGTTTTGGGTGAGAAATCAAGTCTACAAGGCATCCCAAGTCTAGCGAAGGAGTCTCTCTCTAGCAAAGGAAAAGATCCCTAATTATCTAGGGCTCCTACCACACATGGCAAAACTAGGGTTATTATTCAATTACATCAGTTTGCAGACCTATCTCAAGAAGAACCTCGTTGGATTAAGGGAAGGGTGTCTAAGTAAATAATAAGCATATTTCATGAGCAAGGACTATTTCTACACAAATATCAAAGAAGGAGGACGAAGTGTTGGGAAGTAAAGTGCCAGAAGAAGGAAGTCTATGTGTCGGGAACAAAGTGTTGAATAGAGGAAGGACTTGACTTGTGCTTGGAGGACATCCTACTCAAGGGTCTAGGGTTTGGCATTGATCAATAAAATTCTTCAATAACAGAAATTTACCAAAGGGTTTTCCTCTCTAAGAGATAGGTTTTGGCCCTGAAAGAGAGCCAACATCTGTGTTCCTATCTTTATGTTTTTTATAGCATTTTGATGAAACACGCACACTAATAATAAGAAGAAGATTAAGCTAAGATAACTTGTAAAAAGGCTTCACAATTTTTTATCAAGTCAAGAAGAATCACACTATACCTATTTGCCCTAGATTATTTAACATGGTATCAAAGCTAAGGTGACACATCAAGGAAAGGGAAACTCAAGAACACTCATCAAGGAAAGACATCTACAAGGTTGAAGCATCAAGCCAAATCTACTCAGGGAAAAGAAGGATTATCATCTATCATTCATCAAGGAAGACTACATAACAAGAAGAATAGCCTTATATAAAGGCATTTACAAAGAAGAGTAGATCAAAGAGAGGCCTACATCAAGCCACAAATCATCAAGATTCAAGGAAAGCAAGCCATCAAGACTTCAAGGAGAAAATAAGTCAAATACATTTCAAAATCTATCAAGTATATGTCCCCTTCTGAATATACATCAATGTCTTTTTGCAAGGAGAGCAACAAATTGGTAGGTACCAATAGCTTTCTTGCATGGAAGAAGAGGACTGATTTACTTCTCAAGGAGAATGAACTTCTAGAACATGTCAAAGGGAATATCAATATCGCTGCTAAGGAACAAACCCAAGCTTTAGCCAATTACAATAAAGATGAGACGAGCTCAAAGGATTCTAATAGAATCTATCAAAGACTCTCTCATTCCTTATGTCTCCAAATTTGAAACCTCAAAAGAAATTTATGATAATCTAGTAGAGTTTTTCTCAGTATCCACAACCGGAGAAGTGATATCTCTAACAAATGGATTAATTATCAGAGAAAACATAAAAAAAAAAGTAATCAAATTAATCATTATATCGTTTTTAACAAATCACAATTTAAAAACAAAATAAAATTAATTTAAAAAATAAAAATATTCAAAATTAATTTTACCATCTAACCAACTTGAAGTTTTGCATAAATATGGATGTAGACACAGTAGTTTCACATTTTGTTTTATTAGTTGAAGTTGTGTTTTATTAGCTGAAATTGTGAATTGTTGCAATTCAGTTGTAGTTGATCGTTGTTGAACTTAGGCTTAACTCCCCTACAGTAATGGCAAAAACTCCCTATTATTATGGTGGAAAATCTATATTATATTGGAAAAACTCCCATATTTCCCCGTTACAGTTGCATCAACTTCCCTGTAGTTGTGGAAACTAGTGTGTAGCTTATTACTGAAAGAGAGTATTGTTTTTTTTTTTTAAATCTGTGTCTTTACATGCTGCAAAATGTATATGTGATTTTGACTTGAGAGAACATGAAGAGGAGTAAATCTATTGTTGGATTGAGGGGGCTTGGACCCAAGTTCAGAGTTAGTTGCGCTAACCAACAAAACGCTACACTACCAACCCTTTCGACAACAATCCACTTAGCACATGTTGCAGTCTCACCCGAGGCAGTATTGGGGGATGCTAGAACCATGTTTCTACATCCAGAAGGCTATGTAATGTGACATAAGGCGTTTCTTCAATTTAAGGCTTGATCTGACCTTCGAAAACCCTTATCCTCAAAATCCCCAAACTTAAAGAAATTTCCAATTAAATAGAGTTATGAGCTTTGCCTAAGGGTCTAATCATACATAAAATAACATATAACAGTAGATCCAGATCTTCCAGTGTAATTAAGATAAAAATATAGATAAATGGAATTCAACTAAGCATAAATATAGAAAACACATAATTATACAGTTCGGACACATAATTGCTCCAAATACTCTTTATTATTGCAGATCTTCAATACATATACTTCCAAACATTACGCACATATCTACAGGGGCCCACGCACTCAGCTGCAGACTTACCAAGGTCTCTGCGCACACAACAGTAGGAGCCTTCCCCTTCGTTCGAATATAAAAAAGAACATTTCAGACCCTAAGCATCAATCATGACATAGAACTTAACTGAACTGCATGATGAATCCTCAATGACTCCCTTTTATAGTTTTTTCATTACATTACCATGGTCTATGAACCATAGGCATAGGTTAATACAACTCATCCCATTACAAGATAAGGGGATTTGACTTGCCTAAAATCTCCTATGACTCTTAACAACTTGCACTACTCGCACTCTGCTCCTCAAAATGCGGAGACTTCACAATATCTTATCAAAATTTGACTTAAGACTTAGCAAAATGTAACCCTAGGCGACCCTATCCCAACAGGCCCCCAACAAAAAGATGTGGCTCGTCCCAAGTCACATTTTCGTTATGTCCTTGACACGTGCTTTGAGGCTATTGAATTCTAACTTCAAGGCTTTAAGTTTGTTGTACACTGTGCGGCAGCCTGCCGAACATCTTCCACCAACTTCTCTGTAGTTGGCCCTACGACTGGTAAGCTCATCATCCTCTGTGTCTGCTGAAGGGATTTCAATTTTCTCTGGACATTCTATGACATTTTGCTTGCTTCGTCGGCCCACGACAGTGTCCTTGCTGAAATGATAGTGGCCTTTCTATGTAGCTCATCGATCTCAATCTGGATGGTTTTCCATTCTTGGAGTCTGGCGAACCTCTACACAGGTGCTAAGGTCCACAATATCAGCTTGATCTCATCAAACTGAAGTTGCTTCTCGCAGATGTCATCTTCAATTTTCTACAGATGTGGGTCCTCCTGCAACGAGGCCCACATTTCCATTGTACTTTCAGAAATTTGTCTACAATGTTAACTGCATTGGTAAGAACTTCCATATCATCTTTGATATTGGCCTTGCGCTACTCTCGGACTTCTTGAGGGGTGGTAGGTTGCAACGTCATCTGAAGCTCTGAAATATGTAGTTGCAGCTCAAACCACACCTTTCCCACCTCGACCTTAGATTCTTTCACTGCGGTTGCTAGCTTCTATAAATTCTCGGCCAATGCTTCCTCTGCTACAATCTGGAGCTCTGGAGGCTGACTACATACCTACATTATTGCTGCTTCCAGTTGCTAATTGTGCACAACAAGATATTCTCGTTCTTTGAGCGCCTGTGCCTTTTCCTCAAACATTTGCTGGTTGTTAGTCTTGAATTCACTGATAAACAATAATGGCAAGTGTTCTCAGACCCTGAGCTCAACCGATACTTCTTGATGTAGCTCATGTAATGACTAAATAGGGAGCGACACAAGGTTAAGGCTCAAATTCTTCATATGCAATAGGCACGCCCTATCCTCTGAAGTATCAACGTTCAATGATCCCTTTGGTAACTGCACTGTGCAAAGGTCTATGGTGAGGTCTGTTGTTGAGGTTTTCATGCTCGCTTGCTTTAGGCTTATTTGACCCACGCTCACTTGACCTACACTTGCTTGTAGAACACTTGTCTGTACTTGCAATTCCTTAAGGCCTTGTTGGACCTTCATCAAGACTTATTGGTATTACTCTTCGATGTGTCCCTATATATCTTCTATCGTGGATCTAACAATCTACCCAATTTCATCAAAGTCCCCCTCCGTGAGGGCCAATTGTTTGACACTAGAAGAATTGCCCAGTTTTTGTTTCTTTTGCGTATCACTAACACTCCACTTCTACCACTTCTTGATAATGAACGAAGACGCAAAGTCCTCCATGCCCACAAAAGGGTTTTCACCACCCTCTTCCTCCTCAGTAGTTTTTGTGTTGACTGTGCGTTCTGTTTTCAACACAGTAGGTTCCTCTAGGTCAATTGTGACCTTCTTTGGATCTTTGTTTTCAACCTTCGTCTCTGCAGCAATCTTGATTGTGATTATTGTTGTCATGTCTTTCGGGGTGAGCCAATCGCTTGACCACTTACTAATAATAGGAAAAATATTTTCTTTTTTTTCCAGAAATGGAATCTCATGCCAATTTTCCTTCAAATCCTTCTTGGCATAGATATATACATCGTGAAAATCTACCTTGAACTTTGCAACATTGTGGTATTGAGAAAATAGGGCAGGTGATAACCCCGATTGTTGGTCAATTACCATGCACAGGTCCATTTCGAACAGAACCCAAAACATCTTATTCTCCATGGCCCTTGTAGGGTCTTTGGATGCCCACAACGAGGCATAGCATGCAACTTCAAAGATATCCGGGTCCACCGTGGGGAACTGTGATTCCTCCGGTGCTCTCCAAGCTACTAATGCAATCAGAATTAACAACCAAGAATAATGAAACAACTTCCCTTCTATTGGCATTATGGTACAGGTGTTGTCCTTGATGCCAACTCACTCAGATGAAAGATCATAGTGCAACAGGTCAACAACAAAGAATTACAAATCAGACTCCAAAGAATGAAGAAAGAGAGGTATACACAAGTTCACCTTGTCCAAGCTGCGTATACACGCAGGTTTACTGAACAAAATAAGCGTATACGTACACACGCACTTTCACAAAAGGAAAAGCGCGTATATCTTGGAAAACCAAGGTTTTTGGTCCAAGGTATTTCTTCGTCCAAGGTATTTGACCCAAGGTTTTTGGACTGAGGTATTTGGTCCAAGATATTGGTCCTAAGTAGTTTTGGTCCATGGTATTGAGAAATGCCTAAAACTATATAAGGAGGAGAAGATCATTAGGCCAAGTGTGCAAGTAATTTGAACATCTTATGAAGGGTTGGATCATATATGCAGGTTAATGAGATTTTGATGGTTTGCTTGATCTGATCTAAGGAGGCACCTATATGGCTAATGAAGGTTGAAGAACTGGGATCATAAAGGCTTAAAAGTATTCTCACTATGTGGTTTGATCTTGAACTGTCTAGATCTGAATACTGATGCGTGTTTTATTCTGTAAATAAGAAGATCTGGGTATGACTTAAATCTGGAATAGTTGTGATGTTTTAAGTTAGCATATACAAATTTGTACATAGGTTCACTTTAGTAAAATAGCACATGCACACTGGTTCAACATATCAAAGTAGTGTATACATCATAAATTGGAATTTACAGTTCTGTACGTTGGTTCTCTTCGGTAATAGTGCATATACATGTTGGTTCGACATAGGGAAGTAGCATATACCTTATGAAGCATGATGTTTAAAGTTTCAGTAGTCTCTGTTTGCTGTTGAAGAGTTCTGGATTCTATTATGATGACTGTATTCTAGTAACAATGTTCTGAATGATCAGATTGATTGACTGTGATTTGCTTAAGTGATGATGGGTTGTCAGTGATTGATTGATTTAGCTATGGTTGATTTAGAAAGTTATGATTGAGTTTCAATGATTGGTTGATGCAGTTATGATTTTCTGAGTTTCAATGTTGTTGATGTGTCCAGTATGAAAATTGGATGAAACATGGCCTCCAGATTGTGGTGTTGTGTTCCAGGAGTATCCAGTCTGAAAATTCATGAAACGTGGTCCCTGATAGAAGAGAGGAGTTTTCTGTAGGTTGGCACCTACGTACTAGTAAACATATTGGCTAGTACAAGAGATAGGGGGTTGTAGCAACCTTCCAGTAGTAGCTGGAGAATGAGAGAAGGTTGTAGCCTTCTACAGGTGGGTGCCTAGGTACCGGTATGAGTCTGCACCAATACAAGATTGTAAACATATTTTCTTATTATTAAAAGAAGACAGAGATGACAGCAGTAGGTGGTTTTTACCCACATTGGGTTTCCACCTTATATCTTGGTGTTCATGTGTGTTGCTTATGTGTGATGCTTTATTCTACTTTTACTGCACTGTCTGATAAATATCTGATATACTGGTTAAGGTTAAATACATGATAAATTGTTTAAATCAAAAGTTCTCTGCATATACACTGGTTGCTTTAAGTACAGTTGCGTATACACACTAGTTCACTTAGCTGAAGTAGCGTATATAAATTTGTTTGGGAAAAAAAATTATTAATCTGATAATACTGATTCACCCCCCCTCTCAGTATTATTTCTGTGATGCAGGAAAGTGTTCCCTCTGTGGACAGAGGCAACCCCTCTAGCCCTAGAGTGGGTGTAGTCACAAACAAGGACAGATCAACAATAGCTTTCCTTAAACAATCATAGTTGGAGGCCTACCTCACCGGTGGTCGATGGAGTTTCGTTGCGCTGCTCCAATCTTCCGCTTCCTTCTCCCAATGAGTGATCAACCTAAAACAATGCAAAGGAAATACAACAAATCACGTAACCAGAAAACAAGAATGATCTATTTACTCACAAAGTCAAGAAGTCATGAGCTATCCAGTACATTACATACGAGACATAGGAAAACATCATTGATTGTATTAATAATGAAATAAGAGTAAGATTACAACCAAAGTCTTGACGTCACAAGCCTTCTCAGAGGGGTCCAGCCAACATGTTCTTCAAGCATTCACTCTTTGAAGATGGATCTCCCAACATACAAGATCTCTCTCACTCATAATTTTTACACAAGATTAAGGGCACTTCACAACCTTCCACAAGCTATCAACAATCCCACACTTGTCACACTCACACCAGCTATCTAGCAAACTCACAAACACTAACAACACTGCTCAACTAGCCAACTATCAAAAACTAGCAATGCATAGCAATGGTGAGAGTTTAAATAGGAGAAGGAGTCTCCATGAAAGGTGGAAGAGTGAGCTTATCCCAAAGGAAGGTAGCACAATTGATGGAACTGCCATGCCAGAGAAAGGAGGGCGATACAAACTATGCCAACAACCAGGTCTGGAGTCATCTGGAAGGCCGACTATTGGAACAAATTCGCCCAATCTGGATCATCGCGGGGCATAACTGAGATATAGCGCTGACATCTCTAGTGAGTAATGTAGCTAGTCAAATCATCGCTAAAGATAATAAGTAACCTCATGCTGGAGCATAAAATCGGACCATCACGGGAATCAGATGTACTTCCATGTTGGCAGCGCAGCTGGACTGTTTATGAGCGCCCTTCAGCGCGTATATTTAGTCCATAGTCGCGATGAGGCAGATAACTTAGGAAAAATGGGTCATTTGGCAGCACAAGAGAGCATTTGTTCAATATGAGCATGTTTGACTTGGACACATGACACAGTAGAAGGACTGGAGTGAAGGCAATGACAAATTACTGTGTAAAAGATGCCCCCTAAAGTATGAAGCCCGAGAGAGTGGGAGGGGTGAAATGCTTTACTAAACTGGTTGAGCTGGAACACCATTTGGAAGAACCTGCATGCAAGTACGACTGATATCTCTGATAATGAAGTACATGTAGTCTAGGCATGGGCGCAGCCATCCATCAATGAGTCATGTAATCATGAACCAATCCATGCAGCCTGAACATGTGTAATCTAAGTTCAGGGTCTTGATCCCAACCGACCATATTACAAAATCTAACATGCGAATAGATGTGTTGAGGTTGAGCATGATAGAAAATCACTTGATTACCGGTCAATGATGAAAACCGTTAACAAGCGCGAGAGAAACCACTAATAATGCCAATGGTTCTCAAGGTACTAGCTATCACAATCCATGAAGTGTGAAAAGGGAGTTGAAGTCGAACACTCGTGGAATCACCCAATCGACGACCAATGATGATAGCCAACCGTCAGGTGCGAAGAACTTTCCATTGAGGCATGCAAGCTCTAAGGTACCAAAGGGGATCTCTAGATCAATCTCCTAGATAATGAGCTGATGTCGACAGGAGATGACCCATCGTAGGAGGGCCATAATGTTTCCCCCATCAACGACACAAGATAAGGAACAAGCAGTAGATGGCGAAACAGAATATCAGAGGTGAAGGCAAGGATGTAAATTGCAGAAGGATTATACTCTTGAACATGTCGGCGACACGACTCCGAAGGGTGGCAGCATTCAGGTACCAAGGGATCAGAGGCTCGATGGAGACAGCGTGAATCAGATGGAATGAGGCTAAATGGCAACCCAAACCCACAGAAGGCCAAATGACAATGTATGGACATCCCAACCCGACAAGAAGCGAAAGTGTCAATGTTCAAGAGTGACTAACTGCCAATGATGATTTCCAAATTTTCCCCACCATTGCTAGCGAGTACCCCTATTATTTTTGAAAACAAGCTTGAAGGGGATAGCATATGCTTGTGATATAAGTTCAACCACTGGTCAAATCCAACCTATTAATAGTTTAACAAGCCCTAGGGAGGAGAAGCTCGAGTCTCTTCATGGTGACGAGTCCAATGTCGTAAGGTTTTAACGAGTCTGACATAGGTAAAACTCGGAGTCTTTTTCATGTTTAGAGAGTTTGAAAAAGACACAGAAAAGAAAACTCTAGGGGGATCCCTTTTCATAGATTTGTGTCTCCCGAGCCTGAAAAGTATAAAACGATACTTGAAATAACCGCTCGACCATTACGATCGAGGAGACTTTTCATGATTAGTGACCTCGACCCGAAAAAGTAGAAAAGTGATCGAAATCACGTCGTTTCGTAACTAATAACGAACCCAAAACGACAAAATCCCAACAATCTTTTCGTGTTTACACGGTCGGAAAAGAGCTTAAAGCAGATCGCCTCTTGTTCCATTTAACAAGTTAAAAGGGAAAACTTGACAATCTTTTCATCTTTAAACTGTCGGAAAAGAGTTGAAAGCAGACCTCCATTTTTATTCTCTTTAATGAGTCAAAAGGGGAAAAAATACTCGGTAATCTTTTCATCTTTTACGAGTCAGAAAAGGGCTTAAAGGTGACTCATCCTAGAGGAACGAGTGGTATAAAGGGTAGCAACTGGTTCCAGCAATGGTGGAACTGCTCAAAACATGTAATGGTCAAGAGGCTGGTTAATAAAACCACTCATCACTGCGGTCCCTCGGGAAAGGAGAAACAACCAAGTGAAAGCATATGATCGACCAAAGAGATGGTGGCAGTGGAATGAAACAACCAAGGCTTATCTAGCAGAAATTAGCGGATAAAAACGGCAATCACGAGATGTAAATTGGGTATGGGTTCATTTTTACACAAGCTTTAACCATGGAGAACTCCGCTTGGATTTGGTTTCATGTTTACACAAGCTTGAAATGAAAAAATATGCTTGTTATAAGTTCGCATGCCACAGCATAATGATGCAAGTCGAGGTACATGCCCCCCAAGCTTCATTACATTCAACGAGGTGGATGGAATGAAGGTTCACTTTCGAGATCTTGGAAAGACTCAACCTGGATTTTACGAGATCTTAATCAAAGACTCGATTTGGAAAGGGAGTTGTTTCATTTTTTAATGAGGTTGACACAGTAAAAGAACTATCCTCATAACCCTTGATTCATTTTTTAACGAGGTTGACATAAGATCAAGAACTTTCCTCAACACCCCATGTTTAATTTTTTAATGAGGTTGAGACAGGAACAAATTATCCTTGTGACTCCTTGTTTCGTTTTTAACGAGGTTGACACAAGATCAAGAACTTTCCTCAATGATCCTTGTTTCATTTTTGAACGAGGTTGACACAGGAACAAACTATCCTCGTGACACCTTGTTTCATTTTTTAACGAGGTTGAGACAGGAACAAACTATCCTCATGACACCTGCTCATGGGCCATACAAGAACATGGCTCCCAAGAGGTCTTCACGGGATGGAAGAAACGCACTCTAGGAGGAATACATGTCATGATGCACCAATGACAGATTGGGTTCCAATGCCCCCAGTACATTATGTACAAGACCATTTGCATGATTGTCAGTAGAGGCGGAGACAGAATGGGTAGCCACATAATTGACCTGTGGCAAAGAAGGTACTGCTTGTGGATAAGAACTAATGGGGGATGATGGCTGCGCAGGAGGCATAGGGGGACTAAAGAATGATAATTGATCTATGGTCACCACTCTTCCGTCGTGTGGAAAACAAACCACACGGAAAAGTGAAGAGACGAGGGCCCCCATGGCATAGACATAGTCACGACCAAGGAGAAGACTGAAATCTAAAGCACCTTGGATAACCATGACGTCTATATAGACAATTTTTCCTCCCAAAGTAACAGGAAGCTTCGAGAGGATCCCTAAAGGTTGACTGGTTCCTCCATTAAACACCAACAAATTCTGTGTGACTGGCACAAGCTGTGGGGAGCCCAAAGCTTGCCAAGTAGTGGAAGGCATAAGACTGATAGATGCACCCTCATCCAAGATAGTGCCAGGTACTGCCTTATCATAGGCATGTACTGTAATCTGGAAAGGCACATAGGATGGAAGGCGAAAAGCGGTCAAGTGACTCTAGTCGAAGGAAACAATTGAACTACTTGGAGGGGGAATCATATGATTGACCCCTGCTCTACAGGAACCGAAGAAGGACTCTCATGATCAGCGGGGATAGGAGGGTCGTTTTCAGACTCAGGAGAATCTGACGAGACGAGAAAAACATGAGAATGACATTCTTCCGAAACAGAGTGATCAACAAGTGGCGAACCCAAGTCGACACTCTCTCCGACCAATGGTTGGTCTGGAATAGGCTTAGCACAGCCAGGTTCGGAGGAAGGAGGATGGACAAGAGAAGAATCTAAGTTAATCTCTTTGTCAATCAGGAGAGGGTCTGAAGGGAGCCTCTGATAACCAATGGGAAGTTGGGGTGAAGAAGCTGTAAGACTTTCCAAAACGGCGAAAGCTTTATCCATGAGCGGACAAAGGTGAAGGGGATGTTTGCCTTCACATAGTCTACAGGGGAATCGAATCTTCCCTTTCGTATTACCGTTGCCCGTTGATAGGGTAGAATCATCGTGAGCTTCAAACGACAATGAGGGACGAGCCAGTTCGTGAGACCATACTTCTAAGATCCTAGGGATACCAGGACAATCACGAAGAAGATGGTCACCCTTGCACAATTTATAAGGAAACTTAACCTTCCGTGGAGGAGCAGAAGGTGGTCTGACCTAAGATGTACTCAGAGCAATAGTTGCACAGGTGGCCTCACGTTTATCGGACTTCTTCTTCTTCTTCATCTTATTCTTCTTCTTCTTAGTCTCATGGTTACTAGATGTGAAACTTTCACCAGGCGAATGAGGAGAGGAGGAGGAAGAAACAGGGGAAGAAGGCATAGGCTCAGCCTTGGAATCAACATGTCGTGGTTCGGACGAAGGAGATGGTGGAACAGGATTCATGATGCTTAGGACCACTGAGGTGGAAAACAACCACACGGGAAAACCAATGGTTAACCCAGGCAAAGACAATGTTGCCATATACGGAGCACCAGCATTTCCAAAAGAAGGAAATGGACCAGGATTTCCATCTGGGGGAAGACCTTGACCGGTAGACTCAGGGAACGTTGCCATCAGGAATGAGCCTAAAAAACAATCGAACTGTAATGAAGAACTCTAATTGTTACCAAGAATATTTCGTGGGCAGTAAATTTTATGACACGAGAAAAAAACTTGACCTTTTCATGTTTCAAGAGTCGAGAAAAGGATGAAAAGGTGACTCTATCTCTTTCGAGGTTTAATGAGCCTGAAAGGACAAGTGCGCAGATGGACCTTTTCTTTTAGGGAGTCTGAAAAGGAACGAAAGTGACTACTTTGGGGAACTAGGCAAAAGGTTTACCAAACAACCCGTAAAACTACATATACACCTTGGCAGTCATATGAAAGCCAAGGACATTCCGTATGGCAGTCAATCTTTCCGAATGTTGTGTTTGGTGCGTTATGGTTTGCAAGGTGGCAGACACAGCTTCCTAAGGATAAAGGATGATAACCTGGTGTGGTCTCCCAACATATAATTGACGGTACATGGGAGCACAATTCCGTACTAGACCACTATTGAGTCACAGAAGGAGGAATCACCCAACCTTGAGTGAAAACAATAGTGACTAGGTTTAACGACGCCGGAGCACGTCTCTAGCCTAGACCTCTAAATAGTGTGCGTTATGTTCCAATGCATTGTTAGGTTTATTCAGTTCATTTTAAGGTTGATCTTGAATTATGTTTCAGTTTCCAGGCCCTACTGTATGTATATCAAAAACCTAGGATGCAGCTAGAATGAGTAAAGCATCTTTCATTTCAATGAACACCTACCTACAGAAGGGTAGAGAGATCATTCCCAAACCAGGACAAGCAAATGCAAACACTAAGAAACACAATGCATCAATACACTAATCTGACGATGCATCGATACTACTAATGAAAGATTTAAAATTTTCTTTTCAATTTCTCAAACATGAAAATTCGTAATACAAATGTACTTTCACTTTCATATGCTAAATGAATGCAAACTTTTGATTTCCTTTTTGAATTTAAAGAGACAAACAAGCAAGTGTGAACTGATCGATCCAAACAATTGTGATCTATTCTTGGTAGTGAAGAAATCGAATCAACATAAAAAAATTGGTTCAATAATCGACACTAAAAATCAACCAGCAAGAAAACAAGCAGTGAAAAAGCCTCAAGCAAATCACAAGAGGGTTGTGGATGAACCTTGAACAGACAAGTAACCCAATCAAACGGTTTTTCGATGAAACTTCTAAAGGTCTAGGTCACATGGTCTAAAAACACAAGACTCACTCAATGAAATCAAAGAGACAGTACCGTAACCAAAAGCAATTAAAACAAGCTAATGAGAGACAAGAAACAACAGGGGATAAGCAAGATTGATGAATTCAGGAGGTAAAGTCATAAAAACAACTTTACAGGAATCATCACAAGTGTTACACTGACAACTAGAGCTATCATCACTGAATGAGAGACCATCGCTAGTGATGGACAGACAACTAGAGCTGTCATCGCAAGTGTTACACTGACAACTAGAGATGGTCGCGAAAGTACACCTATTTTCCGTGATGGTGTGATTTCAAGAGTCGTCACGGGAATTAAACTAGCAACCCGAGATCATCGCGGGTGCAAAGCTATAAAGTGGCGATGACGTCGCAACTGTTAGGCTTTTTTCAGCGATGATTTTCAAAAACAATGACAAATTAACAAAAACTCCCGAACCAAAACCAGTCAACCCTTCAATCAAATAGAGGTATTTCCGAGATCAACCCAGGAAACTCAAAAGACTGATAATTAATACCCAAACTTCAAGAGAGACCAAATCAAAATCAAAACAAGAGCAAACAAGAGAAGAACGTAGGCCACACTCCCCAGCGGAGTTGCCAATTTGTGATGCAGGAAAGTGTTCCCTCTGCAGACAGAGGCAACCCCTCTAGCCCTAGAGTGGGTGTAGTCACAAACAAGGATAGATCAACAATAGCTTTCCTTAAACAGTCATAGTTGGAGGCCTACCTCAACCGGTGGCCGATGGAGTTCCGTTGCACTGCTCCAGTCTTCCGCTTCCTTCTCCCAATGAGTGATCAACCTAAAACAATGCAAAGGAAATACAACAAAGCACGTAACCGTAAAACAACAATGATCTATTTACTCACAAAGTCAAGAAGTCATGAGCTATCAAGTACATTACATACGAGATATAGGAAAACATCATTGATTGTATTAATAATGAAATAAGAGTAAGATTACAACCAAAGTCTTGACATCACAAGCCTTCTCAGAGGGGTCCAGCCAGCATGTTCTTCAAGCATTCACTCTTTACAGATGGATCTCCCAACATACAAGATCTCTCTCACTCATAAGTTTTACACAAGATTAAGGGCACTTCACAACCTTCCACAAGCTATCAACAATCCCACACTTGTCACACTCACACCAGCTATCTAGCAAACTCACAAACACTAACAACACTACTCAACTAGCCAACTATCAAAAACTAGCAATGCATAGCAATGGTGAGAGTTTAAATAGGAGAAGGAGTCTCCATGAAAGGTGGAAGAGTGAGATTATCCCAAAGGAAGGTAGCACAATTGATGGAACTGCCATGCCAGAGAAAGGAGGGTGATACAAACTATGCCAACAACCAGGTCTGGAGTCATCTGGAAGGCCGACTGTTGGAACAAATTCGCCCAATCTAGATCATCGCGAGGGCATAACTGAGCTATAGTGCTGACATCGCTAGTGAGTAATGTAGCTAGTCATATCATCGCTAAAGATGATAAGTAACCTTGCGCTGGAGCATAAAATCAGACCATCACGGGAATCAGATGTACTTCTGCGCTGGCAGCGTAGCTGGATTGTTTATGAGCACCCTTCAGCACGTATATTTAGTCCATAGTCGCGATGAGGCACATAACTTAGGAAAAGTGGGTCATTTGGCAGCACAAGAGAGCATTTGTTCAATATGAGCATGTTTTACTTGGACACATGACACAGTAGAAGGACTGGAGTGAAGGCAGTGACAAATTACTGTGTAACACTCTATAGTTTTCTTCTTATTTTTATATCAAAGCTCGGAAAGAAAACGAAAAGTTTGCTCGATGGTCAAAGATGCTCAATTTGCCATTAGCACATCAGATTCTTCTTTCAATCTTTCATCCTGCTCAAAACTCCACCAAATATGATTAAAAATATATGTTCATGGTTGAAAAATGAATAAAAACAATATTAACTTGATTTGCATGTAAAAGTAAATATAAAAACTAGTTTTGACAATTCATTTTCACCATTTCATTTCTAACATTGGATTTTGGAGCTCTGAAGCAGTTTTTTCCCCAAATTTCACCAGTCGATTGTGAGAGATTCTGTGAATCATTTTTCGTGCTGTCAGGACCAGGTAGGAGCTAACCTTATTCTCTTCAATTCTATTCCATTCTTTTTCAGTTTTGGGCAATTTTTCTCAGCTTTCTGGGCCTCTAGGGTTTAAATTTTCATTTTTTAACCATCACACTCTGTCCCTATCGAAAAGTGTGATGCATACTAGGCTGCTAATAGGAAACTTGCTATGCATAGCACTGTCTCCAAAGGACAAGTGCGATGGGCGCAAAAAACCAAGTTTGTATAGTTGTTTTTCATCAAATTTTGAACTGATTTTTGCCCAAGTTGGATTCTAACTTATCTAATGTTTGTGTTTCAAATATTCATTGGATCAAAATGGTCATTACATGGCGAGAATGATAACATGAAGAGCAGGATATGATTGCGTTGAATGACCAGGGTACAGTAAATGCCTTAAAGAACTGTGGTTTGCTAAAGTTTTTCCGCTTGTCCAACATGAGGCAACAGATGGATTTGCTGCAATATCTTGTTCATGCTTGTTATCCTATTGACCAGGTGTTTCATATTAGGTGTAAAGCTATTCCTATCACCATCGAGGATATTTATTTTCTGACGAGTTTATCGAGGCAGGGTGCCCCTCTTTCATTATCAGGACTAGCCCGGGGAGGCAAATCGGTGAGAGATTATATTCGTCAGTTCTGTTAGGAAGGATCTCAACCTAGCAGAGATGGAAAGATTCATATCCAAGATGTTATTGATCGACCTTTGAGGACTATACTCTTTACCCTTGCTAGATTGGCTGGCAGTGCGACTTTACATTTAACAAATAGATCTTATGTGCAGTACGCATTAGAATGCCTGGAACCGAAGGTGTTCAACTGGCGTGAGGCGGTTCTTCCACTTATGAAAGATCAGTTGACCAAAGTGAAGGGTGGAAAGACCAAAAATTTTGGTTATGGGTCTATTTTGATTTCCTTCACTTTGGAAAGAATCCTGCTCATGCAACCACAGAACATTTCTCTAGGAGTGCCTGGCCCGAGAGAACCATGGATGGAGTGATGGGTAGACCTTATGGCTAGGCATGCTAGCCAGTTACAGATCTCATTTTCATATTCCTTCTTTGAGTGGTTCGACTGTCAGGAGATGGCCTTTCTGGAATATCCATATGCTAGGATGGATTTCCATGGTAATCCAGATTTAGCATTGCCAGTTGGGGTCCACTGGAGCGCTATTGGTAAATTGATTTGACCACACTTTTCTTTTTAAGTTTTCATTTTTTTGTGCTTTTTTATTGTAACCAAGACTAAATAAACTCATATGTGTATGCAGATATTGGACCAGTTCGACCTGCGACACGCCCAGGGGAAGCAGATGCTCCAATGGAGGGAGCTGTCGGGAGGGAAGTCCTTAGAGACTTGGACATAGCAGAGACCTTGGCTGAGTTGCAAGATCATGTAGAGGGATTGACCCTCGGTATTCCGGATGTCCGGATTGATGAGTTACCTATGAGGCTGTAGCGTCATACCATCGGTGTTCCGAGTCGTTGGACAAGGCTCCTGCGTATGATAGCATAGGAAGTGACCTGTTATCATCAGCATAACTAGTCTAGGATGTTTTCTGCATTTACTTTTGAGTTTCTGGGTCAGATGACCAATTTTGTCTTGGACACAAAATATTTGAAAAAACTTATATACAACTATCCATTTGACTTTTGGAGTTTTATTGTGGTTAAGTGATGAAATCCAGTTCAAATGGTGATGTGAAATTTTTTTTCTTTACATATGGTGCAAATGTCTATTTAACACATAGTTTGCCAAAGAGTTAGTCAATGTGTTTAAATTTCTAGAAATGTGTTGATATTGTATGAATTCAAAATGTCTTTCCAAAATTTTAACTCTAAGGAACATGCGATGAATAGCTAGGTTGTGATGGAATAAACGCCAGTAAGCTATAGAACGACAAGTTGTGAATCTAGCCTAACAGTGATTTGGCGTATGCCATGTGAAATGGCATCAGAGAGGAGTTTAATCAACGTGCTATACTCAACAATCGAAACTCTAAAAGAAAACTAACACTCAAAAATGCAATCAAGGCATATGTACAATGAGTCTTACTACACTCAATTAAGCATAGTACCGTTTAAGATACAACCCATTTCGGGGCTGCGACAATCGAATCCCATCATAATTGACTAACTCATAGGCTCCTTTTGTCAACACACGTTTAACGATATAAAGGCCCATCCATAATGGTTCAAACTCGTCAGCTCCTAATTTGTCAGAAACCTGATCATAAAGCAAGATCAAGTCACCTTCTAAGAAGATACGAGGTTTAACATTCTTGTCATATTGTGCCTTGATGTGTTATGTGCTTCGTTAGCCAATGCGGTGTCACGACGGGTTTCATCCAGATGGATTAATTCCAAGAAACAAGCTTCTTCTTCAGAAGTATCGGGTAGCAGGTCAATTGCGAGTTTGAGGGATGAGATTACACATTGAATTGGTAAGGCTGCTTCCAAACTGTACACCAATTGAAAAGGCGTAAATCCGGTCGCTTTTCTCACCGAGTTTCAATATGCTGATAGAAGTGAGTACAGGACTAAGTGCCAATTTCGTTTATGGACTCCAATCATTCTCTGCAACATGCGCTTAAGGACTTTGTTGATTGCCTCAACGTGTCCGTTATCTTGCGGATAATATGGAGTAGAACTATCGTGGGACAGTCCTAATCTGGTAGTTAACTCAATCATCATGTGATTTTGAAAATGCGACCCATGATCTGCAACTATAGCTTGTGGTACACCGAACCTGGAAACCACATGATTGAAAAAAAAAGAGCAGCTGTTTCGCCACTGTTGTTCAATGTAGGCATCGCTTCGGCCCATTTGGTAAAATAGTCAACAACGACTATAATATACCCATGCCCCCTGGCTGAGGTGGGGTTACATGTCATGAAATCAATGCCCCATTTCGCGAATTGGCTAATAGCAATGACTAGATGCAGTGGTGTAGGTGGTAATCTGGTTTTACAATAAAAAATATGACAAGCATGACACTTCCTGACAGAAAGTATGCAATCTTTGAATATAGATGGCCAAAAGTAACCAGCTCGCAGGATTTTTTGTGCAGTTGTGTAACCAAATAAATGCCCCCCACAAGCACCTGAATGGCATTCATTCAAAGCTTTTTTGGCCTCCTCATGAGTGAGACACCTACGTAAGATCATATCGACACCACGATGGTAAAGTGTATCACCAATGATCAGATAATCTTTGGCTTGGTATCGAGTACGTCACTGTTCAGAGCGAGAGGTGTTAGGCCTAAAAGCTTGGGTCTAGAGATAGACCAGTATATCCCCATACCACGGATCACATGACGAAATCAGAAACAGAGACTCATCCAAGATTGATGTTTCTGATGTTAAATCATTGGAGGACGAGGGAAGGTCACAAAGTATCTCAGCGAAGACGAGATATTTCTTTGATTTGGATTTCATTAACTCCAAATCAAACTCCTGTAAGATAGCTATCCATTTAGAATATTTTCCCCCCAACAATTGTCATGACAAGATGTATGTCATAGGGTTGCAATCTAACATGATGGTAGTTTTACAAAGGAGGATGTAATGTCGAAATCTTTGCACAGCTTGAATGGCTGCTAGAGCTAGCTTTTCAACATATGAATATTTGCTTTCTGTATCATTAATATTACGACTCAAATAATATATAGGATTTAAGTATGGGGGATTTACGCAGTGCATTATATTAGATATCATTTTTGGGATTCAACTGCGTTAAGTAAGTCATTCAAACGTATGACCATTTCCATGAGAGGTAGTCGTAACTGACTAATTTCTCATGATTTTTTGAATAGTTCACTTAGCACTCATTGCATCGGGTGATGCTCACAGGGGTGAAGAAGTGGGATTGAAACTAGTGAAATGTGGAGAACGAATCACATAGCATCAATCATCACTTCCGGGGCTTGCACCCGGTAACCAGGACTTCCCACATTCGTTCTCCGGGGCTTGATGCTATGTGATTCGTTCTCCACATTTCACTAGTTTCAATCCCACTTCTTCACCCCTGTGAGCATCACCCGATGCAATGAGTGCTAAGTGAACTATTCAAAAAATCATGAGAAATTAGTCAGTTACGACTACCTCTCATGGAAATGGTCATACGTTTGAATGACTTACTTAACGCAGTTGAATCCCAAAAATGATATCTAATATAATGCACTGCGTAAATCCCCCATATCAAAAAGAGTCAAGGGATCTCTACTTGAATGGTTCATGAGGCACAATACTTGCTAAGGTTTTGCAAATGGGGTAGCAAGCTAAGTGGGCTTGATTGTGGGGAAAAACTCCACAGTTAAGCGCGCTTGAGCCAGAGGAGTTCTGGGATGGGTGACCTCCTGGGAAGTCCTGGTTACCGGGTGCAAGCCCCGGAAGTGATGATTGATGCTATGTGATTCGTTCTCCACATTTCACTAGTTTCAATCCCACTTCTTCACCCCTGTGAGCATCACCCGATGCAATGAGTGCTAAGTGAACTATTCAAAAAGTCATGAGAAATTAGTCAGTTACGACTACCTCTCATGGAAATGGTCATACGTTTGAATGACTTACTTAACGCAGTTGAATCCCAAAAATGATATCTAATATATAGGATGTTCAGTTCCATTTTCTTCTTGCACTAAAACCATATCGATGGTTGTATCTGCAGCGGCGAGATGTAGGTAAAAGTCTTTTTGATAGTTGGGGGCATATATTAATGATGCTTTAATTAGGGAATCTTTGAGAGCATCAAAGGAAGCTTGCGCAACCTGGTCCCAATCGAAGGATACCCCTTTATTTAAAAGACATGTATGACCTTTAGCCAATTTAGCGTAATTTGGAATGAACCTCCTTAGAAAGTTTGCCTTCCCTTGAAGTCTTTGAATCTGTAACAAATTCGAAGGTGGAGGCATGTCAAGAATTGCCTGAACCTTTATTGGGTCGAGTCGATTTCTGTCTTTAGAAACTACAAAGCCTAGCAATCAACCGAGGCCAACACAAAACACGCACTTGTGTGGATTGAGTCTTATTTTGTAGTGTCAACTGCGTAAAAATATTGCTCTCAAATGTTGCAGGTGATCAATCCATTTTTCGCAAATGAGCAGGCAGGTCATCAAGATATGGTTGAACTATGTGTTTGATGTCATGGAAGGCATAATTCATTGCCCTCTGAAAGGTAGCCCCTGCGTTCTTCAAACCAAAGGGTAGTTTACGATATGTGAATGTGCCCTATGGACATATAAGTGCAGTTTTTGATTGGTCCTGTGAGTGGATATTGATTTGATTGTAGCCGGAAAATCCATCCATGAAGAAAAGATTTCGCATCTGGCACATTCGTTAATAATCTGCTCGATAAAGGGTGTAGGATAGTTGTCCTTTGGACATGCTTGGTTTACATCCCTATAATCGATGCACACTCGAATTGTCCCTTGTTTTTTCATCACTAGAACAATATTAGATACCCAGTCAATGAGAGGTACAGGGTAAATGAAGCCAGCACGGAAAAGCTTTTCAACCTCTGCTTTAATGGCAGCGACTTTCTTAGGATGAACAGGTCGAAGCTGTTGTTGTACTGGTTTGACATCAGGATACATCTTGATCTCATGTTCAACAATTCTTGAGTCAATGCCTAGCATTTCCTCATAAGACCATGCAAAGACATCTCGAAATTCGCAAAAAAGAGCACAGTGTTTATCTATTTCCAATGGAGAACAAGATTTGCCGACATGAATATTTTCTACAACGTTAGGCTTGGTGTAAATGTTGATAGCAGTTGTTTCTTCTATATTAGACATATTTCGCTCAGAATGGATAGTATTTACAGTATTTGACAAAAAATCAATGATTGAAGGGTGATTGAGTTCATTTGAATAATATTCATTGTCGTCTCGAAGGTGGGAATGATGATGATAATCTTCCCACGACGTCTCTCCTATCATCATTGATTGGATGATTCCTTCATCTGTAGAATATGTACGTGACAAAGGATTGAAAGAGGTGCCATATTCTAAAGACATATCTACCCATACAATTGTTGAGTGCGGATCAGGGTTTGCTGCACAAGCCCAATAGATTGATCGCTACAATGATTCGATGGGGCTTAGCGGCATTGCCTCGTCATGATCATCACTCTAAAAATAGTTAGAACTCTTCTTAAACTTAGATGATGTAGAAGAGATCATGTTGCAGGTTTCCACTGTGGCCACTTCCGCGAAACCAGATGGAGACGGGAGGGCAAAAGTACACATCAAGGAAGGATCTTTTAGGAGACCTACTCCAACATTTTGAAGTGATTGTGAATTTCCATGTATTAAAGGAATGCTTCCTGTAGCTTGTGAACTATTAGCATAGAAGGCTAGCTGATCGATAACTGTGATTCCACCTTTGAAGGGAAATACAATTGTTCGAAATTATGTGGAAACAACAGCAATATTGTAATCAAAGAGTCCATCAACGACCTCAACTTCAATATCTACTGTTTTTCCCCCTAGTTCAACTTGCAAGCTACTTAAAATCCCATACGGAGTGTATGTTCTACCATCAAAAGCTTTTAATGTTGTTGGTGATCGAGACAAGGGAGGTGAACCAAGAGCTTTCCAGCAACTCATAGACATGATGTAGGTAGATGCCCCCTCATCAATAATAGTTCTATGAACATTTTTATTGAGGGATTTTACCTATATAAGGAAAGCTAGTTGTGCTGGTAACTATGGTGTATATCCTGAATGATTAAAGACCACAAGATTAGAATCCGTAGGATCGATTCCACCTATTGCCGACAATAAAGCCTGTTTTTGGGAGGGACAGTTTTGCAATACCTCAAGCGTCGACATAGTGGAAGGTGATTGAGCCAAATCTTCCACTATGCTATAGTTTTGAGTTGCTCGAGCTTGAGGATTGAATGTCGATTTGTGTACAACTCCCTTTGGTGGTTTTATTGTTAATTCAAGTATGAGTGGTGGAACAACTTCTGGTGAAGTCATGGTCGAAGTACTAGGTTGATCAGTAGCCTAGTTATTCGACGACGACGGATTTCCGTAATCTTTACTCCTTTTCAATATCAAAACCTCATTATGTGTTCTCGCAATGGACAACATAAGCACTTGGGATGTGGAAGCATTATCAGTGGGAAACAAATGTGTTTCTGGGTTCGAAAACAGATCTATCAAAACTATTGAGGTATTTGAAGCCTTTAAAAGTTTAGAGACCTCAGATCGATGTGGAAAATCCCTTGTGAAATGCTCGTCATTACATATCAGACATGGATAACGAGGTTTCCTAGGCACAGTAGGGATTTCAGATGATTTTTCAGGAGTAGGATTCTCTTGTTTCTTCTTATTATTTTTTCCCTTTTTCTTGCCTCCTTGTTGCTTTAGATTTTTGCCTTTGTCAGATGACACGGAATTAATCTCCGAGGCAAGAGTGTTCTCAGATTGATTTGCATTTTGATTGGAAATAGCAAGGGTTTTTCGAGATGGTCCCTTGTCGTTTGTGTGCTCGAGGAAACGATCACACCGTCGCCAGCATGAGAGTCCCTACTCGATTTTGGTGGTGGTGGAATGGTGAAAGCTGGTCTAGGTGCGTAAGGAATTTTGTCATAGAGCATGCCTAATTGTGTGTAAATCAGATCCAAATATTGGGAATGAGCAATGACTTGCTCTTCTGTGACAATTCCCCCTTTCGTCACATCCTCAGTGATTGATGGCAATAAGGAATTTATAAACCACTCCGCTAATAGCTGGTCAGGAACATACGTCTTAACCATTCAACAATGATGCCACCACTCATGAATATGATCTAATATGTGAGTGGAGGTGGTCTGTTTAAAGTTGGTCAGAAGTTCTGTTCCAGTCTCATACCTGATAGGTAACTGGAAGTGGGTTTGAAAGGTATTGGCTAAAATGGTGAAGTTATCAAAAGAAGCTCTAGGTAATTCAATATACCATTTCGCAGCCGGACCAATAAGCATTCTCTGGAAAAGACAAAGTCTTATCGAATAATCATTTAGAGTGTTGGATGAACACCATAAATGAAAATTCATGACATGATTCGATGGGTCTTCTCCTGGATTTCCATTGAACTTTGGAATGTCAGATGGTAGTTTATGCGGAATCGCCGACCACCAAGGTGCATATGCAATTAGATCATTAGTGAGCCGGTTCAAATCTAGTAGTTCTAGAGTTGCTACAAACGGCAACTATCGATTCAGGTCAAGTGGATCATATCCAGGATAAGATGGAATTGCTTGCGCAATAGGCCTTTGCATACCAGCATATGGCATCTGCATCTGGTAACCTTGATAAGGTTGTTGGAAATAACTAGTATAAGGCGGTTGTTGATAACCGGTTTGGAAATGTGGTTGTCCATACCCTACAAAGCCTTGTTGCCCAGATCCTTGGTAGGCTTGATATTGTCCCAGACCAGTTTGAGCTTGAGAACCAAGTCCAAACTAGGGTTGGCACTGTTGGAATTGAGGTTGTTGAACTGATTATTGTTGTCCAATACTGAAAGACTGACCAAGTTGTGGATTAATTGTACCTGTGTGTGCCTGAGTCATTCCGAATAGAGGAACACTAACCTGAGGTTGTTGTTGAGCCCCAGAAACAAGTGGCTATTGTATAACAACCTAAGAAACTTGAGCCTTTTGCCTCAAAACTTGAGGTTGCGAGGAAGAAGGAACAATCTATACCGGTTGAGATACAACAGATTGTGCTTGTGACTATGGCACAGTAGTAACAGCAGGTGTAATGGGAATATTGGACACAGGTTGGATTGGTTGTGTTGGATATACAACCCTTGGTTGATATGTGATGTAGGAAAGTATTCCCTCTACAGACAGAGGCAACCCCTCTAGCCCTAGAGTGGGTCTAGTCACAGCAAAGACAAAACAACAATTGATTCCCTTAAATAGTCATCGTTGGAGGCCTACCTCAAACCGATGGTTGATGAAGTTTTGTTGCGCTACTCCAGCTTCCGTTTCCTTCTCCTCAATGAGTAATCAACCTGAAACACCACAAGAAAACAATAGAACACGTAACCAAGAAACAACAATGATCTATTTACTCATAAAGTCAAGAAATCATGAGCTATGAAGTAAATTACATACAAGACATAGGAAATCATCATTGATTGTATTAATAATGAATCAAGAGCAAAGCTTACAACCAAGTCTTGACGTCGCAAGCCTTCTCGAAGGGTCCAGCCAATATGTTTCTTCAAGCATTCACTCTCAAGGATGGGTCTCCCAAATGGACAATATCTCTCTCTCTCTCACTCACAAGCTTTGATACAAAGTTAAGGGCACTCCACAACCTCTTACAAACTTATTAACAATCCCACACTTGCCACACTCACACCAAAACTATCTACCAAACTCAAAAGTAGTAGCAGCACTGCCCAACCAAAAGAGCTAGTAGAACATAGCAATGGTGAGTGATTTTATAGGAGAAGGAGTCTCCATGAAATGAGGGAGAAAGAGCTCATCCTCAAGGAAGGTAGCACAAAAGAAGGAACTACCATTCCAGAGGGGGAAGGGCGACACAAACTGATCGAACAACCAGGTCTAGAGACATCCAAAAGGCCGACTATTGGAACAAATTCGCCCAATCTTGATCGTCGCTAGCCATAAGCTAAGTCTCCACGATAACATCGCTAGGAGGCAATGCACGCAGACCCATCATCGCTATATATAGTTCATAACCTTGCGTCGGGTCTAGAAATCCTACCATCGCGGGAAACAGATGTACACCTACGACGAAGTCGCGATGAGACCGTTTATGACATGGGAACATCGCGTATATTAAGGATTTGCTTGCGACGAGGCAGAAACTTAGGGGACGAAGGTCAATTTGCAACATCAGAGAGCATTTGCTTAATCTTCTTACATTGGTGGGAAGATATGAACATGTTTATTTGACACATGACAAAGCAGCAGGATTGAGATGAGGACAGTGACAAATTACTGTGTAACAGATGCCCCCTAAAGCATGAATCCCGAGAGAGTGGGAATACCACCTCGAAGATCCTAGAGTGCAAGTACAATTGATATCTCTAATAATGAAATACAAATAGTCTAGGCATGGGCACAGCCATCCAAAAGACATATGAAACTAGGTCAGTGGTATGGACGCAGCCATCCAGTCAACAAGACCATGAAAATGATAAAGATATGGTTGCAACCATCCATGAAGACTCAGGTATGGTCGCAGCCATCCATCAAAGATTCATATATATAATCACGAACCAATCCACCCAGCCCGAACATATGTAATCTTAGTCTGGGGTCTTGAAACCCAACTGATCATAGTACAAATTATAGCATGTGAATAGATGTGCGAAGGTCGAGCATGATAGAAAGTCGCTTGATTACCAGTCAATGATGAAAATCGTTAACAAGCGTGAGAGAAACCACTAATAATGCCAACGTCTCTCAAGGTATTGTCTAGTACAATCCACCAAGTGCGAAAAATGAGCTGAAGTCAAACACTTGTGGAATTACCCAATCAAAGACCAATGATGAAAGCCTGTCGTCAGGTGCGAAGAACTTGCCATTGAGGCATGCAAGCTCCAAGGTACCAAAGGGGGTCTCTAGATCAATCTCTTGGATAATGAGCTGGCATCGACAGGAGACGACTTTGTCGCAAGAGGGTCATAATGTTTCCCCCATCAATGACAAGAGACAAGGAACAAGTGGTAGATGGTGAAACAGAGTATCAGAGGAGGAGGTAAGGGTGTGAACTGCAGAAGGATTATACTCTTGAACATATCGGCGACACGACTCTGGAATGTGGCAGCATTTTGGTACCAAGGGATTAGAGGTTTGATGGAGACAACATGGATCAGATGGAATAAGGCAAAATGGAAACCCAGAACCTCGGAAGGCTAAATGACGATGCGAGGATATCCCAAGCTAACAAGAAGCAAAAGTGTCGATGTTCAAGAGTGACTAGCTGCTGTAGATAACCAATCATGACTTCCAAATTTCCCCCCACCATTGTTGGCAAGTACCCCAATTATTTTTGAAAATAAGCTTTGAAGGGGATAACATATGCTTGTGATATAAGTTTGACCTTCGGACGAATCCAACCTAGTGATAGTTTAACAAGCCCTAGGGAGGAGAAGCTCAAGTCTCGTCATGGCAATGATTCCAATGTCGTCAGTGTTTAACGAGTCCGACATAGGGAAAACTCGGAGTTTTTTTCATGTTTAGAGAGTTTGAAAAAGACATGGAAGAGAAAACTCCAGGGAGGTCCTTTTTCATAAATTTGTGTCTTTTGAGCCCAAAAAAGTATAAAATAATACTCGAGAGAACCGCTTGACCATTACGATCAAGCAGTACTTTTCGTAATTAGTGACCTCGATCCGAAAAAGTAGAAAAGCGATCGATGACACGACATTTCGTAACCAATATCGAACTTGAAATGACAAAAGTCCGGAAATCTTTTCACATTTATACAGTCGGAAAAGAGTTGAAAGTGGACCTCCTTTTTATTCCTTTTAACGAGTAAAAAAGGAAAAATCAGCGATCTTTTCATATTTTACAAGTCAGAAAAGAGCTTAAAGGAGACTCGTCCTAGAGGAATGAGTGGTATAAAGAGTAGCAACTGGTTCCAGCAATGGTGGAACTACTCAAAACATGTAACGGTCAAGAGGATGGCTAACAAAACCACTCATCATTGCGGTTCCTCAGGAAAGGAAAAACAACCAAGTGAAAGCATATGATTGGCCAAAGAGATGGTGGCGATGGAATGAAACAACCAAGGCTCATCCAGCAGAATTTAGCAGATAAAAACGACAATCACGAGATGTAACTTGGGTATGGGTTCATTGTTACACAAGCTTGAACCATGGAGAACTCTGCTTGGATTCGGTTTCATGTTTACACAAGCTTGAAACGAAAAACTATGCTTGTTATAAGTTCGCATGCTCTCAGAATAATGATGCAAATCGAGGTACATGCCCCCCAAGCTTCATTGCATTCAACGAGGTGGATGGAATGAAGGTTCACTTTCATGATCTTGGAAAGACTCAACTCGGATTTTACGAGATCTTAATCAAAGACATGATTTGGAAAGGGAGTTGTTTCATTTTTTTTTAATGAGGTTGACATAGTAAAAGAACTATCCTAATAACCCTTGTTTCATTTTTTAACGAGCTTGACACAAGACAAGGAACTATGCTCGATGATCCTTGTTTCAGTTTTTAATGAGGTTGACACAAGATCAAACTATCCTCGGGACTCCTTGCTTCATTTTGTAACGAGGTCGGCACAAGAAAAGAACTCTCCTCAGTACTCCTTGTTTCATTTTTTAATGAGGTCAACACAAGAAAAGAACTCTCCTCGACACTCCTTAATTAATTTTTAACGAGGTTTAGATGGGAACAAACTATCCTCGGCCTTGATTCATTTTTTTAACGAGCTTGACACAAGATCGGGAACTATGCTCATCGATCCTGTTCATGGGCCATATGAGAACATGGCTTTCAAGAGGTCTTTGCGGGATGGAAGAAACACACTCTGGGAGGAATACATGTCAGGAGGCACTAATGATAGATCGGGTTCCAATGCCCCCAGTACATGATGTACAAGACCATCTGCATGATCATCAGCAGATGCGGAGACGGAATGAGTAGCCACATAATTGACTTGTGGTTGGTAAGGCACTACTTACAAGCAAGAACCGATAAGGGACGATGGTTGCACAGGAGGGACCGAGGGACTAAAGAAAGATAATTGATCTATGGTCACCATCCTTCCAACGTGTGGAAAACAAACCACAAGAAAAAGTGAAGAGACAAGGGCCCCCATGGCATAAACATAGTCACAGCCAAGGATAAGACTTAACTCTAAAGCACCTTGGACAACCATTACATCTATATAGACGGTTTTTCCTCCCAAAGTAACAGGAAACTTCGAAAGGATCCCTAAAGGTTGACTAGTTCCTCCGTCAAATGCTAACAGATTCTAAGTAACAGGCACAAGTTGTGGGGAGCCCAAAGCTTGCCAAGTAGTGAAAGGCATGAGGCTAACCGATGCACCCTGATCCAAAATAGTGTCAGGTACTGCCTTATCCTAGGCACATACTGTAATCTGGAAAGGAACATAGGATGGAAGGTGGAATGCAGTCAAATGACTCCAGTCGAAGGAAACGACTAAACTACTTGGTGGGGGTATCAGATGATTGCCCCCATGCTCTACAGGAATCGAAGAAGGACTCTCTGAATCAGCTAGGATAAGAGGGTCATTCTCGGACTCTGGAGAATCTGACGAGATGAGAAGAACATGAGCAGTATAATCATGATGCTCTTCCGGAACAGAGTGATCAACAGGTGGTGAACCCAAGTCGACACTCTCTCTGACCAATGGTTGGTCTGGAACAGGCTTAGCACAGCCAAGTTCAGAAAGAGGAGGATGGATAAGAGAAGACTCTAAGTCAATCTCTTTGTCAACAGAGAGAGGATCTGAAGAGAGCCTCTGATAACTAATGGGAAGTCGGGGTAAAGAAGTTGTAAGACTTTCCAAAATGGCAGAAGCTTTATCCATGAGCGGACAAAGGTGAAGGGGATGGTTGCCTTCACATAATCTACAGGGGAATCGAACCTTCCCTTTCTTCTTACCACTGCCAGTCGATAGGGTAGCATCGTCATGAGCTTTAGAGGATGATGAGGGACGAGCCGGATCGTGAGACCAAACTTCTAAGATCCTAGGGTTGCCAGGACAATCATGAAGAAGATGGTCATCCTTGCACAACTTACAAGGAAACTTAACCTTTCACGGGGAAGCAAAAGGTGTTCTGACTTGAGATGTACTCAAAGCAATAGCTGCACAGGTGGCCTCACGCTTATCGGACTTCTTCTTCTTCTTCATCTTCTTCTTCATCTTTTTCTTCTTCTTCTTCTTAGTCTCTTGGTTACTGGACGTGAAACTTTCACCAAGCAAAGGAGGAGATGAAGGTGGAAAAACAGGGGAAGAAGGTGCAGGTTCAACCTTGGAATCAACATGTCGTGGTTTAGACGAAGGAGACGGTAGAACAGGAGTCATGATGCTTGAGACCATCGAGGTTGAAAACAACCAAACGGGAAGACCGATGGTCAACCCAGGCAAAGACAACGTTGCCATGTATGGAGCACCGACATTTCCAAAAGGTGGAAATGGACCAGGATTTCCATCTGGGGGAAGACCTTGGCCAGTAGACTCGGGGGATGTTGCCATCAGGAACGAGTTGGAAAATGAAGAAACTTAACCGTGAACAGGAATATTTCATAGGTAGTAAATTTTATGACGTAGGAACAAAACTTGACATTTTCATGTTTCATGAGTCGAGAAAAGGACGAAAAGGTGACTCTATCTCTTTTGAGGTTTAATGAGCCTGAAAGGACAAGTGCTCAGATGGACCTTTTCTTTTAAGGAGTCCGAAAAGGAATGAAAGTGACTACTCTGGAGAACTAGGCAAAAGGTTTACCAAACAACCCGTAAAACTGCATATACACCTTGGTGATCATATGAAAACCAAGGACTTTCCGTATGACAGTCAGTCTTCCGGAATGTTGTGTTCAGTGCGTTACGGTTTGTAAGGCGGTAGACATGGCTTCCTACAGATATAGGATGATAACCTAGTGGGGTCTCCCAACATATACTTGACGGTACTGGGAGCGCAAGTCTGTACTAGCAACTATTGAGTCACAGAAGGAGGAATCACCCAACCTTAAGTGAAAGCAATAGTGACTAGGTTTAATGATGTCAGAGCACGTCTCTAGCCTAGACCTCTAAATAATGTGCGTTATGTTCCAATGCATTGTTAGCTTCATTCAGTTCATTTTAGAGTTGATCTTGAATTATGTTTCAATTTCCAAGCCTTACCGTATGTATATCAAAACCTAGGATGCAGCTAGAATGAGTAAAGCATCTTTCACTTCGATGAAGACCTACTTACAGAAAGGTAGAGAGATCATTCCCAGACCAAGGCAAAACCAAGATCAGCAAATGCAATCACTAAGAGACACAATGCATAAACACATCAATTCCTACAGTGCATCGATACTACTAATGACAGATTTAAAGTTTGCCTTCGAATTTCTCAAACATGAAAACTTGAAATGCAAATGTACTTTCATTTTTGTATACTAAATGAATGCAATATTTTGATTTTGATAGCTTTGAATTCTAAAGAAACAAACAAGCAAGCGTGAACTAATTGATCCAAACAATTGTAATCTATGTCTGGTAGTGAAAAATCGAATCAATATCAAAATTGGTTCAATAATTGACACTAAGCATCAATCAGCAAGAAACAAGCAATGGAAAAAATCTCAAGCAAACCAACAAGATGGTTGCGGATGAACCTTGGACAGACAAGAAACCAAGCCAAATAATTCAAAACTTGAAAAGCTAGGCCACAAAGCCAAAAATACAAGATTCACTCAATGAAGCCAAAGAGCAAGTACCTTAACCCAAAGCAATTAAAACAAACTAATAGGCAAGAGAAAGACAGCAAGGGATTAACCAGATCGGTAAATTTGGGAGGTAGAATTGAAAAAACAATTCTACAAGAATCATCGTGGGAGTAACACCAGCAACTAGTGACGATTAGCCACTAGCCGTAGCAACAAAGCGACGTCGTCACGAGATTACATGTCTCTTACGCGATGGGTCAATTTCAGGAATCGTCATGACTGTACGACAGGATTCAGCGACACACAGGATTATAAAACAGAGACAAGGTGACGTCGGCGCGACTGTTAAGCTTTTTCCAGTGACGAACTTAAAAACAATGGAAAATGAATGAAAACTCCCAAACAAAGACCAGACTATCCTTACAGACAATAAAGGGATTTCCCAGATTGACCCAGGTAACCCAAAAGACTGATGGTTCAACCCCAAAATTCAAGAGACACTAAATCAAAATCAAACAAAAGCAAACAAGAGAAAAACATACGAAGGACTCCCCAGTGGAGTCGCCAACTTGTGATGTAGGAAAGTGTTCCCTCTACGGACAGAGGCAACCCCTCTAGCCCTAGAGTGGGTCTAGTCACAGCAAAGACAAAACAACAATTGATTCCTTTAAATAGTCATCGTTGGAGTCCCACCTCAAACCAATGGTTGATGAAGTTCTGTTGCACTGCTCCAGCTTCCGTTTCCTTCTCCTCAATGAGAAATCAACCTGAAACACCACAAGAAAAAAACAAAGCATGTAACCGAGAAACAACAATGATCTATTTACTCATAAAGTCAAGAAATCATAAGCTATGAAGTAAATTACATAAAAGACATAGGAAATCATCATTGATTGTATTAATAATGAATTAAGAGCAAAGCTTACAACCAAGTTTTGATGTCGCAAGCCTTCTCGGAGGGTCCAACCAGTATGTTTCTTCAAGCATTCACTCTCAAGGATTGTTATAGACATTTTTGTGCCTTACAGCTCTAAGCATGAAATGTCCATAAACCAAGGGATCCTAAGTCCCTAAAAGTGTTGTTCCGACCCCTAAAGGAACAAGGTCAACAAATTACAGCTTCTCCCAAAAGTTCTCCACCAGAAACTGCTCAGAATCAGTCAAATCAGGATCATTTCAGCTGCTCCACTAGCTAGCTGCATTGCATAGCACCCAAGTACACTAGCTAGGTGCGTTGCAACGCACCTAAATGCACTACCAGGGTGCGTTGAGCGGGAAATGACAAATGGCAGTGTCATTCCGCGAGGTGGACAGACAATGGAAGCTTCCAGAATCTTCCCCAATGACACTTGCCTCACTGAGTTCGACCAAGGATGAGTAAGAGGCTCTCAGTCTCCAAGTGGAAACAAGAACTGACAGAGAGAGGCCACTAGTCAAATCATAAGCTGACTCATCCTCTTTGCATACATCTATATATGGATCCCTCATCCTAGAGATCCAGAGGCTGGAATTTTGTACATTGCAGAGAATTGTTGTTGGTTCTGAGATAGATATCAGAGTATTGGGTGATTTATGCTTTGTTGGAGGTGAAGAGGGGATTCCTTTACTAGGAGGTTGATGCTGGATCAGGAATCATCAGTTGTAACTCCTCCTGGATCTTCTTGTTATATCAATAAAACTATTTGAGTTTCTCCTACATGCTTGTGTATCATTGATGTTTGTTACATTTGTATGTTTAGCTTAAATCTGATCCTAAGCTATTTATGAATATAAATCCATGTCTTTGTGTAGTTTTCTTCTTCTGTGATCTTACAGGAACTTGGTGAAGCTGGGCAAGTAAGGGAGCAGGTAGCTGGAAGCTGTCAAAGAGGAGAGAGATTGGATCAAAGGACTAGCGCAAGACACAGGTTGGTCCATCCTATTCCTCTTCGTTTATAGTTCATAAAGAAGAATACGAAAGTAGTTTTCCCTGTTTGTTTCTAAGGTCACTGTCACACCTTAGTGGGATAGGGTCGTTCTGAATAGACACTTTTCCCGTTAACAAGGATGGGTCTCCCAAATGGACAATATCTCTCTCTCTCTCACTGACAAGCTTTGATACAAAGTTAAGGGCACTCCACAACCTCTTACAAACTTATTAACAATCCCACACTTGCCACATTCACACCAAAACTATCTACCAAACTCAAAAGTACTAGTAGCATTGCCCAACCAAAAGAACTAGCAGATCATAGCAATGGTGAGTGATTTTATAGGAGAAGGAGTCTCCATGAAATGAGGGAGAAGGAGCTCATCCTCAAGGAAGGTAGCACAAAAGATGGAACTACCATTCTAGAGGGGGAAGGGCGACCCAAACTGACCCAACAACTAGGTCTAGAGACATCTAGAAGGCCGACTGTTGGAACAAATTTGCCCAATTTGGATCGTCGCTAGCCGTAAACTAAGTCTCCGCGATGACATCGCTAGGAGGCAATGCACGCAGACCCATCGTCGCTATATATAGCTCATAACCTCGCGCCGGGTCTAGAAATCCGACCATCACGGGAAACAGATGTACACCTGCGATGGAGTCGCGATGAGATCATTTATGACATGGGATCGTCGTGTATATTAAGGATTTACTCGTGACGAGGCAAAAACTTAGGGGACGAGGGTCAATTTGCAGCATCAGAGAGCATTTGCTTAATTTTTCTTACATTGGTGGGAAGATATGAACATGTTTATTTAACACATGACACAGAAGCGGGACTGAGATGAGGACAGTGACAAATTACTATGTAACATGATCTGGCAGTACTGGTTTCCAACCACTAGCTCTAACTCCAGTTTGACCTTAATACTGTGGGACACTCTCATATGGTTGTCCCCCTAAAAAAGGAGGAAACGGTGAGTAAGCATACTGCTCTCCATATGGTGGCAGTCTAGTGTTTAACAGATATATTGGTCTTTGATAACTAGTTTTCCCAAATTGATACTGATATGCAGTATCAAATTGTTGAGTTTCCATGTAAGAAAAACCAGATGGGATTCTGGACGAGTAAATGGGAGTTGACCATGGCGCAGAAGCAACCCCTGAGTGGGTTCCGGATAGTGATTGATAACCAACCGAAACGGATGATGCACTGTATAAGTGTGACTTAGGCGTAGAAGAAAACATCGAAGGTGTGGCAACAAAATATTTTGTTGTAGCTGCATCAAATGATACAGTCCTAGATATTGACGGTTGTTTAGACATGGTTAACTGACCCAAAAATTGTCCTAAAGATTCAATAGGAACTTGTGACGAGGCAAAATTAAATGAAGGAAAGTAATTAGGAATAGAAGGATAAAAATTAATCCTAGTTCCAAAATGAAACGAGGTGTCAGATGGAGGATCCTCTACTATCTCCTCTATTGCAATCAAACCAGGTGGATATATTTCTGGTGTGGAAGAAGGTGTAGTTTCTACAACGACTGATGTTGGAGGGGTAACAACTTTTGGATACTGAAATTCAAAGTCCAGATGTTCAGGTAATTGAACTACAGTTTCAAAGGGAGGTCTTTGAACAATTCTTGGTTCAGATGTAACCTCGGTTCAAACTGGGATAGGTTCCGGACCAACTCTTGATGGAGTTGTTTCAGGTTCAAAAATACTTCTTGGTTGAAAAATTTCAAATTGAGGATCAATTTGTTGTTGGACAACCTCGGTTACCATTACACTAGGATCAGTTATAATGTCCTTAGGTAACTGCGAAACTTCTTCTTTAGAGATGGGTGTACCACAAATGATTGGAGTAACTTGAGTCCCTAAAGACGTTGAAGCAAATGTTTCAAACAACCCAGGTGAACTAGACTCAGTTAAACGAGACTGCTTTGTCTGAATTGGTTTTGCTTCTAGAGGCAAAGACGATTGGCTCACTAATCTCCGCAAATGACGGGGTTTGGATCAACTTTCTTCCATGATTGCAGATTACTTGATAAACTTAAACTCAACTAAGGGAATATGATGTTATTCGTAGCCAATAAATTTTAATGACACTTGGACAAAACTTTGCTTTTGTTAGAAAAATATATATTACAGAGCAATGGAACACATAAAATATTGCAGAAATATAAACACAGAAAACACATAAAACAAGAGAGACACAGATATACATGGTTCACCCAGTTTGGGCTATATCCATGGAGAAACAACCAGTCCTTCTTTTATTATATTACCCAACAAACTGAAGAGATACAACCTATAGTAGATCCGTTGTAACACCGTCTTCGCTCTCAGTCTCATCTCTCTTCCTCACTCAGAATACAGATATATATAGACACAATACAATTCCCTCATATATAGTGAGGGGTTACCTTCTAGGGCCAAAAACCCTAAATTAAACATAACTTCTACCGTTAGATCATCCGCCTAATGAACGGCCTAGATTGACTAGAAATTACTAGACTTTTACGAGGTAATTTTACATCTATTTTTAGCTTCGGGGGCACTGCCCCGAACCTTTTCCGGGGGACCGCTGGCCCCCAAACCCCCAACCAGGGGGGATTTACCCCCCGCATGGAGGGGTGTATAGTCTTCTTGGGGTTTACATCCGGCTGAAACCTTTGAATACAAAAGATAATCAGGCTCCACACCCAACAATCTCCCACTTGGAGACTGATTATAGCAACTCCACCGCTGCTTCATTTGCTAGACAATGACTCCACTTTGGACCTGGTTGTTTCTCATCTTCTTCAGCATACTTGAAGACCAATTGAAACTGAGCAGATTTTCAGTTTCTCCCTGGTTACAACTTTTGTTAGCATATTTGCAGGATTCTGGCTAGTGTGTATCTTTTCCATCTTCAACTCTCCATCTCCAATTTTGACTGTATGAAATGGTACTTGAGCTGTATATGTTTAGTCTTGGAATGAAATGCAGAGTTCTTTGCAAGATGTATGGCACTTTGGCTGTCACTATATAACCTGCCCAACTCCTGCTTCTTACCCAATTCATCCAGAAACCTTTGTAACCAAATCATTTCTTTACTAGCCTCTGTAGCAGCAACATACTCCGCTTTTGTTGTTGAAAGTGCAACAACACTTTGGATTTTTGAAACCCAACTAACAATTGTTCCACCTACAGTAAATACATATCTTGTAGTGCTCCTCCTGTTATCTCTATCACCCACCATATTCGCATCAACATATCCCTGTAGAGCAATGTTTGAACCACCAAAGCATAATGCTTGATTTGTGGTACCTCTCAAATAACTGAGAATCCACTTCACCGGCATCCAATGTTCTTTTCCTGGATTGTTCATGTACCTACTTACAACTCCCACTGCATGTGCAATATCAGGCCTTGTGCAAACCATTGCATACATTAAGCTTCCAACTGCTGATGCATATGGAACTTTAGACATATGAACCATTTCTTCCTGAGTCTTGGGACACGCCTCCTTACTTAATTTGCAATGGCTGGCCAAAGGTATACTAACTAGTTTTGCATTCTGCATATTAAACCTTTTCAACACCTTTTCTATGTACTCACTTTGAGACAATGTTAATTTGTGATTCTTCCTGTCTCTAGTTATTCTCATACCAAGGATTTGTTTTGCAACACCCAAATCCTTCATTGCAAATGAGTTTGCCAATTTTCTTTTGAGCACATTTATCTCTTGCATGTTATAACCTACAAAAAGCATGCCATCTACATACAATAAAAATATAATATAGCTACCATCATTTTGTTTTTTCAGATAAACACAATGATCAGAGTGACATCTAGTATAACCTTATTCAGAGATAAACTTGTCAAATTTTAGACACCACTGCCTTGGAGCCTGTTTTAAGCCATACAAGCTCTTCTTCAACCTGAACACTAGTTTCTCCTTCCCCTTCACCTCATATCCTTATGGTTGCTGCATATATATCTCTTCCTCCAAATCCCCATGGAGAAAGGCTGTCTTTACATCTAACTGCTTAAAATGCAAATCTTCAACTGCTACTAGACTTAAAATAGTTCTGATTGAAGTCATTTTAACAACAGGAGAAAATATTTCATCAAAATCAATACCTTTCTTCTGTGCAAACCCCTTCACTACAAGTCTAGCTTTGTACCTCTATTTTCCTCCATCTTCTTCCTTTAGCCTGTAAACCCATTTATTCTGCAATGTTGTTTTACCTGCAGGCAACATAATTAAGTCCCAATTCTGGTTATGTGCTAAGGAGTCCATCTCTTCTTTCATGGCTTGCTCCCACTTCTTCCTGGTTTCTACCTACACTGCTTCTTCATAACATTCTGGTTCACCAGAATCAGTCAACAATACATAATATAATGAAGGAAAGTATCGTTCAGGGGGTCTACTTATCCTGATAGATCTTCTAACACCACTTTCGAGTGTTTGAATTGCTTGTTGTTGTTGTGGTTGTTGTTCTAGCTGTTGATCATTATGAATTTCATGCAACATCACTTTTCTTGTGATATCGTCAAGCACTGTGTATTCTCTATTTTCTTTTCCCTGTTTCTTTTCCTGCAACTGATTCTTATACAAGACCTTTTCATTGAATATTACATCTCTGCTCCTAATGATTTTGTGATTTTCATAATCATATAAGCAATAACCAAAATCATTAACACCATATCCAATAAATGTACATTTCTTTGATTTTGCCTCAAGCTTTGTTCTATTTTCTTTATTAATATGGACAAAGACCTCACAATCAAAAGGCTTTAAAAAAGAGTAGTTTTCCTTTTTACCTGTCCATGCTTTCTCTAGAACACCACCATCCAAGGAACTTGAAGGCCCTCTGTTTATTAGATAAACAGTAGTATCTACAACATCTGCCCAAAATTGTAAAGGCAATCCCGCATGCAATCTCATGCACCTTGCATGCTCCATAATTGTTCTGTTCATCCTTTCTGACACACCATTTTCTTGTGGTGTTGTTGGAACTGTCTTCTCTCTATGAATTCCATGCTCTGAACAGTACCTATCAAACTCTTTGCTGCAATATTCACCTCCATTGTCTGATCTAAGACACTTCAATTTCTTTCTTGTCTCAATCTCAACCAAAACTTTCCATTTCTTGAAAGTATCAAATATATCAGATTTATTCTTAATACAATAAATCCAAGTTTTCCTAGTTGCATCATCAATAAAAGTAACATAATAACAAAAGCCACTGAGAGATGATACCTGAGCAGGTCCCCATACATCTATATGCACAAGCTCTAATTTTTCTCTCTTCTTTTCTTTCCCAACTCTGAGAAATCTGACTCTCTTCTATTTTCCATAAATGTAATTCTCACAGAAGTCCAAATTAGCATTCTTCAAACCCAGCAACAAATTCCTTGAGTGAAGAATCTTCATCCCCTTTTCACTCATGTGTCCGAGCCTATGATGCCATAATGCTACATTTGCTCCTTTGGAAGTTAAAGCATTAACAGAGTCAGAAATACCATTGCATAAATACAATGTACCAACCTTTTCGCCTTTTTCTATTACCAGGGCTCCTTTGGTGACCTTCCAAGCTTTATCTGTGAAAGTTGTCACATAACCTTCACCACCTAACTACCCTGTTGAAATCAGATTTTTCTTCAGATCTGGAACATGCCTTACCTCCTTTAGTAGCCATTGGTTTCCATTCTACTGTTTTACAAGAACCTTACCCATTCCAACAATTTTACAGGGTTTATCATCACCCAATCGAACCTGTCCAAAATCTCCTTGAACATAATCATGAAAATGTTTCTTATTAGGTGTGGCATGGAATGAGGCCCCTGAATCTACCACCCAGGCATCAATAATATTTTCTAAAGAAAGAATCAAAGCATCTTGTAACACATCACCTATTACATTTGCTTCATGATTAGTTTCTTGCTGCGCGTCTCCTTCTTTTCCCTTCCGAGATCTACAGTCTTTCTCAGGTGTCCTTTCTTTCTGCATTTCCAGCACACTATCCCCGATCTGGACTTGGATCTTCCTTTCCTTGATTTACTGCGATATCCTAAGCTCTTTCCTCTTTCCATTTTTCTTCCCCTAGACTCTGCACTCAAAGCATTACCTGATGTCTCACCGAAGCTTTTCCATCGCATTTCCTCGCTAAGGATAGCTCTGACAACATCATCAAACTTCAAAGTAATAGATCCAGAAACAGAGTTACTATTGGCCATAACTAAGCCATTCCAACTTTCGGGCAATGAGCATAGAAATAATAGAGCCCTAACTTCATCATCAAAATTTACCCCTACAAAACTTAACTGACTTGTAACTGTATTAAAATCATTTAAATGGTCTGCAACAGATCCACCTTCTGACATCTTCATATTAAATAAATGCTTCATAAGAAATACCTTATTTGAGGCCGAGGGTTTTTCATATAGTTTGGCCAATGCCGACATTAAACCCTGTGTTGTCGTTTCCTTTGAAATATTAAACACTACCGATGCCGCTAGGCATAGCTGTATTGTTCCAAGTGCCTTTTTGTCGAGAATATCCCATTCTATGTCTGTCATACTCGTTGGCTTCTTTGTCTTTCCACTCAATGGTAGGTACAGATCTCTCTGATACAGATAATCTTCCATCTGCATCTTCCATAGTTGGTAGTTTTGGCTGTTAAATTTTTCGACCCTAAACCTACCATCTTCCACCATTGCTCCCACTCGAACCAGGAACCCTTCTCTCCTGCGAGTTTATCAACCAAATAGACCTTTGACTCTGATACCAGTTGTTACAAAATTATATATTACGGAGCAATGGAACACATAATATATTGCAGAAATATAAACACATAAAACACATAAAATAAGAGAGACACAGATATACGTGGTTCACCCAGTTTGGGCTACATCCACGGAGAAACAGCTAGTCCTTCTTTTATTATATTATCCAGCAAATTGAAGAGATACAACCTACAGCAAATCCACTGTAACACCCTCTTCGCTCTCAATCTCATCTCTCTTCCTCACTCAAAAGACAAATATATATAGACGCAATTCTTCCCTCATGTATAGTGAGGGGTTGCCTTCTAGGGCAAAAAACCCTAAATTAAACATAACTTCTACCGTTAGATCATCTGCCTAATGAACGGCCCAGATTGACTGGAAATTACTAGACTTTTACAAGGTAATTTTACATCTATTTTTAGCTTCGGGGGCGCTGCCCCCGAACCCCCGTGGGGGGGACAAGTCCCCCCCACGTGGAGGGGTGTATAGTCTTCCTGGGGTTTACATCCAGCTGAAACCTTTGAATACAGAAGATAATCAGGCTCCACACCCAACAACTTTTTTAGTTTTAAAGAGTCAAGAAAAAGCTAAAGATGACTCTAGTCACCTTCGATTTTTAATGAGTCTGAAAGGACAAGTGCTTAGATGGACCTTTTCTTTTAAAGAGTCGAAAAGGAACGAAAGTGACTACTCTGGAGAATCTAGACAAAAAGGTTTACCAGACCAATCACAAAACTACAATATACACCTTGGTGATAAATTAAAGAGAAATTACCAAGGACTTTACGTACGGCAATCAATCTTCCCGAATGTTGTGTTCAGTGCATTGCGATCGATAAGGCGGTAGACTCGGTTTCCTATGGATAAATGATTTAAGCCTATTGGGGTCTCCCAATATATACGCGACGGTACAGGGAGCACAAGTCCGTACTAGCACTTGTCGTATCAAAGAGGAGGAATCACCCAACCTTCAATGAAAACGATAGCCACTAGGTTTAAAGACGCTGGAACACGTCTCTAGCCTAGACCTCTAGATGTGTTGCATTAGATTCCAAAGCATTGTTAAGTTAATTGAGGTTCATTTTAAGTTGATCTTGCTTAAAAGTTTGCCTTTGAGGGTTCACCGTGAAATGTGTTATGAAATTCCTAAATATGCATCTAAAATGATAAACAATATTTTCGTTTATTTTATCAATGAAAGTCTTAACTACAAGGGATAGAGCATAGAAGTACTTTTGAGCAAACACCAAAGAGCACACACTAGTGCAATTCCCTAAATCATTCTTTTGTGCACACAAACCAAAATGCTAAAATGCAAATGCATGTATTTGTTTTCAGCTCTCCTTAATGTGAATGATTCAAGAAGGAAAACTAAATGCAGCAATGACTCAAAATGTTTCACACAAAATGACAATTTTCAACAATTTTCTTCAAAGAGAGAAAGGAAGACTCAAAACGACACTTTCAAGTTTGAAGAAATATCTTTTCGACACTTTGAACGAAATCAAATTAAATCAAATGCACCAAAATAGTTTAATCGATTAGATATGAAGGAGTATTTTTTGACACTTCACTTTTTCGACGAAAATTGAAGATTTTACGACACCTTTTCTATCGAAACGACAAATAGATTAATCACTACTTTTGACAATGGATTGCAAATGAAAAACAAACACAGAAAAGACATTTACCAATCCTAATCTAAATAGAGGTTGATCTAAGGTATTAAAAATTGGCTTCAATGATGAGACATTGTTCATATTCAGCAAGCAACCAAACGGGAAGGAAAACTAGTCAAAAACTTCAACTCCTAGATGGGAAAATTGAGTTTTAGTCATCCATCGCAGGTTGTAGTGATAGACAGTGCAATGCATAGCACTTTTTCCATTCAGGAACTGAGATGCATAGCAGTTTACAGTTCAGGACAGTGCAATGGTCATAGGGAACGATTCTGAAAGTGTTTTTGGCTCAAATTTGATGCAGTTTTCAGTGCATTAAGCTTGGTTTCAATGAAAAATAAAAAGTAAAGTGTAATGGAATGTCCTAAGAGGCTACTAAGCTACCAAAAGGGCATCTTGATGGTTTTGCAAATCAAATGTTCAAAAAATAAATTGAACCAGAGATTGACTGAAGTAGCTTTTATCTACTACGCAATTGTAGAACAAAAGCAGTTTGAAGGCTTCCTGGCTTGCTTCAGAATCTGTCTATAGTTTATATAATTCATCATAGAGAATACAAAAACAAAAACAAACATCGTTCTTCTCCCCAGCGGAGTCGCCAATTTGTTTTTGGGAAAACTAGTATTTCTAAGAAATGCTAGCCCTCTAGGTTTGGTAGCTAACCTAGAAACAACAGTCAAAGCAATTCACTATCTTTCCTATGAGTGATAGATAAGAAAGAGATTATGAAAGACCAACTTGTAACTTTCTCCCTCTCCTTTGGCCAATCCCGTAACTCCTCCCCATACTTAACACGCTTGGAGAGTACCTGCACAGCTACAGAAATAAAGACCTGTCAAAGCATAATGATCCATCACAGCATAAACATCATAAAATCAGAAATATGATAAACAAATGAATTCATTTACAGTTAATACAATCAATTGGGAAAAATATTGAAGAACTTCACTGATAATAAGGAGAATTACAACCCATAAGAAGTCTGATCCAGCGCCATCCTCCCATCTTCAAGCCTTCTTCACCTCATGCATCAGCAAGAACATACCAACAATAACACAATACTCTCACCTCAATACTGAAACTAGCAGCACTTCCTTACAACTCAAAATAATTCAGCCTCCAGATCTCTTGGATGAGGGATCCATTTATAGATGAGGGATCCATTTATAGATGAGTGAAGGAGGTTGAGTCATCAATGGGGATGATGAATGCCTTTCTATTTTTAGGAATTGGTTCAATGAAAGAGGGGAATTGGAGATGGTTTCCTAATTCCTTTAGTCATCCTTGGGTGAACTCAGAGGGGCAGGTGGCACATGAGAAGTTTCTAGAAGTTTCCATGAGCAACCAACTCTCAAACTCTCCCGGAATTTTGTCCTACCTCGCCCATCACACTTTCTAGAGGGCCAAACTGCGATGCATAGCACTTTGATAGTGCAGTACCTGCTATGCATAGCACCCTAACATAGGGCTTTCAACAATGATTCATTTTAGGCACTTTCTGGATGATTTTTGAGATGGAACTTTTGGGGAATGAGGCATTCAGATGACTTGGTTCCTTTAGGGTATAAAACAACTATTTTAGGGGTTGATGAACCCTAATATCATTGACATGTGAGTTTGGGATTGACGTGCCCAAATATGCCTGCAACACTTCTAAAAACCTTTTCCCCATCCATAGGCAGGGTTGTAACTTCTACGATTAGTTCCTCTATGACTAGGAATGAATGTCCTCCTACCTCCACACTATCCATCAAACTCCTGGGAAAATTATCGAGCCACATCGTCATGGTAATCAGTTCATTGGAGGAAAAATTCCTGCCACCCAGCCCACTGGAATTTTTGTTGAATATCTAGATAAATCTCTAGGAGCTCGGGACCTTTGGGCTCGTTTATGTTAATATTCCCACTCTTCCTCATTATCCATATGGTTTAGAAATTACTTAGACAAGAGACCGAGATCGAACATTGTATCTCCACCAATTAATTTGCAACGAACAACTCTCCAGTGCTAAGCTAACACAACTTTGCAAATGACAATGGTGAAAATAATATGTGGTAAAAACAATGAGATTTTCAAGCAGAATAACTGATTGAAAGGTGAAATGATATTTTTGACCCTTCGATAATTACAAAATCACACCATATCTCTTCCGAGGAAAAAAAATTCACTTTAAATACGTATCTTTCACCTCTAAATAATTTGTGGTGTGACTGAGCAATGATTATCGTGTCGTTGATGTGGAATGTGTCAGTGTGATTTTAAAAATCAAAATTCAAATTTTACTTTTGGCATTGATATTCTCGTTGTTGGGTCCCTATAATACTAGTGATTACCCCATTACTATTGTAGTTATACCCTTATTTATATTGTTGTGCCCCTATTACCCCCATATTGTTATTTCTGTGCCCCATAGAATCCCTCTATTGTTATTTTTGTGGCTTTATATTATTATTGTTAGGTCGGCTAGATTATATTGTGACTCCTTAGACTCCTATATATAAAAGGAGGTTTTGTCATTTGTATCATCCAAGAATTGTTCATTTATGTAATGTAAAGGAGGTTTCCCCCTCGAAGAGGCTGAGTTCTAAGGCGTTGATCTTTCTTTTCTATCTTTTCTTGAGCTGGTTTCATAACATTTGGTATCAGAGCTTTGGATTCTAGGGTTTCGCTGCTCCAAACAGGTCATCGTGGCATTTTCGCTATAACTTTTTTTCTGTGACGTTTCAGAAGTCGCAAAAAAAACCCATTTGAGAAGAATTGGCGCTGAACCTTGGGTCCGAATTTCAAAGCTTTTCGCAGGATATTTTCGGAGATATGATCTGAGGAAGTTGGCCTTTTTGCAGATTCCTGAATTACATTCAAAACAGGTGACCTGGGGAAAATCGTCATAACTCTCTCTCTGAGGATCGGATTGAAATTTCGTAAAAAGGTACAGAAAGAGGACGGACTGTAGTTTCTTGTATGTGTGTTTCAGATTCAAAGGTTGAAACAGTGACTCGTGGCACGTCGTACAAGTTCGCTCTACTGAACTAGTCTAAAAGCAAGTCACTGTGGGAGATTTCACATAACTCTTCCTTGGAGAATCCAATTTGGCTCAGACTTGTGGCATTGGAAAGAGGACGCAGAAGGCTACTACAGGTAGCAATTTTAGAACTGGATGATTCGAAATTACAGAGATACATCAGATTCAATATCAGGCTTCTATAAAGTGAAAAAAGGTGTGTAGTTTTTTTTTAAATTTTTGTGTAAGCTTGGTTTAACGGAATTCAAAGGGCATAGTAAAGCATTATTATCGATAACTGATGCCCCGAGGAAAGAAAATGCAAACACCTAGTAAGGAACCTGAAAGCTCTAGCATGACTCATGAAGAAGAAGAAGAAATGCTACATGATATATCAAAATTACAAGAACAAGTGCAACAAATGTCACGCTCACAAAAGCTAACAGAAGCTAAGATAAGTGGCGTGGAATCTAAGATAAAGGGCATGGAAGCTAAGATGGATGATTCGAAGACAGATTTGAAGAGAGACATGGCAGATTTGAAGATAGATTTGAAGACAGATATGGAAGAATTGAAGAAGTTGCTACAAGAAAGGGTCACTAATGGTGAAAAGGTAGTAAAGGAAACTCATGATGAGAACAAAAGAAATGTTAATCATGATACCATAGATGCTAATGTTGGATCGAAGACTCACCATGTTCCAAAAATCGATATGAGGAAGTTTGATGGCAAGGATCCCGCCACATGGATATTACAGATGGAGCAATTCTTCGATCTCAATAATGTGCAAAACACACAAAAGGTACGTATGGCAACTTTATATTTGGAACCAAATCAGTTTGTATGGTATCAATGGCTTTGTTCTCGTAAACAATTTATCACTTGGGCAATTTTTACGGAAGAATTGATAGCACATTATGAGGATACAAAAAGCAACACTTTTTTTAGCCAATTGATAAGTCTCAAACAAAAGGGTTCAATAATGGAGCACATTGAGGAGTTCCAAAAATTGAACATAAGGGTAAAAGATATTCCAGAGGAGCATAGGATTGATGTGTTCATAGGGTCTTTAAAGGATAATATCCAACATGATGTGCGCCTTTGGGAACCTGATTCATTAGAGAAGGCATTCAGGTTAGCAAGAAAAATGGAAAGCAAAATTATGGCAACTAGGAAGCATACCATTCACAACTATAAAGACGGAAGTGTTGTTGCCCATAGTCTTCCACAACCTACAAGGTTGACACCACAACAATTGGAAGAAAAAAGAGCAAAAGGGCTTTGTTACAATTGTGATAGCAAATACACAAAAGGTCATAAGTGTGCTGAGAAGAAATTATTCTACATAGATTGTGAAGAGGAAGAAGAAAAGGAGCAAGAAAGGTCAAAAGAAGAGGATATATTCCAGGAACAAAGCCTAGATGAAGAACAAATAAATCCGACCATATCTTGTAATGCATTGGCGGGAATTACCACTCCTCAAACCATCAAGATAGAAGGACAAATCAAGAAGAAAAAGGTAATAGTGTTGATTGATTCAGGAAGCACCCACAATTTTATTCATTGTAGGGTAGCAAAAGAATTGAATTGCTTCCTATATCCAGCACCAGAGTGTCAAGTGATGATTGCAAATGGAGGAACAATAAATTGTTCTGGAAAGTGCCATAATATCAAGCTATCCATGGGAGAATATGTATTGACTAGCCCAATGCTTTCCATTCCAATGGGAGGTGTTGATGTTGTACTAGGAGTCCAATGGCTACAATCCTTGGGTACAATAGCTTTTAATTTTCAAGAACTTTTCATGAAATTTTCTGTGGAAGGAAAGGAAGTTGAATTAAGGGGTATTGCAGGGAAACCAGGAAAGATAATCAGCTCTAATGGCATGACAAAGCTTCTAAAAAAGGAGCAAAGAGGTGTAATTGCACAATTATGTTCGCTAGATGTTTCCACATTGGAATCATCTATTTCTCCAGATCTCCAAAAAGTCCTGGACAATCATTCCAAGGTATTTGAGACTCCCAAAGGTCTCCCACCTATGCGTGATCATGATCATGCTATTCATCTGATTCCAGGAAGTGTTCCTCCAAACATCAGGCCGTACAGATATCCATATGTCCAAAAAAGTGAAATTGAACGTATGGTTGCAGAAATGCTAGAGGCTGGTATAATTCAACCGAGTCAAAGTTCTTTCTCAGCTCCAGTAGTATTGGTGCACAAGAAGGATGGATCATGGCGCATGTGTCCAGATTATAGGGAGCTCAACAAGCTCACTATTAAAGATAAGTTCCCCATTCCTGTCATTGATGAATTACTGGATGAATTGCATGGATCAATTTACTTCACCAAGTTGGATCTTCGTTCGGGATATCATCAAATCAGAATGAAGATTGAAGACATTCCGAAAACGGCATTTAGAACTCATGAGGGTCATTATGAATTTTTGGTCATGCCTTTTGGCCTTACCAATGCACCTTCAACATTTCAAGGTTTGATGAATTCAATTTTCAAACCATTCCTTAGAAAATTTGTGTTAGTATTTTTTGATGATATACTAATCTACAGCAAGTCTTGGAAGGATCATGTTGAACATGTTGACAAGGTGCTACAACTATTGGAGGAGAAACAATTATATGCAAAAAGATCCAAATGTTTCTTTGGAGTCCAGGAGGTGGAATATTTGGGTCATATTGTATCTCATGAAGGAGTTAAGGTAGACCCTAGCAAAATTAAAGCCATTAAGGAATGGAAAATCCCCACATCCATAAAGCATCTGCGAGGATTTCTTGGGTTGACAGGGTATTATCGCAAGTTTGTTAAGAATTATGGGAGAATAGCAGCACCTCTAACAACATTATTGAAGAAAGATTCATTTTCATGGACTCCGGAAGCAACAAAGGCCTTTGAACATCTTAAAGAGGCAATGTGCCAAGCACCGGTCTTAGCTACACCGGACTTCACAAAAACCTTTATTGTGGAATGTGATGCTTCAGGAAATGGAATTGGTGTTGTTCTAATGCAAGATGAAAGACCCATTGCTTTTGAAAGTCGTCCAATCAAGGGAAAGTTTTTAAGCAAAGCTATTTATGAGAAGGAAATGTTGGCAATACTCCATGCACTTAAGAAATGGCGACCCTACCTAATGGGAAGACACTTCAAGGTAAAAACGGATCATGATAGCCTTAAATACTTTTTAGAACAAAGATTATCCTCTGAAGAGCAACAAAAGTGGGTCACAAAGATGTTGGGTTATGACTTTGAAATCATCTACAAAAAAGGGAAGCAAAATGTGGTGGCAGATGCACTCTCAAGAAAGGATGAGGATGTGGAAGCATTGTTGTGTGCCATTTCTATTATCCAACCAGATTGGATAAACGAAGCAAGGGAGGAATGGAAGAATGACGAAGAAGTGTGGGCACTTATTCGAAAGCTACAACAAGATTCCAGTACTTCTGATACATTTAGCTGGCAAAATGATTCGTTATGGTACAAAGATCGCTTATACCTCTGTAAGAATTCCCAGCTAAAACAAAAGATTCTTATGGAATTGCACACTTCTCCCTTAGGAGGGCACTCAGGATTTTTAAAAACTTACCACAGGGTTAAGAAGGAATTTTTTTGGGATGGCCTTAAATCAGATATTCAAAAGTTTGTGGCGGAATGTTTGGTTTGCCAACAAAATAAAGTTGAAACAATTAAGACACCGGGTCTATTACAACCTTTATCCATTCCAAGCCAACGTTGGGAGGAGGTTTCAATGGATTTTATCACAGGTTTACCCAAGTCTGAGGGAAAGAGTGTCATCATGGTGGTAGTTGACAGACTTACCAAGTATGCACACTTTTGTGCATTATCACATCCATTTAAAGCCAGTACAGTTTCTACTGCATTTATGGAAACAGTTCAAAAGCTACATGGAAACCCAAAGATTATTGTAAGTGACAGAGATCCCATTTTCACTGGAAATTTTTGGACAGAATTATTTTCTTGTCTTGGTACTCAGTTAGCTCATAGCTCATCTTATCATCCTCAATCTGATGGGCAAACTGAGATAGTAAACAAATGTTTGGAAGGATATCTTCGTTGCTTTGTATCTGATAAACAGACACAATGGGTCAAATGGTTGCCTCTGGCTGAATGGTGGTATAACACTTCCTTCCATACAGCAACAAAAATGACCCCATTTATGGCACTTTATGGGTATCAACCACCATCCATCACATCATATTTAAGAGAAAATTCTAAGGTTCAGGCAGTGGAACATCACATCGAACATCAACAACAAGTCCTCCAACTCTTAAAGGATAACCTCGTGTTGGCACAAAATAGAATGAAACAACAGGCAGATCAACATCGCAGTGAAAGAAGTTTTGATGTAGGTGATTGGGTATTCCTACGGCTACAACCATATAAGCAAATGTCCCTAAAGCAAGCTAAGAAGGATAATAAATTATCACCAAAGTATTATGGTCCGTACAAGGTGTTGCAAAAGATTGGTACTATGGCATACAAATTGGAGCTTCCTGCAGCTTCTCGATTGCACCCAGTTTTCCATGTTTCATGTTTAAAGAAGGTTATAGGCGACAAGCTCCCAGTTCAAACAATATTGCCAGAACTTGACGAGGAAGGAAAAATTATATTGGAACCGGAAGCAGTCACAGAAACAAGAACTCGACAGCTACGAAATCGATCAATTTCAGAGTATCTTATCAAGTGGAAGAACTTATCCGCTGAAGATTCCACATGGGAGGATGAGAATTTTATGCAGAAGTATCCAGAACTACTCAAGCGTTGAGGACAACACTTTTTTGAAGGAGAGGGGCATGTTGGGTCCCTATAATACTAGTGATTACCCCATTACTATTGTAGTTATACCCTTATTTATATTGTTGTGCCCCTATTACCCCCATATTGTTATTTCTGTGCCCCATAGAATCCCTCTATTGTTATTTTTGTGGCTTTATATTATTATTGTTAGGTCGGCTGGATTATATTGTGACTCCTTAGACTCCTATATATAGAAAGGAGGTTTTGTCATTTGTATCATCCAAGAATTGTTCATTTATGTAATGTAAAGGAGGTTGCCCCCTCGAAGAGGCTGAATTCTAAGGCGTTGATCTTTCTTTTCTATCTTTTCTTGAGCTAGTTTCATAACACTCGTTATCAACCAATATCTGATAACGCTGACACTCCCGTTGTCAGCATATTCCTGTTAATAACTTCCTGAAATTAATAAGCACTAATAGTCCCATTATCAACATTCTCTCGTTTATTACAAATTGTTTTGCTAACATTGAATTTGTCAGCGTTTCTTAGAAATATTTAAACTCAAACTAAAATGTGATAACAAAAATATTGATAGATAAGCCACCAATATAATTTACAGTGGAAGGTATTATACCCTAAAAGAGTCCATCAAAGCTAATTTTGAAGTTTGATGTAAGTTAGTAAGGACAATTGTATACTAATGGTTTTTATAATATATTCAACTATGGGTTGAATTTAATAACATGTTGAAGATGAAAAATGCGATATATCTTATATTTCTCTCTTGTAAGATGTGATGTCGTAAGATAGTTGCGAATTTTACAATGTTGCCATGTTGAAGCTCAAATATTGTTAACGACATTAGTTGTCATGGACCTTGTTCATAAGTTCAAATTCCACTTCAAATTTGAAGGTTGAGTCACTTGAAAATATGGAAGTGTTCCATGCTCTTGGATTGGAAAAAGTATAATATGTAGCCTATCATTTCATTCAAAGAATATTTATATTGACACATTTTCATGTTTATTGCCAATCATGGATATCATCATGCACGTTCTAGAGTTTCAAACATTTGAGTGTGTAGGGTTTGTAAACCCTAGCATACAACTAGACCTGGATAAGCAAGAGCTAGGGTTTATATACAAACCCTAGGATTGTGCATTCCCATTGAAAGAAGAAACCATAGCTCTTACAAGGGAGGAATGTCATCATGATGATGATGTGGACGGGGTTAACTTGCAAGTTGGATGTAAGAAGGCTAAGATCAAGAGGGAGCCAACATGTTCTCAAAATATAAGTATTTGATATCTCTCTTGTTTATTATTATTATTATTTTTATTAGCCTCTTGTCTTTGCATATCTTGGTTGGTTGTATAGGTTCTTCCATGGCCTCCTAGAAAGGATTGCAAGTACTTAATGAAGGTTGCCTAGGCTGTGGCAATAAATGAAAAGACTGGAAGAACAAAGTAAAGCTTGTGACAAGAAGAATCATATTGAGAGATATTGTATGGGATGAGCTTTGAACTCAAAGGGAGTAGATAGATCAACCAAATGTAATCTTGTTTTGATCTATGTCTAAAAGAAGTCAATAGTGACTTCCAAGATGAAGATTTTTAGAAGTACAAAGCAAAGGATTACCTCAGTAAGAGGGAGAAGGCTCTGAAGTCAAGCACCTTGAGCTGGAATTGATATTTGGATAAGAGTGATGTTGATCCCAATCTGTGCTACAAAGTTGTTAAAGACGAGCCCTTGATTTTACTACTATATGTTGATGATCTATTTCTGACTAGGGTTGAAGATCTCTTTGTCCAATGTAAGAGGGATCCGATTTTTGAATTTGAAATGAATTATCTAGGTCTAATGAATTATGAGAAGTTTGATGATTTTTTTGATAATATCCTTTAGGAAATTTGACATGATGAACTATGAGTCCATGAACTCTCCCACGATGACAAAATTGAAGAAGTTGTCAGACTTTGACTCTGACTTGGTTGATCCTACTATGTATAGTCAACTGCTTGGCTCGTTGAACTATTTGAGACTTGATATTTGCTATGTTGTGAAAACCTTAAATCAATTCATGGTTGAGCCCTGATGTATGCATTGGATTGTGACTGTATGGATTTACATATTATAATTGGGCTATCCTTGCACTGAAGATAAAGAAGAGCACTCTTGGATAGTTTGGGTTTTTCTATGATATTTTGGATGCAACCCTCTGTTGCATGGCTGAAATTAAGTATATAGATGAGTGATCAACCTGTTATTTTTTTCTAGATTGTTTGATCGGGTGCTGGAATCAATCGTGATATATTATGAAAATCAAGGTTGTGTGAAGCTTTCTAAGAATCCAATTTTTCATGACAGGTCAAAGCACATTGAGATCAAGTATCACTATATCTAGGATGTTGTATACATTTATACTATTGAGCAGGTTGTTGATGTTCTGACAAATCCATTATCTTAGATGAAGTTTGCTTGCTTTTGTGAGAATCTTGAAGTGGCTGAGAATTCCTCTTGGAGAGAGAGAGCATTGATTGTATAACATCATGAGAATGACAATCTTCCTTAGGCTTGGTTGAGAAACCATGGTTTATGGTTGGGAAGATTGTTTTGATTACTCCCTTGGGGAGGTTGGTTTTGAGGCTTGGAGTTCTCCCTTATGTCTTTGTGTTTGACTGAGAGATCAGTGTGTTTGGTAGAGGACACTAATTTTTATTTCTCCCTCTTAGATCATTGTATTTTACTGAGAGACTATACAGTCGAGTTTGATATCAATATAGGAATTCCTCCCTTGGGAAATGGATTGAGAGACATTTATTTATGGTCGGGGACATGAGCCTTCCTATTGTCTCGGGTCATTGGATTTGACTGAGAGACCAGTGGGATGGTAAGAGACATTGACTTTGATTACTCTCTTCTGTCTTTGTGATTGACTGAGAAACCATTTCATATGGTTGGAGAGTTTGGACTCATGAATGATATTGATTCATCCCATGGTCATTGGTTTTTGACCTTGATGCCACTGGTTTTGGCTTGTGGGATGAGCTTGATGCTATCAACCTTTCCTTATGATGAAATTTGTACATCTATTTAAGGCAATGAAAAGTACCTCCCTGGCTCAGAGGGAGAGTTGAAAAATGGTAGTTGCGGTTAGTATTTTCATCATCCAAATCAAAGGAGAAATATATTGTTTTCTAGCTAGCCAAGTCAGGCACAATTTGACAGCTCGACCCCACCTCTTGAAAGAGTTTGACCCAATGTCAAAACCCCACTTGTTTTGTCAACTATATATTGAGATTTGACTCACTCATTTGGACATCACATACACATAAATTTGTACCTATTCCATAGGATACATCTACTCACACGTGTGAAGAAGAAGAAGAAGAATCCAACCAACAACATTTGACTTTTGTCCTCTGCGTTGACCAAAATTGACTTGGCTCTTTTATCTACTATTTTGACCAAATCTTTATCTATGATTTGAGGTCAAATTATTCTAGGATATTTGACCATATGTTGACCAAGTTTGAAGTTGTGTTTTTGGGGCATTGACTGTGCTTTGAAGGCAAGTCAAAAATCAGAGAGTTGACCAATTTTGTCTGAGGAATTACAGGACTGAATTTCGGCTCTTTGACCAACTATTGTAGACCGAAATTTTGCCCTTGACCAATATTGACCAAAGAGAAAAATTTTGATTCTCTCTCTCTCCATTGACTTGATTTAACTGGGCATTGAATGTGGTCAATGGCTTGATATTTTGACTAGAAGAATTAGATGTATAAATTGATTGAATTGAATGATTTCTCATAAGGAAATATTATCGGGTTCTCCCCCTTGTGGGGTTTTGTCTCAAGAAAATTTTGGTGTCTCTTGTATCATTGTTTCATTGTGATTTATACTACTCTATTGAATTTAATAGTTGACATTTTCTTAAGTGCCACTGCTTGATGATTTGAATGCTCTAAGAAGTTAACTTGTATCATTGGAAGTAGTTATTTGGAAGAAAATTGTTCTAGTCTATCTTGTATATAGAAAATCAACACTAGCCACATGTGGACTATGAAGAAGACTATAGAAAGGTAAAATTTGTAACTCTAGTTGAGGATTAAAGGAGTCAAACTTGATCCCTCTTTGGCTATCGAGCTATATTAAAAACATGCTAACAAGAGGAGTTGGGGTTCCATTTTATGCTATTGTGTCTTGTCCTATAGTAGAGCAGAGCAATAGGGAGTGGGAGTTAGAGAGCATAACAAAGGGGGTTAGTGTTATGTAGCAACCTAACAAGCCACATGTCTTATGTAACTCCACAGAGAGTGTTTTCTCCTTTGTAATCACATTATTTCCATACCAAAGAAAAAAGGGTAGAGCAATCTCACCTTCTAGTTGGGTTTCTCCCATAAGGGTTTCCTAGAGAAAACTTTGTGTTCATTGTGGATGATATGTGATTGTATTTGTTTTTCTCTATTTTCCACATTTTATCTATTTCATGCATAAGTAGAAAATAAATAGTTTATAAATATGGAATCTAAAGGAATTTAAACTTCATGATATAGATTTTAGTTTATTTGATCACATTTGTTGTGATGAACTATCCAATGGAATATCTATAGCAATTTACAAATCAATTTTTCATCCCTAGAGTTGATGTCCATTAAATCCATTTTTGTTTAAGCCTTAACTTCCTCCAACTTACTTTCTTTTTTCATTTTTTTTTCTCCTTGCCTTGGGATTTCTCTTCATTTGCAAGCCTAATTCTTTTCTCTTCCAACTTTCTAGTTTCTTCACTTTTTTGGGCTCGTCCTTCTTCTCTAGGTTGTGCCTCTATTTTTACCCTTTGTTTTTGTTCTAATTCATTTTTATTTTCCTTTCATTCGAAACTTTAGTTGGGTCCTCTTTCTCTTTTTTCTTTACCTCAAGTTTCTATTTTTAATGGCGTGACATTCATACTTTTGTCTGATTCTCATTTTCACTTTTTCCTAGGCTTTAGCTTTTCTATAAACTTCTTCCTCCTAATAATCATCATGAGCATATGACTATGAGACACATGTCTGCTTTGCATGTATTGGCACTAAGCCTTTTGGATCATGTCTCTTAAACCTTCACTCACAAAATGTGAATTGTGCAATAGTAACAACTTCTATTCAAACAAAAACAAAATTACCAAATCCACAAGCATGTACAGTGAATATGTTATTAACAACTTCTCCTTCTCCTTTGTTAAATATGTGTTGAAGATATTAACAACATTTTTTTGGTGGGATATTTCCCTCAATATCAATATTTTTGGTACAAATTTTGGTAATAAATGAGGGGTAACAATTGTCCCATAAATGCACATGTATGAGAAATCATCTTCAACATACTAGTCTCCAAGTTGGTCCAATGATTGCATTGCTTCTTATGAGATCTTAGGTTCAAGTGCATAGAAAATTAAGTAAACAAATGTGCATAGAAAATTAAGTAAACAAATGTGCAAAGAATATGTCACATATCCTGGAGTATTGTCTTGCATATTTATTCTCCCATTGATCTTGGTAGTATACATGTATTGGTATGTCAACAATGCTCCAAGCCTATCCCATTCTTAGAATCGATTGCATTCACCTACTATATTAAGAAGATATGATGCCATGTAAATTTTTGAAGAAGATTTAGAGTCAGAATGTATACCCTAGTGAGTGTTTTCTATAAAGTGTGGGAAAGGAATGTAGCCTAATTAGAGAAAAAAATCTTTTTCAACTACAATGTGAAATAAGGGAGCTTAAGATTTTAGAGAATATGAAACATCCTTTCCTCCCTATAGCCTATTGATTAAGGAAATGGCATCTCTCTATCTCTCTCTCTCTCTCTCTCTCTCTCTCTCTCTCTCTCTCTCTCTATATATATATATATATATATATATATATATATATGGATGGGTTCTCAGATAAGTCGATGGATATGTTATTGCCTTGAGATGTAAAAAATTTCCCCTAAATCCACTATTTGTTCAATCTTTTTATGATTATCTTGTGTTTGAACAAAATATTATACCCAAGATCTAGTCATATGAATATTAAGTTCTTGGAATTTATAATACTTCTCAAGTTCATTTGGTTTAAAGGAACCTATGCTTCTCCATTGATCATTGACTATGACTCTATTCTCTAAATCAACATTGTTAATGATCCAACCTATTAATTCTAAGTAGGGAAGGATGGTTGTTCTTGCAACTTATAATGTCCCCAAGTACCTTCCTAAAACACATTATACAAGCAAAATTAAAAACCATGCATGCCATATGAAACTCATGTAAATGCCAAGAAACATACATAAGTGCAATGAAATTGGTTGTAAACATACTCAAGGTTGATAAAATGATAACAATTTATTTACATAACAAAATATGGATGCTCAAGAACATAGAAAACATTTATATTTTAATATAAGATTTATACACTGATTAGAAAGATCAGATGTTCCACCCAACTACAGGCTCTATTGCACATTCACTCTCTACAACAAGCCACCCCTTGAGTTGAGACAATGATACTACAGGGATGGGTGCCTATGCCAACTCTATAACTCATAGATAGTTAGCTCTCAAGATTTCTCTCTTCACAAAATTTACACAATAGCCACAACTACCAAATACTCAACTAGTCCCAAAGCAATATCAACTTCTAGATATCCTTCCCCTTCAGCCTACACAACCCAATAAAAGGAACATCCTTCTTTGCAATGCAATCCCTCAAGCTATTCCATTTCCCTTCAAGCCTCTAATACTATTGGTCTAGAAATCTCAATGTTAGAAACTTTGAAGACTTACAACCTATGGACAAGTTCACCAACAATACCAATGCATTATGTTGTACACTGGAGACAACTCCTGGCTATAGGGAGTCAGTGCCTAGGACATCTATCAAAATCTGATGAAAAACTTTTTAAATGATTGGTTGGAGTTGGGCTCATTAAATGCAATGAATTTTTCTAATTCAAAAACCTATTACTTAGAGTCATAATGGCCGTCTTTGAGGGTTGCAGACCTCATAATTTATAAGGTGGTTGGAGGTAGATTTTGAAGAGGCAAGGTTTAAAACTCAAGCCAAATGGAATTTAAGTTAAAACCCTGAAATTGAAATAGTTAATGGAATGAGAAACAAAAAATTTATAAATAGATTGCCTTTAGGTTTTTACTCCAAGGCACAGGGGTTGTTTGCAACAAAAATTGCATAAACAAGTCTATGATTTAAATTGAACCCTGCTACTACATACATTATTTCAGTGGAAGAAAAACTAAACTTGAAACAACTAATATGAAGAGAAAAAAAACATAAAAACTACTTTTTTTTCAAATCTAAAATTAAAAATAACTTTACCTTAATTAACTTGATTGGAAGAATTTCTTTGTTACAAAACTATCTGAACTTCCAAAACTCCCACCCACTTTTCACTATCATTTATGACTTCTATCTTTGGCCCAAAGTTAACTGTTTTGATCAGTTAGAAAACTGATTTAGTTACCGATACCACTTTTTAGTATTTTAAAAAGTCAGAATAAAAATAATAATGAATTTTTAATTACAAAATTTAATATTATATATAATATTAAAATTATCCCATTTTAAAGTGAAATTCCCTTTTTCACAAAACTTTACAAAATATGCGCTTCGGGCCTTTTGATCCTGCAAACAAAAATAAATATAAAATCATATTATAAATTTAAAATGACGTGGAGGTTCGTGCGGGACCCGCCTTCATTGCGTGACGTTGGAAAACCATCGTTGGTTCTGCGGACTCCTAGTGGTTTCAAAATAGGTTGAAAGTCCGCATTTGATTTGAACCGTTGTTTTTTCGATGAGTTGTTTTATCAAAACCACCGAACGCGGAGCCCCTCCTTTAAATCCCAAGAGGGCTGGGGTCCGCATACCAAACCGGCAATCTCCATCCGAGTGGTGCAGGTGCTATATCAGAATTGGTAAGTTGTAGAATTTATTTATTTATTTTATTTTATTTTATTTATTTATTTATTTATTATTATTATTATTATTATTTTAAATGAAATTCGAAAAACTATTAATATTAACTCTTAAAATTTTCCATACTTTAGCTGCTGCCCTCTTATGAGATAAAATAAAATGAAATGAAGGGTGTTAATCCAGTCTAAAAACATATAATCTGCTTGAATTACTGAATTACTGCACCAAGATCAGATGAGAGTTTATTCCAGAGGTCCTCTGCACCCTGCCTTTTATCTAAGTCAACCACAAATGCACTCTTGCTTCTTTGTTTATTTTTGACACAATCTCCATTGGCTAAAGCTAGAAGCCGAAATATAGTATGGCATGGATGGTCAATAGCCATTTTCTGAACAAACTGAAACTATGGGATCCTTGACTATCTTTTGTAGCACCCATTCTTGATGCAATCTGATACACTAAAGGCAGAAATTTATATGATTAAACCTGTTTTATTGTCTTGAACAAGGAATTGACCACATTCTGATTGGTTGATAGGTTGAACCATAAGGGGACAAATCGAGATACCAGGGATCTATTTGCTTCTCCCCTGTGCATTGTATGTTGTTTCTGCAATTTAACAATTCTTCCTGTTTTCTCTCCCTTGGTCAAATTTTTAATTCTTTTCATAAGAGCGTCCAAGTCTTTAGCCTTGTGTTGCCTAAGACGAAGCGTAGCTTGCCATTCACTCAGAAGTTTGGTTAGAGATATCTGCTTGCCACAATTGTCCAAATACAAGTGTTCACGCTGTAATAAAATATAAGTGTTCAAGCTATAACAAATTCTTGAAGGAATTTGGAAGCAGTTACAAATTTAGTCACCGGGACAAGTCAATAGGGTGGAGTTTGCATGAAAAAACCTTCTGCAATTTAGCTCCACAAGATTTTGCTACCAACACATTCAAACACTCCATTATTTCTCAACTAGAACATGACATGATTAACATGCAGCCAAAATATTAGCTCTTTTCCGTAAGACACTTCTTCTCTCCAAAAAGCTAAAACATGATAATGGAAGTGAAGAATAATTGAAGGAACCCCAAACAACCAAAAATGTATAGCTAAATATTCATCGACAAAATTTGAAAGAAAATCAGAATTGCAAGTGGGTAGTGATGATAATTGAATGCCTACCTCTAAGTACATGACTCACAGTGCTAGAAACTCACTCAATCACCCTAAAATCCAGAGTACACAAGCTATGATGATCTTAAGTCAAAGTTGAAGTCTACCATTTCATGCACAATCATGAAAAAGAATTTTCGATGAGAGCATGTGTAATTTGGTAGATTTATCAAGCGTGTGGCGGATCTGGGTACTTTGCGCCATAATTGTGAGTTCTCCATGAGCCAGTTTTGACACTTGAGTTGTGAATATTTGAACAGGCATCTGAAGCATTGTGGAATGATCTTTAAAACATGGAGCGGTAACCTATATAAGACCCTCCCAAGTGCCAAAAAAGTCTCTTCCGAATGAAGCTTCAGATGAGTTTCAAAGTAAAGAAGGTTGGGAAACCTTCAAAATTATTGTTTTAATGATGTGCTGATGGTCTACCAGAGGTTTTAAAAACTCAAGTGCATGCTTGTTTTCAAAGACACTCAATATGTTGGCCAGGAGTAGTTCAAACTTGAGCCATTATGAGTTTTAATAAGTCGGTGGTTCCCAGAAGAGAGTTGCAAGTTGACCAAATCGAGTTTTCAGAGTCATCTGGTATGCTACCGCATGTGATTTTGAACTCCATTTTCTTTTATTAGAAGAAAATTTTGATAGATCCAAAAGTTAAATTAAAGTGATAATCTTAGATAACCAATTCAATTTTTTAGAGTAAATTTTAAATATAAAAGAACACCAAGCAAAGCAGGGAAGTATCAAACCTAAAGAGCTTAACAAAAATTGGTTTTAAAATCCAACATTTATCTTTCCAATAAAGAACTAAGTTCAAGCAATAAAAGCAAAATAATGATGAAAAATTCAGAAAGGGGTCTCCAATTGATGTTCAACTGGGGTTTGTTGAGACCTCAACTAGTATTCATGTAAGTAGAGTGGATTTAATAGAGTATATGGCTTAGGAGTAGTGTTGTAGTTTTTGGATGATTATATGAGGAGTGTTGGACACACTTGTTAGATGGTTTTTGCATTTGGAGCTTTCTTTATGGATAATATCACTTTTGAGCTTGGCATGTTTACCCTTGGAGTCTAGCACTCCACATAGTTGAGTATAAATGTGTTATTGAAGGTTGCATGTAAGGGCATAGTCTCACATATGTATTGTTGGCCTCCCTTACCTTATCATAAACATGAAGGAAGGAGAGAGTTCATCCTACATTCACAATTCATTCTTGTGAAGATGTGATCAAGAGGAGCACACCACTTTCATTTTTCTATACTCTCTCTCTTTTGGAGTTGATAGTGTTTCATAAACTTGTTGGGTATCTTGAATACTAAGGTTAGGGTATCATACCCAAGAGATTTGGAGATTAGGGTTTTGAAAAGAAATTTTAGGTTGTACTTGTAGAAGAAAAGAATAAGAGGAGACACCTTGTTATGGAGGACATGCTTGTATGATCCATGCTTGTTGGATCTCCTTGGTGTGAGCTAGGGTTTTCTTGGTGTCCCCCAACTAGGGTTTTCAAGAGCTAGAGAATTGTATTAGCCTTGCAATAAGGCTATGATATGCACATGAACTTCATCTTTATGTATATTAATGAAGTTTCCAACTATCGAATATTTGTCTTAATGCAAATTTAATTTTCGACCATTTATATGCTTCATAGTTTTAAATTTCTAGCTCTATATGTCTTGTTGATTTAGCATAAGCTAAAGGTGTTAAGTGCTTTAATATTTTAATTAAATAATGTAACAACAAATTTATAAATGTGTTTACAACTATCATATGTGTTTGTAGATTTATTAAGCATGATAATATTATCCCATAGAGTTGAAGGTTATTGAAGCATGTTGGTATCCCATCTTTTGAATTGCCTACTGGATTGAGAATATTAAGGATTGAAATATTGTTCATTGTTTGCCATTGATTTGATTATATTTCATAATAGCCTAAGGCTAAAAATTCATACGATTAAGATATGAGAAGCCTCTAAAAAAGAGATGATATTTCTAAATTGTATTAAAATCATTATTATTGGTTTGCTAAGAATTTTCTTAAAAATATATATAATTTTATCAAAAATAAACAATTCAATTATATTCATATGTATAATTACTTTGTAATCTTTAAAAAATAAATAAATATTTAAATTTTTAAAATAAATATAAAACCTCTTGCTATATTTATATATCACACACAACATAAATAAAATCAAAATGTAATTATTTAAAAGTATTAAACAATAAAATTAATATAAGTCAAAATCAAAATGTAATTATTTAAAAGTATTAAACAATAAATTAATATAAGTCAAAATTTCTAAAATAAGAATAAAATTAAATATTTTATAAAACTATATTAATCACAATTAAACCAGAAAAATAAACAAGTTGCATGCAATTATATTAATATAGATAGTCTCTTTATAATAATTTTAGAATGCTTTGTTTTAATTAGTTTAAAACAAATATAAAGTCTTTGGTAAGTTAATATGGCCAGAACAGCACAAATAAAATCTTTGTCAATGTAAAATAATATTAAATAATATGATTAATATATACTAAATTCTCAAAATAAAAATAAAATGTAAGATTTTATAGTTGTATAAGACTATATCTAATATTCACATTTACATTTACGAACCAACAACATATAAGTTGTGCCGGGAGGAGCTCTACTCATGACCGATGACATTGATGATTTGTGGCAGCAATCCCCTGTAAGCATTTGAATCACTCTAACATTAACCTGTTGCTCTGTTTTAGTTTTTTGCTGCTTGATCGACAAAAACGGAGTTGTCTTTAGTGTGACTTTTTGGAGATTCCGGTGACGGAATCCGGCAGAAAAAATTAAGGTTAAATCTTGATTTGTATGATTTAAAATGGTTTTTAACTGCATATTTGGATTCAGCACCCTAAAAAATCCCTGGGATGCTTTGATTATATAGAAAATACCTATCAAACTTGCGATTTCAATAAATCTCTGCCGAATTTTGACCAGAAAAACCCACAAGATAAGCTTCCAAAAAATCCCCGTAAAACAACTCCGAGAAAAACTCGTTGCTCTGTTTTCTTTATTTGTTGTTTGACAGTTTGTGAGCGAATATATCGTAGATTTGGACGGCGCGGTATTAGTTAGGGTTAGAACCAAGGATAAGAACCCTAAACGTGGGCTATATATACCCTTTCATGCTTACACTCCTGTGCCGTGCTTTGTATGCTGCTTCGTTGTGGGGTTGGTTGGCAGTGCGGCGGCAATTATTTTGGCTGTGGCATAGCATGGGCCGTGTTGTGGTTACTCTCCGATGCCCTGTCATAGGGATGAAGACCACATTGTTTCAGACGCTTGTTCAAGGGCCGTGTCTTCCCCTGTTTCTGCCGCTTTTGAAAGGAATGCGTGTTGTTGTAATCTGGATCGTTTTCTGGACTCTGCAACTCCAACAGTTCCTCTTCAGTATCTGCCCAAGGTACTTGCTTTGAAACCCTATTGTGATAGCCTCCAGTCTATTTCCCATAATTTTCTAGTATTCCAAGTGTATTTATTTTATCCCTAGTAATGTTAGGCTTGTAGGCTTGTAGGATTTTGATATCTTCTGTTATGAACCCTGTATTTCTAACAACACAATGTTTTCTAGCTATTCTGTCATTGGCTCTTCATTGATAATAAGAATAATTTTTGGTTTCACAGACATTCATGAAAGGATGGAGGGATTCTGAAGCCAAATCCATGCCCTTCTTCAGTCTTGGTGATCTGTGGGACTCGTTCAACGAGTGGACTGCATATGGTGCTGGAGTACCGATAGTGTTGAATGGAAGTGACACTGTTATGCAGTATTATGTACCGTCTCTTTCTGCCATTCAGCAGTGCTGTTATGCAGTATTATGTACCGTCTCTTTCTGCCATTCAGCAGTGCTGTTATGCAGTATTATGTACTGTCTCTTTCTGCCATTCAGCAGTGCTGGAGTACCGACAGTATTGAATGGAAGTGACACTGTTATGCAGTATTATGTACCGTCTCTTTCTGCCATTCAGCTTTACACTCACCCTTCTGGACCTAATATTGGCACCAGGTAGATTATCCAATTAACCAGTTATTTTCATAGGATGTCATGTCAAAGGGAAGTTCCTTAATATTTTGTAAATCTGACCACAGCTGAATGCTTTTGTATAATAATAATATGGTAAATAAGGCATAATATACACCGTAGTTCCTGTTGTTTTAACTTTAACAATTTAGCTCCTGTTGTTTAACAATTTTTTTGAAGAAATCTATCTTTGCAAACGATTCTGCTCTAATGCTGCTCCAGACCATGAAAATACTGCATGCTTCGGTGGCTCTCTATATAAGTTGTGTCATATATGAGACATGAGACAAGATTTTGCCTGTCACAATTCAGTGTTAATGCACATGTCTTTCATTGGAGCAATATCATTTAAAACTTGATAACGTTTGGACACGTGATTCACGCTGGCTCAGTTGAGTCCTGAACATGCTCTGTTTTGTTTTTGCAGGCGCCCTGGTGAGGAGAGTGATGCAAGTGATGATTATAGAGATACAGGTAGTGAAGGTAGTAGTAGTAGTGATGAAGCAGAGCGAGACTCAAAATATGGCGGGGCAATAGAAGTCACTCTAAAGCTGCACAAGAAGGCTTTTCTAGTGATGATGGTGAAGGAAGCAGTTGCCCTTCATTTCAATATTTTGAGCGAGCAACTCCATATAGTCGTGAGCCTCTGGCTGACAAGGTAAGATCCGGTTATGCATTTATTTTGAGGAATGTTTTATTTCATGGTGTAGTTTCAATTGCGAGGTTAAAATTAATATCTGTTAACTGGATGTTGCAGATTGGAGATCTTGCCAAGGACTTTCCACAGCTGAAAACCTCAAGAAGCATTGATCTGTTGCCAACCAGTTGGCTATCGGTTGCGTGGTATGCCATCAATTATACTTGTGCAATCCTTGATTAAGTTGGTGTGGAGGCCAGTTAGTTATTAAGCATTCCTGTTCTATTGGATATTGTTCAATGCGATCAGTAACGTCTAGATGAATGTTCATTATCTACCGCTATCTAATTAAAACAAGAATTTCCTTACAGGTACCCGATATACAGGATACCAACAGGTCCAACCTTGCGAGACCTGGCTGCCTGCTTCTTAACTTTTCATTCCCTTTCAACTCCTCTAAAAGGTTTGATTCATCTGTTTTCTATTTTCGTTCCCTCCATCTTGTTGCTAGTTTGTTCACATAGTTTTCATATCAGTAAAGCATGTTGATGCTTTTTGAATTCTGATTTTCTCACTCCGCATTTGATCTCTAACTGATGTTTTGGCAGATGGTGGCAGTATTCATGTAAGTACTGGAGGGAAAAGTGTTCCTGTCACTCCGATCAGCAATTCTGGGGGTTCTCCAAAGATAGCTTTACCAGTATTTGGTCTCGCTTCTTACAAGTTGAAGGGGACAGTGTGGAGTACTAATGGCAACTGTGAACGACAGCAGGCTAACTCTTTGTTTCAGTCAGCTGATCAATGGTTGAGATTACATCAGGTGAAACTTCCAGAATATGATTTTTTCCTTTCACCTGGTTCTTCATATGGAGCATGAACTAGACACATCCATAACAATGGGCTTTTTGTTGAAACGAAAGAATCAGTTGGGTTATGAATGGCTTTTTTTATTATAGCCATTAGTAAGGCCAAATACCAGGAGTCAGTGGAGTGTGTGAACAAGCAAGTTGAGGGTTGTTCACAAATCTTCGTCTATGATCTCCTCAATATAGTCAAAAGATAAAAATATAAACATTCTCAAAAAGTTCTGCAATAGAAAATGAAAAAATGCAAGTCAAAACTCGTACCAAAAATGTATATTTAAGAGAGAATGGGTTTTTGGGTAAACCTTTGGCTTGTCTGCTGTAAGAGAAAATTGATGGAAAAAAAAGTGAAAAGAAAAAAAGAATTGCCATTTGTGAAATAGGAGGAAGAGGAAATGCTGAAGGAGATGAAATGTCCTGCATTCCAAACTCTATGTCAGTACGGGAATGTCATAAACCATTGCAGGTTGAATTTTAAGTCGTGCAGTTTTTTCTCTTCCTTTGATTTCAATTCAGGTACGCTTGTTCTCTGGGACGAAAGTTCTTGGATGTGGTTGCAGACGACTATCATCCAATGTAGACTGCCTGAGTAGATATTTAATTTAAATCCAAACTTTTGACATGAAAACACTGATTTGTGATGATGGGCTGACAATGGATATTGTCTAGAGTGGTTTCTGAAAAGCTGTGTGCCCAGTGGTGGCAATTGCTATTACTGTGAGAGCAGTCGTTGGTTTTTGAGTAATTGTTGAGAGCATTTGAGTATTTTCTCCAAGGGATTTTCGCTACATTAAAACAAATTGTGGCTAGTGTAGGATCAACTTTTGTCCTATCAGGTTCTCTTTGGAGTTGACGGATTAAGAAAATAAGAAAAAAATGAAAAGAAAACCTTTGATTCTGAGTCAATATTAAGATATTTTGTGTCAATTTGCTTCCAATGGTTGATGAATGATTTGATTTTCTTCAACGTGATTAGAAAAGTAGTTATCAATATTTTCCCAGTAGTGATCAAAGCATGACGTGAGTTATCTAATTATTTTTTCAAAATTTCCATTAGTTAATTATTGGGGATGACTAAGTTGCAGAGAGAGCTTTATGTCGATCATATGATTGTTATTGTGTTATACGTCAAGGTGGGAGAAAAAGAAAAGTAAAAGATCAAAATTATGAGAATTTAGCATGAACATTATTTTCATTTTTTTGAGTTTTATGATCAACTATTGTTAGGTGAGTGTTCTCATAGTTGACTGTAAAGATCGTTGAAGTAGTGGGCTTAGTGGCTTGCTATGTTTGTATTGCTTTGATATATATTTGAAATTATTCAGTGCTGTTCATTTGTCATACTTTGGACATATCTTGGGTGGATTTATCTTTTCATTTAAGGAAATGTTTAGGAAAAGTATTATGTTGCTGGAGTTGTGAAGTGAGATTTTAAGAAGTTGCTTGGGCTATTGTGGATATAATAAATTATACTGATAGTTTGGAATGTGCAAGAATTTTGCTTTAGAAACATAGAATAGATGTGATATCTCCAACCCAGAGTGATGCCTGTAGATTCTCGATCTATAACCAATTTCATGCTTTCTCATCTCATGAATACTCTAGGCCTAGAGTAGGTGGAACTTTCTAATTGGGTCTGTAATTACATTTTAATTAAACCGTGGTCACCCCTCTTGGCATGATCTGGTTCTTCTTTCACTGGATGATCACATTGTCACTATCAAAGTGGCAGTGTTAAATCAAGACTTTCTGTTCTAAAGATCTCCTTCGTTGTCCCTGGCTGGATGCCATGTGCATGACGGTGTCGCTGGCTGGATGCCATGTGCATGACGGTGTCGCCCAGTGTAAAGACCCCTACAACCCTCTGGACTACGCTTCAAACAAACTTGTGACCAATGTTACAAGTTAATGATTATGAAACTTGCATTTGTCCTATTATGGGGAGATTTTAACAAAAAGTAAAAGATCAAAATTATGAGAATTTAGCATGAACATTATTTTCATTTTTTTGAGTTGTATGGTCAACTATTGTTAGGTGAGTGTTCTCATAGTTGACTGTAAAGATGGCTGAAGCAGTGGGCCTAGTGGCTTGCTATGTTTGTATTGCTTTGATATATATTTGAAATTATTCAATGCTGTTCATTTGTCATACTTTGGACATACCTTGGGAGGATGTATCTTTTCATTCAAGGAAATGTTTAGGAAAAGTATTATGTTGTTGGAGTTGTGAATTGAGATTTTAAGAAGTTGCTTGGGGCTATTGTGAATATAATAAATTATACTGATAGTGTGGAATGTGCAGGAATTTTGCTTTAGAAACATAGAATAGAGGTAGCGGTATCTCCAACCCAGAGTGATTATGAGGATATATTGCTGATTGGTTTCTTGCTGTCAAATTATGGCGGTATCTCCAACCCAAAGTTATTATGAGAATATATTCATGTTTCAATATTTTACTTTGTGTATCTTTATATATGTGCTAGAGCTGTAATGGAATGGTAGAAACGAAGAATAATAATTTGTATAATTTTGATTAAGGATTTATTTTATTTTGGGCAATTTATTGACTAGGTTTAGTTTGAATGATTGAATTATTATAATATTGATTATTTTGAACCAAAATATAATTCTTTCAATTTAACATTTCTATCGGCCTCTCTTTGCACCTTTTGGGGCAATTGCTAGTAAATAATATTATTAATATATACTAAATTCTCAAAATAAAGATAAAATGTAAGATTTTATAGTTGTATAAGACTATATCTAATATTCACATTCACATTTACGAACCAACAACATATAAGTTGTATAGAGAAGAAGAGGGGAATAAAACTCAAACTAGATAGAACTAATTACAATGGATTTACTTTAGCATTCTATTGTACAACCACTGCCCCTTTTACAACAAATTAGAATGTAAAAGAACATTAGTTTTCGCCAATGTTGTTGTAGAAGTTTGTCCTTTGCTTGATGTTGTTGAGAGTAGTACTTGCATTGCCTAGTGAATATGATTATCTTACTAGAATTGTTAACTATTAACAATGCCTATAAAAGCCTCTTTGGTGTTTTGTAGTGTAACTACAATGTCCATCATAGTAGGTCGTTCTTCAGGAGATTCTTTTGTGCAGAACAAACCAACACTTATAAGCTCACTAAGGCAATCAAGCTCCTTATCTTCTTCATTGCTTGTACTCAAAAGACTCCTATCCACCACTTCCCCTACTTGGTTTGGAAAACCATGAGCCACCCATTTCTGCAAGTTCATTCCTTCTGCAAACATATCGTGGGTGGGCTTCTTTCCAGTCAATGTCTCTAGCAACACTATTCCATAGCTATAAACATCACCTTTTGTTGTGACACGCCCACCTAATCCATACTCTGCATTAAAACATCCTCATCATAAGGTTTCTAATTCACCATTTTTAATAAAAATAGAAAATGCATGACATTGTAACATATATTTGGATGATGCAACTTATTAATGTTATTAAGTTGAAACAATACCTGGAGGAATGTAGCCTACAGATCCTTTGAGTCCATGTGTGGAAGTAAATGTTGAGTCCTCTGAATTTGTAAAACATATGGTAGCAATGCCAAAATCTATTAAATATCCTGTCATATCTTCGCCCAAAAGAACATTGCTTGGTTTTAGATCACAATGGATCACTTGCACAGAGTGGAGATATGCCATGCCTTGAGCAATGTCTATTGCTATATTCAACCTTTGAATCAAACTCAAACCATTTTCTACTTCACCTGTGGGATATAACCAGTTCTCTAAGCTTCCGTTTGGCATTAATGGAAATACCAAAGCTTTCATTCGATGGTCTGAATAAGAAGTTATGATTCTAATTAGATTTTGGTGTCTAACTTTTTCCAAAACTTTGCATTCCTTATCAAAACTTTTTTGTATCCCTTCTTTTTCCAAATTGAGAAGCTTGACAGCGACCATTGTGCCATCATTCAAAAGTCCTTTGTACACTTTCCCAAAACTACCAATGCCTAACAAGTTGGCATCACTAAATTCATTTGTTGCAGTGATGAGTTCTTCATAGGAAATTCTTTGATGCCCCACATTTAAGGATGCCTTTGCCTCAATAAGAATATGTTTCTTGTGATTTTGTCTCCACAATATTCCCAAAAACAAGCACAATACAATAGTCACTATAATTGCAACAACAGGTATGACAGCTCTTTTCAAATGTGAAACAATTTTATGTTTGGGCATAGAGCATGGCAATAGACTAACCCAAGGCCCACAGAGACTGGGGTTTCCCATAAATGCAGAGGCACCAAGCTTTTTGAAAACTCCATCTTCAGGTACTTCCCCTGACAATTTGTTAAAAGAAAAATTCAATTGGTTGAGCATTTTGAGATTTTCCAATGACATTGGTATTTCCCCTGACAAATTGTTAGAGGAGAGATCCATGTCTTGAAGACTTTGAAGTTCACCGAGTGAAACTGGAATTGGACCTTCAAGTGCATTGTAGGAAAGATTCAAGTATACTAGTTCTTCACAGCTTCCAATCATACTTGGAATGTAACCAGTTAACTGATTTGCAGAAATATCTATAGCTTGAAGCATAGTCATCTTGCTTAGTTCCGAAGGCACAATGCCATGTAATAAATTGTTTGAAAGGTTGAAATATAAAGCTAAATTTGCTAGACCTGCAACCTCGGGAGGTATGTGCCCAGTTAACCTGTTGTATGATAGGTCTAGCAATAGTAGTTTTCTGCATTCCCCTAAACTTGCAGGTATATTTCCTGATAACTGATTTTGAGCAAGGCTTAGATAGCTTAGCTGCTGGAGACTGGCAACAGAATCAGGGATTTTTCCAGAGAGATTATTTGTTTGGAGGTCTAAGAGCCCTAAGTTTTTGAGTTGGCCAATTTCCGTCGGGATGTTTCCTTGCAAATTGTTGCCTCCCATAAATAACCTCTCCAACCTTTGGAGCATCTTAAATGAAAAAGGTATTGACCCTGTAAAAGAATTGGAGTATAATTCGAGGAGTGTTAAACTACTTAGGTTTCCAATCTGTGGAGGTATTTCTCCTACTAATTCATTAGAGCCCAAGTTCAAGTAGTCCAATTTTTCAGAGAGGTGGCCTATAGAAAAAGGCAATTGTCCTGTGAGATGATTAGAGGATAAATCTATTCGATGTAAGGCGGAACAATTAGTAAGAGCAGTGAGAATGGGCAAGCTCAGGGTGCTGCCGCTAACCAGTTGATTATTCTGTAAGTCAAGCACCTGGAGCTTCATCAACTTACCCAACTCCATGGGCAGTACTCCACTGAGCTGGTTATGCCCCAAGTCAATCACTTGAAGATTCGTACAATTGAAGAGGGAAGCTGGAATGCTACCACTCAATTGATTACCAAACTGATAGAGTCCCATCAACTGATTGTTCTTGGCACACAACTCGGCTGGAATGTGACCTGAAAACTGGTTTTCAGATATATCCAATTTTACAAGATGGGTGGAGTTAGAGAAGGAAGATGAAATTTGCCCTGTCAGATGGTTATTACAGAGAAATATAAAGCTTAGCTGGCTTAGCATACCTAATTCCGGAGGAACACTACCGTGAAGGTTGTTGTTGCACAAATTTATGGAGTGCAAAGAGGATATGTTCCCCAAGCAGGGCGGGATTGCACCCGTCAAATTGTTAGTTCCCAAGCTAAAGAATTGTAACTTGGGGAGAAGGCACAGTCCTGCAGGAATGTTTCCTGTGAGATTGTTATGGGACATAGACAACCTCTGCAGACTGCGGCACATACCCACAGATGACGGAATGGAACCTTGGAGCTGATTCCGAGACAAGTTAAGCATTTTTAGGCGAAAGAGACTTCCCAATTGATAGGGAATGTGGCCATGAAAACTATTATTGTGAAGGTCAAGTACTGTAAGAAACGAAAGATTGCCGAGAAGGGGAGAGATTGTACCTTGTAATCCCATGCTTGAAAGATTCAGGGAAACCACTCTCTGTCTGCGGCGACTGCATTGGATACCCGTCCACCCGCAGAATGAAACATTTGGTGCCCAATTAGTGGGCAATGACTGGGATGGATCAGAAGACCGGATTGCAGACATGAATCCAAGCAGAGCCTCCTGATCAGAAGCATTGCTGAGATGAGGATGCCGATGCCCACGATTGGGTAATTGAGATGTGGAAAACACAGAAGGAATGGCAAAGAGAAACAAATAACTGAAGAACAGGGGCATTCGCCGCAAGAAAAGAGCAGGGGCAGGAATGTAACAGATCTCCATCTCCTCTGACACTGCAACAATATACCGTAATGGGTGAGAAAACCATATTGTCGAGAGTTTCTTCACCTAAGCATTTATAAGCATAAATTTGTCTTGAACTTCCAGTTAGCAAACACAAAGAAAGATCCCGGAAATTCAGTGGAAATCTCGTTGAAATCCTCTCGCTCGATTGCTGTTCCATAGATCTTTTCATACCGCCTTCATTTCACTTTAAAACTATCAATACTGTACTTGGCATTGGTGTGAACACGGGTTTCTGAAAATTGAAAATTGAGACCAGCACTTTGAGTCAATAAATAGTCAATCCAGCACTCATTGTCCAATAACCAATTCTAACCAATAACTTCCTATCGACAGGCTCGGGATAGAATTGACTGAGAAATTTCTCAATTTTTTCTATCCACTTAGCAACCCCATCCCCACAGGAAAATGGCGCTTGGAAACATTTACTTGCTGCGAACGTTCAGCAAAATATGATTAGATTGTACGATTTGACTGAAATTATGATAAACTACTTGCTGCGAATTTTAAGCAAAATACAGATATGATTAGATTGTACGATTTATCTGAAATTATGATAGGCCAAGACTGTATTCATGAAAATTGTCCACAGGAAAAATATTCCAGCACCAATCTAAGGAAAAATATTGGTCAGACCCAAAAAAATTCAAATCCCTAATCAATAATGTAAGAAACCTAGAAGTACTTACTGTTACCATTAATCTGATTCCCCTGTACTGTATTTAGTCTTGAAGACCAAACAAAATTTATAATATCTATGAGCAGTGCGGACGACTGGAAAAGCAAGACTTGACTTTTCAGAACAAAAAGGAAAAAATGGTATCGCTCTGGCACCGAAAGTTCTCTTTTCTCTTGTGGGTCAAACCCGGAAATGATTTATGCATTCATTTAATATATGTTCAGAAAACCATATGTTTTTTCAATTGCCCATTGATTGCGATGAATGGATCTGTCTAATAATATAAAATTTAATTTAATTTAGTAAGATTTTGAATTTTAATTGGGTTTTGCAGGGATGTGGTGATAAATTTTAGGTAAGATTTTAAATTTTAATTATTTAAAATATTATATTTCAAATATTAGGGAATTTTTTTTTTTTAAATTCGAATATTTAAATTTTAAAAATTATATACTAAACTTATAATTCCAAAAAATCTTTACCCAATTTGAAGGAATAAAAAAACATTTAACAGTGACAATATGCAGAATGTTTGGATACAAGTGTGTGTGAAACCTGCTATTATTGATACTTTCATTTAATATGTATCTGTTCAGTATTACTATTGAGTATTTTCAAAGGTCCAATGACTGGGATGTTTGAAGTTAAGTTTGAGGAGTGAGACTCAGAGTGTTTTGTCTCACTGTCGCTGATTCCGAGAAGTGTGGGCATGATTTTGACATATATGGTGTTTCGAGTCTGAAAGTGAAACCATTTTAGTCAGGGAGATTTAGCGGATAGGACTTGCGTGGTTACCATTATTATCAAGCGGACTTGACTTGTTTTTATGTGATGATTTGTGCTGAATATACTAGTCAAAATTCTTATTATATTTATATATCCGATTTCTTCGTTACAAATTCTGATTAAAGTTTGTTTGCTACCTTCTAATTTTTCACAGCGAAAAGTATCATATAAACTGTGATTTCGTGGTTCAAATAAATTTTATTGGTTAAAATTTTCATATATATTTTTTATTCATATAACTCTTAAATTATTTAATTTTTTAATTGATATAACTAATAATATAATTGGTAGAAGATGTAAAAATTTAATTTGTGAAAATTAATTCATTCATAAACACAATTTATCTAGAGAAATAAAATAAAATACAATCACATTAAAAATATTAATGTGATTTATATAAGTGGAAAACTTTATTTGTATTTATCATTAATAAATATATAATAATAAAAATAATATTTAAAAATTTATTATAATAAAAATAGTATTAATATCATTATATTTAATAATTTATATTAATTATTATTTATATTAAATATAATTTATTATAATTAAATTTTAAATTATGTAATATAAACTAATTATTTAATAATAATATTTATTTGATAATAATAGTAATATTAATGAATAATAATAATTTTAATAACAATAGTTATTATTAAATTATTTGATAATAATAGTAATATTAATGAATAATAATAATTTTAATAACAATAATTATTTATTTAATAATAATGATACTTTTTATCAGGCCAGGGGGTAACTCCTATGAATTTTGTTTTTCTATTAAAGTTGATCAAAGATATAGACATGGAGAGAGTGACTTTTGGGCTTCATCTCTTAGTGTCTCTTTATATTCTTATTTTCCTTATTTTCTCTTTACACTATTATACATATATTTACCCAATCCCAATGATTAGGTGTCAACATTCCTCCCCTTAATATGAAGGGATGTTGGTGAGTCCAAGCATCATTTTGAATCTTTTGAACTTTTTTCTTCCAAGCGCTTTGGTGAATATGTTTGCAATCTACTCAATCGTGGAACAATGATGTAGATGGATTGTCTTGGCCTCAACATGATGTTGAATCAAATGGAATTTTGTATTGATGTGCTTCCTTCAATCATGGAACTTTGGGTTCTTGGCCAACTTTATTGCAAAATCGTTGTCAATCATGAGTGGAGTTGAATGCACTTGTTTCACTTACAAAATCTTCTAGAATTTTCTTGAGCCACACAATTTCCTTTGTTACTTCAGCTGTTGCCACATATTCTGCCTCTGTTGTGGAATCTGCTAGAACTAATTGTTTGCGTGACCTCGAGGAGACACCTCTTGATCCAAGACTCATAACATAACATGAAGTAGATACCCCAACTTCTTTATCTCCATCGAAGTCTAAATTAGATGCTCAGTTAACTTCTCATACCAGGCTCGCGGTGCTCGCTTGAGGCCATACAAGGATTTTACAAGCTTGCATATTTTATGTTCCTGACCCTTCACAACAAATCCTTCTGGTTGGGACATAAAACATTCTCTTTTAGATCTCCATGTAAGAAAGCAATCTTTACATCCATTTGATGGACTTTCCAACCATTCTGTGTTGCTAAGGAAAAGAGTGTCCAGATGGTAACCCATTTTGTTGTGGGGGGAAAGGTCTCCTCATAGTCGACCCCTTCCTTCTGTGCAAAACCTTTTGCAACAGGCCTGGCTTTGTGCTTGTCAAGTGAGCCATCAATTTTATACTTATTCTTGTAGACCCACGTGTAGCCTAATGATTTGGTTCCCAATGGAGGATCAACCAACTTCCAAATGTCATTCTTTATCAAGGCATCATATTCTTTTTGCGTCGCTTCTTTCCATTCATCATGAGAAGCAACTTCTTTGAAGGAAGTTTGTTCAAAATCTGTAGACAAATTCAATTTACAATCATAAGAAACATCCATATCAATAGGTGAATCATAATCGTCTATATCACCTCCATTTTTCCTAGTTGTGCTTCTTGTTCCTGTCTTTCCATCCTCATCGGGATGGACACTTCAAGTGTCTTTGTTAGTCATTTTGGAGGACCTTTTTGAGATAGCCCAGGTTGCTCAGTTGAATGAGTTGGGAGTGACTCAAGATTGAGTCTCATAATTCTGTCAATCACATCACTCATAGTGTCATCAATGGCTGGAGCTTCATGTGGGGGAGAGAGTGCTTTAGAAGAAGATTCCACAGATTGATCCAGTATAGGAATCCCCCCTTCAAGATGTGGAATCTCATTATCAAATTCTTGAAAGATTTTCCATGTCCAAATCTATCCAAGCGATCAAGTTGTCACTCAAAAACATTGTCAGTCTTGGAATATTCAAGAAATATCACCTCTAGATACTACAAACTTCTTATTAACTTCATCATAGAGACAGTATGCTTTGGAGGTATTTGAATACCCCAAGAAGATACACTTGTGACTCCTTGCACCAAGTTTGTTTCTTTATTTCTTAGGTATCAAGGTAGAACATATGGAACCAAAGATCCTGAGATCCTTTACCGAAGGAATGTGGCCATACCACATTTCATAAGGAGTCTTGTTTCTAATAGCATTAGTGTTGGAAAATCAGAAAGGCAATAAATATTTTCTTGATCTTTATAATTACTTGTGATGTTTCTTATTATTAAGATTCTGTATATCTTCTTTCTTTAGTTCATCAAGCAATTACCAAAAGAAACAATATAGAAAACAACAGACACTGGGTGTAGGCACATGCTAGGGAAAAACCCCCTCGAGAAGAGAAACTAGTCAAGATGATTCTTTCTTTCAATAGTATTCTTTGATATTCTTCACCCTAGACTAAGACAAGACCTTCCCTCCACACCAAATCAGCCTCCTGGAATTTTGACCTCTTTCCAACAACTTCGACTAAGGAAGCAACCACAACAATTGGCAGCTTCTGGCAACAATAAAACTTAGGAGACTTCATTCTCCCAATCCAGAACACAAAACAGAGAGAGAGAGAGGCACCAAAATTTCAATTTTTCCTTAGACTTTCCCAAGCTCACATTCACTTCGACTTCCCGACAACAAACTTCGCACCTTTTCCCAGCTACAAGAGAATTTTGCACTTATGCCCAACAATAAGAGAATTTGAACTTGATGAGAGAATGATGCTTTAAATGAATTCAATGTGCTTCCTTTTATAGGCTTCTTGAGGGGTTGAATGGGTCCTTAGACCAACTTGATATTCTCTTAGGCTGACATGGTGTGGAGGTTACATAATTCATATTTGACTCAATACTTAACCTTTTTACATGATTCAAAAGCCCAAGAAGGTTCTCTTTAAATGTAAAATAACTCTATAGACTCAAAATAAATCCTAGAAATCCTCAATGGGGACTTTGACCTAAAACATGGTGACCCAAGCATGAAACCAAAGCTTTAATAAGTCACAATAATAATAATAAAATTATTTACTTTATTCTTTTGACAAGTACATTACATGATGACTCAAGTACATTATTGAAGACTGAGAATATTTACTTTTTCCAACACTCCCTCTTAACTAGGGAGGTATTCATAATGTACATATACAATGCAAGACCTCAAACTATATGAACCATGAAGAACTTTAGGAACCGCAATGCTATGGACTAGATTCCTTACCAGGGCAATCTATCCAAACAATCATTCAATAGTTTAGGCATTGCATTGCTAAGGAATAGATTCCTAACCAAGACAATCTATCCAGGTGGGACTAAGATGAACTCAAGCTTTCAACCCCTCCAGGTACCATTAGGATTACTTGCTAACCATCAACCCAAAAAAATCCAGGTGTGTATCCAAAACAAAGCTCAATAATAAACACTACCTTTCCAACTTCGGGACTCGGACATCAGCACAAAGTGCTAGCCAAATGTCTGCCCAGGAAATGCTTCACTTGCAAAGCCTCAACACTCCTTGATCCAATAGATCAAAGAATGACCAATCTCTCCTAACATGCTATCAAAACCTTCGAGAGATTCACCTGTACAAACACAACCCCAATCAATAATATACTTTCACATGTACATAATCATATAAAAACCTTCGGGGTCTTACGGACAACTTGATGTTGCTTCTCAACTTTCCATAGTAGGACTATCACTCGAATATTTGACAGAATATTTCTCGATCATATGATTTCCTTCCTACTTCTCGTGCAACAACATGTCCTCCGAAGTTCATTCTTCAATTAATACCAAGATATGCCCTCCCTCTCAACTAGGAAGCACCTCTTTATCCAGACTCCCTCTTAATCTTAGGGAGATCTCTTATATTCATGCTTCTTCTAGGAGATCAACTTCTTTTCTTCGACATCGGAGAATCTTTCGTGGCTTCCAACCATGTCAACAAAGTTATCATTATCCCCATCATGCTTATCACATTAATGAACATCTTCACCAAGTTGAAGATTATGTACCTACACAACTTCAATAGCAAGTACAACAAAAACTATAGAAGCATGATGTTAGCCAAATCAGAATCATGAAAGCATACCCAGACTTAATTATAAACAATAGACATATATTATTCAACGTCTTGCTTGGGACTTTGTTATACACCCTAGACTACTTCATAATAACAATCATTCCATATAGGGTTTCAATATGTCTTCCAAAGGTATGGCATACCTTACTACAACATATAGAAAACCCTAGAAACAATTTAAACAAATATAGATCTACAAAGTATCTAACAATCTTTCAGAATACATATGTTAGACTTCTCACTAGGGATTTATACAAAACCTAGATTTCATACCAAAGAATCAATCAAAGTCAATCACAACTTAGTCATTATCATGACAAGCTTCCACTAGGGTTAGTTCCAACACCTATATTTTCAATCAACCATCAATCAGTCACTAATATGACCAACTACCATTAGGATTAGTTTTCCAACCCTAGATTTCTGAGCAATCTTCAGACTCAACCAAAAATTCAAATTTCAACAATCTCTTTACAAATTTCAAGTTATCATATAGTCATAAGATATTTCTACTTCGACTAAGGTTCAACTACAAAACCCTAGAATTCATAAATTCACCAAAATTTATATAAATCTCAAATCATCATATTCCAGGGATTTTTCTTTGACTAAGGTTTAATTCCAAAAAATCAGAACTCCACAATCTCAACAATCATTAAATACATAGATCTCATATTGTTATATTTCACACTAGATAATATCACTACTAGGATTTAACTACAAAACCATAGATTTTCATTTTCAACAATCATATAATAGATTTCAGATTATTATATCACATACTAGATAATTTTAACTTCACTAGGGTTTAGCTTGATTCGGGTGGATATTGTGGCCACCCACCTATTCCACTTCGACTCTCACCATTGTTTCTTTCAATTTTTTAGTTTCCTTAATTGTAGCACAATTTACTATTTTTGGCATTTCTTTGGGTCTTGAACTTTCAGAGCCATTTTGAGGACCTAAACGACCCTGGGAAGTTGATGTACCAATTTACCTCAATGGGGACCATAGTTTGGTGTTTCATCTCCTAGGATTAGGTTTTTGGATGTTTGGGGTTTTCCATTGTTTCTCAATAATAAATAGGCCCTCAAACCTCATTGTAACACAATTCAGAGTCATGTAGCCACCACATCTCTTCTTAGAGATAAGTTATCATCTCCAAAGCTAATTTATTTCCATTCTGTATGTAAGCATATTTTAGTTCTTTGATATTAATGAAATGAAGTTTTATTTCTGCTGCATCTCTGTGTTTATGGTTATATCTATAATTTGTTGTGTTCTTGTTTAAATTCAAATCATAGCTACAACACCCTAGATTTCAAATATCATCATCCTAGAATCTCCGACAAGGACTTCCATTAAATCCTAAAACCCATGACCATCAATGACTAGGTCAATACATATCTAGGAATTCATAACCATATAAAAGCATATCATATGTCTAACAACATAAATATATTTGACCTAGACCAACCTAGGACTTCAACCAAAAGTACACACACACACATACACAAATATATATCGTATCATGTGTTAGTCAAAATCAACTTCTCAACAATATCAAATAAGAGTTAGAAACATAATCATTTCGATTATACTAGGGTTTGATTAGACAACACACATATACCAAGTAAATTAATTCTGAGACACTATAAGTGTCTTTCTCACACATTCCACCAAACCCAAATGAGCTAGGGTTCTAATGTAGAACACAACAAATCCAACATTCCCAAAACTTCAATGGTTCTAGGAATTTAGACCTTATCATTCAATCCTAACAAGTTAGGATTTCTCGATCACACCAAAATACCAAACATGACATCATCAAAAAGGCTTCAACTAGCATTTCACAATATCCCTAAGTAGTTAGGATTTCAGACACTCACAGTAGCATACCCTTTGTTTAGGGTTTTCCAGAACATGTCTAGGGTTATACATAGTCAATCAAGAATATGAATGGGGTGGGTAGATTTACCAAGAGATGAGTCACCCGAACAAGAATCACTAAAATTCAATACAACTAGTCATAACAAGGTTAGTAACAAATCATCAAATGAATAATCCTTTCAATTAATGTATTCAAAGCATACCTTTGATTCTTGAATAACCTTGTTGGTGAGCACCAGTATTGCAACAATAATGCTGCAACTCCTGGGCTGCCTTCTTTACTCTTATCAACCCGGTAATTCGTAACAAACTTGGAAGCGACGATACTGTATGCACAAGTATTAGTTCTTACTGCAGGTTGTCACTTAGTCAGCCAGCGCAAGATCACTAGGAGCTCAAGCCAACTTCTATGGATTCCAAAAGAAGCTCTATATGTGATGAAAGGAGAGAAAGACTACTCTACAGATACTACTCTAACTGCAGAAAGGAGAAAGACTGAAATGTAAAACAAACCAAGTAAATCCTAATTAACCAACTAATCCTACTTTTGCAGAAAGCACTATGGAAACCATGAAAAGAAAGCCATTACCTACTCAGGGAAGTACAAAACATCTAACTAAGCTATTTTTGGAAGTAAATGAGTGAAAAACATCTTTTTGGGTTTTTATGTATTTTTATGTGAATTTGACATGCATGTAATTTATTGTTGGTGAATGTGGCAGCGAAGAGGTGGTGTTAAAGGGAGGTTTTGGGACTTAAGAGGATGTAGGATGGTGTGTATGGGTCCTAGGAGGTCTTAGGTGGCCTTCTGGAGGCTTTTCCCACAATCGGCCTTCAAAAGAAAGCCTACAAGAAAATCTACAGGAGGACACAGGAAATCTACAAGAGGAAAAACAACGATCTACAGGAGGCCTACAGGAGGAGGCCGAGAGCAGTTTTGGCTATTTTGAGGGTGTGAGAGTAGGTGGAAAAGGTGGATGAGGATTGGAATGAAGTGTTAGGGCACCTAGGGTCTACCAAGAATCGTTAGGAGAGAGAAAGATGATTGTGTTTGCTCAAGGAGAGAGGAAGAAACTCTATGGAAAATGCAGGAAACTAAGGTAGAATTGAGGGGAGACTTGGGCGACCTGTAGGGCATGGATCAGATGGAGGATGGGATGGCTGATAGGTTGGCCTGCTGCTAGAAGATATCTGCTGCATAAACAAATGACAGTCAACCAATGAGATTAACCAAGCAGTGGAATGAGTGCATCTAGAAAAGCAGAGTTTTGCATCCAACTAGTCTAAACGATGATCTATGAAAGGAAATGTTGAAAAATGTTGCAAGAAAGGAAAGCATGAAAGAAGACTGTTGTAAATGAAGAAATGAGCACAATGAAGAAGTTCTGAAGCAAAGAAAACTGGACTATTAACTAACTAAAGAGTTGCAAACACTAGAAGTCCTATGAATGAGGAAAATCTGTGTTTTTGGGGCAACAAGAGGGTCTTTGCCTCAAATCATGATCCCAAAGGGAGGAAGAGAGGCCAAGGCACTGTTGCTATCCTTTTGAATCTTTTCTTTATCACTACTTAACCTGCTATAGAAAGCACACATGGAAGCAAACTACTGAATCATCAAAAACAACCTATTCTTGACCATAAAAGAAATTCATCTAACAACAACCTAATCTATAAACTGAAATAAAACATGCAAATACAAGTAAAGAGGAGCTTGGCTTCTTTGATTGGGCCCTAACCCAAGAGCTTCAACCCTCTTAGGTAACTCAGTGCTAACTCAAAAAGGATTCCATCTTTATTTCCAAAACAATAACAAGATCACTTGGAACTGTCAAAATAATAAGCTGGAAGTTGAGCAGAGTTTACATAAGCAAAAGTACAACAAAAATCCAACAAAAATTCAACCCTAGTGAGGCTCTAGGCCTCTCTACTTATACAAATGAAGCTACCAACAACTTCCTTAAAATCAGGGAGACTTGGCTCCCAAAACTCGAGATAATCATCAATCATCCTCCACTTGTTCGACTACCTTCTAGTGCATGACTTGGCTGCTTGTACTTCGAGCTCAATGAAGGGGAATTCGAAGTGAGGAGTAATAAATGAGGGGGATTCCCTCATATAAGTTCTCTCCTTTGTCCACTTCAAGTTATTTCTACCATTTGTCCATTGGATTCTTGACTTTGACCTAAAAAATCATCAATAATTTGCATTAAACACATGTTAGACCACATGGCATCATAACTAGCTCAACTCACTCTATAAGCATAAATATAATCAGAAAATCATACAATAAGCTAAGAGAATGGTTGATTTGACTAGGTTAGGAGGTAAAATGAGCCTATATAATTACCCATTTATGAAGCTCATCATCACCCCCTACTGAAAGTGTTGCTCATCCTCTAAGCAACTTAGTCCATCTCCTCATCTTTTATGGCCTTGGTGGCCTCCCTAGCATCCCATGCTTCTGATGTGGCCTCCTCTTCCTTTTCATAGAATCATGCTTTCCTTTCTATCTCTTCCCACTTCTCCTGCTCTTCTTCTTCTCTTCTACCTTCCAGCATGCCTAGCAGCAGTGGGGGACTCAATTTGAGGTCAATCCAATTGACCTTCAGCCTTTGCATGGAGTGCTTATACATTGGCACTCTCCTTAATGCCTCCTTCATCCTCATTGGGGAATGATATTCCCTGATTTGCAGACTGTGTGGTAAGATGTTCCATCTCCTCATACATGCATGCACACAGTCATCCCCAAGTAGCCTTTCCATAACCTCAAAGTGTGCAATGGCTTGTGCCTGATCACTTATATATCTAGGGGCAATCTAAGGATTATTGGCAAGCAGGTTATGTGTGTTGATGAGTGCCATGGGGTCTGATGGCTTAGCTCTGATCATTAATGGCTCATTCTGCTCCTTTATCATCAACCTTCTTATTTCTGCTGCCCTTAACTCTTCATGGTTCATCCATGAGGCCATGGCCATTAGTTGTAGGTCCCCTAGCTTGGCATTGGGATCCCACACATTCATGTCTGTGAGGGCCATGTTATGTAGGTAGAATTCTGTCATCTTTGCCTTATCCTCTGATGTGCTTTGGTCACACAGGTCCATAAACTCCTTGTAATCTTGGAAAGGCATTGTGCCTCTTTGTGCCAAAGTATTTATCTGAAATTGCAACCATTGGTCCTTGAGATAGAGGCCATAAGATTTTGCTGGTGTTCTACATTGCAATGCCTCCATGGACCAGCTCGCCATGCATGCAGTTGGGTCTCTTTCTCTTGCAACTACCTCCTTAGCAATTTATTTTCTGTTTCAAGTTGGCTTCTTGTAATTTCTTCCCTATCTTTGATAGCACTCAACTCTTTGCCCATTTCTCTGAGTTTGTTCTCCATATGGCCAATATCCTCAACTCCTTTGGGTTTGGCTATTTTCATCCACCTATGTGTTCTTATTATCATTTTCTCTAATTCAAAGAATAGTGGAATTCCAAAGTTTTGTGGAATTATTCTTCCCCCCTCAAGAATATTGTAGTAGGAGCCAAGACTGGGCTGGGGATCAAGTTCTTGTAGCTATGTTTCTTCCTCCTTTCTGTGTGGCTGTCCTTCTATCCTTTTCTCAAGCTTTTGGGTCTCCTGTAGTTTTGACAGTGTCGAATTATCTGTGCCTCTTGTAGGACTGTTTTTAGGTCCTATAGTTCTACCTTCTCTTTTCATGTGGGATATCTAGGAGTCCCCCTTTCATATGTGATAGGTGCCTTAGAATGGGATTCCTCTCCTTGGGCAGAGGGTGAATCTTCAATTATAATTGGCACTTTTGAAGAAGGTTGGGGTTTCCCTGTTTTGATTCTTTCCCTGAAATACATGGAGGCCTACCTGTTCCTCTTCTGTTTTGGCTTGATGGGTGTACTGAGGGCAGTGAGAGTAGCTGCTGCCTCTCTTTCCAGAGTCTCAGGGGATACTTCTCCTTGTTCTGTCTTTTCTGTCTCTGCTTGCTCTGTTTTTTCCTGCTCTGTTTCTTCAACTTTCTCCTCCTCTATCTTAGTTTCTTCCTCCTTTCCTTCTTGTTCTACTAAGTCACCAGTTGCTTCACCTTCTACCCCTTGCTGCTCTTCCTCCTCACTGCCAGTAGGAATGATATCATAGGTTAGGGTCTTTATGTCATCTTCAGCTGTCATGTTTCGGAAGATTTCCCATGCTATAGGGAGTGTAAATGTATGGAGGGCTTCTTCCACTAAAATTTTTATTAACCCATGGTGAGCTAGCTGCTCTGAATTTACTGCTTGAACTTTAGTGCTGGAGTCAATGAGAGATTGCAGGAGGAAGTAGGGGATGCTGAGCTTCTGAGGGGCTGGAGTGTCCATGCCAAACCTTAATTCATGAAGGATTCTAAAGTGGTAACCATGGACATTGCTCTACCTCCCCTCACAGGAAATATATTTGATTATTTGGTAACTAACCTCATCCCAAGGATATGGTATTCTAGCCCTTATAATGGCATTTTTATCCTCTACAGGGGTTTCATTGTTTTGGAAGAAGTTTTTATTAGCAGCCTGGCCAATTGGTTTCTCATCCTTACTCCAAGGAAATCCAAGAGGAATGGTAGTGACCCTACTGATAAATTCAGGGGTTATCTCCATAGAAAGACCTCTAAAGGTGATAGTGGCATGTGTTCTGGTGTGAGGGACCAAAGAGTGGGCAAATTTTTGAGCAATTTCCTCATCAAACCCTCATAATTTCTCAAAAATGTTCATCCAATTTGCTCTTGTGAATATGTCCACTACTTGGGGATGTGCATGGAGCCTGGAGGAGTTGGTGGGCTTCTTCCTCATAAAATCTCTTGTCATTTTGTTTATGCTTCTTTGGGAAACCAAATGTGGAGATGGAGACAACAATTTTTGAAGAAAAACAGAGAAACAGAGAGACTATTTTTTTTTAAGAAATAAGTAGATTTTTTTATGTATTTCCTCCACCTAAAGGCTTGATTTCACCCTCGAATTTTAAACCACTTCTTGCATATTTTGATATTCAATGGGGGTATGCATGGAACCTACCTCCTCAGCCCGAGAATCGTGCTAAAACCCATGTTTTCTCCCTTCAAAACAACTCCCTGGCCCTCCTGTAGAAGACTATTGTCCCTCTTGTAGAATCCCTGTAGGTGCTCCTGTAAAACCTGTAAGTGCTCATGTAGAAAACATCGAGAGCAAGAATATGGGAGAGATTAATGGAGAACGATGATTACGAGGCTATGGGGGCACAAGGAGATTGCAGGAGTGGAGTTTCGAGGAGATAATGAAGGAAAAGGTGGTGAGAGTGCTCAGGGAGGAGTCCTTATTACTTCTTATGGATATTCCCGGTGATGGAGGGTGAGCTGGCAAAGTGTACGTTGGCCATATTCAGACCGTTGGCCCCCACCTACCTTGTCATCATGGCCCTTTCCTCATAATCATTCCTCATGATTGCATCGGAGTTCACACTTCCTCCACTACCTGTCCTTGACATCTTTCTTGAGTTGACTATGCGCACGCATGGGTGACATCCTCAGATGAGTGGAGTCAACTAGATGAAGGTGGCCAAGTTAACTGGCCACCTTTCCCTCATTCAGCCTCAACCATCTCATTACTTTTGCATGCCTTCTAATTACACAAATTCAAATAGAGGAGCGGGTTATTTACTTACTTGAGATCCGAATGTATTTTCTTGTGAGGTGCTATGGCTCTCTCTCTCTCTGCTGCATGCCTTTGTTTCTTTTGCTGCATGTTGTCTGCTTGCTGATGTGAGGGCTGTGCCTTGTGCAGGTTCTTCTATGGCTGGATCTGAGCTTCAGGTGTCTTCTTCAACCTTCATATTTGAACCCTCTTGCTGCTGATGCTGGATTTTAATGGGATCAGCTGTTGTAGGAATTCCTACAGGAGCTCCTGTAGCTGCTTCTCCCCTTGAAACTTCAGCTTCTTTCTGTGCTTGGAGCTATGAGGATGATGCCAGAGATGTAGATAGAGATGGAAAGGTAATAGGTAGGCTTCAAGTGAGGTGGATGATGTCATTTCCTTTCTTATTTTTTTGTTTTTTTTCTTTTCCGAAAACTGTTTATTCTGTGTTTTTCTTGGACAGGAAGAAGAATGATGCTTGGGATGTGATGTAGGCTTGGAAATGATGGCAAGGAGGTTTGAAGACTGCAGGAGGATTTATAGATTTTTTATGAAGCTTCCCTGTCCCTCAAACTGCCTTTTATATCCATTTCTGGCTCTCTGTAATTCCTACAGGAGCCTCCTATAGAAAACACAGAGCCTCCTGTAGAAAACATAGTTTTTGAAAAAGAAGCATAGTGAGGTGAAAAAAATGCCAAGAATGATGGAGAAAGGTGTGGGAAGGTAGGATAGGTACTGGTGGTGGTTTCAGGGCTCCCTAGGCACCTTCTGCTGCTTCATGTAGTCCTCCTGCACCTACAATGCAACTGAAAATTCATTTTTGTTTTTTTTGAAAAACAAGTAGGGCACCTCAGGGAGGTTTTCACCCTAATTTCCTGCCTTGGGTGCCTCCAAGGGAGGTTTTCACCTAGGGATCTTATTTTTCTCTTAATTTTTTTTGACATCACTGGGCCGCCTCAGAAGAGGTTTTCAACCCAGTGATGGGACTCAAGCGCCTCATGGAGGTTTTCACTTGAGTCAATTTTGTTTTTTGTTTTTTGTTTTTTGTTTTTTGTTTTTTTTTTTATATATATATATTTTTATATTTATATTTTTTCCTTCAGTGAGTGGGTGAAGTGGAGGCTAAGACACACTCCACTACCATCACTGTCTTATTCAAATCTTCAATGAACTCTTGCTTGGAGAGGGGCTTCTTGTAGACCTTCAACTGATGTCCATTGACAAGCATGGGGATGGCTTCATCATCAATGGTTCTGATCAGAACTAAACCATTGTCATTGCATTTCTCCACAGTGTAGGGTCCCAACCATCTTGTCCTTAGCTTGCCCTTGAAATCTTTGTATCTTGAATCATAGAGTAGTGCCCAATCTCCTTCTTGGAATTGCTTCTCCTTGATATTTTTGTCATGCCATATCTTTCTCTGAAGCTGAACTACCTCTGTATGGAGAAGGGCCTGCATTTTGTGTTCATCCAATCCATTGAGATGAAGTAATCTTTCCTTCTATGCATGGCTGAGGTCTAGGTCTAGCTGAGCTGCCATCCTCAGGGTATTAAATTCAAATTCTATTGACAGTAGAGCCTTCTTCCCATAGACCAGTTCATAGGGTGTGAACCTTGTAGTGGTCTTCCATGTTGTGTTGTAGGCCCAAGTGGCTTCAACTAATATGTCCGCCCAGTCTTTTCTATTGCTACTCACTACCTTTGTCAGGATACCCTCCAATGCTCTGTTAGTGACCTCCACCTGGCCATTGGCCTCTGGATGGTAAGGGGTCGAAGTCTTGTGCTTGATTCTATGATGTGTGAGCAAGTCTTCAATCAAATTGGAAGTGAACTGACTACTTTGATCTGTGACCAACTCTCTTGGATACTCAAACTTGTAGAATATGTTCTCTCTCAAACATTCAACTACTTTTTCTTTTGTCGTTGCTTTGATTACTTTTGTCTCTGCCCACTTTTTCAGGTAATTGGTGCACACAATGATGTATTGTTTCCGCTTTGAAGGAGGGTTGATAGGACCCACAAAGTCCATGCCCCACTTCTCAAATGGCTCAAAGGTCACTTGAGGTTGCATGGGAATCTCATCCTTTGGATTAGGTTTCCCCATCCTCTGACACCGAGCACACTGGCTGGTGTATCTCCTCACATCCTCATGAAGAGTGGGCCAGTAGTAGCCTGCTTGCAGTATCTTGAAGGCAGTTCTTTTTACTGAAAATGGCCTCCACAAGGTCCATCATGGCAGGTTAGGAGGATGTCAAAGACTTCCTCCTCCCTGACACATCTTCTCAAGATCTGATCTGGGCCAAGTTTGAAGAGATTGCCCCCAATCTAGGTGAAAGGAGCACTTTTCCTTACTATCTTTCTCTTCTCTTTTGAGGATAGGTGTGGTGGAAACTATGCTGAAACCAAGTAGTTTGCTATATCAACAAACCATGGAGAGAGTAATGAGATAGCAAATAGATGTTCATCTGGCATTTGGTCATCCACCATTCCTTCTTCACTTGCAGGCAAATTTTCTCTAGACAAAAAGTCAGCAACAACATTTTCTTTACCAAGCTTATCAACAATGGTCAAGTCAAACTGCTGCAGTAAAAGCAACCATCTAATAATGCGAGCATTTACATTTGGTTTGTTCATTAAATATCTAATTGCAGCATGATCAATGTGCACAAAAGTTTGATAGCCTGTGATATAATGTTTGAATTTGTTTAAGGAATGCATGACAGCTAGGAGTTCCTTCTCAGTCACTGTATAGTTTAACTCGACCTTTGACAAGTTTTTGCTTATAAAGTATATGGCATAAGGCAATTTTTCATCAATTTGTCCCAAGGATGCTCCTATTGATTTGTTCGAGGCATCTATGTGAATGTGGAAAGGTAGGGCCTAATTTGGGCCTCTCAAAATTGGGGCAGCCACGAGCTTGCTCTTCAAGGTATCTAGGGATTCTTGATAGTTTTCCAAACATATAAACTTGACGTCTTTACCTAAGAGGCCAAACAAAGGAGAGGCTAGCTTGCTGAAATCTTTAATGAATCTCCGGTAATACCCATCTAAGCATAGGAAACCTCTGATATCTCTCACTTTTTGAAGAGGTGGGACCCTTTGGATGATGGCAATTTTGTTGGGGTCCCCCTGCAGTCCCTGTTGAGATATTGCATGACCTAGCACGGTCCCTTTAGTCATAAAAAATTCACATTTTTCTGGATTGAGGGACAGGTTCATCTCAATACACTTGTCTAGAAATTTTCCTAGATTAGATAAGGCTTCCTGAAAGGCAGAGCCATAAGGAGTAAATTCGTCCATGTATATCTCTACTGCATCATGAACTAATTTAGAGAATATAATCAATACCGCTCTTTGGAAAGTGGCGGGAGCATTACAAAAACCAAAAAGAAGGACTCGGTATGTAAAGGTACCTTAAGGACAAGTGAAAGTGGTCTTATCTTGGTCTTCTGGGCTGATTTGAATCTGATTGTACTCGCTAAACCCATCTAGGAAAGAGAAAAACTTTTTCCATGCCAGACCATCTAACACTAGATCTATGAAAGGTAGAGGAAAATGGTCCCTTTTAGTGGCTTTTTTCAATTCCCGATAGTTGACACAGATTCTCCACTTACCATTTTTCTTCGACACTAGCACCAAAGGAGAGACCCATTCACTATCAGAGATGGGATAGATGAATCCTGCATCAAGCAATTTCTGTAGTTCTTCCTTAACAATATCTTTAAGTGCTGGATTCATCCTCCTTTGAGGCTACTTGACTGGCTTGCAACACTCCTTGGTGTATATATGATGAGTACATACTGAAGGGTGCACTCCCTTCATCTCCTTATAACTCCAGGCGAAGGCATCTAGGTGTTTTCTCAGCAAGCTACACAGTTCTTTCCCCTAGGAAGTGGATAGGGACGGATTGATTTTCAAGGTTCTTTCTGGGCCGAACTTTATATTGTTAACATGGAGAGGAGTGGAGTCGACCACACAGAGATCAGTTGAGGGGTTATTTCGGGTTTCTCTTACTATGTCCTCTAATGGTGATACATTGGGAGGTGGATTCTGAATCAGATTTTCAATCATATCATCCTCATCTTGCAATTTCCCCCCATGGAAATTTCTAATGCACAAAGCGGTGCATAATAGACTTCATCCTCATCTTCCTCCTCCAACCAAAGAGGTAGATCATGTTCTAGCAAGGGTTGGGCAGGATGATATAGGATTAACTGCTTGGACATATGCCCGTTCTTTATGGTCATGTTCCTAGCTCGACAGCTGATGTAGGCATCGGCAGTAGCGAACCAGGGTATTCAGCAGGGTACTCCCAAGAATCAATGAAGACGATCACATCTTTCACAATCCCCTCAGGGGTCACGGTTGAGCGACCTGCTAACTGTAGCACGGTCGTGGTCTTCCTCAAGGAGCCTTGGAGGTTGAGTTTGAGCATTGTGTCCTTTGTCATCAAATTAATGGCAACTCCTATATCAATTAAGGCATGTGGGATCATGGTGCGATTGATGTGGACATCGACTACTGGGCTTCCAAGGTCCAGATACTTTGGACAGATTACCTGCCCCAGCATCAGGTCGGACAGTTGCCCTATGACATTGATGGTTGGGGCATGTCTCTTGCGCCTTCTTGGATGCCTAAAGCACTTCTCTTTGATCAACCTATTATAGATAGGAACATCTTTTATGGCTTGGAGAAGTGGTATCTTCACACATAAATGTTTCAATTCCCCTAGGAGTTCAGTTTCTTTTGGTGTAGGCTGAACTGTCATGGATAGTCTCTAAGGAAAGGGGGGAATTGCTTTAGGTTCACTTTCCTCTTTATATTCCTCAACCTCCCTGGGTGGAGGCTGGATATTTGGGAGAACTTTCCCAGATCGCAAGTTAATTTCTTAGATCTCCATAGCATAAGTTGGGCATGATGCTTCCCCACTATACACTTGCTGAGCTTGTTTGTTGTTCAGGTTTGGATTTGGCTGGGTAGGCATTTGGAGTTGCTTTGGTGGAGCAGGAGGTAATGGTTGTGGTTGGGCATGTGGTGGAGGCAAAAGAACAGGAGGAGAGTTGTATTGGGGCCTCCACCCCTCATGAGATGCATTCCATTGAGGCTGCGGCTGAGCATAGGATTGAAATAAATGGGTGGCTGGTTGGGCATGATATGGAGATGTGAAGGACCAAGGAGGAGGTGTGGACTAGGAAGGATTAGCAGGGGGGCCCCAAGAAGGTATGGAAGTGACTTTGTTGGGGTTGTAGTATGCATGAGATGTCCCTTGCATCCCCTGCTGATATGGTCTAGGTCCATGCAGCCTCCTTTGGTTTATGTAATAGAGCTATTCAGTGAATCCCTCAGTGCCTTGATATACAAATTTAAGTTCGGGTAAGGAAGGGCACTTTTCTGTAGAATGATTTTCCTCAGAGACTGAACAAACTTCTATAGAGTTCAATGGGCATTCATTCCTAGGATGCCTCCTGGTGCATCTAGGGCAAAAAATGGCCAAAGCCCTCTTTGCTTCCTCTTGTTTCCTTTTGAAATGTAAGGTATCCATTTGCATGGCAAGGGTCTGCAACATCTCACTCTTGAAGTCTTCCATCATGTTTCCAATTTCTCCTTTAATGGATGAGTTAGAGGAAGAGGTACTGGCTGTGGGTTGACTCCCCATACCTTTCTTTCTGGCTGCTCTAGAATGGTTTTTAAAAATAGTCTTTATGTCCTCATAGGATAGTTGGTAGATGTCTCCCCCGGCCAGTAGATGGAGGGTGTCTAAAATATATTCCTGAATTCCCCTGAGAAGGACCAGCTTCAGAGACTCAGGGTCAAGTGTACATCCGACCCTTTTGTAACTGAGCTGGAACCTCTCCTCATAGTCTTCCAGGGACTCATCACTTCCTATAGTCATTCAGAAAATTTCTTATTTAGTATCTTTTGACCTACAATAGTCTCGATACTTGTTGTTAAAGGCTTGCTGCATTTGACCCCAAGTGGTGATGCTATTGCTAGGTAATCCCATGAAATAGCGCGATGTTGCATCCTTGAGAGTAGAAGGGAACAGTTTCAACTTTTGCTCATCTTCTGCATAGTCATAGGTTCGACAGATAATAGTAAACTCAAAGAAAAAAGTGTCAGGATCTTCTGTAGTCAGACCATGGAAATGAGGGAGGGCAGAAGGGCTTATATTCTACATTTTGGTGTTCCCATTGGTCTCCCGAATGGGAAAGGTACCCTCTATTCTCTCTCCATTCCCCCTAGCATTTCTGTGTTCAACCATTGGCTCCAAAGGAATGTTCTCTTCTTCTTGTTCCCCTATAGGTTCTTCAAATATGTCTCGTTGTTCACGTAAAGGTTCTTCTTGATCGCAGCCACCGAAAAAGAGAGAAGGTTGGCTGTGTGAAGCAGTGGGGGTGTTGGGAAATTTTTTTCCTGAGTTATCTCTATTCCTACGAGGCATGAAAGGAAATATTTTTGGTTGGTTTTTGCTTTCTTTCTCCCCACACTGATAGTACTTGCAAAACTGGAATTGATTGAACAAAACAAATTCCTACTAACTGAAATGAAGTTGCTGAAATGAAATTTGTAGAATTGAAGAGGAAAGTAAGGAAATGCAGAATTTGAAAGAAAAGAAATGACTAGTCTACTTTTGCTGAAATGAAATTTGCAGAATTGAAAAGGAAAGCAAGGAAATGCAGAACTGAAGGAAAAGAAAGGACTAGTCTACTTTTTTATGAAATAAACTATTAGTAGAATGTTGCAAGAAAAAATAGAATAAAGCAGTAATCACAGAATACTATGACGCTTCCCCGGCAATGACGCTAAAAGGATAGTGAGCACCAGTATTGCAGCAATAATGCTGCAACTCATGGGCTACCTTTTTTACTCTTATCAACCCGATAGTTCATAACAAACTTGGAAGTGATGGTGCTGTATGCACAAGTACTAGTTCTTACTGCAAGTTGTCACTTGGTCAGCTGGCGCAAGATCACCAGGAGCTCAAGCTAACTTCTATGGATTCTAAAAGAAGCTCTATATGTGATGAAAGGAGATAAAGACAACGCTATAGATACTACTCTAATTGCAGAAAGGAGAAATATTGAAATGTAAAGCAAACCAAGTAAATCCTAATTAACCAACTAATCCTACTTTTGCAGAAAGCACTATGGAAACCGTGAAAAGAAAGCCATTACCTACTCAAGGAAGTACACAACATCTAACTAAGCTATTTCTGGAAGTAAATGATCGAAAAGCATCTTTTTGGATTTTTATGTGAATTTGACATGCATGTAATTTATTGTTGGTGATTGTGGCAGCGAATATGTGGTGTTAAAGGGAGGTTTCGGGACTTGAGAGGATGTAGGATGGTGTGGATGGGTCCTAGGAGGTCCCAGGTGGCCTTCTGGAGGCTTTTCCCACACTTAGCCTTCAAAAGAAAGCCTACAGGAAAATCTACAGGAGGACACAAGAAATCTACAGGGGGAAAACAACGTTCTACAGGAGGAGGTCGAGAGCAGTTTTGGCTGTTTTGAGGTGTGAGAGTGTGTGGAAAAGGTGGATGAGGATTGGACTGAAGTGTTAGGGCACGTAGGGTCTACCAACAATCATTAGGAGAGAGAAATATGACTGGGTTTGCTCAAGGAGAGAGGAAGAAACTATATGGAAAATGTAGGAAACTAAGGCAGAATTGAGGGGAGAGTTAGGCGACTTGTAGCGCATGGATCAGATGGAGGATGGGATGGCTGATATACTAGCCTACTACTAGAAGATATTTGTTGCATAAAAAACTGACAGTCAACCAATGAGATTAAGCACGCAATGAAATAAGTGCATCTAGAAAAGCAGAGTTTTCATCTTCCTCCTCACTGCCAGTAGGACTGATATCATAGGTTAGGGTCTTTATGTCATCTTCAGCTGTCATGTTTCAGAAGATTTCCCATGCTATAGGGAGTGTAAATGTATGGAGGGCTTCTTCCACTAAAATTTTGATTAACCCATGGTGAGCTAGCTGCTCTAAATTTCCTGCTTTAACTTTAGTGTTGGAGTCAATGAGAGACTGCAAGAGGAAGTAGGGGATGCTGAGCTTTTGAGAGGCTGGAGTGTCCATGCCATACCTTAATTCATGAAGGATTCTAAAGTGGTAACCATAGACACTGCTCTACCTCCCCTCACAGGAAATATATTTGATTATTTGATAACTAACCTCATCCCAAGGATATGGTATGCTAGTCCTTCTAATGGCATTTTTATCCTCTATAGGGGTTTCATTGTTTTGGAAGAAGTTTTTCTTAGTAGCTTGGCCAATTGGTTTCTCATCCTTACTCCAAGGAAATCCAAGAGGAATGGCAATGATCCTACTGATAAATTTAGGGGTTATCTCCATGGAAAGACCTCTAAAGGTGATAGTGGCATGTGTTCTGGTGTGAGGGACCAAAGAGTGGGCAAATTCTTGAGCAATTTCCTCATCAAACCCTCAGAATTTCTCAAAAATGTTCATCCAATTTTCTCTTGTGAATATGTCCACTACTTGGGGATGTGCATGGAGCTTGGAGGATTTGGTGGGCTTCTTCCTCATAAAACCTCCTGTCATTTTGTTTATGCTTCTTTGGGAAACCAAATGTGGAGATGGAGACAACAATTTTTGAAGAAAAACAGAGAAACAAAGAGACTATTTTTTTTAAGAAATAAGTAGATTTTTTTTTATGTATTTCCTCCACCTAAAGGCTTGATTTCACCCTCGAATTTTAAACCAATTCTTGCATATTTTGATATTCAATGGGGGTAGGCATGGAACCTACCTCCTCAGCCCGAGAATCGTGCTAAAACCTGTGTTTTCTCCCTTCAAAACAACTCACTGGCCCTCCTGTAGAAGACTGTTGTCCCTCCTATAGAATCCCTATAGGTGCTCCTGTAAAACCTGTAAATGCTCATGTAGAAAATGTCGAGAGCAAGAATATGGGAGAGATTAGTGGAGAACAATGGATACGAGGCTGTAGGGGCACAAGGAGATTGCAGGAGTGGAGTTTTGAGGAGATAATGAAGGAAAAGGTGGTGAGAGTGCTCAGGGAGGAGTCCTTATTACTTCTTATGGATATTCCCGGTGATGGAGGGTGAGTTGGCAAAGTGTACGTTGGCCATATTCATACCATTGGCCCCCACCTACCTTGTCATCATGGCCCTTTCCTCGTAATCATCCCTCATGATTGCATCAGAGTTCACACTTCCTCCACTACCTGTCCTTGACATCTTTCTTGAGTTGACTATGCGCACGTGTGGGTGACATCCTCAGATGAGTGGAGTCAACTAGATGAAGGTGGCCAAGTTAACTGGCCACCTTTCCCTCATTCAACCTCAACCATCTCATTGATTTTTCATGCCTTCTAATTACACAAATGCAAACAGAGGAGCGGGTTAGTTACTTACCTGAGATCCGAATGTATTTTCTTGTGAGGTGCTGTGGCTCTCTCTCTCTGCTGCATGCCTTTGTTTCTTTTGCTGCATGTTGTCTGCTTGTTGATGTGTGGCTGTGCCTTGTGCAGGTTCTTCTCTGGCTGGATCTGAGCTTCAGGTGTCTTCTTCAACCTTCATATTTTCACCCTCTTGCTGCTGATGCTGGATTTTAATGGGATCAGTTGTTATAGGAATTCCTATAGGAGCTCCTGTAGCTGCTTCTCCCCTTGAAACTTCAGCTTCTTTCTATGCTTGGAGCTGTGAGGATGATGCCAAAGATGTAGATAGAGATGGAGAGGTAATAGGTAGGCTTCAAGTGAGGTGGATGATGTCATTTCCTTTCTTATTTTTTTTGTTTTTTTTCTTTTCCAAAAAATTGTTTTTTCTATGTTTTTCTTGGACATGAAGAAGAATGATGCTTGGGATGTGATGCAGGCTTGGAAGTGATGGCAAGGAGGTTTGAAGACTAAAAGAGTATTTATAGATTTTTTATGAAGCTTCCCTGTCCCTCAAACTGCGTTTTATATCCATTTATGGCTCTCTGTAATTCCTACAGGAGCTCCCTGTAGAAAACACAGAGCCTCCTGTAGAAAACATAGTTTTTGAAAAAGAAGCATAGTGAGGTGAAAAAAATGCCAAGAATGATGGAGAAAGGTGTGGGAAGGTAGGATAGGTACTGGTGTTGGTTTTAGGGCTCCCTAGGCACCTTCTGCTACTTCCTGTAGTCCTCATGCACCTGCAATGCAACTGAAAATTCATTTTATTTATTTATTTATTTATTTTGAAAAACAAGTAGGGTGCCTCAGGGAGGTTTTCACCCTAATTTCCTACCCTGGGTGCCTCCAAGGGAGGTTTTCACCTAGGGATCTTATTTTTCTCTTTTTTTTTTTTTGACATCACTGGGCCACCTCAGAAGAGGTTTTCAACCCAATGATGGGACTCAAGCGCCTCATGGAGGTTTTCACTTGAGTCATTTTTTTTTTTAGTGAGTAGGTGAAGTGGAGGCTAAGACACGCTCCACTACCATCACTGTCTTATTCAAATCTTCAATGAACTCTCGCTTGGAGAGGGGCTTCTTGTAGACTTTCAACTGATGTCCATTGACAAGCATGGGGATGGCTTCATCATCAATGGTTCTGATCAGAACTAAACCATTGTCATTGCATTTCTCCACAGTGTAGGGTCCCAACCATCTTGTCCTTAGCTTGCCCTTAAAATCTTTGTATCTTGAATCATAGAGTAGTGCCCAATCTCCTTCTTGGAATTGCTTCTCCTTGATATTTTTGTCATGCCATATCTTTCTCTGAAGCTGAACTACCTCTATATGGAGAAGGGCCTGCATTCTGTGTTCATCCAATCCATTGAGCTGAAGTAATCTTTCCTTCTATGCATGGCTGAGGTCTAGGTCCAGCTGAGCTGCCATCCTCAGGGTATTGAATTCAAATTCTATTGACAGTAGAGCCTTCTTCCCATAGACCAGTTCATAGGGTGTGAACCTTGTAATGGTCTTCCATGTTGTGTTGTAGGCCCAAGTGGCCTCAATTAATCTGTCCGCCCAGTCTTTTCTGCTGCTGCTCACTACCTTTGTCAGGATCCCCTCCAATGCTCTGTTAGTGACCTTGACCTACCCATTGGCCTGTGGATGGTAAGGGGTTGAAGTCCTGTGCTTGATTCTATGATGTGTGAGCAAGTCTTCAATCAAATTGGAAGTGAATTGACTACTTTGATCTGTGACCAACTCTCTTGGATACTCAAACTTGTAGAATATGTTCTCTCTCAAACATTCAACTACTTTTTCTTTTGTCGCTGCTTTGATTACTTTTGTCTCTACCCACTTTGTCAGGTAATTGGTGCACACAATGACGTATTGTTTCTGCTTTGAAGGAGGGCTGATAGGACCCACAAAGTCCATGCCCCACTTCTTAAGTGGCTCAAAGGTCACTTGAGGTTGCATGGACATATCATCCTTTGGAGTAGGTTTCCCCATCCTCTGACACCGATCACACTGGCTGGTGTATCTCCTCACATCCTCATGAAGAGTGGGCTAGTAGTAGCCTGCTTGCAGTATCTTGAAGGCAGTTCTTTTTGCTGCAAAATGTCCTCCACAAGGCCTATCATGGCAGGTTAGGAGGATGTCAAAGACTTCCTCCTCCTTGACACATCTTCTCAAGATCTGATCTGGGGGAAGTTTGAAGAGATTGCCCCCAATCCAAGTGAAAGGAGCGCTTTTCCTTACTATCTTGCTCTTCTCTTTTGAGGACAAGTGTGGTGGAAACTATGCCGAAACCAAGTAGTTTGCTATATCAACAAACCATGGAGAGAGTAATGAGATAGCAAATAGATGTTCATCTGGCATTTGGTCATATACCATTTCTTTTTCACATGCAGGCTAATTTACTCTAGACAAAAAGTCAGCAACAACATTTTCTTTACCACGCTTATCAACAATGGTCAAGTCAAACTGCCGCAATAAAAGAAACCATCTAATAATGCGAGAATTTACATTTGGTTTGTTCATTAAATATCTAATTGCAGCATGATCAATGTGCACAAAAGTTTGATAGCCTGTGATATAATGTCTGAATTTGTTTAAGGAATGCACGACAGCTAGGAGTTCCTTCTCGGTCACTGTATAGTTTAACTCTAACTTTGACAAGTTTTTGCTTATAAAGTATATGGCATAAGGAAATTTTTCATCAATTTGTCCCGAGGTTGCTCCTATTGATTTGTTCGAGGCATCTATGTGAATGTGGAAAGGTAGGGCCCAGTTTGGGCCTCTCAAAATTGGGGCAACCATGAGCTTGCTCTTCAAGGTATCTAGGGCTTCTTGACATTTTTCCAACCATATAAGCTCGACGTCTTTACCTAAGAGGCCAAAAAAAGGAGAGGCTAGCTTGCTGAAATCTTTAATGAATCTCCGGTAATACCCATCTAAGCCTAGGAAACTTCTGACATCTCTCACTTTTTGAAGAGGTGGGACCCTTTGGATGATGGCAATTTTTTTGGGGTCTACCTGCAATCCCTGTTGAGATATTGCATGACCTAGCATGGTCCCTTTAGTCATAAAAAATTCACATTTTTCTGGACTGAGGGATAGGTTCATCTCAATACACTTGTCTAGAACTTTTCCTAGATTAGATAAGGCTTCCTGAAAGTCAGATCCATAAGGAGTAAAGTCATCCATGTATATCTCTACTGCATCATGAACTAATTCAGAGAATATACTCAATACCGCTCTTTGGAAAGTGGCGGGAGCATTACAAAAACCAAAAGGAAGGACTCGGTATGTAAAGGTACCTTGAGGACAAGTGAAAGTGGTCTTATCTTGGTCTTCTGGGCTGATTTGAATCTTATTGTACCCGCTAAACCCATCTAGGAAAGAGAAAAACTTTTTCCATGCCAAACCATCTAACACTTGATCTATGAAAGGTAGAGGAAAATGGTCCTTTTTAGTGGCTTTGTTCAATTCCCGATAGTCGACATAGATTCTCCACTTACCATTTTTCTTTAACACTAGCACCAAAGGAGAGACCCATTCACTATGAGAGATGGGATAGATGAATCTTGCATCAAGCAATTTCTGTAGTTCTTCCTTAACAATATTTTTAAGTGTTGGATTCATCCTCCTTTGAGGCTGCTTGACTGGCTTGCAAAACTCCTTGATGTATATATGATGAGTACATACTGAAGGGTGCACTCCCTTCATCTCCTTATAACTCCTGGTGAAGGAATCTAGGTGTTTTCTCAGCAAGATACACAGTTCCTTCTCCTAGGAAGTGGATAGGGATGGATTGATTTTCAAGGTTCTTTCTGGGCCGAACTCTATATTCTTAACACGGAGAGGAGTGGAGTTGACCGCATAGAGATTAGTTGGGGGGTTGTTTCGGGTTTCTCTTACTATGTCCTCTAATGGTGATACATTGGGAGGTGGATTCTGAATCAGATTTTCAATCATATCATCCTCATCTTGCAGTTTTCCCCCATGGTGATTTCTAATGCACAAAGCGGTGCATAATAGACTTCATCCTCATCTTCCTCCTCCAACCAAAGAGGTAGATCATGTTCTAGCAAGGGTTGGGCAAGAGAATATAGGATTAACTGCTTGGACATATGCCCATTCTTTATGGTCATGTTCCCAACTCGATAGCTGATGTAAGCATCGACAGTAGCCAACCATGGTATTCCCAGAATGAGAGGATACCCAGTGAGCTTTGCCTTTGGCTGGAGAACTAAGAAATCAGCAGGGTACTCCCAAGAATCAATGGAGACCATCACATCTTCCACAATCCCCTCAGGGGTCACGGTGGAGCAGCCTGCTAACTGTAGCACGGTCGTGGTCTTCCTCAAGGAGCCTTGGAGGTTGAGTTTGAGCATTGTGTCCTTTGTCATCACATTAATGGCAACTCCTAGATCAATTAAGGCATGTGGGATCATGGTGCGATTGATGTGGACATCGACTACTGGGCTTCCAAGGTCCAGATACTTTGGATAGATTACCTGCGCTAGCATCAGTTCAGACAGTTGCTCTATGACATTGATGGTTGGGACATGTCTCTTGCGCCTTCCTGGATGCCTAAAACACTTCTCTTTGATCAACCTATTGTAGATAGGCACATCTTTTATGGCTTGGAGAAGTGGTATCTTCACACATAAATGTTTCAATTCCCCCAGGAGTTGAGTTTCTTTTGGGGTAGGCTAAACTATCACGGATAGTCTCTAAGGAAAGGGGGGAATTGCTTTAGGTTCACTTTCCTCTTTATCTTCCTCAACCTCCCTAGGTGGAGGGTGGCTATTTGGGAGAACTTTCCCAGATAACAAGTTAATTTCTTGAATCTCCACAACATAAGTTGGGCATGATGGTTCCCCACTATACACTTGCTGAGCCTATTTGTTGTTCAGGTTCGGATTTGGCTGGGCAGGAATTTCGAGTTTCTTTGGTGGAGCAGGAGGTAACGGTTGTGGTTGGGCATGTGGTGTAGGCAAAAGAACAGGAGGAGAGTTGTATTGGGGCCTCCACCCCTCATGAGATGCATTCCACTGAGGCTGCGGCTGAGCATAGAATTGAAATAAATGGGTGGTTGGTTGGGCATGATATGGAGATGTGAAGGACCAAGGAGGAGGTGTGGACTAGGAAGGATGAGCAGGGGGGGCCCAAGAAGGTATGGAAGTGACTTGGTTGGGGTTGTAGTATGCATGAGATGTCCCTTGCATCCCATGCTCATATGGTATAGGTCCTTGCAGCCTCCTTTGGTTTATGTAATAGAGCTATTCAGTGACTCCCTCAGCCCCTTGATATACAAATTTAAGTCCAGGTAAGGAAGGGCACTTTTCTGTAGAATGATTTTCCTCAGAGACTGAAGAAACTTCTATAGATTTCAATGGGAATTCATTCCTAGGATGCCTCCTGGTGCATCTAGGGCAAAAAATGGCCAAATCCCTCTTTTCTTCCTCTTGTTTGCTTTTGAAATGTAAGGTATCCATTTGCATGGCAAGGGTTTGCAACATCTCACTCTTGAAGTCTTCCAGCATGTTTCTAATTTCTCCTTTAATGGATGAGTTAGAGGAAGAGGTACTGGCTATGGGTTGACTCCCCCTACCTTTCTTTCTGGCCGCTCTAGAATGGTTTCTAAAAACAATCTTTATGTCCTCATAGGATAGTTGGTAGATGTCTCCCCCGGCTAGTAGATGGAGGGTGTCTAAAAGATCTTCCTGAATTCCCCTGAGCAGGACTAGCTTCGGAGACTCAGGGTCAAGTGTACACCCGACCCTTTTGTAACTGAGCTAGAACCTCTCCTGATAGTCTTCCAGGGACTCATCACTTCCTATAGTCATTCGAAAAATTTCTTATTTAGTGTCTTTTGACTTACAATAGTCTCGATACTTGTTAAAGGCTTTCTGCATTTGAGCCCAAGTGGTGATGCTACTACCAGGTAATCCCATGAACCAACGTGATGCTGCATCCTTGAGAGTAGAAGGGAACAGTTTCAACTTTTTCTCATCTTCTGCATAGTCATAGGTTCGACAAATAATAGTAAACTCAAACAAAAAAGTGTCAGGATCTTCTGTAGTCAGACCATGGAAATGAGGTAGGGCGGAAGGGCTTATATTCTACATTTTTGTGTTCCCATTAGTCTCCCGAATGGGAAAGGTACCCTCTATTCTCTCTCCATTCCCCCTAGCATTTCTGTGTTCAGCCATTGGCTCCAAAGGAATGTTCTCTTCTTCTTCTTCCCCTATAGGTTCTTCAAATATGTCTAGTTGTTCACCTAAAGGTTCTTCTTGATCGCAGCCACCAAAAAAGAGAGAAGGTTGGCTGTGTGAAGCAGTGGGGGTGTTGGGAAATTTTTTTCCTGAGTTATCTCTATTCCTACAAGGTATGAAAGGAAATATTTTTGATTGGTTTTTGATTTCTTTTTCCCCACACTGATAGTACCTGCAAAACTGAAATTGATTGAACAAAACAAATTGCAACTAACTGAAATGAACTTGTTGAAATGAAATTTGCAGAATTGAAGAGGAAAGTAAGGAAATTTAGAACTTGAAAGAAAAGAAATGACTAGTCTACTTTTGCTGAAATGAAATTTGCAGAATTGAAAAGGAAAGCAAGGAAATGCAGAATTGAAGGAAAAGAAAGGACTAGTCTAGTTTTGCTGAAATAAACTATTAGCAGAATGTTGCAAGAAAAAAATAGAAGAAAGCAGTAATCATAAAATACTCTGACGCTTCCCCGGCAACAACGCCAAAAGGATGGTGAGCACCAATATTGCAGCAATAATGCTACAACTCATGGGTTGCCTTCTTTACTCTTATGAACCCAGTAGTTCATAACAAACTTGGAAGTGAAGGTGCTGTATGTGTTATCACTCAGGTTGTCCCTCAGGTTGTAATAAAGGGATACGGCCGAGGTAACCACAAACCAACTTTGGACTATAGGTTCTAGCCAACCTGCAATCAGAGAGGGCTCTCTCTTTATGATTCAGATTTGTTGAAATTGATTTTAGGGTAGGTATTGGGGTTGATGGTTTTTGTTTTGATTTTGGTGGGAAAATTGATGTCTTCGAGTAGAGAGGCAAAGCATAGTCTGATAAGTTTCAAACCATTGGGCATGGAGTCGAGGAGGAAGACTGGTGGTGCGTTTTATTGATCACAAGAGAGATAATATGGAGCAAGGTAGCTGTGCATGAAACAATGTTTCAGGTTTAAAGATGGAATGAATGCTAAGGAATGAGAGGCAATCAAGAATATCTCTTTCAGCTTAACAGAAGGAGATAACAGAGCTCTACCTAGGGGTAGTAAAGAATCCCTAGATAATTAGCGAACACAGGTGAATTAGGGTAAATATGAGCCAGAAGGAATTCATATTCATTACCAATTCATTCAGATGAAAACATACAGAAACAACATAAATTTTGCATAGAGTGCTGTAAACAAATTCTAAGCTAATCTTTCTTCCTGCTATTTAGATAGTGGTTAACAATAAAACAGAGGTAAGATGCACTTATTGTTCCAGGCTGCAGCACAGGAATTCCACATTCAGTCTTCAGAAATCTTTAACAACACATCAGACAGTCATACTCCAAACTCTTCAGCAGTCTTTGATTATAGAAAAAATCTCAGGTATACAGTGCGAGTCTCTAGTGAGAATTATCAATCGACCAACCCTTAAAACAGTGTAGAGGGTGGTATATATAGGGAAAACTCTTCAAAATTGCTTATTTACAGTTTGACCTAAATAGGTCTGGAGGAAAGATGATTACTTTAACCTAATCCCATCCAGAAATAAATGCATAAAATATCTTGAGCTGCGCTGAGGGCTGCCGTATGGGGACTGAGTAAATGTGTTGTCCTCGGTGGCTTGGTGCAGTTGTCTCTGGAATAATTGTGCATGGGTCTCTGCTCCATTGTAGTTCAGTGTCCTTAAATGCTTCAACTGTGATTTGAGAGCTGGGATGGGCTTTCACCACCTGATTTGACTTTGTTGGCAGCCATTAAATGTTAACCTGCTTTGGGAACTGAAGGTTCCTTTTAAACAATTGAACTGGTACACTTTGCTGCTTCTCTTTCCTCTGATACTCTCTGACACATGAATTGGGTCGCTTCTCTCTTTTGCTGTGGGTCTAATCAAAAATTAATGGCCACTTTTCGGCCTCTGTTTCCTCTAGAACTATCTTCTGCTCCTTTCTGCACGCTTCACAAAGAAAAAGGGTCATTCGGCGCCTTTCGGGCTTGCTGGGGGCTGCACGATGAAAAGATTCCCCATTCACGCCTATTTTATCCTGCGATAAAAAATGCCTCAGAAACTGATTTCAGGGCTCCAGAGTGTGATTTTCGCCCTTCGCGGCAAAGTTGCTGATGACGTCAGCATGACGTCAGCGGGTGGGACCTTGTACGGCGGGTGATGTCAGCGATGACGTCAGCATGTACGGAGGTGACGTGGCAGTACGGCGGGTCTAATGATGTGGCAGGGACGTGGCAGGGTGACTCGGTGGTACAGTGGCAGGAGGCCACGCAGGCGGATGACGTCAGCGTCGACGTGGTGCTGACGTAGGATGGAGGAGGGTGGTAAATGGTTTCGGGCACACTGCCTTTGGACAGAGGTGGTTTCGGGGAGGGGGCTCCGCCACGCCCGGGAAGGTGACGCGTGGCGGGAGTACGACGGCAATACCGCCCATCTCCCGGACGCTATCCTTCGGGCGCGTTGGGAGACGGGAAGGCCCGCCCACCGTAGATCTGTGGGGCGGGCGATCTAACGGTTGGCGGCGAATGTGAAATGGCGGAGGTATAAGGGCGGGGATCCGGGGAATATTCTCGTTTTAATATGCGCGCTGGTGGGGGTTTAGACTTAGGAAAATGGGTTTATGGGTTTAATGAGCGCGGGTTAATATATTTACACTTGGGACTTAGGGATAGGGGTGAAATATGGGTTTTTTGAGGGTTTTAGGGCTAGGGGAGAGGTTGTTAGCATGACCAGGTGTCATCTAACTCCTGCTATGACACGGATGGGCTAAAAACAGCCCCAGATAGACTGCTTTTTCCCTGACTAAGAAGAAATATGGCTATATTGCCAGGGAGGGGATATTTACATAGGGAAGTTTTATATACATAGTTTTAGTAGGGGAAGGGGAAAACTGATAGGGAGTTATATACTAGAGTTAGTAGTTAATATGGAGATGATAAGAAGGCGCTAAGGTGGGGGACCTTAGGGTAATTTTCGAGGGAAAAGTGACTCATAGATGAGAAATAAAGAATCCTTGAGTGAGGCAGATCTTCACTAAGACGAATGACATGGAAAATGATGAAACTAAGAGGAATCAAGCAGATCTTGACCTCTTTGGGGAAATTAGTGAGTGACTTGGGGAATTAGAAGAAAGGGGAGTTAGTGATGTCTAGCTTGAGCTCCTCCAGATGAAAATCGCCTGATAACTGTGATCTGAAAAGATAAAACACTTTGTAACACAAAATTGATCGTAAATCATCATTCTGCCACCTCACAGCTACCTACCCATCCTACTCACGTAACATTTTTTCTTCTTTTTGGTTTGGGTTCACTTAGACTTGCGGACCCAGCTTTACAATTTTTCTTTTTTCTGTTCTCCTATCTAAGTCTACACTTATTTCTGCCAGGGACCCAGATTAGGCAGTTGGGCTCCTTTGGTTCTCTACCTATCTACAGATCTGCCAAGATTAAACTATTTGGACAGATATCATTCTCTATATTCTAAAACAGGAAATTGAAACCTAGGGAGACCAAGATTAGACTGTTTGGACCTCCCTTTAAAAACTTTTCAAAACTGGAACAATTCATCAAAATTGGAATACAGCAGTGGCATTTGGACTAGCACCCTTCATGGCATCTTGTGGAAATATGGAACACTGTAGCCTGCAAAGTATGACATATTTGGCATGTAAAAATGTCAATCATGAAAAATGAACACCTGTTGCAACAGGAGGCTAACAGTGGCTCCACTTGGGGATGGCTTTTCCTTGTGAAAAGCCAAGAACAACAGGTCAGACTGCCTTGATCTTCTGTTTGTTGCTGTAGACTGGAAAACTTCTTTGTGCTGCCTGTTTAGGTAATTGAAAGTTCGGAAACCTGAACAACATCTCTCAACCACTGGGGTACTGTGAACTGTGCAGCATTGCTTGCTTTGCCGAAATTAGTACAGAGACAGAGCCTTTAAAACTGGAACACTTGCTTTGGCTGTGTCTTCTCAAAATTTACTGCTACTTCTTTAAACAATCGGCCTGCTTATACTAAATAAAAACAGAGTGCTGATATATACAAATAAGACTGTACATAAATATATACAAAGCTGCACTGTATCCCTTAAAAGGGATCATGGTAATGTTTCAGCATACGGCCATTAACAGGGCCTTCTTCAGCAGTGCCGTCCTCTATAGATCTGAGAAAGTAAGTGTTATTTCCCTGAACAGCAGAAACAACAAATGGCCCTTTCCATAAAAAATCAAACTTGGCATGTTTGCCCTTGTCTTCTCTTCTTGAGTCCCACCTTAGAAATTTGTCACCCATATTGAAATCCTCAGCCTTGGATCTCTTATCAAACATCTTTTTTAGCTTTTCTTGCAAAATTTGAGCTCTGTCATAAACTTGTTCTCTGGTTTGCTGAAGATCAATGGTCTGATTAATTCTTCTTTGAATGTCATTTGGTTCAGCCTGAATTTCCTGTAACAGCTTGATAGTAGGAATGCCCAAGGATGAAGGAAATCTGGCCTCCATGCCATACACTAGCTCATAAGGGCTCATTCCAATGGATCTCTTGCTTGAAAGTCTGTCTGCCCATAGGGCATTCACCAGCTTTTTATGCCAGTTCCTCTTGTTTTCTTCCAGCATTTTCTTTATGATGTTGATGAGGCTTTTGTTAGATGATTCGGCCAAGCCATTACCCTGAGGGTAATAGGCTGTAGAGTGGCCCAAGGTAATATGAAATCTGTGGCAGAAATTGATCATCTTTTTGGACTTAAAGGCAGCGGCATTGTCAGTGATGATTTTCTCAGGGCAGCCAAATCTAGAAAGGATATTGCACTCAAGGAATTGGATAATGATGGTGTCATTGGCTTGCCTACAGGGAATGGCTTCAACCCACTTAGTGAAATAGTCAGTGGCTGTTAGGATCCATTTGTGCTGGCCTGAGGAAGAAGGATGGATTTCTCCAATGAAGTCAAGACCCCATTGTTGAAAAGGTTTTTTGGTTGAGATAGGTTTCAGGGGCAGGGGTAACAGCTTTCTCTTGCCCTCAAAGATTTGGCATTTGTGACATGACATGGAAAACTTCTTTACATTTGCAAAAAGAGTGGGCCAACAGAAACCAGCCCTTAAAATTTTATCAGCAGTGGACTTCCAATATAAATGTCCTCCACAATCACCTGCATGGAATTCTTTCATGACATTGTTAGTTTCATTCATGGTTAAACAATTAAGCAGTATACCTTCATGATTTCTCCAAAATAATGCACCATCTATAACACAAAACTTTAAAGCCTTCATTTTCAAAAATCTTTTCTTGGTCCTGGACAATCCTGGGGGAGCACACAGGTTTAACAATACAAAACATATATCAGCGTACCATGGGGATTGCAAAAAGATTTCACTGATCTGTGGAGTCGCCAGCTCCGGTTCATTGTCCAGCTGGTTAATGTCTAAGGCTTGGAAATTTGTTTCGGACATCAGTTTAGCTAAACCTTGTCCCTTTATCAGCTTGGTTGGTTTTATTTCTATGTCATATTCAAGGATGTTTGCAATCCACTTGCCTCTTTTGCCTTCTAATCCTTCTTGGGTCAATATATCTTTTACAGCAACGTGTGGGACATAGGCAATCACATGTGAATATAAAATGTACACTCTGAAATCCTTGATGGCCTTAACCAGCGCGTAGGCCTGCTTTTCCATGATTGGGTACTTCAAAGGGGCGTCTCTTAAGGCTCGGCTGAAAAAAGCGATGGGCTTTTCAGCTCCCTGTTCATCCTTTTGTAAAAGGACAACAGCTATAGTGTGATCAGATGCAAAAGAAAATATGATAAAATCTTTGTCAAACTGTGGGCTGGTTAGGACAGGGGTTTGGGTTAAGGCAGATTTTATACTCTCAAATGCTTGCTTGGTTTCAAGAGACCATTTTACCTTGGCATCCTTCTTTAACATGTTGCTTAACAATCTTATCAGCTCAGCTAGATTTGGAATAAATCTTCTTAAGAAGTTGATTTTCCCAAGGAATGCTTGCAGCTCTTTTATGTTTCTTGGATATGGGATTTGGAGGATGGCTTGGATTCTTTCAGGGTCAATTCTGATCCCATCTTTTGATATGATGTGGCCAAGTAATTTTCCTTCTTCAAGGCCAAAGAGAGACTTTTTGGGATTCAAGGAAATGCCATATTTCCTACACGTCATGAATATTTGCCTAAGGTGCTTGAGGTGCTCTTCATCAGATTTGGAAAATGGGGTCAAGTCATCAAGGTAGACAACTAGGAAGTCATGTATTTCTTTGGCAAAAGCAATATCCATTGCTCTTTGAAAGGTTGCACCAGCGTTTTTAAGTCCGAATGGCATCTTGACATACTTAAATGTTCCCCACGGTGTGGTAAAGGCTGTTTTGTCTTGGTCGTCTGGGTGAACAAGTATTTGGTTGAAACCTGAAAAACCATCTAGCAAAGAGATTCTAGATGACCCCACTACCCTTTGTAGGATGTGGTCCATTTTGGGCAAGGGATAGTGGTCTTTTAAGGAGACTTGGTTTAAATTTCTGAGATCTACACAAAGTCTGATTTCACCTGTCTTTTTTCTCGTAGGAACAAGATTGGACACCCATTCAGAAAATCTGATAGGTGCTATTATACCTGCTTCCCACATCCTTTTTACTTCCTTTTCAATTGGGGGAAGAAGCATAGGGTTAATTCTTCTAAGTTTCTGTTTGAAGGGTTTTTGGTTTGGTTTTAAGGGGATTGTGTGCTGGATCACCGAGGTGTCATAGGATTTCAAATCCTCATAACTCCAAGAAAATACATCTTGGAACTCTTTGAACAAATCAATGTACTTGGGCTTTTGATCAGGAGGTAAATTTCTGGACAATTTGATCATTTTGGGATTTTCTTTTGTTCCAATGTTGTGTTCTTCTATATCAGTGTTAATGGGTTGCAATTTTGGCTTTCTAGGAACATCATTGGCGTCAAACATGTCTTCTAATGGGGTTAGGCCAACAGGTAGAAAGTTATCCTTTAAGTCAATGATCTCAACCTCTGCTTTGGCAATGTCTTCCAAATGCATTTGTTTCAACTGTTCTATGTTTTCTTTGTCAAAAATAGTCGGGTTCAGGATCTGCTTGGCTATTGCAGCTGTTACAGTTTGCTGATCTTCATTTGTTTGCTGTTCTGAATCTGTCATAGCATCTAAGTCAATGTTGATATTTGAAAACTCATGCTCAAGAGCGAGGAAATTATTAATCTGGGTATCATTTTTGAACACTTGCCAATCCTTAACGTTATTTGGGACAGCAGGCCTATGTTTTATTTCAGCTGTGAAGTGATGGTTTGGCTCAAAAGGAAGCTTGCATGTACTAGCGAAGGTTGCTAGGCTGTGTGCATGAATGTTATGTTCTCTTGAAATTTTGGCCAGCTTGAATTCAGTGAATGCATTGAGTATATTAGTGGCAGTAGTCCTATAGGCTCTCATTCTATTGTCATTGGTTACAAAATTACCTTTCATCTGTTGTATGATTAAATCAGAGTCTCCTAGGATAGACACTTTCGCAGCTCCTATAGCTTTGAGCAGTTTAAGGCCTAGCAATAGAGCCTCATACTCCGCCATGTTATTTGTGCATTTAAAATTCAGTCTGTAGGCATGACCTTTTGCATGGTTGTTATACGTATTGTGAATCCAGACACCTGCCCCTGCTCCTAACTTGTTAACAGAGCCATCAAACTCTAAATACCATGTGATTTCCTGCTTGTGGTTGATGCCTAAAGTGCCAGTCAACTTAGGATTGGGCAGATTTGAAATTTTTGTTTGGGGAGTTTCTTCTAGTATGCTGGTTGTACTAATTATTGTGACAGTTTCATCAGTATGTGCAGCCGATTCTTCATTGATGTGTGCTTGTTGTTCCTGAGCGAAGGGCTCATTATCATTTGGAGAATTTGTGTCATCATTAAACAAAATAAAGGAATCCATATCAGAGGGGATTGAATAAATGGGAAAATTTTCAGGCTTGCTCTCACTACTTACCACATATTTCATGAGCGTTTCTTTATACAGTCTCTTTGGTTGCCCAAAGACTGAAATAGTGGCATAGGAGAGCTCTAGTTGAAGGGATCCTTGGAGCTTTGCTCCCCATGATCTTGATAGGAGCATACCATACTTTGGTGGGATGTCAGCAACTACTACATCCATGAGGATGGTCTTGTTGGGATATTGGACTAAGGAGACACACAGGTCTTTGATGAGGCCTAAACATTTCACTTGACTTGAGTCAAATGAGTATAAATCTTTGTAAGGTCTTGTAACATCAAGATTCAGTTTTTCCATAACTGCTTTGGGCATTAGATTGTGCGATGCCCCTGAGTCAAACATAGCGTTGTGCAAAACTTTGTCATGTATATGCAAACTGACATAAAAGGGTGGGACAGGTCCATATGTTGATTTTCCATTAACTTCTGGGCCAAACAACAGCTCTGGGGTGTCATCTAAAACATTTACATCATCCCTAACCTCTGGCATTTGAAGTGATCTTTGAATTTGTTGTCTATACACATCGTGTTTGGAAAGTTCTGAGAGGGGGATGGATATCTTCAACTTAGCTATTTCTGCCTCTAAATTAAATGGCTTTTCCAATGGAGTCTTGGTGTTGATAATGGCAGTTTTTTCTTTTTCTTCTGAACTATCTGCGATTTGCTCTTTTTTATCAGCGTTATGGGACTTGATTGCTTGTGGTTTTTCAATTTCAAGAGGGCTTTTTGGAACACTGTTTGAGCTTTCTTCTGAGGAAAAAGGTGGCAAAGGCTGATCTTTGGAAGGCTGCAGGTCTGTTATGTCTTCTACAGTGACATGTTGCGGTTTCGGGACAGTTGGATAAGCTGGTTCTGTTACAACAACTTTGCCTTTAATCTTGTTGGGTTGTTTGCCATCCTTTGCTTTGCTAGGTTCAGAAATGTCAATGGTCCTAGTTCTCAGCTTATATTGTTTGTGTACTTCATACACAGCAGTATCGTAACCTTGTTTAAAATCAAAAGACTCGCCAGACTTAGTTTGAAACTGATTGTAGTCGAGTTCATTTTGGTCTTCTTGGCTCAAAAATGTTTTGTGCTCACCCTTTAGATCCATCAGGTTCATGTGAGTGTCCTCTATGGTTTCACTAGAAGTAGATCCTTCAACATAGTTGTCTTGAAAAGGGGGTCTTATGTCATGGTCTTGGTTAGACCTACTAGCATTTGTGTTCTGCGTTTTCCTAAAATTTGGGTTCCTTATGGTATTAGACTGTTGTCCTTCCCATGATGCTTTCCTTTCGACATTTTCTACTCTTTCTCCCAGCCTTTGTAGGCCATTGATGATAGCATCAAGCTTTTGATCAAAAGCTGAGGGTTCTTCCTTAAAGGTGGTTCTTCTTTCCATTCTAGCTCTGTTTCTTTTGGAAATTAAGTTGGCTTCTACGCTAACAGCAACGTTTTGCATGTCTGCAAGGGTCTGAGGAGCTCTTTCTTTTAACTGGTATGCCATATCCGGGTCGAATCCATCAGGGAATTTATACAAGGCCAGATCAGGGGGAGGCCTTAGGTTCTGTGGTATTGCATTATATACATTATTGAATCTTGCACAGTACTCCAAAATAGTCTCTTGAGGACCTCTTTTAATTGTATCATATTCTGCTAGTATGTGCAAGGGGTCTTTCTTTTTCTCCCATTTGTTAGTAAAGGATTGGTAAAGCTCATCTGGGGTGGTTATGGAATTTGCAGCGAGTGATCTGAACCAAGTTCTTACATCACCTGTTAAACTTTGAACAAAAATTCTCATTCTCACGCTATCATCATCTATTTCGTAGTTTTCAAAATAATCTTGCATCTTTTTAGTATGCTGAAGGGCAGTAAAAAGGCCAGTACTATCAAAATATGTGATCTTTGATTGGTACTCTTGAGGTAAAGCCCCAGGATTAGCAGGCAGTTGCAGGGGTGCATATCTATTAGCCATATTCGCAGGGATAAGTGGAACAACGGGGATTAATGGAATAACAGGAACAACTGGAATGGTGGGAACAATAGTAGTGGTAATATGTGCAGTGAATGAAGGTGTAGAAGGAGTGCTATGAGATGTGGATGATGAATTAGGGGAAACAGGGGTTGAACGAAATAAAACCTTGACAGGAGTCGGAATACAGCTAGGGTAAGCTGTTTCAAGACTCAAATCAACAAAATTTTCCTGTCTTTCTTGCTTCCTAAGGATTTTTCGGATTATGTTAGGGTTCTCAAAAACCGCTGGGGGATTCGGGTCTGGATTTGACCTTGTGTATCGTGGATTTTTCTTAGGAGCCAGCTTCCGAATTTGTTTTTTGGTATTTCTCTGGGAATATTTTTGTGATTAGCAAGGAACTGATCAGATTTTGGAATGGCTGTGTATAGCTTAAGACTAACATGAAGATTGACTGAAGCAGCTTTTATCTACTCCTGTAAATGTAAAACAAAAATAGTTTCAAAGGCTTCCTGGCTGACATTCAGGCTTCATCTGTAGTTTTAAGGGATATACAACAATTAGAAAATCAATTTTTCCTGTGGATTTTTTACAACCTTCTTTGTGAATTTAACTGAGGAGATTCCCCAGTGGAGTCGCCATTATGTTATCACTCAGGTTGTCCCTCAGGTTGTAATAAAGGGATACGGCCGAGGTAACCACAAACCAACTTTGGACTACAGGTTCTAGCCAACCTGCAATCAGAGAGGGCTCTCTCTTTATGATTCAGATTTGTTGAAATTGATTTTAGGCTAGGTATTGGGCTTGAGGGTTTTTGTTTTTATTTTGGTGGGAAAATTGATGTCTTCGAGTAGAGAGGCAAAGCATAGTCTGATAAGTTTCAAACCATTGGGCATGGAGTCGAGGAGGAAGACTGGTGGTGCGTTTTATTGATCACAAGAGAGATATATGGAGCAAGGTAGCTACGCATGAAACAATGTTTCAGGTTTAAAGATGGAATGAATGCTAAGGAATGAGAGGCAATCAAGAATCTCTCTTTCAGCTTAACAGAAGGAGATAACAGAGCTCTACCTAGGGGCAGTAAAGAATCCCTAGATAATTAGCGAACACAGGTGAATTAGGGTAAATATGAGCCAGAAGGAATTCATATTCATTACCAATTCATTCAGATGAAAACATACAGAAACAACAGAAATTGAGCATAGAGTGCTGTAAAAAAATTCTAAGCTAATCTTTGTTCCTGCTATTTAGATAGTGGTTAACAATAAAACAGAGGTAAGATGCACTTATTGTTCCAGGATGCAGCATAAGAATTCCACATCCAGTCTTTAGAAATCTTTAACAACACATCAGACAGTCATACTCCAAACTCTTAAGCAGTCTTTGATTATAGAAAAAATCTTAGGTATACAGTGTGAGTCTCTAGTGAGATTTATCAATTGACCAACCCTTAAAACAGTGCAGAGGATGGTATATATAGGGAAAACTCTTCAAAATTGCTTATTTACAGTTTGACCTAAACAGGTATGGAGGAAAGATGATTACTTTAACCTAATCCCATCCAGAAATAAATGCATAAAATATCTTGAGCTGCGCTGAGGGCCGCCGTATGGGGACTGAGTAAATGTGTTGTCCTCGGTGGCTTGGTGCAGTTGTCTCTGCAATAACTGTGCATGGGTCTCTGCTCCATTGTAGTTTGGTGTCCTTAAATGCTTCAACTGTGATTTGAGAGCTGGGATGGGCAAAACTGCCTCTGAAATTGATTCCGGGGCTCCAGAGTGCGATTTTCGCCCTTCGCGCCAAAGTTGCTGATGATGTCAACATGACGTCAGTGGGTGGGACCTCGTACGGCGGGTGATGTCAGCAATGATGTCAGCATGTACGGAGGTGACGTGGCAGTACGGCGGGTCTAATGATGTGGCAGGGACATGGCAGGGACGTGGCAGGGTGACTCGGCGGTACAGTGGCAGGAGGCCACGCAGGCAGACGACGTCTGCGTCGACGTGGTACTGACGTAGGATTGAGGAGGGCAGTAAATGGTTTCGGGCACACCGCCTTTGGACAGAGGTGGTTTTGGGGGAGGGGGCTTCGCCACGCCCGGGAAGGTGACGCGTGGCGGGAGTACGGCGGCAATACCGCCCATCTCCCGGACGTTATCCTTCGGGCGTGTTGGGAGACGGGAAGGCCCGCCCACCGTAGATCTGTGGGGCAGGCGATCTAACGGTTGGTAGCGAATGTGAAACGATGGAGGTATATGGGTGGGGATTCGGGGAATATTCCCGTTTTAATATGCGCGCTGGTGGGGGTTTAGACTTAGGAAAACGGGTTTATTGGTTTAATGAGCGCGGGTTAATATATTTACACTTGGGGCTTAGGGATAGGGGCGAAATATGGGTTTTTTGAGGGTTTTAGGGCTAGGGGAGAGGTTGTTAGTATGAACATGTGTCATCTAACTCCTGCTATGACACGGATGGGCTAAAAACAGCCCCAGATAGACTGCTTTTTCCCTGACTAAGAAGAAATATGGCTATATTGCCAGGGAGGGGATATTTACATAGGGAAGTTTTATATAAATAGTTTTAGTAGGGGAAGGGGAAAACTGATAGGGAGTTATATACTAGAGTTAGTAGTTAATATGGAGATGATAAGCAGGTGCTAAGGTGGGGGACCTTAGGGTAATTTTCGAGGGAAAAGTGACTCATAGATGAGAAATGAAGAATCCTTGAGTGAGGCAGATCTTCACTAAGACGAATGACATGGAAAATGATGAAACTAAGAGGAATCAAGCAGATCTTGACCTCTTTGGGGAAATTAGTGAGTGACTTGGGGAATTAGAAGAAAGGGGAGTTAGTGATGTCCAGCTTGAGCTCCTCCAGATGAAAACCGCCTGATAACTATGATCTGAAAAGATAAAACACTTTGTAACACAAAATTGATCGTAAATCATCATTCTGCCACCTCACAGCTACCTACCCAGCCTACTCACCTAACATTTTTTCTTCTTTTTGGTTTGGGTGCACTTAGACTTGCAGACCTAGCTTTACAATTTTTCTTTTTTCTGTTCTCCTATCTAAGTCTACACTTATTTCTGCCAGGGACCCAGATTAGGCAGTTGGGCTCCTTTGATTCTCTACCTATCTACAGATCTGCCAAGATTAAACTGTTTGGAAAGATATCATTCTCTATATTCTAAAACAGGAAATTGAAACCTAGGGAGACCAAGATTAGACTGTTTGGACCTCCCTTAAAAACTTTTCAAAACTGGAACAATTCATCAAAATTGGAATACAACAGTGGCATTTGGACTAGCACCCTTAATGGCATCTTGTGGAAATATGGAACACTGTAGCCTGCAAAGTATGACATATTTGGCATGTAAAAATGTCAATCATGAAAAATGAACACCTGTTGCAACAGGAGGCTAACAGTATGCACAAGTACTAGTTCTTACTGCAAGTTGTCACTTGGTCAGCTGGCGCAAGATCACCAGGAGCTCAAGCTAACTTCTATGGATTCTAGAAGAAGCTCTATATGTGATGAAAGGAGAGAAAGACAATGCTATAGATACTACTCTAACTGCAGAAAGGAGAAAGACTGAAATGTAATGCAAACCAAGTAAATCCTAATTAACCAACTAATCCTACTTTTGCAGAAAGCACTATGGAAACCATGAAAAGAAAGTCATTACCTACTCAAGGAAGTACACAACATCTAACTAATATATTTTTCGAAGTAAATGAGTGAAAAACATCTTTTTGGATTTTTATGTATTTTTATGTGAATTTGTCATGCATGTAATTTATTGTTGGTGAATGTGGCAGCGAAGAGGTGGTGTTAAAGGGAGGTTTTGGAACTTAAGAGGATGTAGGATGGCATGGAAGGGTCCTAGGAGGTCTTAGGTGGCCTTCTGGAGGCTTTTCCCACACTCAACCTTCAAAAGAAAGCCTACAAGAAAATCTACAAGAGGACACAGGAAATCTACAGGAGGAAAAACAACGATCTATAGGAGGCCTACAGGAGGAGGCCGCGAGCAGTTTTGGCTATTTTGAGTGTGTGAGAGTGGGTGGAAAAGGTGGATGAGGATTGGAATGAAGTGTTAGGGCACCTAGGGTCTACCAAGAATTGTTAGGAGAGAAAAAGATGATTGGGTTTTCTCAAGGAGAGAGGAAGAAACTCTATGGAAAATGCAGGAAACTAAGGCAAAATTGAGGGGAGACTTGGGTGACTTGTAGGGCATGGATCAGATGGAGGATTGGATGGATGATAGGTTTGCCTGCTACTAGAAGATATCTACTGCATAAACAAATGACAGTCAACCAATGAGATTAAGCAAGCAGTGAAATGAGTGCATCTAGAAAAATAGAGTTTTGCATCCAACTAGTCTAAATGATGATCTATGAAAGGAAATGCTAATAAATGTTGCAAGAAAGGAAAGCATGAAAGAAGAATATTTTAAATGAAGAAATGAGCATAATGAAGAAGTTCTGAAGCAAAGAAAACTGGACTATTAACTAACTAAAGAGCTGCAAACACTAGAAGTCCTTATGAATGAGGAAAATCTGTGTTTTTGGGGTAGCAAGAGGGTCTTTGCCTCAAATCATGGTCCCAAAGGGAGGAAGAGAGGCCAAGGAACTTTTGCTAGCCTTTTGAATATTTTCTTTATCGCTACTTAACCTACTATAGAAAGCACAAATGGAAGCAAACTATTGAATCATCAAAAGAAACCTATTCTTGACAATAAAAGAAATTCATCTAACAACAACCTAATCTATTAACTGAAATGAAACATACAAATACAAGTAAAGAGGAGCTTGGATACTTGGATTGGGCCCTAATCCAAGAGCTTCAGCCCTCTGATGTAACTTAGTGCTAACTCAAAAAGGATTCCATCTTTATTTCCAAAACAATAACAAGATTACGTGGAATTGTCAAAATAATAAGCTAGAAGTTGAGAAGAGTTTACATAAGCAAAAGTACAAAAAAAATCCAACAAAAATCTGACCCTAGTGAGGCCCTAGTCCTCTCTACTTATACAAATGAAGCTACCAACAACTTCCTTAAAACTAGGGAGGCTTGGCTCCCAAAACTCGAGATAACCATCAGTCATCCTCCACTTGCTCGGTTGCCTTCTAGTGCATGACTTGGCTGCTTGTACTCCGAGCTCAATGAAGAGGAATTCGAAGTGAGGAGTAATAAATGAGGGGGATTCCCTCCTATAAGTCCTCTCCTTTGTCCACTTCGAGTTATTGCTACCATTTGTCCATTGGATCCTTGACTTTGACCTAAAAAATCATCAATAATCTGCATTAAACACATGTTAGACCACATGGCATCATAACTAACTCAACTCACTCTATAAGCATAAATATAATTAGAAAATCATACAATAAACTAAGAGAATGGTTGATTTGACTAGGTTAGGAGGTAAAATGAACCCATATAATTACCCATTTATGAGGCTCATCACTTGTCTTGAGAGATCCTCCTTCTTCCAGATATTTTCCTAATCAAGACAACTAAGGGAGAAAGGTGATTAGTATTTAACATAATTAAAACTAAATGAATACATGAACCCAAAAATGAAAAGGCATAGGATATGTATCTTTGAGAGTTGTTGGGAGCTACCTACAAAGCTTGATGGAAACCTACAAGCTTAAAGCAATACAAAAATGTATTTTCCAAAATATGTTAAAAACATATAAATTCTAAAACATATAAAACGGGTTATGTAACGAAAATGACTTAATAGTGTAAGTCCCTAATGTTAAATTCTTCAAGCTTGACTTGGAGTCTTCAGCAAAGTTGGCTTGATCTCTTCCTCTCTTCTTATTCCTTGGATTCTCGGGATAGTCACTCTTGTAGTGACCTTTCTTATGAAATTGATAGCACTCTATCTTAGACATGTCAACTTTCTTCCTCGGTCCCTTCAATATCTTTCCTTTATGATGAGCCACATAAGAATTGGATACTCCCTCAGGATTGACAACCATTGAGATCCTTAATTCTTATTGACTACATGCGGTCCATAATTCTTCAAAGGTGGGAGCTACCTTCCAACTATTGAGATCTGAAGAAAATGCACCCCAAGAGGGTGGTAATCCTAATATAGAAATGATTACCAATTATTTGTCCAGAAAAATCTCATCGATGGCCAAGAGATCATCCCTGAGTCTAGTTATCTTCATAAAGAAGGTTGCCACAATATCTTCTTTAGTCATCTTGTATTCCTCAACTCATTCTTCAAACATGCTACTTGATTAATGTTCTTAATAGTGAACAACTTTGACAAGGCTTCATACATCATCTGAGCATGATCAATGTTAGTTATGAATGGGAAAAGATTGTATTTTTATCCCTTCTACCATTAGAGTCATAGCCACCAATTCTAAATCCCTCAATTTCACTTTGTTGACATCATTGGCTTCTTCTATAGTATTCTTTACATTTCCTTTTACCAAATCCGGTACCTTGTTCTTCTCGAGGATTAGGTCAATCCACTTCTTCTAGGATCTGAAGTTGGATGCTCCTTCAAGTTTGTTCTCACCCTTTATTGAGTTAGGAATCTTCCTTGAATATAATAGAATCCTTCCCTGAGATAATGCCTATGAATGGATCTGCCTTTTTCCTCTTTCTTCACCAAAGCTCTAATTCCATGTTGGAAAATCAGAAAGGCAGTAAAGATTTTCTTTATCTTGATAATTACTTGTGATGTTTCTTCTTATTAAGATTCTTTATATTTTCTTTCTTTAGTTCATCAAGAAATTACCAAAGGTAGTAGTATAGAAAACAATAGGCATCAGATGTAGGCACATGCCAAGGAAAACCCCCCTAGAGGGGCGTTAGAAATCCATTTGGGCACATCAAATCCCAACATTCAAATCAGTGTTTTAAGGCTCATCAAATCCTAATTTCAGTTGCTTCATGCCATAAACAAGTCACCCCTTTGAATTCCTCCTTCCCAAACAGTTTCATGACTTGAAGACATCGAAAGATAGCCTCTAGAGGGACCAGTGTAGGTAAGCCCTTATGAAGGTGCGTTGCAGAGCAGTTGAGTCCACTGCCAGGGTGCTCTACAGAGCACTTAGGCTTCCTTTCACCTGTGATGGGTGAGAATGAGAGAAATTATCATTGGGTTTGGGGAATATTATTATCTTTTGGAGTTATCTAGAAGGTTCCCTCACTTATCAACTCCTGTGAGCTCGAAAATGGATGAGGAATGAGTTAAGGTGCATCCTATCCTCTCATCCCTTCCTCCATGGAACTATTTCTAAGTATGGAAGGCCATTCAATGCCACCATTAATGACAAAACCTCCTTCATCTTCCTATAAATTGACCACTCATCTAAGTGATCAGGGGCTGGATTATGTTGAATTGTAAGGAGATAATGCTGCTATGAGATTTGGCTTTGAAGCAAGTATTGTAATTCTACAAGTTTTTCATGCTTTTGATGTGATGTGGATGGGATCCAAGCTGGAGGAATGGATTTGAATCAGAAACCGATGGTTGTAATTCCTTCTTCTATCTAATAAAGTGTTTGAACCTTTTTCCATATGTTTGTATTGTTTCATAATGCTTATGTGTGTCAATTGTATCTGATTCCTTTCACTTATATTCAATAGATCATATGCTTTGATCGATGTTTGTCTTCTATTTTGTTTACAGGGTACTTATCAAGCAGATTAAGTATGAGAAGGAGCGACAAAATCGATACAAGGGAGACAAGAGGAAAGCGGAACTACAAGTAGGTATCCTATCTTCGCATCTTATCTATTGCTTATAGGAAAAGTCTAAAACACTTTAAATTGTTGTTCTAGATACAAATACTTATCTAGAGAATTAGTATTTATCCGTAGATGCTAAATTCTCCAAAACAAATTGGTGACTCCACTAGGGAAGAATCCTCTTTCCTAGTAGCTTATCCACCTCCTAAGACATCCTTGTAGACCTTATTTGTGTTCATAGATTGTAATTCAGCTATTTACATTGAAAATTGGTCAAAACTGTGTCAAATTGCCTCTTGAAATGGTTCACTTTCACCAGTGCAGGCTTGTGAGGGACACAATGCACTGCATAGCACCCCTGGCTTAGGGAAAGTGCTCTGAAGCGCACTGTCTCCCAGTTTGGGTTGCGCTAATCCTCCTAGGATCAGTTTTCCCACCTTTGGAAAGAGTTTTTGCCAACTTTTCTCTGTTTGATTATTTGCTGATTGATCGATGAATGTTATGTATTAGATAATGAGTTCTTATCTCCTGGTCTAGCCCAACTTTGATTGGATTGATTAATGTTTCTTAATGTTTTCTTTGTCATTATTGATCAATAATCAAAGTTAGGATATAATTGATTAATTTTCATTTGAAAGAAAGTGTCGTAAATTATTCTCTTCCTTCGAATTAGAACTGTCATAAAAGTCTTCATTCTTATGAAATATTGACTGATTGTATGTGCATATTTCCTTTTGTTCATATTCACATTAAGGAAATCGAAAAGAAATACATGCATGTTGCATTGAAAAGTTTGTGTGTGTTCATAGGAATAGTGAAGGGAAATTGCATTTAGATTGCGCTCTTTTCTCTTTGATCGAAAGAAATCTGATTGCTCTATCCCTAAGTGGCTAGGATTTTCATCGTTAAATTTAATGGAAAAATTGCTTATCATGATAGTTGCATTCCTAGGAATTTCAGAATACATCATGTGGTGAACTTGAAAGGCAAATTCCTAAGCAAGATCAACTTAAAATTAACATAAATTTACGTAATGGAGCATTGTCATTAATGAGAACATTTAGTGGTTCTAGGCTAGAGACGTGTTCCAGCGTCGTAAAACAAAGCAGTTGTCCCTAACTTGCCTGAAATACATCCCAAGTGTGATACCTCATTCCACGTATGTGAGTATATCGTAGCTCGTCCACATACCTTCGAGTATATAGGGAGGTGTTACAGTACCTAAAGTATATGGGAATGCTCTCACTATGCGGTTTTGCATTAGACAATGCTTATATAGACTGGGCATCCACGTACCTTTGGGTATATATGGGAGGACAACTCTAGGTTGCTATCCATCCTTAGGTAACCAAGCCTTCCGCCTTGTAAACTGTGATACACCAAACACAACATTTGGGGAGATTGCCTGCCCGTACTTCTTGGTTCGCCAGGAGGTATTTTGCAGTTCACAGTTGCTTGGTAAACCTTTTGCCTAGTATACCACTTTTTTTAATTTCTTTTTTGATAATAAAATTAATCAGCAATCATGGAGGAATATCAACCCTTACCCCGTCGTTTGTGGAGAACAGCGAGCAAACCGCCTTTGCCACCCAAAGTGACACCTATTTGGACAAAGCGTTCTCGCTTAACTGAGTCTAGTACATCAAGAACTCCTAATTATTCATTTGAGTTACCTTAATCATCTATTTCGGTAAGTACTGAGACTCCATTTACTCCAACCATTCCTGGTACATCCGTTTTTGAAGAAGAAGTTTCATAATTACTTGAGGACATTAGCACTGATCCTAGTGAAATAGTGACCAACATCGTTCAACAACAAGTTGCTCCTCAACTTGAAGTTGCTAAAAAAGAAAGTACTTCTGAACTTGAATTAGTTCAATCAGAAGTTAATCCAGAACCTATCCCAGTTGAAACAGAAGTTACATCTGAACCTGAAGTTGTTTAGGAACCTCTTTCTGAAACTATTGTTCATTTACCCGAACATATGGACTTCGAATTTGAACATTCAGAAGTTGTTACTTTACTGAAACATGATCAACGGGTTACCCCCCAGACATCAGTATCTACTGAAACTTCAACTTTATCAACACCAGAAATATTTTACGGACCTGACAATGAAGTTCTTCCACCAGGTTTAATTGTTATAGAGGAAGAAATACAAGAAGATTCTACACCTGGAACACCATTCCACTTTGGAAATGGGCTTTATCTTTACCCTCATACTCCTGATTTTTTTGCTCCATTTGATCCTGCTTATTTTCAAGTACCCATCGATTCTTTAGGACAACTTTTGGGTCAGTTAACTATGGCTGAACAACCGTCAACATCTTAGACATTATCATATGATGCAGCTGTGGTAGAAACTTCTGTTGCAACCTCTTCGATGTTTTCTACCACACCTGAGTCACACTTGTATGGTCAGTCATCCATGCCAGTTGGTTACCAATCATTGTCTTAAACCCACTCAGGGGTTGCTTCTACACTATGGTCGTCACCCATGTCCTCAACTGGAATTTTACCTGGTTCTTCTCTAGAGGGAACTCAACAGTTTGATCCTGCATATCAATATCAAGCTAGGCAATCTGGTCAATAAAGACCTATGTATCCATTAAATAATGGATTGCCACCATATGGAGAGCAATATGCTTATTCATTGTATCCTCCTTATTGTTATAGACATTTTTGGACACTACAACCCCAAGCATGAAATGTCCATAAACCAAGGGCTCCTAAGTCCCTAAAAGTGTTGTTCTAACCCCTAAAGGAACAAGGTCAATAGATTACAGCTTCTCCCAGAAGTTCTCCATGAAAAACTGCTCAGAATTGGTCAAAACAGGATCATTTCAGCTGCTCCACTGGCCAAGTGCGTTGCATCTCACCTAAATACATTGTGTGGGTGTGTTGCATTTCAAAAATCCCTTCTATGGGGTGCGATGGGCGAGAAATGACAAATGGCAGTGTCATTCCGCAAGGTGGAGAGGCAATGGAAGCTTCCAGAAACTTCTCCTGTGACACTTGCCTCACTGAATTCGACCAAGGATGAGTAAGAGATCATCAATCTCCAAGTGGAAGCAAGAACTATCAGAGGGAAGACACTAATCAAATCATAAGCTGACTCATCTCCATTACAGATATCTATATATGGATCCCTCATCCCAGAGATCCGGAGGCTGGAATTTTGCATATTGTAAGGAATTGCTGTTGGTTTCTCGAGACAAACATCAGATTGTTGGGTGATCTAAGCTTTGTATGAGGTGAAGAGGGGCTTCTTTTGTTGAGAGGTTGATGCTGGGTTAGAACAACTGGTTGTAACTCTTCTTGGCTCTTTCTTGTTTATCAATAAAAAGCTATTCTAGTTTTCCTCCATACTCTTGTGTCACTGATATTTGTTGCATTTGTATGGTCAATTTACATCTGATCCTAGATTGTTTATGATTATAGATCCATGTCTTTGTATAGTACTATGCTACTGTGATCTTACAGGTACTTTGAGAAGCTGGGCGTGCAAGGGAGCAGGTAGCGAAAGACTATCAAAGAAGAGAGGAATCAAATCATGAGATTAGCGCAAGACAGAGGTTGGTCTTCTTGTTCCTCTCTATTTATAATTCATGAAGGAAAAATGAAAGTAGCTTTACTCTGTTTGTTTCTAAGGCAGCTGTCACACCTTAGTGGGATAGAGCAGTTCTATATAGACACTTTTCCCTGTAACAAAATGGCGACTCCATTGGGGAAGAATTAGTTTGTTTGTTTATCATTCCTTGTTGTCTATTTCATAAACTTACAGGTAGCATTCGAACTGCATTTGCCATAGCAAATGCAAAGTAGATAAATGCTACTTCAGTCCATCTACTGGATCTGTTTATGATTTAAAAAACTGATTCACAAACTCTCTGATTGCCCTTGTGATAGCTCTTAGATCCTCCTTAGATCTACCCCTGATTGTTGCATTACTGATTACCTTTTGCTCGGCCAAAACCCATGAACTGAACTGCAAACTGTGACCTGGAACCCAAACAGAGTCTCGTTTCTGGCCCAACGCAGGTACTGTTCAGAGAATCTGAACTTCAGCGCACTTCCCGAGTGGAGAAGGTGCGCTGCATTTCAAATTCTCTATGTTGCAGGTGCGTTGATCAGACTAGGCTTTGTGCAGTGTTGGTTTCTGTGATTCATTCTTTCCAGTTCTATTCCTGAATTTTGCTGCCTGTGATCAGTATATGTCTGTTTGAAACCCCTTTTCCTTGCTGTTATTCCGCCTCCTTTGTACAAAAGAACTGTAAATGTTTTTGTGTGTTTGTTGAGTCATTTTCAGTTCTCCTTTGCAAAAGTAGCATAATCGTACTGTCGTCCTTTGATTTGAAACTGTCGCAAGTGTCGATTTCAATTGTAGGAAAGATTTTGATTGCTGTTGATGGTCGATTAACCTGTTACTATTGTTTTTGGTCTGGATTTGTAATTTTCTAGTGTCAAGAACAAGTATTCATTTCAAAATCGTAAGGTGTTGTGATCGTCTCCATTTTTGATTTTGAAAAGAAACTTGTTGATATTTGTCGCTTGAAAAGAAATTCAGATTTGTGCATCAACTTTCTTTTTATCATTCATATACTAAGAAAGTCAAAAACAAATACATGCATGTGCATTTGCATATAGACAGTCTGATTGGTTTGATTTAGGAAAGTGCATTTAGAGTGTGCTCTTTGCTCTTTGTGAAAAGATTTTGTCTTTCTTTCCTTAGTAGCTAGGATTTTCATTGCTCAAAGAAGATAAAAAGATTGTTTATCATCTTAGATTGCATTTTGGGAATTACATCTACGTCTCACGGTGAACCTGAAAGGAAAATTTCTTAAACAAGATCAACTATAAAATAAATTCAATGAATCTAACAACGCTTTGGAACTTAATGCACAACATTTAGAAGTCTAGGCTAGAGATGTATTCCGGCGTCGTAAAGCCTGGTAACTATTGTTCTCACTGATGGTTGGGTGATTCCTCCACTTTGAGACGATAAGTGCCAGTACGGACTTGTGCTCCCACCTGCCGTCGAGTATATTTTGGGAGACCCCAATAGGCTTAATCCTTTATCCATAGGAAGCTGTGTCTGCCGCCCTATCGATCGCAATGCACTGAACACAACATTCAGGAAGATTGACTGCCTTACCGTAAAAAGTATTCTGCAGTTTTGCGAAATGTTTGGTAATCCCTCTACCTAGATTTCCAGAGCAGTTCCTTTCGTTCCTTTTCAGACTCTTTAATAGAAAAGGTCCATCTGAGCACTTGTCACTTCAAGCTCATTAAAAATCGAAGGAGACTAGAGTCATCTTTTGTTTTTTCTTGACTCTTAAAAATTGAAAAAACAAGTTGTGTCAAAGCGTCTAAAATTTATTTTAAACGGAATATTCATTACCCCTTTCCTACGTTGATCTTGGGTTGAGAAAATGGAATCCACCAACCAAGGAATTCCCCTTGGAGGAAATCTTAGTCCCTTCTCCTCTTGGGGAGATGTTGGTGCACCCCATATGGTCACATTGTCGCTTCCAGGACTGACAATCGGCTTGCCTGTATGGCTCTTCTCAACCTCTGTCGTTCAGAACACCACAATTCCTGAACAATCGAATCAGTAACTAGATGAGTCCAGAGTTACCCACCAACCTTCTACTTCCTCTAATTCTTCCTCTCCTCCTTCCTCTTCGCTTGATGGGGCTGGTAAAGCCAAAATTCAAGTACCTGAGAAGAAGAAGGAAAAGAAGAAGAAAGAGAAGAAGAAGAAGGAGCCAAAAGCGAATGGGGGCAAACGAGTGTCGTCTAGCGAAAATCCACACACTGCACCGACCAGGCCTAAATCGCCATGTGTCATTTGCGAAGGAGACCACTATCATAGAGATTGTCCTTGCATCCCTCGGATCTTAAGGGACTGGTCTCCTCGTTTGCACAACCCGGTGTCGTCAACCTCTGATGATCATGTTGAAAACACACCGTCGACTAGTGAAAGTGAAGCCCCAGGACAAAAAGAAAAATATAGATTTCCTTGTAAACTGTGCGAAGATGATCATGCCGTCCACCGTTGTCCCTTCTTAGACAAAGCTAAAAGAGTTTTGGACGATCGTCCGGTTTTACCGTTACGACTTCCTCCTGGATATAAAAAACTCTTGCTGAGTCCATCACTAGTTGAAAATCTGGCTGGCCTGCTCAGGTGGTTGGCTGAAGCATCTATCATTGAAGACAAACCATCTAAACCCATACCAAATGAAAGTCAAAAGGTGGAGGCGGCAGTTGACCTGGTCTTTCCTTCAGAGGTTCCATCTTCAGATGATACAGTCACCGAAGAGAACAAGGATGACACCGTCCAAATTCTTTTCATAAGCACAAACTCCAATGAACATGGGGGCAATTTACCCGTTCCTTTACTGCAGGAAGGAAGTTCGTCAGAGTAGTACCCGGCCGTCTATTCAGTCCCACCTCCAAGCAACCTAGTTGTCTCCTTCGACTGGAATCAACTAGGTAGACCCCGTTTACCAGCTAGTGTACCATTCCGAATCATTGTTCAAATATATAGAATGGTTATGGCTGGTACCATCATAGATGAGGGGGCTTCTATGAGTATCCTTTCCTCGACTGCTTGGAAAGCGCTTGGTTCGCCATCACTTTTGCCTGAGATGAGAAATCTAACAGGCTTTGATAAAGGAACCAGTCGACCGTTAGGGATCCTTCCCAATGTGCCCATAACATTGTGGCGGAAAACTGTTCACATGAACGTAATGGTAGTTCAAGGACCCCTAGATTATAATCTACTCCTTGGACGAGACTATATTTATTGCATAGGAGCAATTGTCTCCTCACTCTTTAGAGTAATGTGTTTTCCGCACGAAGGAAGAGTGGTCAAGCTCGTAGACCAGCTTTCATTTCCCGGATCACACAGAGCAAATAGTCATATACCATCCCTGAATGGTCTTTTCACGCAAGAAATGTCTCAATCTCCAGTCCGCCCACCTGATGAGCATGAGTGATTCGGGGGACATGACTGAAACCCAGGGGGCATGCACCCTGGTCTGCTTCGGCAGGAAAAATTTGGGTATAGGGTAGGTTTCCGCGAGAGAATATGACTAGTCTGTACTCCCGTCCGTGATTGGAAGAGGGGGTTATTCTGGAACAAGATCCTCTTGTCAAAGTTATGTGAGTTGGCGGGCATCGCCGCTCACCTTTGTTTATTTCGATAAACATCGCCGAAGAAGTGTTTTGTTTACGCCGTAAATAGAGCAATCTTTGGTAACCTGTAAGAGGTAGACCTCTCTCGGTAAAACAAATGTTTTAACGGAAAGAAGAAGGGGTAACCTTGAAACTCTGTTTTATACCTGGGGGCATGCAAACCTTTTGGCATGCAAGCAAAGAGCGATCATTTATTTGTTTTTTGGATTGGTCGTTTCCTAACTTGCATTAAGAAAGGATGTGGGGCAAAACTCTAAAAATTGCCGTTTTAAATGGGACATTCTTATTATACGATTGGATTAATCGAGCAGTTTTAGCGCGGACTTCATGCTCGTTAAAAAATAAACATAAGAAATGAGCACATGTTCCCCCAGAGTTTAAGCTCATTAAAAAATGAACCAATTTCCGGTAAATAACCATCGTGAATGTAATACTTCAGCCTTTAAAGCCTTGGTCGTGTTTGCACCGTCACCTCCACTTTTGCATTGGCCGATCATTCACCTCCATTTGATTGTTTACCCATTTTGAGGAACATCTGTGAAGAGTGATCTCACTAGCCATCCTTGTAACACTGTCGTGATTGGAAAATTCCAAACCTTACCTGGAATCAGTTGCTACCCATTTTATCACTCGTTCCTCAAAAGCTGAGTCTCCTTTAAGCTCTTTTCAACTGACTCGTAAAATATGAAAATATTGCTGAGCCATTGGCCTCTCCAGCTCGTTAAAGGGGCCGGAAGTGCTATCCCTCCTCTAAATTTTAATCTTTTTGGACCTGAGGGATTATTACACAAAAAGATCGAGCGCTTGTTTTGTTCGGCTCGTTAAAACTATCGAAAATTCATCCCTTCTGTATTGTTTTATACTTTTTCGGACTTAAGGGATTAGATGACGAAAAAGGAATTTTGGAGTTACCTTTACGTTCCTTTTCAGACTCTCTAAAATTGAAAAGGACCGAGTTATCTTTGTCGTTAAACTTGTTAAAATTTTAATAGCGACAAACTTGTCTATAGACGAGAATGAGTTTCACTATTGCTAGGCTCGTTAAAACATAGCGATGGGTTTGCCTGAATGGAAAATTATAGAACAAGCATATGTTATCCTCCTCAAGCTTGATAAAAATAAAGAGGTACTGGTCAGCAATGACTGGGGAAAATTGGGAAGAAAACTTGAAGAAACCTTGTTGGTAGCAAGTCGCTCTTGAACATGACACTTTCGCTCCGCATCCAAGTCGGGTTGGGTTGTCTCATGCACCGGTCACATCACCATGGTCCCATCACACCATCCACATTTGGGGTAATGCTACCAATCCATCATGTCAGTGTCGCCGATATGTGCAAGAGAAGTCATTCAGAGAATTCACCTGTGTCTCACCCACTACAATACATTTATACTCCATTCTTTCATGACCGCCACCCTGAACCTTATATCACCAAATCGTTTTCACCTCCATTAAAATCATTTGCTCCGTTCCGTGTCATTGATGTGGAATTCATTAAGGCCCTCCTATGATGGATCACTTCTTGTCGACATCAGCTCATTATCCAAGAAGTTGATCTAGGAACACCCCATTCAGTACTTTGAAGCTTTCATGCCTCAATGGCAAGTTTCTCACTTCCGACGAGAGGTTTACATCAATGACCTTCGACCGAGAGATTTTACGTGGTGTTCGACGCCAAGTCCTTTATTCACACCACGTGAATTGTACTGCAGTACCTTGAGGGTCATTATCATTATCGGTGATTCCTCTCGCGCTTGTTAACAGCTTACATCATTGGCTGGTAATCAAGCGATGTCTTTCCATGTTCGACTTTAGAACATTTCTCACATGGATAGACTTGTTCTTCGAGTGAAGATCGAATGAGATTGAAGACCCTGGATCTAGTTTCATCCATCTGGGCTGCGACATACATTCAGGAAAATAAAAACATCAAATGTACATCATGGCTGCACAGATAATCATCCAATCAAAGGGATGATGGCTCTATCAAAATCATCAGTCTTCACTCAGACGATTGTGTGTCCTATGTACATGAAAATGAATTTATAAAGCTGAGCATGGGAATGCCCGCCTCAGCTAGATCATGAAAATATTATGAAGATAATGTATAGTATTATATCTTATTACAGGTCTCCTCCCAGCATGGAAAGAACTTCGGATCCTCATAATAAAGAATTTCACCTGACATCAAAAGATTAACGACCTCATGCTTTAGGGGGCAACTGTTATAGACATTTTTGGGCACTACAACCCCAAACATGAAATTTCCATAAACCAAGGGCTCCTAAGTCCCTAAAAGTGTTGTTCTAACCCCTAAAGGAACAAGGTCAACAGATTACAACTTCTCCCAGAAGTTCTCCATGAAAAACTGCTCAGAATTGGTCAAAACAGGATCATTTCAGCTACTCCACTGGCCAAGTGCGTTGCATCTCACCTAAATACACTGTGTGGGTGCGTTGCATTTCAAAAATCCCTTCTATGGGGTGCGATGGGCGAGAAATGACAAATGGCAGTGTCATTCCACGAGGTGAAGAGGCAATGGAAGCTTCCAGAAACTTCTCCTGTGACACTTGCCTCACTGAATTCGACCAAGGATGAGTAAGAGATCATCAATCTCCAAGTGGAAGCAAGAACTATCAGAGGGAAGACACTAATCAAATCATAAGCTGACTCATCTCCATTACAGATATCTATATATGGATCCCTCATCCCAGAGATCTGGAGGCTGGAGTTTTGCATATTGTAAGGAATTGCTGTTGGTTTCTCGAGACAAACATCAGATTGTTGGGTGATCTAAGCTTTGTATGAGGTGAAGAGGGGCTTCTTTTGCTGAGAGGTTGATGCTAGGTCAGAACAACTGGTTATAACTCCTCTTGGCTCTTTCTTGTTTATCAATAAAAAGCTATTCTAGTTTTCCTCCATACTCTTGTGTCACTGATATTTGTTGCATTTGTATGGTCAATTTACATCTGATCCTAGATTTTTTATGATTATAGATCCATGTCTTTGTATAGTACTATGCTACTGTGATCTTACAGGTACTTTGAGAAGCTGGGCGTGCAAGGGAGCAGGTAGCGAAAGACTATCAAAGAAGAGAGGAATCAAATCAGGAGATTAGCGCAAGACAGAGGTTGGTCTTCTTGTTCCTCTCTATTTATAATTCATAAAGGAAAAACAAAAGTAGCTTTACTCTGTTTGTTTCTAAGTTTGCTGTCACACCTTAGTGGGATAGAGCAGTTCTATATAGACACTTTTCCCTGTAACACTTATTCGGAGGACCATCATATGGTAATATCCCGTAGTATTCAGGTCAACCTGGAATTAGAGTTTTTCAATGGCAACCAACAATGCCAATTCAACCAAGGCTTGTGTATCTAACACAATCAATGCAAATTGTGTAAGCTATTTCCACTACACCTGTTGATACTACTATACCACATTCACAAGTTCAATATGTTGTATCTCAATTGGTACAAATTGATCCTTCTACCTTGCAACCACAAGTTTCAGGTCAAGAAGTTCAAGTTCCTCAAGTTGTTGTACAACAACCACTTGTTTCCGGGGTTCAGCAACAACCTTAGGTTAGTATACCCTTATCTAGATTGACCCAAGCTTACAATGATATAGTTTATTCACAACCTAGCCAACCTTTCATCACTTTGCAACAACAATCATTAAATCAACAACATTTGTACCAACAACAACAACAGTGGATTCAGCAACCGTGGCAGCCTCAATTTCAACAACCCCAATTCTAGCAATTCCAACCCCGATTTGGACTGTCCAACAGGCTCAACTTGGGTTTGGTCAATCTCAAGCTTACCAAGGTCCTGGTCAACAAGGCTTTGCAAGTTATGAACAACCACACATTCAACCTGGTTATCAACAACCACCTTATGCTAGTTTTTTCAACAACAACCATACCAAGGTTACTAAATGTAGATGCCCTATGTTGGTATGCAAAGACCTATTGCTCAGGAAATTCCATCATATCCTGGGTATGCTCAACCTGACTTGAATCGACAGTTGTCGTTTATAGCAAATTTAGAATTACCAGATTTAAATCGGCTCACTAATGATCCTGTTATCACTCAGATGTTTTCCTTAGAAGTTATCAAAGAAGGAATAGTCTGAGGTAACCACAATCCTAATATTTAGACTCGGGTTCTAGTCAACCTAAGTCTAGAGAGGGCTCTCTCTTTATAATTTAACTTTGTTTTGGGGTAAGATTTCAGGCTGGTTCTTAGTGTTCATGATTGTTTTGTTTTGATTGGGTGGTGGAATTAAGAAAACAAATGGGCAAAGCAAGTATTGAGGCCATCAGGCTATGGAGTCAATCAAGAGTGGCTAAACTGGATCTGATCAATTACAAAGGTAAGAGTTCACGGGGTAGGCTAGCACAACAAAAGAAAATCTGCAGGTTCAAATGGATGGAGTAGTCCTAACCAGGGCAAAGGGCAATGAAGGATCCTTAACCGGGATTAAGATGAAGAAAGGAAGGATGATCAGTAGCAAAGGGCAATGAAGAATCCTTTACTATGGACCAAAGGGGGGGGGGGAAACTATGGAAGTAAGGGAGAAATTGAGAATTCCTAGGCCAAGACAGTTTAGTAGAAAACATATAGAAAGCAAACAGTTAAAACAAAGAGCATTTAAGCTAATTCTGATGATATCATTCCTTGTTTACTTTTAGATTTCATAAGAGACACATATGAATATTTATAACATGAAGAGAAAACAATATTTAAACATGAAAAGATAATACTTATTTGTTCCAACTGTGCACAAGAATCCAGTGAAATTTCCTTAGCTTTATTTCATTTCCAGCAAAACTAGTCCAGTCTTGAGTACAATAGCTCCTTGGCTCAAAATAAAATGTCTACAAAAATGTATTTTAATCCACCCTAATTACTTCAAATAATGAAGTATTTATACAAAATATGTTACAAAATATCTCATAACAAGATGAGAATTATTTTAGTAAACTAAAAATATCTTCAACACGAAGATAGAGATAGATGGAGAATTGCCTTCTCGATGTTCCTTTTATTATGACTGTGCTGGCTATTGCAACTTGGATTTGGGTATTTCAGTTGCTTTATAGTTTTGTATTGGAATCAATTTTTATCTTGTACCTACTGATACTCTTTACCTGTTATGCTTTGACTTTGTCTTACATGTTCTACCTGGCAGCGATGTTTTACCATGTAGATTTACTGTCGTAACTCTATAGTAAATCTGTAAGTTTTGTCCACCATTCACTGTCAGGTAACTTCATCCTTATCATCTTTCTATATATTTCGTCAGCATCTGTATATTTAGCAAAATTTGGCCTGCTGGTAAATAAGTGCTTTACCTCATGCTCTATGCAAAATATATTTTCAAGACCATCATATAGTACCTTTCCAGTGGGCAAAGATTTCACCCCTGAAGTACTAGCTTGGTTTCTGGCCAGCTTGTTTAGTCTTTCAATATAATATTCTTGAGTCATCAACTTGTCATTTATTACCATAGGAATGGGAAGTCCTTTTTCTCTCAAAATACCATACTTTGACATAAAACTATCAATGTCTGCGTGGATGCTTTGAAATCTTTTCTCCAGATTGAGCATCAGGTTCCTTTTGGTAAGGACCTTCTTTATTTCAATGATGGTTGCTATTCTATCATCAATTTCTAGTTCATCCAGCTGGTACCTATTTTTCTGTTAAAAAATGTGATCAATAGATTGGTTGCTTCAGGCATATCTCCCAATTCTTCTCTTGTCTTGTGGACTGCCTCTGTAGCCACTTTTACTAGTTCAGTCTGTTCAAAAATAACTTGAATAGAAGGCCAAACATCATTGGCAGAATCAATGATGTTGGCCCAAAGAATATATTTCATGTCTCCGAGTGGCTCTTGCAATGTCAAGTCCTTTTCAAGGACTTTTATTCTTTCTACCATCCTTTGGTTCTTCTGAACTTCTTCCTTTTGTTGTATCGGAGAAAGTTTACAGTCAGTCTCCATATTTGACACTTTTTCTCTAAGTTTCTTAAGCTCAGTAGCCTGGATGCTCATTTCCTCCATGGATTTTACCAATTTAGTTGTTTGTTCTATGGAAGTACCTACGCTTGTAGATGCCCTTGTGCCTACTAATGTACCTGTTACTGGCAAAGCTGTAGCTGGTGGAACTATGGGTGCTAAAGCAGTAGCCAATGTGGAGGGTACTGCTGTAGAAATCGTAGGAATTACAGTCTGAGGAGTGGTGACAAACTCACTCTGTTTGGACTGTATTAAATTATCTAACTCTTTGTCTATTTCTTTTAATTGTTCTTTCAGCTTGAGGACTAAGTCCATAAGCTCTTCCTCCTTCTGTGTTTCCAACACTTCAGCTATCTGAGGATGAAGTAGAGGAGGAATTTTGAGCTGCTTCTTCAGTGCAGCTATGTCATCATTTTTCTTCTTGATAAGATTTTCTGCAGCTTTCACATCCTTGGGATCATGTCCCAGTTCTATGACCAAGTCCTCTAAGGACTTTATTATGGTGTCCTTGGCCTGTGAAGAGGCCTTCTCCAACTGGAATTGTGCTGATATATTATTAAGAGAATTCTGGAGTTGGTGGGCGCAATTGCTTTACTGGTTAGAGTGGAGTAAATAATTTCCCCAATCTACTTGTGTAACTTAATTTGGTCAATAGGATGGATATCCTTTGCTAATACTTTAAAGTCCGTTTTCAGATAATCTGCCATTGATCTGGGTTGCCGTGTAGTTGGTTTCAAAAAACTCATCTGCATCCTACCTTCCTTTATGTTAAAGGCTGACATTAGCCTTGTTTGATTTATTAGAGCCATTTTCAGGTAGTGTGCATAACTTTTAGCCTTTAACCTTACATTTCTTGCCTTGATTTCTTTGTATTTCTCTTTGATATCTTGGCTCTGACCAAAGCCCTAAAGGAGGATATTTCCATGCTCTGTTGCCTTTCTAGCATTTGAGCTTGTGAGGTGGAAGGTTCTTGTGTACCTCCTGAAGGAGTGGTATGCCTGCTTTCTACTCCTGTAGTTCCTGCTGTCTCCTCAGTATACTCCTATTCTAAAAATGGGTTCAACCTTTGCCTCTTGACATAAGTTTGGGCAACAGGTCTACTAGAAGGAGTGGCCTCCTCTCTATCTCTTTTAAGGTTCCTCTCCTCATTTAGAGGAGTTTGTAAAATAGGAGGATTTCTCATGATTTGTTCTGGTTGAGCAAGTTCTTCTAAAATTTCAGGCATTCTGATTCCTCTATTTGCTTTGAAGGTCCTGATTTCTCTGATGGCCTTTCTTCTGCTGTTTTCCCACTGTGTCCCTGTGATTGCCTTTGAGATTGAGTTTCTCCTGGAACCTGTACAAATGAATCCTCATCAAGTCTTCTATCTAAATCAATCAATACATTATTGATAGCAGTTTCTGTGCTATCCCGGTCTACCAAAGTGTTTTCCACCCATTCAAGCTGATTTGCATACTGTTCAATTTCAGGGATTCTATGGTGGATGTAAGGAGATAATTTATTCTTTTGTCTCCTATTGCAAATGAACTCTAAGGGGTCATAATTCCAGATGAAACTTTGTTTGAGTTTCAGCCTTTGGAGGATCAATTCTGCTTCCTTTCCTGCTTCCCTACTGTTACATATGAATGGGCCAAGCTGATCTTTTATCCTAAGTTGAGCTTTCTTCTTGGCTTTCACAAAATGCACCTCATCTGAATTGATCATTTGCTTGTAGTACTCCAGGGCAAACAATCTCATAGGGAGGTATCTGGGCAGTTTGTAGGGAGCTAGCTCACACCCATAGATTCTGATTTCAATGTGGTTTTGGTACAAGTACCAATCCCCCACTCTATACTATTTTGACAATTGAAGGACCCTTATGATATCTGCATTGATTGTGGGGGGAGGGCTTCCTAACAGCATAGTTGTCACTGGGTACACAAAGAGATCTATGAAATCAGTATAAGAATATTGAGAGTCATATTGATGGATTAATGAAGTCCAGAAGACCACTAATCTGGGGTTGCCTCTGGTATCAAGCTTTTGGAGGGTGATTGGAAATCTATCAACTTGATAATACAAGAACAGATGATATAGAACTGAAGAATATTTAAACACTCTTTCATTATCCATCCTCATGAACTGGTCATGCATCTTATCAACAATGAGCTTGGCATAGTCAAACATGATGGCTGGGGGCTGCCCAGGAGAGTAGATGGACATGAAGGATGTGATGATTTCATCAACAAATTCACTTGTGGTTTGGCCCAATACACTGGATATCATGTCTGTAATGCCTCTGCCAAGATCAAAGAATATAGTCCACATGTAACAGGGAGAGTCCTTTGGAGTGTACTTTTCTTCCCTAATAAAGGTCTGGAATAACCTAGCAAGTTTGAGTGATGTGAGTGTAGGAAATCTGTTCAACAAATATCCAACAGAAAGAAGGGTCAGGTTTTGGCCTGGTTGCAACTGGAGCATTTCATTTATGGACTCGGCAGTGATGGTAAATAATATAGATTGGTCTGGGGTCATTACTGCCCTTTGGCTGGGATTATAGTTCATATGGCAGTAATGGATGATCTCTGGGAAGATATGAACTCTGGGAAACTGATACTTAGATAAACCTGATTCCCAAAGTCCAATGTAGTCTGCATGGTTCAAGCATTGGTCTCAGTACCTGCAGAATAGTTTCAAAGGGGACTCTTGGATAGCGGTGTCTTTAATCTGAAAGTCTTTATCTGCTAGTGGGAGATGGTCTAAATCTCTGTGAGGAGTAGAAATGGGCACGAAATTCAGTGCAATTGGGGCTTCCATCCTTGTTTCTTGTGGATTCAAGGATGGGGGTGAAAGTTTTTCAGTGAATTTTGGGAAAAAATGGTCTAATTAAGGTATTTTGGAGTCACTAGGCAATTTTTCTTACTATATTACTTAATAATTGGTAGCAATTTAGTCTAGGTTGTGGAAAAAAATAGGGTTTCTCGATGAATTAGGATAAATACATGGTTTCGGCTTTTAGACGGAGTAATGGCGATTGTGCATTATTTTCAAGAAGCGCATGGGTCTGCAAGGTGGTCTGGAGTTTCAGCAACTTTGGTAAATTGGCAGTTGGATGTAGGTTGACAATTGCACGTACTCCGGTGCTTGCATGGTTGCTATGAAACCAGCTCACAAAAAGATAGAAAAGATAGATCAACGCCTTAGAATTCAGCCTCTTCGAGGGGGAAACCTCCTTTACATTACATAAATGAACAATTCTTGAATGATACAAATGACAAAACCTCCTTTCTATATATAGGAGTCTAAGGAGTCACAATTTAACCCAACCGACCTAACAATAATAATATAAAGCCACAAAAATAACAATAGAGGGATTCTTTGGGGCACAATAATAACAATATGGGGACAATAGGGGCACAACAATATTAATAGGGGATACAACTACAATAGTAATGGGTAATCACTAGTATTATAAGGACCTAACATGCCCCTCTCCTTCAAAAAAGTTTTGTCCTCAACTCTTGAGTAGTTCTGGATGCTTTTGTATAAATTTCTCATCCTCCCATGTGGAATCTTCAACGGATAAGTTCTTCCACTTGATGAGATACTCCAAAATTGATCGATTTCGTAGTTGTCGAGTTCTTGTCTCTGTGACTGCTTTTGGGTCCAATATAATTTTTCCTTCCTCGTCAAGTTCTGGCAATATTGTTTGAATTGGGAGCTTGTTGCCTATAACCTTCTTTAAACATGAAACATGCAAAACTGGGTGCACTCAAGAAGCTGCAGGGAGCTCCAATTTGTATGCCATAGTACCAACCTTTTGCAACACCTTGTACAAACCATAATACTTTGGTGATAATTTATTATCCTTCTTAGCTTGCTTCAGGGACATTTGTTTATATGGTTGTAGCCGTAGGAATACCTAATCACCTACATCAAAACTTATTTCGCTGCAATGTTGATCTGCCTATTGTTTCATTCTATTCTGTGCCAACACGAGGTTATCCTTTAAGAGTTGGACGACTTGTTTTTGATGTTCGATGTGATGTTATACTGCTTGAACCTTAGAATTTTCTCTTAAATATGATGTGATGGATGGTGGCTGATATCCATAAAGTGCCATAAATGGGGTCATTTTTGTTGCTGTATGGAAGGATGTGTCATACCACCATTCAACCAGAGGCAACCATTTGACCCATTGTGTCTGTTTATCAGAGACAAAGCAACGAAGATATCCTTCCAAACATTTGTTTACTATCTCAGTTTTCCCATCATATTGAGGATGATAAGATGAGCCATGAGCTAATTGAGTACCAAGACAAGAAAAAAATTCTGTCCAAAAATTTCCAGTGTAGATGGGATCTCTGTCACTTACAACAATCTTTGGATTTCCATGTAGATTTTGAATTGTTTCCATAAATGCAGTAGAAACTGTACTGGCTTTAAATGGATGTGATAATGCACAAAAGTGTGCATACTTTGTAAGTCTGTCAACTACCACCATGATGACACTCTTTCCCTCAGACTTGGGTAAACCTGTGATAAAATCCATTGAAACCTCCTCCCAACGTTGGCTTGGAATGGATAAAGGTTGTAATAGACCCGGGGTCTTAATTGTTTCAACTTTATTTTGTTGGAAAACCAAACATTCCGCCACAAACTTTTGAATATCTGATTTAAGGCCATCCCAAAAAAATTCCTTCTTAACCCTGTGGTAGGTTTTTAAAAATCCTGAGTGCAATTCCATAAGAATATTTTGTTTGAGTTGGGAATTCTTACAGAGGTATAAGCGATCTTTGTACCATAACGAATCATTTTTCCAGCTAAATGTATCAGATGTACTAGAATCTTGTTGTAACTTTTGAATAAGTGCCCACACTTCTTCATCATTCTTCCATTCCTCCCTTGCTTCGTTTATCTAATCTGGTTGGATAATAGAAATGGTGCACAACAATGCTTCCACATCCTCATCCTTTCTTGAGAGTGCATCTTCCACCACATTTTGCTTCCCTTTTTTGTAGATGATTTCAAAGTCATAACCCAACATCTTTGTGACCCACTTTTGTTGCTCTTCAGAGGATAATATTTGTTTTAAAAAGTATTTAAGGCTATCATGATCCGTTTTTACGTTGAAGTGTCTTCCCATTAGGTAGGGTCACCATTTCTTAAGTGCATGTAGTATTTCCAACATTTCCTTCTGTTGTGGTCACCAAAAACCCCCCTCTTTGTTTGATATTAGCAATAACACCAAGCAAAGGGGGACCCTTAACAAAAAATCCAAAAAATATTTGTATCAAAATTTTTGTATTTCTACTCCCAAAGCTAGATCGCATTGCGAAGAGAGAGTGAAGCGTTTCCTATGCGCATAAATGAGCTGAGAAGAAGCGACGCGAAATCATCGCATCGCATATATTGAAAGCGCCCTTAAAAGAAAAACTTAAGGAATTGCCAACGGCCAATATGCGACGTCACATATCGCAGCATCGCATCAACACAGTAAATGAAAACGCGATCTGCGATCTGCGATGAATGAGACTATCAATTCCTGCGACGACACTTCTTTACATCGCAATCTTCAATACTGCGATGCGAATCGCAGGAACCACTCATCGCAGGATTCCCTCGACATGGTCTGTAAACCCAAAATTGAGCGCGCACCTTAAGGGAAATTAATGATTGTACGCCAAAATATCCAAGAATGATTGTGTTGCGTTTTTCAAAGAGTCAAGTCATTATGAGTGTCATGATTATGCATTCATTAGAACTTAAAGCTTTCATGTCAATCTTTTCGTCATTTCTCTTTTCCCTTGCGTAAACTGTAAGGCAGCAACTAATATAAATCAATATGTAGGAAACATCTAAGGAAAAGGGGAAAGCCCCAATACTAGGAGAACAGAGAGGAGATGCCTTCGCAAATGGATGCCGCATGTAGCAGGACCGCGGATTCCAGAGTATCACTCAACAGACACTAATGAAAATAGACTATCCAAGACTCAGAGTCAAAGGCGCACAAAAGCAGCATGTTTGCAAAAGATCCTGAAGCTCAGACTGGGTAAAGCAAAAAGAAAAACGCTAAAGAGGGAGGACGCTCCAGAAAAGCCTGGAACAAAGAACGGAAGCAATTTTCAATACGGAAGATTGTTCAGGCAACGAAATCCCTAACTCATTGAGTCATTCGCACGGCCGGAAACCGAAATAGCAACAACACAATCAGTTTGAAAGAAATCTGGGTTATACTAAGTATACACACAGCAAATACACCCAGCCAGAGGAAGATTTTCGAAAATATCTTCTAGTTTGTCAGAAATAGGTGCCAGCTTTTGTTATTTCCACTTTTATCGCTCGAACGAAAGGAAAAGACAACCAACCGACTCTTTCCAGGCGAACGTTGCATCGCTTACAGCACTAAGGAGCAGATACAGAAACGGTTAGAAATTAGATTCAATTTTTAGAAATAAATTTGTTTTAGTAAAAGGGCGGTCATTTGAAGCCGTTTCCTAAATTTTTGTAATTAATATTAATTAGTTAGTAGTATTTAACCCTTCTCATGGCATTTGGAGAAGGGTCCGGAAATTTGTCAAAAAACTTGTCCTCAGAACATGCACTTTTGCACCCTCGGAGGGGGTTTTTGATGAATGGATGGATCGAGATTTATTTATGTTTGCATTTTAATGTCTGCTACTGATGTTGCACTTCTGTATTCTTAGTAGATATTAGAACAAGTAGAGATAAATCGTTATTGCTTGAAGTTTGTGAGTGAAATCAGTCATAAATGGTACTTTTATCTCTTGATTAATTTCTGCTTATATTCTTAGAGTGATATGCAGCTGAGTTGTTTATATGTTAATGTATGAATGTGTGGGTTACCATTTGGCACTTCTGTATGGTGGAGTCATTTATTTGTGCTTGACATATGAATAACTTATTATGCGATATGCTGTTCACAACTGTTTTGCCTAACTTTTTATGCAGAATGGTTTATCTTAATTGATTTCTATTCTTATGATAGCTGAATAATCTTTATTACTAGTTATTGTTCGAAATCTTTTTAGATCTCATAATAGAGGAAATCTACCCCGGGTTAGCGTAGATTAGATGTGTTGTTTTTGTTAGATTACAGTAGCATAGAGTCAGTTTAGAAGTTAGAATTAAATTAGCTTAAATTACTTCTAGATCAGCATCATCAAACTTTACACACACACACACACCCCCTTACATTGGGAAACTGGTCCCATTAATCCCAATCGGACCTGCTATAGCAAACGGACAAGGAGCTGCCAACCAAGTTCCGGACCGGGTGGGTATCCCCCTTGTTGTTGACCCGATTTCCGGGCCCTCAACATATTTGGCGCTAGAAGGAGGGCACGAACTATGAATGGCAACTAAGTCAAAATCTAAATACCATTCTGAGAGTAAATCACCCTCATTAACTCCCCTGACCTCTCCAGTACGGTTAAACCCGAAGTTAGAATTCGCTCGAGTATCCACCGCTGCTACCTACCCTAATATATCAGACCAACTTATCATTAAACCCCCTGAAATTCAAACTTTGATTCATAAACTCCAGGGATTCTCTATTTTTTCTCAGAGGTCTGATAAATCTCACGGCAGCGTGACTTCGCAGTACAATCCTGCTTATCCCCTGACCAGATTGAAGAGTGAAAAATTTGGCATTCAACCAAATGAACTCCCTCTCCCTACTAGGAAAAGAGCAAGGAAAACACCACCAGAGTCTGACAGTGAGACTCTTTCATCTACATCATCCATTTCAACCCCCTCACCGCGAAGTCAACCACCCACATCCTCATCCCAAATCACTCATCCATCTTCCACAACCCTTCCTCTTCAATCATCAAAGATCATAATATCTTCATCGTCTCAGCATCAGGGACCATCCTCTGCACTTTCATTAACTAGCAGCTCAACGATGGTCCAGTCTCCATGGAACAATCCTGGGGCGGTTTTAATGCCTCCACCCCTGAGCCCAATACCGGCCCATCCTGAGAAATGGCTACCTAAATTCAATCCAGAAACAGGCATGCTAGCTGAAGAGCATATCAATAATTTCATGCTTTTTGTTAATCTCAATGGAGTTACCAACGAGGATGCTGTCGTCCGGCTTTTTCCCTATACAATGCAAGGAACAGCCGGGTCATGGTACTTTTCGTTACCTTCCGGGTCTATCACAAGTTGGGACATTTTTCAAAGTCAATTCCTCACCAAGTTCGGTGATGACAGATCAACAGCGACATTGATCAATGACCTATCTAATCTTAAAGCTGAGGCTAGAGAACCCATTAAAGATTTCAATTTACGGTTCAATAAGATCCTCAACAAAATTCCCGCTACTTCTCAACCCAGCGAGGAAGTAAGATGTGAATGGTATATCACGGCCTTACCATCAAACTTGGCTATCTTCGTAGATAGGGCAAACAAGACGACCTTAGTTGAAAACTTGACAGAGGCGTTAGCAGTAGAAAAGCGCGTAGTAGCCCTAGAAAAGAGATCTGCAATAGAGGAACGCAAATCTAAGAAAATCTCTTTCAAAGAAGACACCAAGAAGAAGCAAACGAAAGATCCTTTCGATATGGAAGGATTACAAAAAGTGTTAAAGGCCATGTCCAATGAGATGATTGACATAAGAAAACAAGTAGCAGAAACTTCTTCAAAAAAGCCCTACAGAGCTTTTAAAAGAAATCCTCCCATGGAGGTGAAACCACCCAATGCTATCTCAAACGTCGAATCTGAAGAAGAAGAAGAAGAAGAGAATACCACTGAAGGGCAGACCGATGATGAAGAAGTTGTGGAACTACAAGGAATGTGGGATTTCATCCTCCCACAAGAAGAATATCAAGAAGCATTTCCGGTTAGCACACGAAGCAAAAATCAACTTGACCCTCCCCAAACTACCCCTAAACAGAAGGGCGCAAGCCCTGCAACAAAAGATAAGGTCGCAACAAAGAAAACAACCGCTAGAGCGACCCAATTTAGCCCAGTCCAATCAGATCAAGCACCTCCATCAAGAACACTGATAGTGTCGGATGAAATGGAGTATAACATTATCGATGACATGAAAAAGACTAAGGCTAATATCACTCTTTACGAATTGAGCAAATTGAAACATCAACAGAAAATAATGATGAAAGAATTACATGCCGTGCCTACTACATCTTTACCTATAGCTGTAGCTTCCCACAACATGGGAAGACCTCCAACCAACATGATCAATAAGATTGATCCAAATGACATTGCCTTGATTGGAGGAAGATCAAGATCTCATACTCCTCCTTTTCTTCTCACTTATGAAATTTTCAATAAAAACGTGCACAATTGCTTGGTTGATTCTGGTGCTTCAACGAATATTTTACCCAGATCAATATGTGCCAAATTGAATGTTCAACCACAAAAATCCGCAGTGCGCATAGTTCAACTTGATCGATCTCAAGTCGAAGTGATTGGTGAACTTAATCAGGTGACCATAAGATTGTCGTCTAACCCGAAAGTATGCCAGGTTATCGACATTCTAGTAGCTGATATCCCTGAATTCTATGGTTTAATTCTTAGCAGGGATTGGTCCGAAAAACTCCACGGATATTTCTCAACCGACTGGTCGCACATGTGGTTACCCTACAACGGTAAACCGAATCAAATAAAGGTTGAACGAGAGTTGCACCAAAAGTACATAGTGACTAAATTGGAAGGAGAGAATGAAGCAATAGCATACAACAGCAGTATCATAGGCAATTACTCGGTAGATTCTTTCCTCGGCAATTTCAATGCTCATATTTCACCTTACTTAGAAAATTCAGTTTTGTCCCAAGTTGAAAATTTTTCTCAAACTGATAATTCAAAATGTGTTAATTTTTTAGATAACCCTGTAAATACATCTTTGTTTTGGAAATTATATTTTGATGGCTCTAAATCTAACGAGGGAGCAGGAGCAGGATGCGTTCTGATTAGCCCAGACGGAAATAAGACCATGCTTACGTGCAGACTTGAGTTCGATTGCACGAACAATACAGCGGAATACGAGGCCTTGGTGCAAGGCCTATACAAAGCAATCGGACTGAACGTTAAGTATCTTCAAGTTTTTGGAGATTCTGAGATTGTCGTCAAACAGGTACGTAACACCATACATTGCCTGTCGAGCCATTTGAAGCACTATCAATCTTTAGTACAAGATCTGACTGCACATTTCATAGCATTCGATATTTCTTCAATCCCAAGACTCCAAAATGCGAGCGCAGACCTGTTAGCTAACGTAGCCTCTAGACTTATTCCCTCCGAAGATTTTAGTCCAGATAGATTCTCAATAGAATTAATCTTTAGACCATCCATCCCTGACAACATCACCAACTGGAGAGTATTCAACGACGATCCTGACATTGTAAATTTCCTCACTTCTGAAGGATCCTACTCAAATCAAATAATTGACGAAGACCATCATGATCACCAAATACAGCAAAATAGCACTGATAATGCTATACCTAAATCGGTGGTTAAGTTAGAAGATTTATATGATTTAAAAAGTTGGTTTAAAAGGTCTGCCAATTCTAAACTCTACAGTTCAACTCTGAATTATGAATTAGTGAACCTAGGAACTGATGAGAAGCCACAAAACATTAATCTAGGCCACAGCCTAGCCCCTAAAGAAAAATCAGCATATATCCGTCTTCTGAGACAATACAAAAACGTTTTTGCATGGAATTACGATGAGCTGAAGACATACAACACTTCTATCATTCAACACACTATCCCTATGATTGACAATGAAAAACCTGTCCAGCAGAAGCTCAGAAAAATCCACCCTAACTTAGAAAATCAGATAAAGACTGAGCTAAATAAGTTGTTGAGAGCCAGAATAATTTTCCCCATCAGACATTCCAAATGGGTATCCAATATGGTGCCCGTTAGGAAGAAAAACGAAGATATCAGGATCTGTATCGACTTCCAGAATCTCAACAAAGCCTGTCAAAAAGACAATTTTCCCCTCCCACCTATGGAGCAAATATTACAGACAGTAGCAGGCTCAGAGTTAATGTCTTTTCTGGATGGATTTTCAGGATACAATCAAGTGCTGGTACATCCCGATGATCAGTTAAAAACCACATTTCGAACTAAATGGGGCACATACGCATATCGGAAGATGCCATTTGGTCTGATCAATGCCGGCGCTACCTTTCAGAGAGCCATGGACATCGCGTTTAAAGGTTTAGTCAATAAATCGGTAGTGATTTACCTGGATGATATAACAGTGTACTCCAAGAAACGAAGCGACCATCTCAAAGACTTGAAACAAATCTTTCAAAGATGTTTAAGGTATGGGATTTCACTTAACCCAAAGAAATCTTTTTTCGCATTAAGTGAAGGGAAATTGCTAGGATTCATAGTGTCAAAGTCTGGTATTCACATTGAACCTGACAAAATCAAAGAAATTTCCGAAATATCCGTACCCCATAACAAAAAGGCCATGCAATCTTTCCTTGGTCAAATCAATTTTGTAAAGAGGTTTGTCTCGGATTTTTCACGTATTATTTCTCCTCTACAAAATATGATAAAAAAGAATTCAAATTTTAAATGGGGTCAAGATGAACATGAAGCATTCAACTTAATCAAGCAAGCTATCATCAACGCTCCATCTTTAGCAACCCCAAATTTTTCAGAATCTTTTATCTTATACACATTTGCCTCAGAGAAATCTTATGCCGCGATTTTAACTCAAGCAAATCAAGAGAAGGCGGAAGCTCCAATCGCATTTTTTAGCTCGAACTTACAAGGTGCTGAACTCAATTATTCAGACGTGGAGAAACAGGCATATGCCGTTTTCAAAGCAATTAAATATTTCAGACCTTTTTTACTTAAAGCCCATACCAAAGTCGTAGTACCATTTCCAGCGGTAAGAAACCTTCTGATACAGAAGGATGTGGGCGAAAAGAGAGCAAATTGGATTACCGCCTTACAAGAATACGATCTTGAGATCAAGCCAGCAAACATCGTAAGAGGTCAAGGCTTCTGCAAGATGTTAGCTGGAGCATCGCAAATTCCTGAGAACTCATCTGAAGAGGTACATACATATGAGGTAAGCCTAAACGACGCAGAATCATTATATGCGGACACCATTTATTATCTTAAGAATGGGTATGCTCCATCACACCTGGACCACACCAAGAAAAGAGCTCTGAGATTGAAAGCTAAACAATACCAGCTCATAAATGATGTTCTGTTTAAAAGGAATTACGATTCTGTACTTCTTAGGTGTCTTGAGAAAATTGAAGCCGAAAAGGTTTTGCAGGAACTCCACGATGGACCAGCAGGTGGACACTATGCTGGAGAAGCTACTGCACATAAGATCTTACGTGCAGGATATTATTGGCCCACGCTGTTCAAAGACTCATACAATTACGTAAGGAAATGCCAAATCTGCCAAACTGCTGCAGGGAAACAAAAGAAATCGTCCATGCCACTACAACCGGTTAACATCGAGCAACCATTCAGCCAATGGGGCTTGGACTTAATAGGTGAGATCGTTCCTCACTCTTCTAAGCAGCATAGGTATATCCTCATGGCAACAGATTATTTCACTAAATGGGTAGAAGCAGTTCCTCTCAAGACAGCTAATTCTGAAAACATTATTGAATTCATAGATCAATTTATCATCACTAGGTTTGGATTGCCAACGGCCTTAATGCTTGATAATGCATCATACTTTTCTGGAAATACAATGACTGAGTTTGCACTTAAAAGAGGGTTCAAACTGAAGTATTCTGCCAACTACTATCCGCAAGGTAATGGGTTGGCTGAATCAACAAACAAAAACCTAATCAAGATTATTAAAAGAACAGTCGACCAAAACCAAAAGAATTGGCACAAAGCGCTGGTAAATGCTTTATGGGCAGATAGAATTACGAAGAAAGCTTCAATCGGCACTTCTCCCTTTAATTTAGTTTATGGGAAAGAAGTGGTTCTTCCAACTCAATTAGTCATTCCCTCTTTGTCTTTAGTACAACACATCGATGAAGTATCTACTTCCTCCTTACAATTGAGACAAATGGAAATAATCAAACTAGAAGAACGACGAGAACAAGCTAAGAAAACCCATGCTCACCACCAAGCGCTAATAAAATCCTCTTTTGACTCAAGCATAATGACCAGAAAAAGCTTTCAGATGGGAGATTTAGTTTTAAAATGGGATAAGGCTCATGAAGAAAAGGGCAAACATACAAAATTTCAGAAGTTGTGGCTTGGTCCTTTTCAAATTGTAGAAGTCATAGGCCCATCGACGTTTGTGTTGCAGGACTTGGCAGGTAGAAGAGATTCTTTGCCTGTGAATGGACAGATTCTTAAAATGTATTTTCCATAGAAGATCATTCTTCTATTTTTGTAGGATAGTTTTAGTTTTTTTTATTTTGTTTTTCTCTTTCTTATAAATAAAACCAGTTGTAAATGATCATCAAAAAGGATTCATGAAAGAGCACACCTATTCTCTATCAGATTTTGATTTCGCTTGTACAAATAGCAAAACTTTTCGAAAAATCTGATTTTTATTATTGACAAATAGAGTTAACATTAGCCTAAATATGATGTTAGTTTCAACCTCAAAAAACTTTGATGAAAGCAACCTTTGGTAAAAATTTGTTTTATGTCAGCACAATGAAAGGTATCATCAATAATAAAATAAATATTCTCTGTAAAGCTGCTGTTTTCAAACTCTATTATTGTCGTCCAGAGCTTTCTTAAGGAAAAACAATGACTTCCTCCCTGCTAAAGGAAACCGCAGCATTCAGAGAAACAATCCGAGAAAACACTATATCTCAAAGAATAAGAGGTCTCATCACGAGCCGGCTTATCATGATCACAGATATTATAACTTGCTGACTTTGCCAATACTGTCTATCAAAACAGGGCAACGACTCAAGATTGTTGCAATCAAAAGACAAGGGGTCTCATCACGAGCCAGCTTGTTCAGCAAAAGTGTAAATCAAGTGAATGACTGTGTCATAATTTGGCCACCAAACCAAGACATTGTTCTTTAGAGAATAAAAAAGGAAAAAGTGTCAAAAAGGATTTTTCTCTGAAATGTTGTAAATAACCTCAAGCAGGATAAAGGATCATTGCTGGATAACAGGTAACCCTGTCGAGGCTATGGACGCTTGCGGGCAGCAGAGGCTCTACCTACGACAAATGAGCATATTTTAAAAAGCCAGTACGCAGAGAAGACCTTATTTTATCTTTAAAAAGACCGAGTAATGTCTGGTATGAATGCAAGAATTAAGCCTGAGGAAGCAGACAATTGGAATAAAAAGGTTGTGACAAAGTATCATTGACAGGATAAGGAGTAATGTACTCTATCCGTCCATAACAAAATTTAGGCATATGAAAATTTTTCTGTTTCGGAAGTGAAAATTCAATAGAAAAGCAGAGATAACTGGTTCTTCACAGTGAATCGCCATTGTTGTGGTCACCAACAACCCCCCTCTTTGTTTGATATTAGCAATAACACCAAGCAAAGGGGGACCCTTAACAAAAAATCCAAAAAATATTTGTATCAAAATTTTTGTATTTCTACTCCCTAAAGCTAGATCGCATTGCGAAGAGAGAGTGAAGCGTTTCCTATGCGCATAAATGAGCTGAGAAGAAGCGACGCGAAATCATCGCATCGCATATATTGAAAGCGCCCTTAAAAGAAAAACTTAAGGAATTGCCGACGGCCGATATGCGACGTCGCATATCGCAGCATCGCATCAACACAGTAAATGAAAACGCGATCTACGATCTTGCGATCTGCGATCTGCGATGAATGAGACTATCAATTCCTGCGATGACACTTCTTGACATCGCAATCCTCAATACTGCGATGTGAATTGCAGGAACCACTCATCGCAGGATTCCCTCGACATGGTCTGTAAACCCAAAATTGAGCGTGCACCTTAAGGGAAATTAATGATTGTACGCCAAAATATCCAAGAATGATTGTGTTGCGTTTTTCGAAGAGTCAAGTCATTATGAGTGTCATGATTATGCATTCATTAGAACTTAAAGCTTTCATGTCAATCTTTTCGTCATTTCTCTTTTCCCTTGCGTAAACTGTAAGGCAGCAACTAATATAAATCAATATGCAGGAAACATCTAAGGAAAAGGGGAAAGCGCCAATACTAGGAGAATAGAGAGGAGATGCCTTCGCAAATGGATGCCGCATGCAGCAGGACCGCGGATTCCAGAGTATCACTCAACAGACACTGATGAAAATAGACTATCCAAGACTCAGAGTCAAAGGCACACAAAAGCAACATGTTTGCAAAAGATCCTGAAGCTCAGACTGGGTAAAGCAAAAAGAAAAACGCTAAAGAGGGAGGACGCTCCAGAAAAGCCTGGAACAAAGAACGGAAGAAATTTTCAATACGGAAGATTGTTCAGGCAACGAAATCCCTAACTCATTGAGTCATTCGCACAGCCGGAAACCGAAATAGCAACAACACAATCAGTTTGAAAGAAATCTGGGTTATACTAAGTATACACACAGCAAATACACCCAGCCAGAGGAAGATTTTCGAAAATATCTTCTAGTTTGTCAGAAAGAGGTGCCAGCTTTTGTTATTTCCACTTTTATCGCTTGAACGAAAGGAAAAGACAACCAGCCGACTCTTCCAGGCGAACGTTGCATCACTTATAGCACTAAGGAGCAGATACAAAAACGGTTAGAAATTAGATTCAATTTTTAGAAATAAATTTGTTTTAGTAAAAGGGCGGTCATTTGAAGCCGTTTCCTAAATTTGTGTAATTAAGATTAATTAGTTAGTAGTATTTAACCCTTCTCATGGAATTTGGAGAAGGGTCCAGAAATTTGTCAAAAAACTTGTCCTCAGAACATGCACTTTTGCACCCTCGGAGGGGGTTTTTGATGAATGGATGGATCGAGATTTATTTATGTTTGCATTTTAATGTCTGCGACTGATGTTGCACTTCTGTACTCTTAGTAGATATTAGAACAAGTAGAGATAAATCGTTATTGCTTGAAGATTGCGAGTGAAATCAGTCATAAATGGTACTTTTATCTCTTGATTAATTTCTGCTTATATTCTTAGAGTGATATGCAGCTGAGTTGTTTATATGTTAATGTATGAATGTGTGGGTTACCATTTGGCACTTCTGTACGGTGGAGTCATTTATTTGTGCTTGACATATGAATAACTTATTATGCGATATGCTGTTCACAACTGTTTTGCCTAACTTTTTATGCAGAATGGTTTATCTTAATTGATTTCTATTCTTATGATAGCTGAATAATCTTTATTACCAGTTATTGTTCGAAATCTTTTTAGATCGCATAATAGAGGAAATCTACCCCGGGTTAGCGTAGATTAGATGTGTTGTTTTTGTTAGATTACAGTAGCATAGAGTCAGTTTAGAAGTTAGAATTAAATTAGCTTAAATTACTTCTAGATCAGCATCATCAAACTCTACACACACACACACACCCCCTTACATTGGGAAACTGGTCCCATTATTCCCAGTCGGACCCACTATACCAAATGGACAAGGAGCTGCCAACCAAGTTCCGGATCGGGTGGGTATCCCCCTTGTTGTTGACTCGATTTCCGGGCCCTCAACACCTTCTCATAAATAGTTTTGTGTAAAAACTTTCCCTTGATTGGACTACTTTCAAAAGCAATGGGTCTTTCATCTTGCATTAAAACAACACCAATTCCATTTCCTGAAGCATCACATTCCATAACAAAGGTTTTTGTGAAGTCCGGTGTAGCTAAGACCGGTGCTTGGCATATTTCCTCTTTAAGATGTTCAAAGGCCTTTGTTGCTTCTGGAGTCCATGAAAATGCATCTTTCTTCAATAATGTTGTTAGAGGTGTTGCTATTCTCCCACAATTCTTAACAAACTTACGATAATACCCTGTCAACCCGAGAAATCCTCGTAGATGCTTTATGGATGTGGGGATTTTCCATTCCTTAATGGCTTTAATTTTGCTAGGGTCTACCTTAACTCCTTCATGAGATACAATATGACCCAGATATTCCACCTCTTGTACTCCAAAGAAACATTTGGATCTTTTTGCATATAATTGTTTCTCCTCCAATAGTTGTAGCACCGTGTCAACATTTTCAACGTGATCCTTCCAAGACTTGCTGTAGATTAGTATATCATCAAAAAATACTAACACAAATTTTCTAAGGAAGGGTTTGAAAATGGAATTCAGCAAACCTTGAAATGTAGAAGGTGCATTGGTAGGGCCAAAAGGCATGACCAAAAATTCATAATGACCCTCATGAGTTCTAAATGCTGTTTTCGGAATGTCTTTAGTCTTCATTCTGATTTGATGATATCCTGAATGAAGATCCAACCTGGTGAAGTAAATTGATCCATGCAATTCATCCAGTAATTCATCAATGACAGGAATGGGAAACTTATCTTTAATAGTGAGCTTGTTGAGCTCCCTATAATCTGGACACATGTGCCATGATCCATCTTTCTTGTGCACCAATACTACTGGAGCAGAGAAAGAACTTTGACTAGGTTGAATTAAACCAACCTCCAACATTTCTGCAACCATACGTTCAATTTCACTCTTTTGGGCATAGGGATATCTATACTGCCTGATGTTTGGAGGAACACTTCCTGGAATCAGATGAATAGCATGATCATGATCACGAATAGGTGGGAGACCTTTGGGAGTCTCAAATACCTTGGAATGATTGTCCAAGACTTTTTGGAGATCTGGAGAAATATATGATTCCAACGTGGAAACATCTAGCGAACATAATTGTGAAATTACACGTCTTTGTTCCTTTTTTAGAAGCTTTGTCATACCGTTAGAGCTGATTATCTTTCTCGATTTCTTTGCAATACCTGTTAATTCAACTTCCTTTCCTTCTGCATAAAATTTCATGAAAAGTTCTTGAAAATTAAAAGATATTGTACCCAAGGATTGTAGCCATTGGACTCCTAGTACAACATCATCACCTCCCATTGGAATGGAAAGAATTGGGCTAGTCAATATAGATTCTCCCATGGATAGCTTGATATTATGGCACTTTCCAGAGAAATTTATCGTTCCTCAATTTTCAACCATCACTTGACACTCTGGTGCTGGATATAGGAAGAATTTCAATTCTTTTGCTACCTTACAATGAATAAAATTTTGGGTACTTCCTGAATCAATCAACACTATTACCTTTTTCTTCTTGATTTGTCCTTCTATCTTGATGGCTTGAGGAGTGGTAATTCCAGCCATTGCATTACAAGATATGGTCGGATTCATTTCTTCTTTATCTAGGCTTTGTTCCTAGAGTATATCCTCTTCTTTTGACCTTTCTTGCTCCTTTTCTTCTTCCTCTTCACAATCTATGTAGAATAATTTCTTCTTAGCACACTTATGACCTTTAGTGTATTTGCTATCACAACTGTAACAAAGCCCTTTTGCTCTTTTTTCTTCCAATTTTTGTGGTGTCAACCTTATAGGTTGTGGAAGACTAGAGGTAACAACACTTCCATCTTTATAGTTGTGAGTGGTATGCTTCCTGGTTGCCATAATTTTTCTTTCCATTTTTCTTGCTAACCTGAATGCCTTCTCTAATGAATCAGGTTCCCAAAGGCGAACGTCATGTTGGATATTATCATTTAAAGTCCCTATGAACACATCAGTCCTATGCTCCTCTGGAATATTTTTTTCCCTTATGTTCAATTTTTGGAACTCCTCAATGTGCTCCATTATTGAACCCTTTTGTTTGAGACTTATCAATTGGCTAAAAAAAGTGTTGCTTTTTGTATCCTCATAATGTGTTGTCAATTCTTCCGTAAAAATTGCCCAAGTCATAATTTGTTTATGAGAGCAAAGCCATTGATACCATACAAACTGATTTGATTCCAAATATAAAGTTGCAATACGTACCTTTTGTGTGTTTTGCACATTATTGAGATCGAAAAATTGCTCCATCTGTAATATCCATGTTGCAGGATCCTTGCCATCAAACTTCCTCATATTGATTTTTGGAATATGTCGGGTCTTCGATCCAACATTAGAGTCTATGAAATCATGATTAACATTTCTTTTGTTCTCATCATGAGTTTCCTTTACTACCCTTTCACCATTAGTAAGCATTTCTCTCAAATCTGTCTTCAAATCTTCCATGCCTGTCTTCAAATCTTCCATGCTTGTCTTTAAACAATCCATCTTAGCTTCTACGCTTTTCTTTAAACCATCCATATTAGCTTCTACATCTTTCTTTAAACCATCCATCCTAGATTCTGTTGCTTTTTGTGCAAGTGACACTTGTTGCACTTGGTCTCGTAATTTTGATATATCATGTTGCATTTCTTACTCTTCTTCATGAGTCATGCTACAACTTTCAGGTTGCCTACTAGGTGTTTTCATTTTCTTTCCTCGGGGCATCAATTACTGATAATAATGCTTTACTATGCCCTTTGAATTCCTTCAAACATAATTTTCAAACCAAGCTTATGCAAAAATTAAAAAAAACTACACACCTTTTTTCACTTTGTAGGAGCTTGATATTGAATCTGATGTATCTATGTAATTTCGAATCATCTAATTCTGAAATTGTGACCTATCGTAGCCATCTACGTCCTCTTTCCAATGCTACCAGTCTGAGCCAAATTGGATTCTCCAGGGAAGAGTTATGCCAAATCTCCCACAATGACCTAATTATAGACTAGTTCAGTAGAGCGAACTTGTACGACGTGCCACGAGTCACTGTTTCAACCTTTGGCTCTAAAAAATATATGCAAGAAACTACAGTCCATTCTCCTTTTGTACCTTTTTATGAAATTTCAATCCGATGCTCATAGAGAAAGTTATGACGATTTTCCCCAGGTCACCTGTTTGGAATGTAATTCAGGAGTCTGCACAAAGACCAACTTCCTTAGATCATATCTCTGCAAATATAATGCGAAAAGATATGAAATTTAGGCTCGAGGTTCACTACGATTTCATCTCAAATGGTTTTTTTTTATCTTCTGAAACATCGCAGAAAAAAAATTATAGCGAAAATGCCACGATGACCTATTTGGAGCAAAAAACCCTAGAATCCAAAGCTCTGATACCAAATGCTATGAAACCAGCTCACAAAAAGATAGAAAAGATAGATCACCGCCTTAGAATTCAGCCTTTTCGAGGGGGAAACCTCCTTTACATTACATAAATGAGCAATTCTTGGATGATACAAATGACAAAACCTCCTTAGTATATATAGGAGTCTAAGGAGTCATAATATAACCCAGCCAACCTAACAATAATAATATAAAGCCACAGAAATAACAATAGAGGGATTCTTTGGGGCACAATAATAAAAATATGGGGACAATATGGACACAACAATATTAATAAGGGATACAACTACAATAGTAATGGGGTAATCACTAGTATTATATGGACCTAACAATGGTTCAGGTCAGAGTGTTCTTTTTTCGCGATAAAACAAAAAACAATGAGTTTTTTAGTTTTATTCGTAAAGTCAATGATTTTGGCAGGTACGTTGGGAAAAGGACACTTGGCATTAAGTGGGAAATGTGACAGTTTATCGTTTAGCGGGAGGTGGTAAGCGGGATCGTATCGCACCACTTGTGGAATAAAGTGGTTTTGGGGGAAGGCTACCTGATGCCATTCATCGGGTGCCATGTAGCAGCGTGGTGAATAGTGAAACCACCCACATCGGGAAGGTAAAGGTCGGCCTTCAGAGGCCGCCCGATATGAGTGTTGACTGTTGGATCAAAAGGGTTTAGATCACATGGTGATCGGGGTAATGATTTGATTTGAGGTTTAATGGAGAAGCCCGACGGGGTTTTGATGCACGGAGGGATTAATTAATAGTGGATTAGGGAGGCTTAGTGACGTTGGGAATGATTTCATTGGTGGGGACAGCTTATTAATTAATCATTGATTGATTAATTAATCTCTTTTATTTCGACGGTGGGTCACGGTTATTAATTAGTCGCTGATCGACTTAATTAATCCCATTAAATAAGTTTATGTTTCAAACTTTAGGGTGAGATATTAACATATGGGTTTTTACTAAAAGATATGGGAAAGGGGTATTTTTTTGGGATTTAATAAATAATGTTAGAAGTCAATATGAAATCAAAACGGAAAACGAAGTGCGCTAAGTGTAATGTATGTAGAATTTATTTGCTTTTCACATTAAGCATTATAACTTAGGCTAAATGTGTATTTGAGGGTTTTTGTGGAAAAGAGGGGTTTTACATGGGGGTGATTACTTTCCCTAGGCAAATGGTGCTTTTACCTTAGGAAAAGGGACTTTTTAGGAGAAAATGAATAAATTGAAGGGGGTGAATGTTTGTGGTGGGAGTTTTAGTACTTAGACCCTATAAATTATTAGGCCAAGGGTCCGGTACCTCTAGAAGTCAGAGAAATGCTTTGAGCCCCTTTAACTTAAGGTTTTAGGTACTTTTGACTTTACTTATGGGAAATTAGTAAACTTAAAGGTAAAATGAATGGGGAAATTAGTCACTTGACTTTGTGTAATTGTTCAATTATCATCCATACTTTAGCAACTTGTTGATGAAAGTAAATGATATGATCTTAACTAATCATTCATCACAATTCTGCAACCATTCAACTACTTACCCATATACTCATCCTACCATTTTTTCTACTCTTTATTAGGGTGCACTTAAGCTGGCAAACCCTTATCAAAACATTTTTCTTTTATTTTACATTAAAAACTATCTAAGTCTATCCTTATTACATCCAAGGGCTCGGATTAAACTGTTGAGCTCCTTTTATTTACTTTACCTATCTACTTATTTGCCAAGATTAAATAGTTTGGTCAGATTTTATTCTCTATCTCTAAGCATGAAATTCAAAACATGGAATAATCAAGATTAAACTGTTTGGTTACCATGGATTATGGCATGAAAAGCAAGTTGCACACAATCATTATTATGCAGAAAAGTAAATAGTAGTGGCATTTGGACTTGCACACTTTCATGGTCTTTTTCTTTTTCCTTGGGGTTCATTTTTCATCTTTTTTGACCTTTTTTAAACTCTTTTTGTCCTTTGATTTTTCTTTTAGGACATACCCTCTTTACATTTTTTATTTTTTATTTTTTGATTTTTTTAATATGGAAAACATTTGCAGAAAGAAAAGGTATGCACATATTATAGATTTGACCCCAGCCATTCAAAAATTATGACACCTATTGGTATAGGAACATAACAGTGGCTCCACTTGGGGATGGCATTTCCTGGTGAAATGTCAAGAACTAGTAGATAAATGGCCTTTTGAATTACTGTGATTTTACTTTGCATCATTCCCTTTTACTTTGCTGCTTTATTGATAGTTATTGATAGTGAAACTTTTGAAGCTTAGGGCCTTCTCTTTGGGCTTCAACTCCAAAATTTACCATGCAATCAACACTTAACTTTGTGAAGGATATATTATGTACAAGTGATTAGTGAAATCAGTGACTGGGATATATATAGTGCTTAAGCATTCGACCATTGACTAGTCCTCCTTCTACTTCTGCACCATCCAATTCTTTGAGGAAATAAGCATTATTACCTCTGAAAGCATAAATAATGTAAGGGCCTTTCCATAGGAAGTCAAACTTCCCATGTTTACCTTTATCCTCCCTTCTTAAATCCCATTTCAAAACTTTATCTCCTAGATAGAAGTCTTCTACCTTGGTTCTTTTGTCAAAAGCTTTCTTGATTCTCTCCTACACAACTTGGGATCTGATGTACACTTCTTCCCTGGTTTGGTGCAAGTGAATTGTCTGGTTGATCCTCCTTTGAATATCATTTGTCTCAACCTGTGCTTCTTGGAGTAATTTCATCACTAGTGTTCCCAAAGAAGATGGGAAGACAACTTCCATGCCATAGACTAAATGATAGGGACTGGTACCAATGGATTTCTTTGTGGTCAGCTTGTCTCCCCACAAGGCATTGACTAGTTTCTTGTCCCCGGTTTTCTTGTTATCCTCCAACAATTTTTTATGATATTCATTAAGCTCTTATTGGAAGACTCTGCAAGTCCATTTCCTTGGGGATAGTAGGTTGTGGAGTGACCAAGGGTTATGTGATATTTGTTGCAGAAATCAATCATCCTCTTTGATTTAAAGGTTGCTGCATTGTCTGTGATGATTTTGGTGGGGCAACCAAATATGGACATAATGTTGGCCTCAAGGAAACCTATTATGATAGTATCAGTGGCTTGTCTTGAGGGTATGGCTTCTATCCACTTCTTAAAATAGTCTGTGGTAGTCAAGATCCATCTATGTTGGGTAGAGTGTTATCGGGAAATCTAGTGTCTATGCAGAGCTACTAGTCCCACTAAGATGGGTAGCTATCTTAGAAACAAACAGATTAAAGTTAATTTCGTTTTCCTTTATGAGAAGTAGATAGGAGAGGATCAAAGAATACCAACCTCGATCTTTCGCTCGGTTCTTTTCTTGTTCCTTCTCCTCACCGACAGGTCTTTGCCGCTTCTCCCTTGACCACTCCGCTTCAAAGAGTACCTATAAAGTCAAAGCAACATAATACCTTCAAAGTGTAGAGATCTACAATCATAAACAATATAGGACCAGATATATATTGACCACACAAATGCACTATCAGACATACAAGAATGTGGAGGAAAACTTGAATAACTTTATTAATATGAAGATTAGAAGAGAGGATTACAACCCATTGATTTGACCCAGCGTCATCCTCCCAGCATGAAAGCCCTTCTTCACCTCATGAAAAGCTTAGATCACCCAACACTATGATATTCCACCAGGAAACCAACAACACTTCCTTACAAGATACAAAATTCCAGCCTCCGGATCTCTGGGATGAGGGATCCATATATAGATGATTGCAGGGAGGTGAGTCAGCTCCTGGGATTTTTATTAGTGTCTTCTCTCTGATAGTTCTTGATTCCACTTGGAGATTGATGATATCTTACTCATCCCTAGGCGAATTCAGAGAGGTAAGTGTCACAGGAGAAGTTTCTGGAAGATTCCATGATCATCCACCTCGCAAACTATCTCTGCCATTTGTCCATTCTCGCCCATTGCACCCTATAGAAGGGCTTTCCAGTATGCATCACACCTTTTATACTGGATAGGTGAGATGCATCACACCCTTAGCATAGAGCAACCTGTATGGTCCAGTTTTGACCAGTTCTGAGCAGTTTTCTGTGGAGAACTTCTGGGAGATGATGTAATCAGCTGACCTTGTTCCTTTAGGGCATGAAACAACAATTTTAGGGACTTAGAATCCCTTGGTTTATGGACATATATGATTGGGGTTGTAGTGTCCAAAAATGTCTATAACAGTTGCCCCCTAAAGCATGAGGTCGTTAATCTTTTGATGTCGGGTGAAATGCTTTATCATGAGGATCTGAGGTTTTTCGAACTGGAAGGCGACCTGTAATATACAATACAATACATTATCTTCACAACATTTTCATGATCTATCAGAGGCAGGCATTCCCATGTTCATATTTATAAATTCATTTTCATGTACATAGGACAGACAACTGTCTGTGTGGCAGACTGATGATTCTGATAGATCCATCATCCTTTGATTCGGATGATCATCTGCGCAGTAATGATGTACATTTGATGTCTTTATTTTCCTGAATATATCACAGCCCAGATGGATGAAACTAGATCCAGGGTCTTCAAACTCATCCAATTTTCGCCTGAAGTACAAGTCGATCCAAGTGAAAAATGTTCTGGAGTTGAACATGGAAAGACATCGCCTGATTACCAGCCAATGATGTAAGTTGTTAACAGGCGTGAGAGGAATCACCAATAATGATGATGACCCTCAAGGTACGACAGTACAATTCACGTGGTGTGAAAATGGGACTTGGCGTCGAACACCACGCAAAATCTCTCGGTCGAAGGTCATTGATGTAAACCTGTCGCCGAAAGTGAGAAACTTGCCATTGAGGCATGCAAGCTTCAAAGTACTGAAAGGGTTGTTCCTAGGTCGACTTCTTGGATAATGAGCTGATGTCGACAAGAAGTGACCCATCGTAGGAGGGCCTTAATGAATCCCACATCTATGACATGGAACAGAGAAAATGACTTTTGGAGGTGAAAACGATCTGATGATACAGGGTTCAGGGTGGCGGTCATGAAAGAATGAAGCGTAAAGGTATTGCAGCAGATGAGACACAAGATGGGTTGGTGAATTCTCTGATCGACTTCTCTTGAACATATCGACGACACTAAAATGGATTGGTAGCGTTAACCCCAAATATGGATGGTACGGTGGACCAATGGTAATATGACTGGTGAACGGATTAACCCAACCCGACTTAGACATGGAGTGAAAGTGTCATGTTCAAGAGCGACTTTGCTACCAATAAAGTTTCTTCAAGTTTTCTTCCCAAATTTTCCCCAGCCATTGCTGACCAGTACCTCTTTATTTTTATCAAGCTTGAGGAGGATAACATATGCTTGTTCTATAATTTTCCCTTCGGGCAAACCCATTGCTATGTTTTGACGAGCCTAGCGACAGTGAAACTCGTTCTTGTCTATATGGACAAGTTTGTCGCTATTGGTTTTAACGAGTTTAACGACAAACATAACTCAGTCCTTTTCAAATATAGAGAGTCTGAAAGGGAAATAAAGGAAACTCCAATGATCCTTTTTTGTCATATAATCCCTTAAGTTTGAAAAGTATAAAACAATACGAAAGGGATGGATTTTCGGTAGTTTTAATGAGACGAACAAGATAAGTGCTCGATCTTTTTGTGTCATAATCCCTCAGGTCCAAAAAGATTAAAATCTAGAGGAGGGATAACACTCCCGGTAGCTTTAACGAGCTAGAGAGGCCAACTTCTCGACAATCTTTTCATATTTTACGAGTTAGACGAAAATAGCTTAAGGGAGACTCATTTTTTGAGGAACGAGTGATAATTTCGGGTAGCAGATGATTCCAGGTAAGGTTTGGAATTCCAATCACGGCAGTGTCACAAGGATGGCTAACAGAATCACTCTTCGCAGCGATTCCTCAAAAGGGGTAAACAATCAAATGGAGGCAAATGATCGGCTAAAATAGAGTGGAGGTGATGATGAGAACACGACCAAGGCTCAAGAGCTGATGACAATGCATTCACAATGTTATTTACCGGAAACTGGTTCATTTTTTAATGAGCTTAAACTATGGGGGAAACATTTTCCAATTGCTTAGGTTTAATTTTTAACGAGCTTGAACTTCACATAAAAACTGCTCGTGCCGGTCGTATAATAAGGACATCTCATCGATAGATTCCATTTTTATGGAGCTTGCACCCTTCGAAGCTCTACTCCGTATCCTTTTTTTACGCAAGCTAGGAATGACCAAATACTGTCCTAGGGGTTAGTTAACTACTAAGGTCGGGTAGGAAAATTTTTCCTTTACTTTGCCGGTGCCATTTTGCCCCTGCGAAGGTTAACGGTCGATTTGACCACTCACCCAACTTAAGAAGTTGAAGTCAGCGGAACTATAGAGTTAGTGTTACATTGGTCACTTTTTACTTGCACATAAAAAGGTTTGCATGCCCCCAGGTATAGTGAAGTAAAATTTTGAGGTTACCCTTCAATTTGCAGACAAAACATTTGTTCTATCGGGAAAGGCCTACCTTTTCCAGGTTACCCTTCAATTTGCAGAGAAAACATTTGTTCTATCGGGAAAGGCCTACCTTTTGACGGAGGTATCTTATCAGTCTAATCCCATTTTCCTATATGGATGGTTATTGGACCAGTCATATATCCTTCGCGGAAACCTACTCTATACCTAGAGTTTCCCTGCCGAAGAAGGCCAGCGTGCATGCCCTCTGGGTTTCAGTCATGACCCCCGAATTACTCACGTTCTTCTGGTGGTCAGACTGGAGATTGATGAGACATTCCTTGCATGAAAAGACCATTTAGGGATGGTATTTGACTATTAGCTATGTGTGAGCTGGGGAACGAAAGCTGGTCTATGAGCTGGACCACTCTGCCTTCATGTGGAAAACACATTACTGGAAAGAGTGAGGAGACAATGGCTCCCATGCAATAAATATAGTCATGCCCAAGGAGTAGATTATAGTCTAGAGGTCCTTGGACTACCATTACATTCATATAAATGGTTTTCCTTCTCAAAGTAATAGGCACATTTGGAAGGATCCCTAACGATCGACTAGTTCCTTTGTCAAAGCTTGTCAGATTTCTCATCTCAGGCATAAGCGATGGCGAACTAAGCGCTTTCCAAGTAGTTAAGGAAAGGATAATCACAAAAACCCCTTCATCTATGATGGTACCAACCATGACCATTCTATAAGCTAGTACAATGATTCAGAATGGTACATTAGCCGGTAAACGGGGTCTGCCTAGTAGATTCCAATTGAAGGAAACGACTAGGTTGCTCAGAGGTGGGACCGAATAGACGGCCGGATATGAATTTGACGAACTTCCTTCCTGCGGTAAAGGAATGGGTATATTTCCCCCATGTTCATCGGAGTTTGTGTTTACGAAAAGAATTTGAACAGTGTCACTCTCATTCTCTTCAGTGACTGTATCATCTGAAGGTGGACCTTCCGAAGGCAAGAACGGGTCAACTGCCACCTCGACCTTTTAAATTTCATCTGGTGTGGATTCAGAGGGTTTATCTTCAATGATAGATGCTTCGAATGACCACAATGGCATGTGAGTCAGATTTTCAACTAGTGATGGACTCGACAAGAGTTTCTTGTATCCAGGAGAAAGCCGTAGCGGTAAGCAGGACGGTTATCTAAGACTCTTTTAGCTTCGTCTAGGAAAGGACAACGGTGGACGACGTGATCGACCTCACACAAGTTGCAAGGAAATTTACATTTCCTTTTCTGTCCAGATACTTCGCTTTCACTAGTTGACAACGTACTTTCAACATGATCGTCAGAGGTTGATGACACCGGATTGTGCAAACGAGGAGAACAGCCCCTTAAGATCCGAGGGATACAAGGAAAATATCGATGATAGTGGTCCCCTTTGCAGATGACACATGGAGATTTAGGTCTGGATGGTGCCATGTGTGAATTTTCGCTAGATGATGCATGGTTACCGCTTTTTGCCTTTGGCTCCTTCTTCTTCTTTTCCTTCTTCTCCTTCCCCTTCTTCTCCTTCTTAGTTACTTGATTTTTTGCTTTACCAGCTTCATCAAGCGAAGAGGAAGGAGGAGAGGGAGAAACATATGAAGTAGAAGGTTTGGGGGTAACTCTAGTATCATCTAGTTGCTGACTTGATTGTTCAGGAATCACGGTATTCTGAATGACGGAGGTCGAGAAGAGCCATATTGGCAAGCCAATCATCAATCCTGGAAGTGACAATGTGGCCATATGAGGTGCACCATCTCCCAAGAGGAGAAAGGACCAAAATTTCCTCCAAGGGGAAATCCTTGGTTGATGGAATCCATTTTCTCAACCTAAGACTAATGAGGGAATAGTGACGTTGTTCTGATTAAAATAAATTTTAGACGCTTTGACACAACTTGCTTTTTCAATTTTTAAGAGTCGAGAAAAAACAAAAGATGACTCTAGTTGCCTTCGATTTTTAATGAGCTTGAAGTGACAAGTTCTCAGATGGAGCTTTTCCTTTAAGGAGTCTGAAAAGGAACGAAAGAGACTACTCTGGAAATCTAGACAGAGGGATTACCAAACCAATCGCAAAACTGCAGAATACTTTTTACGGTATGGCAGTCAATCTTCCCGAATGCTGTGTTCAGTGCATTGCGATCGATAGGGCGACAAACACGGATTCCTATGGATAAAGGATATAGCCTATTGTGGTCTCCCAATATATACTCAACGGTACGTAGGAGCACAAGTCTGTATTGGCACTTGTCATCTCAAAGAGGAGGAATCACCCAACCAACAATGAAAGCGATAGTTACCAGGCTTTACGACGTCGGAATACGTCTCTAGCCTAGAATTCTAAATGTTGTGCATTAGGTTCCAAAGCGTTTTTATGTTCATTGAATTTATTTTACAGTTGATCTTTCTTAAGAAATCTGCCTTTCATGTTCACCGCGTGATGTAGATATACAATTCCTAAAATGAAATCTAAGATGATAAACAATCGTTTAATCTTCTTTTTGCAATGAAAATCCTAGCTACTAAAGAAAGAGAGATGATGTTCTTTCAACATAGAGCAGAGAGCACACACTAGATGTTGAAAATGCAACAAGATGATGGAGCTTAGTGGAAAGGAGTCGCCTTCACTAAGTGGGCCCGCAGGCTATTTTTGGCGCAAAGTCTATTTTTAGACATATGGATCATGGTCTATGAGTTGCAGGATGCTATTTGTGGATGATTGGTCGTGTTGGTAAAAATAGATGGACTTATATTTTTAGACATATGGGCGGTTTCTTTTTTTAGACTGCCAGGCTAAAAATAGAACAATGGAATATTATTAGCTCATAACAATATTTGGACTATAAACATTATCTTATCCTCTTGGAGCACTTCAGTTTGAGCTACAGATGTGGCACATGCAGCTGTCAGAAGGAAATATGCTTTTCTTGTGGGTCAGTTGATCTATTGCATGGTGGACTTCAGTTAGAACTCATGTGGTTGAGTTTTGGTGGAGTTGATTTTGGAGTTGATGGAGTTGTGTTCAATTTGACTTGGTTGAACTAGTTGTATTTAGTTTAACTGAAAATACACTAGTGATGAGTGATGTGAATTAATTGTTAAATTAATTCACTAATTATTAACTCATAAAGCAACTAAAGAATACATCAGTTAACTCAGTGCATGGACAGTTTAGTGGAGACAGGTGTTAGAGGTTGAGATTACTATCCGTTGTGACTATAGTTGTGCATGAGATCTTGCACAATCAGTGGGATTGAGTAATGCCAATGAGGATTGCATGGTTTATCCAAGGAAATACGAGTTTTCTTCAGCCATTCATCATTATTCTCATGCAGGATTACGCAGTGGAGGCAGGCAAAGCAGTGGAGGAGATTTGAACCTGTGATTGATTCAGATCTGAGCTAGTTTTGTGTGTAACAAGTGGAGATAGTACTCAGTACTTGTGAGGAGTATTGTACTATGTATTGTTACATGTTCTCAATCATTATAATATATATATAGTGTGGGGTTTTTAGCTGTATGCTTTCCCCGGGTTACATACTGTGTTAATGTGCGCATGCGATTGATGTTTCATTGTTTTTAATGCTGCTAAATTGATGATCAACGTAGAGGAGGTTATGTATTATGCATGTATTCCACAATAGTGTATAATCGGGATAATATCTGTGAATAAGTGTCATATTATTAAAAATTTCTACATGGTATCGAAGCAGAGTTGATCATCAGATCTATTATTCAGAAAGTGATTACATTTTATTTCTTCAGGTAGAGTCTGTAATCGGGCCATGTAGCCTCTGGATTCATCCTTCCTTTTGGAAGGTGAGATATCCGGTGAATGCCGATACAGTCAATCTCTGTACGAGAAATACTTTATTCTCACGAATTTTAGATCATAAGCGATTGAGTTTTGAGCTGGTGGAATTCGAATTTGCAGCAGTGTTTTCTTGGTGTCAAAGTTGAAATGTCTTTCAACAGATTGCGATTGGAGTATGCTCTTGAGGGCAGCTCAAATTATATTGCATGGAAAGACAGGATGGAGGCAGTGTTAGATGACAATGGGCTGAAGGAGTTCATAGAGGCCGAGGTCCCAAAGCCTACTGATGATGCTGAAGTTGTGGCTTGGCAAAAGAAGACAACAAAGTGTCGAAGGATTCTGTTGAAGGGCGTGAAGGATCACATTGTGTCCAGCCTACATGGAAAGGCTTCTCCATACTTGATGTGGAAAGCGTTGATAGATCTATTCCAAAGCAAGAGTGATTAGATGAATCTGGGACTCAAGGATAAACTCAAAAACATTAAGTGTGAGAATGGAGACAGTATGCCCAGGTATCTCATGAAGTTCACCCAATGTCGGGATGAGCTGGGAAGTGGGGGGTGACTGTCGATGATGAGGACTTGGTGAGCTTGGCTCTCCTTGGTCTTCCAAAGAGTTTGCATTCCTATCAGGACTCTGTCAATGGTCGGGAGAAATTGCCAGGATGGGAGAGACTTTGGTCGGATCTTGTGCAAGAGGAGATCAGGTGGAATACCAGGGACAGATCTTCATCAAAGGCATCTGATGAAGAAGATTGCGCTTTGGCTGCCAAAGCGAAGAAGGGGAAGGAGAAGGGTTCTCTTTCTGAATCTAGTTCTTCCAATGATGGGAAGAAGGTTGACAAATCGAAAGTGCGATGCTTTCGTTGTCATGAGGTGGGCCATTATGCTGCAAATTGTCCACGGAGGAAATCCAAGAAGGGATCCGGGGAAGGATCTGAAGGTGAGGCACTTGCTTCAAAATTTGAGTTGGATTTCACACTCTTCGCATGCATGGTTTCATCCATGGTGGGAAGTGGTTGGTTTCTTGACAGTGGAGCTTCTTTCCACATGACCAGTGACAAAAGTTTGTTAAGTACTTTGGAGGAGAAAGATCTCCAGATACTCATAGCGATGGGTAATGATGAGAAGTATAGTGTCTCAGGTGTAGGCACGATTATTTTTCAAAGGGAGCATGGAGCTCGCCCTACCTTGACCGATTTCAAGTATGTACCAGGACTAAAGAGAAACTTGGTGTCGATCGCGATGCTGGAAGACAGAGGCTATGATGTAGTCTTCAGTAAAGGAAAGGTTTTCCTTAGACACATCATCACTAGACAGGTGAAGCATATTGGTTCACGGGTCAAGAACCTTTATGCTCTTGAGGTTCAAGATGCATGCAAAGCCTTGAGCAGTGAGGCAACTGATGGAGACTTGGTGGTTGAGAGGGAGCGTATATTACCTCTCAACATGCAGATCTAGAAGAAGTCTCAGACGATTGTGGAGGAGCCACGATTGGTGCAACAGCTTCAGGAGGTTGTGGAGCAGCCACAACAAGGGAAGTTGAGAGGAGATCGAGTAGAGACATTTACTCATGCAGAGACCTCCATTAGGGGGAAACTTCTAGCTAGGTGGGCTGAGGGATCACATGCATCCATACCTCCAGGTAGGAGGTGGGGTGATGTGGATTGATCGTCCCAAGGAGGAGGGGCAGGATCCTTGAGGTACCCAACCTCTTACATGAGACCTTGCTACGGGAGCTCCAATGTGGAGTAGCAGGAGCTGAATGATTGGGTAGAAACAGATGCGGATGGAGAGGCAGAGAGAGCGACAGTGTAGGGAATCCCAAGACAGCGCATAGCTAGCAGGCTGCAGCAATGCGAGAGGCACAAGTGTTTTGCACAGTGCTAGGTGGCACAGAGAAGTGTGCAATGGTGCAAGATGCATGGAGATGTTGCAGTAGCACAGATGTCAGAGAGGGAGCACTTGTTAGTAGCAGGTAGAGCTTCAACATCAAAGTATGTTCCTAGCCCAACAGAGTGGTTAGTTGGGAGTGTTTTTGTTCAAAGTGTTGTTGGAGCAAGTGGACCGGGAAAATGTGTTGCATGCAGAACATTCCAGAGATGCAGGATAGGGGTTGTAGATAATCCATATCTTGTTGAGAGGGAGTTTTGAAAATGCAACAAGATGATGGAGCTTAGTGGAAAGGAGTCGCGTTCACTAAGTGGACCCGCAGGCTATTTTTGGCGCAAAGTCTATTTTTAGACTATGTCTATTTTTAGACATATGGATCATGGTCTATGAGTTGCAGGATGCTATTTGTGGATGATTGTTCATGTTGGTAAAAATATATGGACTTCTATTTTTAGACATATGGGTAGTTTCTATTTTTAGACTGCCAGGCTAAAAATAGAACAGTCGAATATTATTAGCTCATAATAATATTTGGACTATAAACATTATCTTATCCTCTTGGAGCACTTTAGTTTGAGCTACAGATGTGGCACATGCAGCTGTCAAAAGGAAATACGCTATTCTTGTGGGTCAGTTGAGCTATTGCATGGTGGACTTCAGTTAGAACTCATGTGGTTTAGTTTTGGTGGAGTTGATTGTGGAGTTGATGGAGTTGTGTTCAGTTTGACTTGGGTGAACTAGTTGTATTTAGTTTAACTGCAAATACACTGGTGATGAGTGATGTGAATTAATTGTTAAATTAATTCAATAATTATTAACTCATAAAGCAACTAATAATACATCAGTTAACTCAGTGCATGGACAGTTCAGTGGAGACAGGTGTTAGAGGTTGAGATTACTACCAGTGGTGACTATAGTTGTGCATGAGATCTTGTACAATTAGTGGGATTGAGTAATGCCAATGAGGATTGCATGGTTTATCCAAGGAAATATGAGTTTTCTTCAGCCATTCATCATTATTCTCATGCAGGATTGCGCAGTGGAGGAGATTTGAACCTGTGATTGATTCAGATCTGAGCTAGTTTTGTGTGTAATAGGTGGAGATAGTACTGAGTACTTGTGAGGAGTATTGTACTATGTATTGTTACATGTTCTCAATCATTATAATATATAGATAGTGTGGGGTTTTCAGCTGTATGCTTTCCCCGAGTTACATACTGTGTTAATGTGCGCATGCGATTGATGTTTCATTGTTTTTAATGCTGCTAAATTAATGATCAACGTAGAGGAGGTTATGTATTATGCATGTATTCCGCAATAGTGTATAATCGGGATAATCTCTGTGAATAAGTGTCATATTATTCAAAATTTCTACACTAGATGCACTGTCCTAAATCAAACCAACAAGCAGTCTAAATGAAAATGCACTTGCATGTATTTGTTTTCCGCTTTCTTAATGTGTGAATGACATAAAGAATGCTGAGTACAAATCTAAATTATCTTTTCAAAGCGACAGTACTAACAAATTTCTCTTCAAAAACAAAAGGAATATAATGACGACACTTTGCGACTTTGAATTGAAAACTGCTTTCGACACTTGAAAAACTACTAATTCAAATCAAATACAAGAGTAACTGTATAATCAACCATCAATAATGATAGAATTCTTTTCTTTGATTGAAAACGACACTTGCGACACTTCCAAATCAAAAGACGACAATTTGATTATGCTACTTTTTGTAAAAGAGAACTGTAAATGGCGCACAATACATAAAAACGTTCACAATTATTTGTACTATGGAGGTGGAATCATGCAAAGGAAGAGAGTTTCCACAGTGGTATACTGATCACATATAGCAAAACTCCTGAATAAAACTGAAGAGAGTGAACAAAGAAACCAAAATCTGGAAGCAGAAGAGGTCTTATCTGATCAGCGCACCTGCAACAAAGGGAAAGTGCGATGCAGTGCACCTACTGCACACGGGAGGTACGATGCATCCAGATTTCGAAGAGGAGCAAGTGCAATGGTCCAAAGATGAGACTTCAACTTGGTTCTTGGTCACAGTTTGCAACTTATTTAAGGGATTTAGGCCGAGCTAATGATGGTCAGTAAATAGAAATCACAGGGGTTGATCTATTGAGGTTACTAGAGCCAACACTAGGGCAATTAGGATGTTTGCAAATCGATTGTTCAGTTTATAAACAAAACCCAGAGATAGACTAAAGCATCATTGATCTACTTTGCACTTGTATAGCAAATGTAGTTCGAAGGCTAGCTGGCTTGACTTCAGGCTCCATCTGTAAGTTTATAAAACAAACAAATATAGACAAGCAAACAATCTATTCGCTCCCCAGTGGAGTCGCCATTTTGTTATCGGGAAATCTAGTGTCTATGCAGAGCTGCTAGTCCTAATAAGACGAGTAGCTATCTTAGAAACAAACAGATTAAAGTTACTTTCGTTTTACTTTATGAGAAGTAGATAGGAGAGGATCAAAGAATACCAACCTTGATCTTTCTCTCGGTTCTTTTCTTGTTCCTTCTCCTCATCAACAGGTCTTTTCCTCGTCTCCCTTGACCACTCCGCTTCAAAGAGTACCTGTAAAGTCAAAGCAGCATAATACCTTCAAAGTGTAGAGATCTACAATCATAAACAATATAGGACCAGATATATATTGACCACACAAATGCATATACTATCAGACATACAAGAATGTGGAGGAAAACTTGAATAGCTTTATTAATATGAAGATTAGAAGAGAGGAATACAACCCATTGATCTGACCCAGCGTCATCCTCCCAGCATGAAAGCCCTTCTTCACCTCATGAAAATCTTAGATGACCCAACACTATGATATTCCACCAGGAAACCAACAACACTTCCTTACAAGATACAAAATTCCAGCCTCCGAATCTCTGGGATGAGAGATCCATAGATAGATGATTGCAGGGAGGTGAGTTAGCTTCTGGGATTTTGATTAGTGTCTTCTATCTGATAGTTCTTGATTCCACTTGGAGATTGATGATCTCTTACTCATCCCTGGGCGAATTCAGAGAGGCAAGTGTCACATGAGAAGTTTCTGGAAGTCCAAGATCATCCACCTCGCAAACTGTCTCTGCCATTTGTCCATTCTCGCCCATCGCACCCTATAGAAGGGCTTTCCAGTATGCATTGCACCTTTTATACTGGGCAGGTGAGATGCATCGCACCCTTAGCACAGAGCAACCTGTATGGTCCACTTTTGACCAGTTCTAAGCAGTTTTATGTGGAGAACTTCTGGGAGATGATGTAATCAGCTGACCTTGTTCCTTTAGGGCATGAAACAACACTTTTAGGGACTTAGAATCCCTTGGTTTATGGACATATATGATTGGGGTTGTAGTGCCCAAAAATGTCTATAACACAGAGGAAGGGGGATGAATTTCACCAATGAAGTCAAGACCCCATTGTTGAAATGGTGTTTCAATAGATATAGGTTTCAAAGGTAATGGTAGTAATTTTCTTTTTCCTTCAAAGATCTAACATTTGTGGCATGAGGTTACAAATTTCTTTACATCAGCAAACAGAGTGGGTTAGTAAAAACCATCCCTTAAGATCTTGTCAGTTGTTGTCTTCCAATAAAGATGTCCCCCATAGTCATCTACATAAAACTCTTGCAAGATTTTGTCAGATTCTTCCTTTAACAAACAATTCAGAAGGATGCATTCATGATTTTTCCAAAATAAAGCATTGTCAATTATGCAAAACTTCAAAGATTTCATTTTTAAGAACCTAATTCTAGTCCTGGATAACTCTGGAGGAGCTTAAATATTTTGTAGAATGTATATAATGTCCGCATACCATGGTGAATCTATGAAGGCCTGGCTAATCTGTGGAGTCGCCATCTCCTCTTCGTTATCCAGTTCTGCAATGAAGTTTATGTCTAGGGCCTGACAGTTTGATTCAACCATGAGCTTGGCTAAACCTTGGCCTTTGATCAATTTTGTAGGTTTAATTTCCAAATCATATTATAATATGGTAGCTATCCATTTCCCTCTCTTTCCATCAAGTCCATCCTGTGTTAGAATGTCTTTGACTACAGCATTGGGGACATAAGCTACTATATGAGAGTACAAGATATAAACTCTGAAATATTTAATAGCTTTAACAAGAGCAAAAGCTTTCTTTTCCATTATATTATACTTTAAAGGTGCATCTCTCAGGGCTTTACTAAAGAAGGCTATTGGTTGTTCAAAACCCTGATCATTTTTCTGCAGTAAGACTGCATCAATTGTATGTTATGAGGCGAAAGAAAATATGATGAAATCCCTATCAAACATTGCACTGATGAGAACTAGAGTTTGTGTTAAGGCTAGCTTTATATCTTCAAATGACTTTTTAGCCTCTAGAGTCCATTTAATAGTTGATTTTTTTTTTAACATATTGTTTAGTAATCTAATTAGTTCAGCTAAGTTAGAGATAAATCTTCTCAAAAAGTTTATTTCACCTAAAAATGCTTGAAGTTCTTTGATGTTCTTGGGGTGTGGTATCTGCAAAATGGCTTCAATTCTTGTTGGCTCAATCCGGATACCATATTTGGAGATAATGTGGCATAGTAATTTCGCCTCTTCCAACCCAAATAAAGATTTTTTAGGATTTAGAGAAATTCCATATTTCCTGCACTTGGTGAAGACCTGCCTAAGATGATCCAGGTGTTGCTGATCTAACTTAGAGAATATTGTGATATCATCTAGGTATATTACCAGGAAATCATGGATTTCCTTAGCAAAGGCTATGTCCATTGCTCTTTGAAAGGTGGCCCCTACATTTTTTAACCCAAAAGGCATTTCCACATACATGAAAGTGCCCCATGGTGTAGTGAATGCAATTTTTGCTTGATCATCTGGGTGGACTAGGATCTGGTTATAACCAGCAAACCCATCTAGTAGTGAGATTCTGGTTGAACCTACTACCCTCTATAATATGTGATCCATACTATCCTTAAGTGAAAATTTATTTAAATTCCTAAGGTCAACACACGGTCTAATTTTGCTAGTTTTCTTTCTTGTAGGTACCAAATTAGAAACCCAGTCTGAGAATCTAATTGGTGCAATAATATTAGCTTCATACATCCTTTTGATCTCTTTTTCGATAGAAGGCAATAGAACAGGGTTAATCCTTCTAAGCTTCTGTCTAAAAGGCTTTTGATTTTCTTTTAAGGGAATGGTGTGTTGTATTATGCTGGTATCATAGGACTTCATGTCCTCATAATTCCAGGCAAAAACATCTTGGAATTGCTTTATCAGTTCCATATATTTCACTTTTTCATTGGGAGTTAATAATTTTGAAAGTTTTATCAGTTTGGGATCTTTTTCAGAGCCTATATTACATTCCTCAATGTCTAATTTCAAGGGTTCCATTTTAGGCTTTTTAGGAAAAAAGTCCTCCAAATGAGATAATCCTTTGGGTAAAAAATTGTCTTTAAGGTTGATGACCTTACATTCTTCATCGATTGCTTCATCAATTTCCATTTGTTTTAGGTTTCGAATATCGGATTTTGTAAACTTTGTGGGATGAAATCTATCTATTTGATCATCTTCTACTTTGTTAATTTATATTTCATCAGTGCAATCAAAATCTAATGTTATGTTTGTGTCTATGTTGCTATTTACAAATTCCTCATCTAAATTCAGAAAACTGTTAATTTGTTGGTTATTGTTGAACACTTGCCAGTTTTTTAAGTTGTCAGGAATGGAAGGTCTGTGCCTAACCTCAGCAGTGTATTGATGGTTGGGCTGAAATGGCAACTTGCAAGTACTAGCAAACATGGCTAAGCTGTGAGCTTGCATGTTGTGTTTTCTTGGGATAACAACAAGCTTGGTTTCTAAAAACATATTTAGTATTTCTACAACTGTTCCTCTATAAAATCCTAGCCTAGGATCCCTAGTCATATAAACAACATTAATTTGTTTTATTACCAACTCAGAATCTCCCATAATAGAGACTCTTATGGCTCCTAACCTTTTGACCAGTTTCAGACCTAACAGAAGTGCTTCATATTCGGCCATGTTGTTTATACATTTAAAGTTCAATCTGTAGGCATGACCTTCTGAATGATCATTTTCTAAGTTGTAAATCCATACACTTGCTCCTACCCCTAGTTTGTTAACTGACCCATCGAATTCAAGATGCCAAAGAATTTCATGTTCATAATTCTTACTGTCTAGGGGTACAAAATTTTCTTTAGCTACTATATCTTGGTCATCTTTATTATCTAAAATCTCATGAATTTGGACACTTTGGTTTTCTTTTAATACTGCAATTTCTTTTGGTTCTGAATTTACAATGTTTGAAGTGTCTTCTTGATTAGATTCAGCATTGTAAAGTATGAAAGAATCAATATCAGAATGCATTGAATATATAGGAAAGTTTTGAGGTCTCTCCTAGGTACTCACTACATACTTCATCAGAGTCTCTCTATACAGTTTCTTAGGATGTCCAAAGACTGATATGGTAGCATACGACATGTCAAGTTGCAGAGATCCCTGGAGTTTGGCACCCCAAGATCTAGACAACAACATACCATACTTAGGTGGTATATCAGCAACAACTATGTCCATAAGTATGGTCTTAGCAGGGTACTGCACTAGGGAAACACACAAATCTTTTATAAGTCCTAGGCACTTAACTTGGCTTGAATCAAAGGAAAACAGGTCCTTGTAAGGTCTAGTGATATCCAAGTTTAGCTTCTCCATAACAGATTTAGGCATAAGATTATGTGAAGCCCCAGAGTCTAGCATGGCATTATGTAGGATTTTATCATGGATGTTAAGGCTAATGTAGAAGGGTGGTATCCCTCCTTCTACTGGTTTTCCATTTACGTCAGGTCTGAAAATTAACTCAGGTTAATCATTAAATAGGTTCACAGAGTCTTCATTCTCAACGAAGTTTAGAGATTTACTTATTTGATATCTGTAAGTTTCATGTTTAACCAATTCTGTTAGAGGTATTGAGATTTTGAGTTTGGCCAACTTCGCCCCCAAATTGAAAGGCAGAGGGGATTTGTCTGTTTGAACATTTAAAATCTTAGCACCAAGTTTTTGAGTAGTTTGTTCTTCTTTTTCAGTGTTTGGAGTGTTCTTAATTGGATTTTCTAATATGTTTTCTGGAGGCTGTTCCATTGTTCCCTTAAGGGGGATTGAAGTGGAAGGTTGCTCATTAGAAGGTTGGTCATCGGTTACATCTTCAATGGTGGGATTGGGAGGGTTTTGATGTGGTCTAGAAAGGATTTGTAGGGTTTTTGTAACTTGAGGATTCTGATTTGCAGCTTTTACTTTCTTAGGTTGATTAGGTACTGCTTTTTTATTTTGGTTTGGAACATCAATGTTCTTTTTGCTTCTCAAATTGCACTATTTATGCACTTCGAAAATAGCAGAGTCATACCCATGCTTATAGTCGAAAGATTCTCTAGTTTGGGTTTGTAACTGTCAAAGCATGTATAATTCCTGATCATCCCGAGTCAGAAAGACAATTTCTTCATCAATTAATCCCATTAAGTTGATTTGGGTGTCTATCTCAGGGTCTTCTTGTTGGGAATTCTCAACATATTTTTCCTGGAAAGGTGGTCTAATGTTTTGATCAGGCCCATTTTTACCAGTGTTTTGGTTCTGGTTCTTCCTAAAGTTTGGATTCCTTACTGGATTTTCCTGTTGGTTATCCTAGTGAGGTTTCCTTTCAATGACTTCTATCCTATCCATCAACCCTTCCATTCCTTTAGCTAAAGCATCCATTTTTTGATAAAAGGGTGAAGTTTCATCTTTTAGGTGTGTTCTTCTCTCGTTTCTAACCATAGCCCTTTTGGATAGCAGATTAGCTTCTACACTAACTGCTACACTTTGCATATCTTCAAGTGTAGGGGGATTCCTTTCTCTAAGTTGAAAATCCATATCTGTGTCAAATCCGTCTGGAAACTTAATTAGGGCTAAGCTAGGTGGAGGCCTAAGGTCAAGTGGGATTGCATTATATACATTGTTAAACCTAGTACAATAGTCCTGAATAGTTTCGTTTAGTCCCCTTTTAAGGTTTTCATATTCAGAAAGAATTTGAAGGGGGTTCTTTTTCTTCTCCCACCTATTTAAAAATTGTTGGTAAAGAAATTCTAAACTATCTATACTCTGAGGATGTAAAGATCTAAACCATGTTCTCACTTCTCCAACTAGAGTTTGGACAAAGATTCTCATTTGGACATTTCCTATGTCAATTTCATGTAGTTCAAAACAATCTGTCATCTTTTTTGTGTGCTGTTGTGTTGTGTAAGTTCCAGTGCCATTGAATAAGGTAATTTTACTCTGATAATATGCTAGTAAGGCACCTTGAGGAGCAGGCATCACAAGGGGGGCATATCTAAGTGCCATAGCTCTAAGTTGGATAGGATTGAGAACAGGAGTTGGGGTAATAGGAGGATTTGGGATAACAAGGGGAGTTGGGGTAACAGGGGTAATGGGTACTTGAAGGGTAGTGATAGGTTGATGGGGGAGTGAAGGTATGAATGGAGATGAGGGATGATATTCAGAGGTGTGGGGAAATGATGGTGAGCTAAAAGATGTTGAAGTTGTTTCAGAAAGTTTAGGGATTCTATCAGTGGTAAGGGATGACTAAGGGGAGTTCAGAAGGTACTGATCAATTGACAAGTTTTCTCGTTGGACTTCAAGTTCTGCTGTGAATTCTAGATCTAGAACTGTGTCCTCAAGTTCACTCTCAGACTTGGTTCTAAATAGGGAATTGTTCTAAATTGGGAATAGGCTAGTTCTTAGTGTTCATGATTGTTTTGTTTGATTGGGTGGTGGAATTAAGAAAACAAATGGGCAAATCAAGTATTGATGCCATTAGGCTATGGAGTCAATCAAGAGTGGCTAAACTGGATCTGATCAATTACAAAGGTAAGAGTTCACAGGGCAGGCTAGCACAACAAAAGCAAATCTGCAGGTTCAAATGGATGGAGTAGTCCTAACCAGGGCAAAGGGCAATGAAGGATCGTTAACCATGATAAAGATGAAGAAAGAAGGATGATCAGTAGCAAATGGCAATGAAGAATCCTTTACTATGGACTGAAGGGGGGGGGGGGGGGTAAACTATGGAAGTAAGGGAGCAATTGAGAATTCCCAGGCCAAGACAGTTTAGTAGAAAACATATAGAAAGCAAACAGTTAAAACAGAGAGCATTTAAGCTAATTCTGATGATATCATTCCTTGTTTACTTTTAGATTTCGTAAGAGACACATATGAATATTTATAAAATGAAGAGAAAACGATATTTAAACACGAATAGATAATACTTATTTTTTTTAACTGCGCACAAGAATCCAGTGAAATGTCCTTAGCTTTATTTCATTTCCAGCAAAACTAGTCCAGTCTTGAGTACAATAGCTCCTTGGCTCAAAATAAAATGTCTACAGAAATGTATTTTAATCCACCCTAATTACTTCAAATAATGAAGTATTTATACAAAATATGTTACAAAATATCTCATAACAAGATGAGAATTATTTAAGGAAACTAAAAATATCTTCAACACGAAGATAGAGACAGATGGAGAACTGCCTTCTTGTTGTTCCTTTTATTATGACTGTGCTGGCTGTTGCAACTCGGATTTGGGTCTTTCAGTTGCTTTATAGTTGTGTGCTGGAATCACTTTCTATCTTGTACCTACTGATACTCTTTACGTGTTCTTCTTTGACTTTGTCTTACCTGTTCTACCTCGCAGCCATGTTTTACGATGTAGATTTACTACAGTAACTTTATAGTAAATCTGTAAGTTTTTTCCACCATTCACTGTTAGGTAACTTCATCCTTATCATCTTTCTATACATTTCGTCAACTTCTGTATACTTAGAAAAATTTATCCTGTTGGTAAACAAGTGCTTTACCTAATGCTCTATGTAAAACAGATTTTCAAGACCATCATATAGTACCTTTCTAGTGGGCAAAGATTTCACCCCTGAAGTACTAGCTTGGTTTTTGGCCAGCTTGTTTAGTCTTTCAATATAATCCTCTTGAGTCATCAACTTGTCATTTATTACCATAGGACTGGGAAGTCCTTTTTCTCTCAAAATGCCATACTTTGTCATAAAACTATCAATGTCTGCTTGGATGCTTTGACATCTTTTCTCCAGATTGAGCATCAGGTTCCTTTTGGTGAGAACCTTCTTTATTTCAATGATGGTTGTTTTTCTATCATCAATTTCTAGTTCATCCAGCTGGTACCTGTTTCTGTTGTTCAAAAATGTGATCAATAAGTTGGCTGCTTCAGGCATATCTCCCAATTCTTCTCTTGTCTTGTGGACTGCCTCTGTAGCCACTTTCACTAGTTCAGTCTGTTCAAAAATAACTTGAATAGAAGTTCAAACATCATTGATAGAATCAATGATGTTGGCCCAAAGAATTTCTTTCATGTCTCCCAGTGGCTCTTGCAATGTCAAGTCCTTTTCAAGGACTTTTATTCTTTCTACCATTCTTTGGTTCTTCTGAACTTCTTCCTTTTGTTGTATCTGAGCAAGTTTACAGTCAATCTCCAAATTTGACACTTTTTCTCTAAGTTTCTTAAGCTCAGTAGCCTGGATGCTCATTTCCTCCATGGCTTTTACCAATTCAGCTATTTGTTCTGTGGAAGTACCTGCGCTTGTAGATGCCCCTGTGCCTACTGATGTACCTGTTACTGGCAAAGCTGTAGCTGGTGGAACTGTGGGTGCTAAGGCAGCAGCCAATGTGGAGGGTACTACTGTAGAAACTATAGGAATTACAGTCTGAGGAGTGGTGGCCAACTCACTCTGTTTGGATTGTATTAAATTATCTAACTCTTTCTTTGTTTCTTTTAATTGTTCATTCAGCTTGAGGACTAAGTCCATGAGCTCTTCCTCCTTCTGTGTTTCCAACACTTCAGCTATCTGAGGATGATGTAGAGGAGGGATTTTGAGCTGCTTCTTCAATGCAGCTATGTCATCGTTTTTCTTCTTGATAAGATTTTCTGTAGCTTTCACATCCTTGGGATCATGTCCCAGTTCTATGACCAAGTCCTCTAAGGACTTTATTTTGGTGTCCTTGGCCTATGAAGAGGTCTTCTCCAACTTAAATTATGCTGATATATTATTCAAAGAATTATGGAGTTGGTGGGCTGCAATTGCTTTGCTGGTAAAAGTGGAGTAAACCATTTCCCCAGTTTGCTTGTGTAACTTAATTTGGTCAATAGGATGGATATCCTTTGCCAATACTTCAAAATCTGTTTTCAGATAATCTACCATTGATCTGGGTTGCTGTGTAGTTGGTTTCAAAAAACTCATCTGAATCTTACCTTCCTTTATGTCAAAGGCTAACATTAGCCTTGTTTGATTTGTTGAAGCCATTTTCAGGTAGTGTGCATAACTTTGAGCCTTTAACCTTTCATTCCTTGCCTTGATTTCTTTGTATTTATCTTTGATATCTTGGCTCTGGCTAGTAGGATCCCTGAAGGAGGATACTTCCCTGCTCTATTGCCTTTCTAGCATTTGAGGCTGTGAGGTGGAAGGTTCTTGTGTACCTCCTAAAGGAGTGAGATGCCTGCTTTTTGGTCCTGTAGTTCCTATTGTCTCCTCAGTATACTCCTGTTCTGAAAATGGGTTCAACCTTTGCCTCTTGACATAAGTTTGGGCAACAAGTCTACTAGAAGAAGTTGCCTCCTCTCTATCTCTTTTAAGGTTCCTCTCCTCATTTATAGGAGTCTGTAAAATAAGAGGATTGCTCATGACTTGTTCTGGTTGAGAAAGTTCTTCTGAAATCTCAAGCTAATTTGCATACTGTTCAATTTCAGGGATTCTATGGTGGATGTAAGGAGATAATTTATTCTTTTGTCTGCTATTGCAAATGAACTCTAAGGGGCCATAATTCCAGATGAAACTTTGTTTGAGTTTCAGCCTTTGAAGGATCAATTTTGCTTTCTTTCTTGCTTCCATACTGTTACATATGAATGGGCCAAGCTGATCTTTTATGCTAAGTTGAGCTTCTTCTTGGCTTTCACAAAATGCACCTCATCTGAATTGATCATTTTCCTGTAGTACTCGAGTGCAAACAATCTCATAGGGAGGTATCTGGGCAGTTTGTAGGGAGCCAGCTCACACCCATAGATTCTGATTTCAGTGTGGTTTTGGAACAAGTACCAATCCCCCACTCTATACTGTTTTGACAACTGAAGGACCCTTCTGATATCTGCATTGATTATGGGCGGAGGGCTTCCTAACAGCATAGTTGTCACTGGGTACACAAAGAGATCTATGAAATTAGTATAAGAATATTGAGAGTGATATTAATGGATTAATGAAGTCCAGAAGACCACTGATCTGGGGTTGCCTTTGGTATCAAGCTTTTGGAGGGTGATTGGAAATATGTCAGCTTGATAATACAAGAATGAATGATATAGAACTGGAGAATATTTAAACACTCTTTCATTATCCATGCTCATGAACTAATCATGCATCTTATCAGCAATGAACTTGGCATAGTCAAACATGATGGCTGGGGGCTGCCCAGGAGAGTAGATGGACATGAAGGCTATGATGATTTCATCAACAAATTCACTTGTGGTTTGGCCCAATACACTGGATATCATGTCTACAATGTCTCTGCCAAGATCAGAGAATATATTCCACATGTAAGGGGGAGAGTCCTTTGGAGTGTACTTTTCTTCCTTGATAAAGGTCTGGAATAACCTAGCAAGTTTGATTGATGTGAGTGTAGGAAATTTGTTCAAAAAATCTCCAACAGAAAGAGGGGTCAGGTTTTGGCCTGGTTGCAACTGGAGCATTTCATTTATGGACTCAGCAATGATGGTAAATAATACAGATTGGTCTAGGGTCATTACTGCCCTTTGGCTGGGATTATAGTTCATATTGCAGTAATGGATGATCTCTGGGAAGATATGAACTCTGGGGAACTGATACTTAGGTAAACCTGATTCCGAAAGTCCAATGTAGTCTGCATGGTTCAGATACTGGTCTCGGTACCTGCATAATAGTTTCAAAGGGGAATCTTGGATAGAGGTGTCTCTAATCTAAAAGTCTTTATCTGCTAGTGGGAGATGGTCTAAATCTCTGTGAGGAGTAGAAATGGGCATGACATTCAATGAAATTGGGGCTTCCATCCTTGGTTCTTGTGGATTCAAGGATGGGGGTGAAGGGTTTTCAATGAATTTTGGGAAAAAATGGTCTAATTAAGGTATTTTGGTGTCACCAGGAAATTTTTCTTACTAAATTACTTAGGAATTGGAAGCAATTTTGTCTAGGTTGTGGAAAAAAACAGGGTTTCTCAGCGAATTGGGATAAATACCTAGTTTTGGCTTTTGGACGGAATAATGGCAACTGTGCAGTGTTTGAACGAAGCACACAGGTTTGCAAGGTGGTCTGGAGTTTCAGCAGCTTCGGTAAATTGGAAGTTGGACATAGGTTGACGTTTGCATGTACTCCAATGCTTGCATGGTTCAAGTCAAAGTGTTCTTTTTTCGCGATAAAACAAAAAACAATGAGTTTTTTAGTTTTATTCATAAAGTCAATGATTTTGGCAGGTACGCTGGGAAAAGGACACTTGGCGTTAAGCAGGAAATGTGACAATTTGTCATTTAGCGGGAGGTGGTAAGCGGTATCGTATAGCACCGATTTTGGAATAAAGTGGTTTTGGGGGGAGGCCGCCCAATTCCATTCATCGAGCGCCACATAGCAGTGGGGTGAATAGTGAAACCACCCACATCAGGCAGGTAAAGGTCGACCTTCGGAGGCCGCTTGATATGAGCGTCGACCATTGGATCAAAAGGGGTCAGATCGCATGGTGATTGGGGTAATGATTTGATTTGAGGTTTAATGGAGGGGCTCGATGGGGTTTTGATGCATGGAGGGATTAATTAATCGCGGATTAGGGAGGCTTAATGACGTTGGGAGTGATTTCATTGGCGAGGACAGATTATTAATTAATCACTGATTGATTAATTAATATGTTTTATTTCAGCGGTGGGTCATGGTTATTTGATCGACTTAATTAATATTATTAAATAATTTTATGTTTCAAACTTTGGGGCGAGATATTAACATATGGGTTTTTAATAGAACATACAGGAAATGGGTTTTTTTTGGGATTTAATAAATAATGTTAGAAGTCAATATGGAATGAAATCAGAAAACGAGGTGCACTAAGTGTAATGTATGTAGAGTTTACTTGCTTTTCACATTAAACATTATAACTTAGGCTAAATGTGCATTTGAGGGTTTTTGTGGAAAAGAGGGGTTTTACATGGGGGTGATTACTTTCCCTAGGCAAATGGTGATTTTACCTTAGGAAAAGGGATTTTTTAGGGGAAAATGAATAAATTGAAGGGGGTGAATGTTTGTGGGGGGGCTTTTAGTACTTAGACTCTATAAGTTATTAGGCTGAGGGTCTAGTCCCTCCAGAAGTCAGAGAAATGCTCCGAGCCCCTTTAACTTAAGGTTTTAGGTACGTTTGACTGTACTTATGGGAAATTAGTAACTTAAAGGTAAAACAAATGGGGAAATTAATCACTTGACTTTGTGTAAGTGTTCAATTATCATCCATACTTTAGTAACTTGTTGATGAAAGTAAATGATATGATCTTAACTAATCATTCATCACAATTCTGCAACCATTCAACTACTTACCCATCTACTCATCCTACCATTTTTTCTACTCTTTATTAGGGTGCACTTAAGCTGGCAAACCCTTATCAATTTTTTTTTCTTTTCTTTTACACTAAAAACTATCTAAGTCTATGCTTATTACATCCAAGGACTCAGATTAAACTGTTGAACTCCTTTTATTTACTCTACCTATCTACTTATCTGCCAAGATTAAACAGTTTGGTCAGATTTTATTCTCTATCTCTAATCATGAAATTCAAAACATGGAATAATTAAGATTAAATTGTTTAGTTACCATGGATCGTGGCATGAAAAAAAATTTACACACATTCATTATTATGGAGAAAAGTAAATAGTAGTGGCATTTGGACTTACACACTTTCATGGTCTTTTTCTTTTTCCTTGGGGTTCATTTTTCATCTTTTTTAACCTTTTTTTTACTCTTTTTGTCCTTTGATTTTTCTTTTAGGACATACCCTCTTTACATTTTTTTTTTGATTTTTTGAATATGGAAAACATTTGCAGAAAGCAAAGGTATGTACATATCACAGATTTGACCTCAGCCATTCAAAAATTATGACACCTATTGGTATAGGAATATAATAGATCCAATCTTATATGCACCTTGGTGGCCGATAATTCCACATAAGTTACCATCAGACATTCCGAAATTTATTGGAAATCCTAGAGAAGACCCATCAAATCATGTCATGACCTTTCATTTGTGGTGTTCATCAAACTCCTTAAATGATGATTCAGTTAGACTTTGTCTTTTCCGAATAACACTTACTAGTCTGACTACTAAATGGTACATTGAGTTACCAAGAGCTTCTTTCGACAATTTCACCACTTTAGCCACTACCTTTTTGACCCACTTCCAGTTACCCATCAGATTTGAAATTGGAACATAACTCCTAACCAACTTTAAACAGACTACTGTTACCCATATATCAGATCATATTCATGAGTGGCAACGTCGTCGTCGAATGGTTAAGACATATGTTCCAGATCAGCTTTTAGCTGAGTGGTTCATAAAATCCTTATTGCCATCAATCACCGAGGATGTGGCAAAAGGTGGAGTTGTCATAGAAGAGCAAGTAATTGCTCGTGCCCAATACTTGGATTTTATTTACACACAATCTGACACGCTTTATGATAAAATTCCCAATGCACCTCGACCAGCTTTCACTGTTCCCCCTCCTCCACAATCGAGTAAGGACTCTCATGCCCATGATGGTGTGATCGGTTCTTCGATCATGCAAATGGCAGGAAGACCATTTTGTCAAACTCTTGCCATTTCCAGTCAAACTACCAATGCATCAGCAAATACTCGTGCTTTCGAAATTAATGTCGTGTCATCTGAAAAAGGAAAAAATCCAAAGCAACTAGGAAGCAAGAAAAGGGGAAAATAAAAAAGAAACAAGATAATTCCCCTCCAGAGAAATCATCTGATTCCTCATGACAAGCATTTTACAAGAGATTGTCCACACCGCTCAGAGGTCTCCAAACTTTTAAAGACTTCAAACACATCGACAATGTTGACTGATCCATTTCCAAACCCGGAGACACATTTGGTTACAATAGACCATGCTTCCACATCCCAAGTACTCATGTTATCCATCACAAAACTACAAAATGAAGTTTTGGCGTCAACGAGAAACAAAGATTACAGAAATGCACCGTCATCATCGAATAATCAAGCCAATGATCAACCTAATCCTTCGACTTTGACTTCATCCGAAAATATTCCACCTATTGTACCAAAATTGACAATAAAACCACCAAAGGGAGTTGTGCACAAATTGAGATTTAACCCTTGGGCTCGAGTAGCTCAGAATTATAACATAGTGGAAGATCTTGCTCAATCACCTTTTGCTATGTCGACACTTGAGGCATTGCAAAACTGTCCCCCCTAGAAGTAGGCTTTACTGTTAGAAATTGGTGGAATAGATCCTACGGATTCTAATCTTTTGGTTTTTAACCATGCAATATATACAACACAGTTACCGGTGCAGTTAGCTTTCCTAATTCAAGTAAAAGCTCTCAATAAGAATGTTCACCGAACTATTATTGATGAGGGGGCATCCACTTGTATTATGTCAATGAATTGCTGGAAAACAATTGGTTCACTGCTATTGTCATGATCACCAACCATGTTGAAAGATTTTGACAGAAGAACATATACCCCTTGTGGGATTTTGAGTAACCTGCAAATCGAACTAGGGGGAAAAACAATTACTGTTGAAGTGGAGGTAGTTGACGGACCCCTCAATTACAACATTTTACTGGGAAGGCCTTGGGTATATGCTATGGCTACTGTGGTTTCCACGTACTTTCATACTATTGTATTTCATTTCAAGGGTGGAATCAGAGTCATTGATCAACTAGCCTTCTTTGCCAATAGTTCATAGGCTACGGGAAGCATTCTGTTGGTACACGAACCCCCGTTGTCACTTCAAAGTGTTGGAGTAGGTCTTTTAAAGATCCTTTCCTAATGGGTACTTTTACCCTACCGTCACCATCTGATTTGGTGGAAGTGGAAAGAGTAGAGACTTGCAACATGATTTCCTCCACCTCATCTGATTTAAGGAGGATTTCCTACAAGGTTGAAGTTGATAGCAATATTGAGGTAATGCCGTTAAGCCCCATTGAATCATCATAGCAATCAATTTTTTAGGTTTCTGCGGCAAACCCAAATCCGCACTCAACAACTGTATGGGTGGATTGTTCGTTAGAATATGGTACTTCTTTGGATCTTTTTTACGTATACATTCTACAGATGAAGGAATCATCCAATCAATGATGATAGGAGAAGAACCATGGGAAGATTATCATCATCGTTCCCATATTCTAGATGACATCAAAGATTATTCAAATGAACTAAACCACTCGTCAGTCATTGATTTCCTATCGAATTCAGTTTTCATAGACAGTCGATTATGAGGAAAAATTGTCAAATATTGAAGAAACAATTTCTATTAATATTTTGACCAAGCCTAATATTGTAGAGAATATTTATGTCGGAAAATCTTGTTCTCCATCAGAACTCGATAATTACTGCACTCTCTTTCATGAGTTTAGAGATATCTTTGCATGGTCTTATGAGGAGATGCCAGACATTAAATCTAGTATTGTTGAACACGAAATCAAAATGGACCTCGATGTCAAGCCAGTTCGATAGTGGATTTGACCTGTTCATCCAAAGAAAGCCGCTACAATTAAAGCAGAAGCTGAAAAACTTTTGCAAGCTGGTTTTATTTACCCTTTTCCTCTTACTGACTGCATTTCCAACATTTTTCCTGTCATGAAGAAACAAGGAACAATTCGAGTGTGCGTCGATTATAGGGATGTGAATCAGGCATTTCCAAAAGACAATTATCCTACTCCTTTTATCGACCAGATTATTGAAGAGTGTGTTGGGCGCGAAATATTCTCGTTTATGGATGGATTTTCCGGCTACAATCAAATCAATATACACGCACAGGACCAATCGAAAACAACTTTTATTTGTCCATGGGGCACTTTTCAAAGGGCAATGAATTATGCCTTCCATGACATCAAGCACATTGTTCAACCTTAACTTGATGATTTACCTACTCATTCATGAAAGTGGACTAATCACCTGCAACATTTGAGAGCAATTTTTTTATGGTGCCGACACTACCAGATACGACTCAATCTGCACAAATTCATGTTTTGCGTTGGTTCTAGTCAACTACTTGGATTTGTAGTGTCTAGAGAGGGGATTTGACTCGATCCATTAAAGTTTTAGGCAATTCCACCTTCAAATATTTTACAGTTACATATATTCCAAGGGAAAGGAAAATTTATGAGGAGATTCATTCCTAATTACGCTGAAATGGCTAAAGTTTTTACACATCTTTCAAAAAAGGAGATACCATTTCATTGGGATCAGGTTGAGCAAGCTTCCTTTGATGCTCTTAAAGAAACCTTGATTAGAGATTCATTAAAGCATTCTCCAAATTACCAAAATGTCTATTACTTGTATCTCGCTGCTGCAGATACAACCATTGGCATGGTTTTAGTCCAGGAAGAAAATGGGATTGAACATCCAATTTATTACTTGAGCTATAATCTAAACGATATAGAAAGTAAGTACTCTTATGTCGAAAACTAGCTTTGGCAGCTGTACAAGATGTTCAAAGATTTCACCATTATATCCTGTTACAAAAAAAAACTGTCATTTCAGATTGCAACCCTATGACATACATTTTATCACGTCAATTTATACGGGGAAAATACTGAAAATGGATAATTATTTTACAAGAATTTGATTTGGAATTCATCAAGTCCAAATCAAAGAAATCTCTAGTTTTCGTTGAGTTACTATGCGACCTTCCCTCGACCTCCATTGATTCAACATCTGAACCATCACTTTTGGATGAGTCTCTGTTTCAAATATCGTCATCTGACGCATGGTATGGAGATATAGTGATCTATATCCAGACCCAAAATTTCCGGCAAGATACCTCTCGCTCGCAACAACAATGTATTCATTACTAAGCCAAAGATTATCTGATCATTGGCGACACACTTTACCATCGTGGTATCGATACGATTTTACAGAGGTGCCTCACACATGAGGAAGCTGAGAAAGCATTGAATGATTTCCATTCAGGTGCCTGTGGTTGTTACAGGGAAAAGTGTCTATTTAGAACTGCTCTATCCCACTAAGGTGTGACAGCTGCCTTAGAAACAAACAGAGAAAAACTACTTTTGTATTTCCTTTATGAATTATAGATAGAGAGGAATAGAAAGAACCAACCTGTGTCTTGCGCTAATCCTTTGATCCAATCCCTCTCTTCTTTGATAGTCTCCAGCTACCTGCTCCCTTGCATGCCCAGCTTCACAAAGTACCTGTAAGATCACAGAAGAAGAGCACTATACAAAGACATGGATCTATATTCATAAACAACTTAGGATCAGATTTAAGTTAACCATACAAATGTAACAAGCATCAATGATACAAAAGCATGGAGGAGAACTCAAATAGTTTTTATTGATAAAAAAGAAAAGATCCAGGAGGAGTTACAACCAGTGGTTCCGACCCAGCATCAACCTCCCAGCAAAGAAGCCCCTCTTCACCTCAAAAAAAGCATAAATCACCCAACAATCTGATGTTTGCCTCTAGAAACCAATAGTAATTCCTTACAATATGCAAAATTCCAGCCTCTCGATCTCTGGGATGAGGGATCCATATATAGATATCTGTAAGGAGGATGAGTCAGCTTGTGATTTGATTAGTGTCTTCTCTTTGTCAGTTCTTGCTTCCACTTGGAGACTGAGGGCCTCTTACTCATCCTTGGTCGAATTCAGTGAGGCAAGTGTCACAGGAGAAGATTCTGGAAGCTTCCATTGCCTCTCCACTTCACGAAATGACACTGCCATTTGTCATTTCTCGCCCATCGCACCCTACAGAAGGGAGTTTTGAAATGCAACGCACCCTCACAGTGCATTTGGGTGAGATGCAACGCACCTAGCCAGTGGAGCAGCTGCAATGATCCTGTTTTGACCAATTCTGAGCAGTTTCTGGTGGAGAACTTCTGGGAGAAGCTATAATCTGTTGACCTTGTTCCTTTAGTGGTTAGAACAACACTTTTAGGGACTTAGGAGCCCTTGGTTTATGGATATTTCATGCTTGGAGTTGTAGGGCACAAAAATGTCTATAACAGTTGCCCCCTAAACTATGAGGCCGTTAGCCTTTTGGTGTCGAGTGAAATGCTTTATTATGAGGATCCAAAGTTCTTTCAATGCTGGGAGGAGACCTGTAATAAGATACAATACAATACATTATCTTCATACTGTTTTCATGATCTAGCTGAGGCGGGCATTCCCATGCTCATATTTATAAATTCATTTTCATGTACATAGGATAGACACTCGTCTGAGTGTAGACTGATGATTCTGATAGAGCCATCATCCTTTTGGTAGGATGATTATCTGTTCTGCAATGCTGTACATTTAATGTCTTCATTTCCCTGCATATATATCGCAGCCCGGATGGATGAAACTAGATCCGGGGTCTTCAATCTCGTCTGATCTTCACTCGAAGTACAAGTCGATCCATGTGAGAAATGTTCTGAAGTCGAACATGGAAAGACATCGCTTGATTACCAGTCGATGATGTAAACTGTGAACAAGCGCGAGAGGAATCACCGATAATGATAATGACCCTCAAGGTACTGCAGTACAATTCACGTGGTGTGAATAAAGGACTTAGCGTCGAACACCACGCAAAATCTTTCGGTCGAAGGCCATTGATGTAAACTTGTCGCCGGAAGTGAGAAACTTGCCATTGAGGCATGCAAGCTTCAAAGTACTGAATGGGGTGTTCCTAGATCAACTTCTTGGATAATGAGCTGATGTCGACAAGAAGTGATCCGTCATAGGAGGGCCTTAATGAATCCCACATCAATGACACGGAACGGAGCAAATGATTTTAATGGAGGTGAAAACGATCTGGTGATATAAGGTTCAGGGTGGCGGTCATGAAAGAATGGAGTATAATGTATGGTAGTGGGTGAGACATAGGTGGACTCTCTGAATGACTTCTCTTGAACATATCGGCGACACTGATGTGGTGGATCGGTAGCATTAACCCCAGATGTGGATGGTATGGCGTGACCATGGTGATGTGACCGGTGAATGAAACAACCCAACCCGACTCGGACACGGAGCGGAAGTGTCATGTTCAAGAGCGACTTGCTACCAACAAAGTTTATTTGAGTTTTCTTCCCAATTTTTCCCCAGTCATTGCTGACCAGTACCTCTTTATTTTTGTCAAGCTTGAGGAGGATAACATATGCTTGTTCTATAATTTTCCCTTCGAGCAAACCCATCGCTATGTTTTAACGAGCCTAGCGATAGTGAAACTCGTTCTCGTCTATAGACAAGTTTGTCGCTATTAATCTTTTTAACGAGTTTAACGACAAAGATAACTCGGTCCTTTTCAATTTTAGAGAGTCTAAAAGGAACGTAAAGGTAACTCCAAAATTCCTTTTTCGTCATCTAATCCCTTAAGTCCGAAAAAGTATAAAACAATACAGAAGGGATGAATTCTCGATACTTTTAACGAGCCGAACAAATCAAGCACTCGATCTTTTTGTGTAATAATCCCTCAGGTCCAAAAAGAATAAAATCTAGAGGAGGGATAGCACTTCCTGTCCCTTTAACGAGCTGGAGAGGCCAATGGCTCGGCAATCTTTTCATATTTTACGAGTCAGTTGAAAAGAGCTTAAAGGAGACTCGTCTTTTGAGGAACGAGCGATAAAACGGGTAGCAGCTGATTCCAGGTAAGGTTTGGAATTTTCCAATCACGGCAGTGTCACAAGGATGGCTAGTGAAATCACTCTTCGCAGCTGTTCCTCAAAATGGGTAAACAATCAAATGGAGGTGAATGATCGGCCTATGCAAAAGTGGAGGTGATGGTGCAAACACGACCAAGGCTTTAACGGTTGAAGTACTACATTCACGATGGTTATTTACCGGGGAATAGTTCATTTTTTAACGAGCTTAAACACGGGTGGAAACATTTGCTCATGTCTTATGTTTATTTTTTAACGAGCTTGAACTATGTGCTAAAACTGCTCGATGCGGGTTTATTTTTTAACGAGCTTGAACCCTGCAGTAACACTGCTCGTGGCGGGTTTATTTTTTAACGAGCTTGAACCCTGCAGTAACACTGCTCGTGATAAGCTTGCATGCCCCCAGCACAATAACGCGAATCGAGGTGCATGCTCCCCAAGCTTCATTGCATTCAACATGGTTGTGGGAATGAATGTTTACTTCCAAGATCTTTGAAAGTCTCGACTTGGATTTTACGAGACTATAATCAAAGACTCGATTTGGAAAGGGAGTTGTTTCATTTTTTAATGAGGTTGACACAGTAAAAGAACTATCCTCATGACTCCTTGTTTCATTTTTTAACGAGCTTGACACAAGATAAGAACCATCCTCGAAATCCACCGTGTTTACAGTATTTGATAGAAAATCAAAAACTGAAGGATGATAAAGGTCATCTTGAGTATCTTCTCCACAATCCGGAAGAAGGGAACAATGGTGGGAATCATTCCATGGTGTTCCTTCAATTACCATTGATTGGACAATTCCTTCGTCGGTGACATGCACTTGCGACCAAGGATCTAAAGGGGTACCATATTCTTTAGACCTATCTATCCAAACGCTTGACGAGCGTTGATTTGGGTTTGCCTCCCATGCTAGGAACATTGATTGCTACAATATTTCTAAAATGGCGATGATCCATGCTGACAAAATGTTTAGGAATCTTCCGAATCCATTAGATATAGAAGATTCCATATTGCAGGCTTCCACTGTGGCCACTTCCGCCAAATTACTTGGAGGCGGTAGGGCAAAAGTACCCATTAAGGCAGGGTCTTTTAGGAGGCCTACTCCAATATTTTGAAGCGAATGATTGCTTCCATGGATCATTGGAATGCTTCCCGTAACTTGTGAACTATTGGGGATAAATGTTTGTTGGTCGACGATTGTAATTCTTCCTTGAAAGAGAAATGCAATCTTCCTAAAGTAGGTCGACACAACTGCGGCCATGGCATATATCCAGGGCCTTCCCAGTAGGATGTTGTAATCGAGGTTTCTGTCGATTACTTCAACATCAATTTCTACTGTTTTGCCCCCTAGTTCAACTTGCAAGTTACTTAAAATCCCGTATGGAGTGTATGATCGTCCATCAAATGCTTTTAATGTCATTGACGATCTTGACAAGGGTGGTGAGCCTAAATTTTTCCAGAAACTCATCGACATAATACATGTAGATGCCCCCTCATCAATAATTGTTCGATGAACAGTTTTGTTGAGGGCTTTCACTTGAATAAGGAAAGCTAGTTGAGCTGGTAACTCAGGGTCATATCCTTTATGATCAAAGGCCACAAGATTGGAATCCATTGGGTCAATCCTACCTATTGCTGATAATAAAGCTTGCTTTTGGGAGGGGCAATTTTGCGGTACCTCAAGTGTCGACATAGCAGACGACGATTGGGCTAGGTCCTCTACTATATTATAATTATGTGCTACTTTTGCATGAGGATTAAATGTCGATTTGTGTACTACTCCCTTTGGCGACTTTATCATTGGTTCAGGAATGATGGGTGGAACAACTTCGGTCAAAGTTGTTGTCGAACTACTAGGTTGTTCATTAGCCTTGTTATTCGACAACTGTGGTTTCCCGTAATCTTTATTCCTTGTCAAAGCATCATTTTGCTGCTCTGAGATAGACAACATAAGCACTTTGGATCGGGCAGCATTTTGATTAGCAACCAGTTTGGTTCCCGGGTTTGGAAACGGATCAGTCAATACTGCTGAGGTTTTTGGACTCTTAAAGAGTTTCTTAACTTCAGCTTTATGTGGACAATCTCTCGTCCAATGATCCTCATCGTATATATGACACCCCACAGGGGGTTTCCTTTGCCTAGAAGGGTTTGTAGAAGGTTTTTCAGGAGATGACTCATCCTGCTTCTTTTTCCTCCCTTTCTTTTTCTTCTTGCCCCCTGGTTGCTTCAGTTGTTTGCCCTTGTCGGTCGACACGGCATTTACTTCTGAGGCAAGAAGTTCCTCATTTACATTTTGACTAGAAATCCTACGGGCCTTTTTAGATGTAGCCTTCGTCGATTTCGTGTCTGTTGCGCCAATCATGCCATCGCTGGCATGAGAGTCATTGTTTGATTTAGGAGGAGGAGGAACTGAGAATTCCGGTCTAGGAGCGTCAGGTATTTTATCGTAGAGCATGCCGGACTAAGTCTAAATTAAGTCCAAATATTGCGCACGAGCGATAACCTGCTCTTCGGTGATGACACCCCCTTTTGCCACATCTTCCGTGATGGAAGGCAATAATGACTTAATAAACCATTCAGCTAAAAGCTGATCGGGAACATACGTTTTCACCATTCTACGACAACGTCGCCACTCATGTATATGATCAGATATATGAGTGGCCATTGTTTGTTTGAAATTGGTAAGAAGTTCTGTTCCCATTTCGTACCTTATCGGTAACTGAAAATGGGTTAAAAAGGTTGTGGCTAGGGTACTGAAGTTGTCAAATGAAGCTCTAGGTAACTCGATATACCATTTTGCTGCCGGACCAGTTAATGTCCTCTGGAAAAGGCGAAGCCTAATCGAATCATCGTTTAGGGTGTTTGATGAGCACCACAGATGAAATGTCATCACATGATTCGACGGGTCTTCACCCGGATTTCCATTAAATTTAGGAATATCTGACGGAAGTTTATGCGGAATCGCTGGCCACCAAGGGGCATAAGCAATTGGATCATTCGTCAGCCGGTTTAGATTTGGTAATTCTAGAGTTGCTACAAAGGGCAACTGTTGATTCAGGTTAGGCAAAGCATATCCAGGATAAGATGGAATTGCCTGAGCAGTGGGTCTTTGCATACCAGCATAATGTATTTGATGCTAGTAATTTTGATAAGGTTGATGGGCATAACCATTATAATATGGTTGTTGATAACCGCTTTGGAAATGCAGTTGCCCATTACTTACAAAGACTTGTTGCTCAGGTCCTTGATATGATTGCTGGAATTGCGGTTGTTGAGATTGAACCAGCCCTGGTTGTTGGACCATTTGCTGTTGTCCAATACTGGATGATTGACCAAGATGAGGAGTCATAGTACTTGTTTGAGCCTGAGTCGCTCCAATTAAGGAGGCACTAACCTGAGGTTGTGATTGAGTCGTTGAGACACGAGGCTGTTGTATTGGAACCTGAGAAACTTGGGGTTGACATACAACATGTAGCGCTTGTACTTGCGATGCAGTCACCATAGCAGGTATAGTGGGAATATTCGACACAGGGTGGACTGGTTGCATTGAATATACAACCCTTGGTTGTTGAGGTGGTATTGGTACCCAACCACTGGATGTAATTCCAGTTTGACCTGAAATTTGTTGTAAACTCCCATATGGTTGTTCTCCGGGAGGGAACAATGAAAAGGCATATTGCCCTCCATATGGTGGAAATCCAGTACTTAGAGGGTAGATTGGCCTTTGAAGACACATTGGATCAATTTGTTGAGTTTCAACATAAGAAGTACCAGATGATACTCCAGATGAAGAAATAGGAACTGACCATGTCGTCGCAACAGTCCCTGATTGGACTCCGGCTTGTTGTTGATAACTTGCCGAGACAGATGGTATACCAGCGAACATTGTTGGAGTAGCAGCAGGAGGTTCTGCTGCTGCTGTGTCGAATGACACAGTCCTATATGTCGATGGTTGTTCAGACATATCTAGTCTATCCAAAAGATTTCCTAGTGATTCTACAAGAACTTGCGATGAAGGGAGACTAACTTCGAAGACCAACGAGGGAAAGGTGATGATTATTCCATTTAAAATAAATTTTAGATGCTTTGACACAACTTGTTTTTTCAATTTTAAAGAGTCGAGAAAAAACGAAAGATGACTCTAGTCACCTTCGATTTTTAATGAGCCTGAAGTGACAAGTGCTCAGATGGACCTTTTCCGTTAAGGATTCTGAAAAGGAACGAAAGGGACTACTCTGGAGATCTAGGTAGAGGGAGTACCAAACCAATCACAAAACTGCAGAATACTTTTTACGGTACGACAGTCAATCTTCCCGAATGCTGTGTTCAGTGCATTGCGATCGATAGGGCGGCAGACACGGCTTCCTAAGGATAAAGGATTTAAGCCTATAGGGGTCTCCCAAAATATACTCGACGGTACGTGGGAGCACAAGTCCGTACTGGCACTTATCGTATCAAAGTGGAGGAATCACCCAACCATCAGTGAGGACAACAGTTACCAGGCTTTACGACGCCGGAATACATCTCTAGCCTAGACCTCTAAATGTTGTGCTTTAAGTTCCAAAGCGTTGTTAGATTCATTGAATTTATTTTAAGTTGATCTTGTTTATGAAGTTTTCCTTTCGGGTTCACCACGAGATTTAGATGTAATTCCTAAAATGCAATCTAAAGATGATAAACAAACTTTTATCTCTTTTGTGCAATGAAAATCCTAGCTATTAGGGGAAAAGAAAGATAGAATCTTTTCACGAAGAGCAAAGAGCACACTGTAAATGCACTTTCCTAAATCAAGCCAAACAGACTGTTTATATGCAAATGCACATGCATGTATTTGTTTTCGACTTTCTTAGTATTGATGCTAAAAAAAAAGTTGATGTACAAATCTGAATTTCTTTTCAAGCGACAAATATAAACAAGCTCTTTTTCGAAATAAAAAACAGAGATGATTACGACACCTTACGATTTTGAAATGAACACTCGTTCTTGACACTAGAAAATTACAAATTCAGACATAAGCCATTGTAATAGTATAATCGACCATAAAAAACAATCAAACTTTCTCCTATGATCGAAATCGACACTTGCGACAGATTCAAATCAAAGGACGACAGTACGACTATTCTACTTTTGCAATGGAAAACTGTAAACAACTCAACAAACACACAAAAACATCTCCAGTTCTTTTGTACAAAGGAGGCAGAATAACAGCAAGGAAAAGAGGTTTCAAACAGACATATACTGATCATAGGCAGCAAAATTCAGGGATAGAACTGGAAAGAATGAAGCACAGGAACCACAGTTGCACAGAGCTAGTCTGATCAGCGCACCTGTAACACAGAGAATCTGAAATGCAGCGCAGGTTGTCCCTTCGGGAAGTGCGCTGAAATTCAGAATCTCTGAACAGTACCTGCGCTGGGCCAGAAACAAGACTCTGTCCGGGTTCTGGGTCACAGTTTGTAGTTCAGTCCTTGGTTTTTGGCCGAGTAAAAAGCAATCAGTAATGCAACAATCAGGGGTAGATCTAAGGAGGATCTAAGAGCTATCACAAGGGCAATCAGATAGTTTGTGAATCAGCTGTTTAAATCATAAACAGATCCAGTGAATGGATTGAAGCAACAGTTATCTACTTTGCATTTGTTATGGCAAATGCAGTTCGAAAGCTACTTATAAGTTTATGAAACAAACAACAAAGAATGATACACAAACAAACTAATTAGACACTCCCCAGTGGAGTCGTCATTTTGTTACAGGGAAAAGTGTCTATTTAGAACTGCTCTATCCCACTAAGGTGTGACAGCTGCCTTAGAAACAAATAGAGAAAAACTACTTTTGTATTTCCTTTATGAATTATAGATAGAGAGGAATAGAAAGAACCAACCTGTGTCTTGCGCTAATCCTTTGATCCAATCCCTCTCTTCTTTGATAGTCTCCAGCTACCTGCTCCCTTGCATGCCTGGCTTCACAAAGTACCTGTAAGATCACAGAAGAAGAGCACTATACAAAGACATGGATCTATATTCATAAACAACTTAGGATCAGATTTAAGTTAACCATACAAATGTAACAAGCATCAATGATACAAAAGCATGGAGGAGAACTCAAATAGTTTTTATTGATAAACAAGAAAAGATCCAGGAGGAGTTACAATCAGTGGTTCCGACCCAGCATCAACCTCCCAGCAAAGAAGCCCCTCTTCACCTCAAACAAAGCATAAATCACCCAACAATCTGATGTTTGCCTCTAGAAACCAACAACAATTCTTTACAATATGCAAAATTCCAGCCTCTCGATCTCTGGGATGAGGGATCCATATATAGATGTAAGGAGGATGAGTCAGCTTGTGATTTGATTAGTGTCTTCTCTCTGTCAGTTCTTGCTTCCACTTGGAGACTGAAGGCCTCTTACTCATCCTTGGTCGAATTCAGTGAGGCAAGTGTCACAGGAGAAGATTCTGGAAGCTTCCATTGCCTCTCCACCTCGCAGAATGACACTGCCATTTGTCATTTCTCACCCATCGCACCCTACAGAAGGGAGTTTTGAAATGCAACGCACCCTCACAGTGCATTTGGGTGAGATGCAACGCACCTAGCTAGTGGAGCAGCTGCAATGATCTTGTTTTGACCAATTCTGAGCAGTTTCTGGTGGAGAACTTTTGGGAGAAGCTGTAATCTATTGAATTTGTTCCTTTAGGGGTTAGAACAACACTTTTAGGGACTTAGGAGCCCTTGGTTTATGGAAATTTCATGCTTGGAGTTGTAGGGCACAAAAATGTCTATAACGGTGGTGGACACTTATCTAGATATGCAACCACACCGACAATTCTTCGTGCTGGTTACTTCTGGCCAACTATATTTAAATATTGTATTATTACTGTCAGAAGCTGTCACGCATGACAGATGTATGACCGAAAAACTAGAATACCACCTGCACCATTGCATGCAGTCGTTGTTGTTAGCCCATTTGTCAAAGGGGGCATTGACTTTATGACATGTAACCCCACCTCGGCTGGGGGGCATGGGTATATTATAGTCTCTGTTGACTATTTTACCAAATGGGCTAAGGCGATGCCAACATTGAACAACAGTGGCGAAACAAATGCTCTTTTCTTTTTTAACCATGTGGTTTCTCGGTTTGGTGTACCACAAGCCATAGTTACAAATCATGGGTCACATTTTCACAATCACATGATGGTCGAATTGACTGCTAAGTTAGGACTGTCACATGATAGTTCTACCCCGTATTACCCGCAAGTGAATGGAAAAGTTGAGGCCATCAAAAAAGTCCTGAAGTAGATGTTGCAAAGAATGATATGGTTTCATAAGAGAAATTGGCACTTAATCCTGTACTCTGCCTTGTGGGCATATCGAACTTCGGTGAGAAATGCAACTGGATTTACACTCTTTCAGTTGGTGTATGGTTTGGAAGCAATCTTAACGATACAATGTGAAATTTCATCGCTCAAACTCGCGATTGACCTGTTACCCGACACTTCTGAAGAAGAAGCACATTTCTTGGAATTAATCCATCTGGATGAAACCCGTCGTGATTCTGCATTGGCTAACGAAGCACATAAGAAACCAGGGAAAATTTTAAGAACCACCCTAAATTTATATGTATAATAAATGGGCAAATCCCCATGATACAAAGGAAAAATAGGAGGCGATTTTATCACTAATATAATATGTATATATATATATATATATATATATATTTTGGCGAATCTATCACTAGATTATACTATCTTGTAAAGTCATGGCGAATCTTTCACTGAATTATAAAATCTTGTAAGATCTTGGAAAATTTTTCACTGAATAATAAAACATTGTGAAGTCTTGGCGAATGTTTTGTTAAAGTATGAAACCATATATGATAATAATAAAACATATTCATTAAACTGTAATATACTAACATACATGTTTGGAAAAAAGAAACATAATTTTCACTTCCTATAAACAATGTTGCAAGTTTTAGTGGCCATGTTTGTCATGGTAGGAGAGATTAATGTTTTCTCTACCACTTTTGTCAAGCTACCACTTTTGCCAAGCTATAAATTTCTTTCTTATTCCATAGACTCCAATTGCGAGATAAAAAAAAAAAAAAAAAAAAAAACACATCAAGTTTATTTACCCCAACACGCCAACAAGTAGCAGGCCCCAACTATATAATATAATGAAGTAGTAGGTATCCCAAAGGCCTGAAGGGGATTTGATGGAAAGAAGTGACCGTTTTCAGAAGCCTTCCAATCAATATATAAATATATAAATGTAGATTTATTATTATTTTAATTGGAAATCTTCAATTAAATAATAAAATTTAATTACGTCTCTCCTAATTCACTACCTTCATACCATTTTTAAGTTGTAACATGTGGATTAATTTCCTTTTTGGTGTACAATCTCTGCCTTTTAGGACAATATGGTGCAGTGACCCATCCCTTACAAATCATTACGACAAGCTAAGAATAGCAGAGAAGATGAAAGGTTGTACAAACCAACATATTTTTCAAACAACTAATCCAAGATCAGTTGCTTAAATTTTTCATGAAGATATCATATTGAGAATGTTTGAAAAATGGTGAGAAATCTGGGCAGCAACTATCTCTCTTCTGCGAGGGTGATGCAGAAAGAGTTAATATTTCATTGTTTTGATTTTTTTTTTTGTTAAATCAGAAAAACCAATATTAATGGAGATATCGGTATTTTTTACTAAATTTTGTGAAGTGACTAAATGTAGCTTTAACCATTCACCTTAAGATTTTTTTTACAACATAATTTCCTAAGTCTATTTAATATCTTCATTATCATAAAAACCAACCTATATCCATCTTAACTCCACATCTACCACTCTTAGAGGGATGAAATCTATTTATCCCTCCCAGTACTTGGTAGACCCAGAATTAAGATGGATCTAAGTTGATAGAATTTCCCCTTTAAATAGTTTATGCTCACATGAATACCATGGTATTACCATGGGTCAATACCATGGGTTATCATAAACCTAGAGCTTAAAATCTACTATTGGTAATTTATAAAAATTAATAAAATTAATAATTGATTTTTATTTTTTAAATTTCATTTAATTTAATTTAATTTTTATTTAATTTTGATTTTAATTTTAATTTTTTAATTTTAATTTTAATTTTTTAATTTTTTAATTTAATTTAATTTAATTTTATTTTAACCAAGTTAAAATGTTTAAGTGACATTAAATTACAAGATCCATTTTTACTCTTGATCTACCAAGCCCTAAGAGGGATCAAATATCACGATATTTGATTGTGAGTAAAGATGGATCTATGCTAGTTTAATTCCCCCCTTTAAATAGGCTGCATTTATATTTTTATTAATTTACCATAGCTCTTTTATAAATATGGTATTTGGCACATAGGATTCAATTAAATAAAACCTCTTTTTTGAGCCTTCTTAAATAGAAAGAGGGTTATGGACTAAATATAGAAATAGGTTTTATTTATTTACCATACCTATAGTTTATTTATATTTTTATTTATTTACCATACCTTTGAAGTATGAAAAGAGGTTTTATTTGTTTACCATACCTCCACTTTATTTATATTTTTATTTATTTACACGCTTGCGTGTTCATAAATATAAGGTGACAGATGGAGTAAATATTAAAAAATATTTTATTTATTTACCATAACTCTCGTTTATTTATATTTTTATTAATTTACCATACCTATTTTATAAATATGGTATCTGGCCCATAGGATTCACTTAAATGAAACCTCGTTTTTGAGCCTTCTTAAATAGAAAGAGGGTTATGGACTAAATATAAAAAGAGGTTTTATTTATTTATCATACTTATACATTTTCTTGAAAATGAGTGTGAATGGAAGATTATAACTCCTAATTTCAAGGGCTAAATATACTTTTTTTACCCTCTCCCTTAAAATAACGTGGGCTAACCTCCATATCTAATTTTTTTATAAAATAAATCTGAGGCGATATGTAACAATGTACTATGATATAAAATATTCGCCCAATAAAAATATAAAAGCCCTTAATTTAGCCCAAGGGAAAAAATTTGCCCCTAAAATTTTCCATTTAAGAAACGTATTAAGGCACAATATGATAGAAATGTCAAGCCTTGTATCTTCTCAAAAGGAGACCTGGTCTTGCTTTACGATTAGGAAGCTGATAAACTTGGAGCAGGGAAATTTGAACCAATGTGGATGGTTCCTTATGTTGTCAAGCGTGATCTAGAAAAAGGAGCCTATGAGTTAGTAGATTATGATGGGATTCCATTGTCATAGCCCCGAAATGGGTTGTACCTCAAATGTTACTATGCTTGATTAAGTGTAGTAAAACTCACTGTATATATGCTTTCATTGCATGTGTGTGTGTATATTTTAGATATTTTTATTTAGTTATTAATCCGCTTTGCATTTGTTGCAGATGTCAGAGTCTTCGGAACCTTTTGCTGGTTACGCTGATGGTGCTAGTTGTAGTACGCATAATTTGTCTTTTGTAGCATGGGCTATTTTTGGTCCAAGTGGCGAGTTAGTGAGTTTCCAAGGGATTTACATCGGTCGATCGACAAACAATATCGTTGAGTATAGCACATTGATTGAACTACTCTCCGATGCCATTTCACTTGGCATTCGACGAATCATCATTAGGCTGGACTCGCAACTTGTTGTACTACAACTAACGAACATTTATACTGTCCAAAATCCAACAATTTTTCGTATGTTCCTTAGAGTTCGTATTTTGGAAAGATGTTATCAACATATTTCTAGAAATCTTAACACATTAACTGTTTGCAACACATGTAAAAGTAATATTTTCAATTCACATCATCAGTTGAATAGGGTTGCATATAACCATAGAAAACTCTGAAAGTAAATAGATAGGTGTTTTAAAAGTTTTTACAAAATTTGTGCCCAAGACACATTTGGTCATCTGACCCAAAAACACAAAAATGCATACAAAACATCCTAAACAGATCTAGTGGTGCTCATGATAACAGGTCACAACCTGAGCTATCATGCACAAAAGCCTCACCCAACGGTTAGGAACACCAATAGTGTGGTGCTACAGCCTCATAGGTAACTCACCAATCTAGATATCCGGAATACTAAGATTTAATCCCTCTATATGATCTTGCAACTTTTCTAAGGTTTCGGCCAAATCCAAGTCCCAGAGAACTGCTCTCTCGATGTTTTTGTGCGCTGGCCCACCTGCAGCCTGTTGGTGTACCACAGGTCGAATGGTACCCACATCTGTATGTATAAGAGTCATTTTAGTTTAGTCTTGGAAACATTTAAAAACACAAAAAAACATGTAGAAAATTTAAAAAATAAAAAAACACTTTGGTTAAACAACTTGCCCATAGCACCCCATTGTGCTCCAACTGGTAGAATCAAATCTAGATCTCCACGGAAACCCATCCCTAAATATGGATGCTTCTTGATAACAACATGTTGTCATTCAAGCCAGTTGAAAAATGTAGGGGAGAAAATGATTGTTGACTGACCCACATGTCGAGCCATCAATTCGACCCACCTCTACATACGTGGATCTCTAGGACCAACCACACCCAACGACACATGCTGTGGTTGCATCAATGGGATTCTCTCTAAGGCAAAAGCAATTAAGGTCGAACCATAGTAGAAATTCTTCATCCTACCACTTTTTACCTTAGTTAGTTGCTCTTTTAGTAAAGAAATCATAGCCTTGCACCAGTTGAAAACTTTTGGCTCTAGACACTCCAGTGCATATTGCATATAAGATTTGTTTGCCAGATGTAGTGTCACACTGCCAGCCAATTTTGCGATTGTGAAAAGGATCGTTCTTAAAGGAAAATCACCTACATCCATAATATTTATTTTCCCATCCTAGCTAGGCTATGTACCTGGCCAACAAAACTGTTTGATATAATCTCCCACCAATTCACCTCCACGGGAAAATCCAGAAAGTGAGATGGGGGCACCTTGCCTCGACAGTCCGGTAAGAAAGTAAATATCCTCAATGGTAATAGGGACCATCTTGTCCCTAATGTGAAACGTCTGATTTATCGGATCCCATGCACGAACAAGGAACTGTAGTAGTTCCATTTGTTGCCTCATTTCGAACAACTTAAAGTATTTGAGTAACCCACAATTTATGAGGGCCTGAAGTGTACCTGGGTTGTTTAGGGAAACCATGTCTTGTTCTTCATGCTCTCTTTCTCGCAATGTAATCGACATTCTGATCCGATGAAACCCTGAAACGCAATCATAAGCTAAATTAAGATCCTTTCCATGCAAAAAACAGGACAAATTTTGGAGCGAACAACTAAAACAAACTTGGGAAACTCGCCCAGCGCAGCCTAGGCACAGATACAGTGTGCTACAGAGCATGCAACCTTATATCTGGATGCTCTTCAGCATAGTTTTCAATGTGAAAGCCTGTGCTGATCCCAGGGAAAAAAAAATGAAACCCCGGGGGCCCCAAAAAACCCTAAAATTTGCATGAAATGACAAAAGAATGACTTGAAAATAAATTAGAGAGGTTTACTTCCTACCTGGTCTGGACAACTCGAGAAATGGTCCCCAGAATCTTTCACAATCAGTTGGTGAAGTTTGAGGTAAAAACTAAGCTCAGAGCATAAAATTGAATGGTAAGTTCCAAATGGTAAAAATGTCATAGTAAAAACTTGTTTTATGTTTATTTCATGTTCATCAATCAAGCAAACATTAGTATTTGCCTATTTTTTCCTATGAAATAGACATTTTTAATCCATTTGATGATGTTTTGAGTAGGTTTTACAACTGACTTGCAAAATTCAACGTCAGAGCACACTTTTATCTCTTTTTCGAGCTCTGTTAAAAACAAAAAAGGAACCCCCTTGGAGTCCTCTTTAAGCTCTTTTCAGACTCTAAATATGAAAATATTTCTGAGCACTTTTCCTTTCCAGCTCGTTAACAAATTGGAAATGATATCTCTCTTGTATTATTTTACGCTTTTTCGAACTTGGGAGATTAATTTACGAAAAAGAACTTGTGGAGTTTTCTTTTTGTCCCTTTTCAAACTCTCTAAACATGAAAAGGATTGAGTTATCTTTTTCATTAAACTCGTTAAAATATCAAATAGTGACAAACTTGTCCATCTAGACAAGATCGAGTTTCAGCTTCGTTAGACTCGTTAAAACATCAAATAGCGATGGATTCGCCCGAAGGGTGAAATTATACAACAAGCATAAGTTATCCTCCTCAAGCTTGATAAAAATAAAGAGGTACTGGTCAACAATGACTTGGGAAAATGGGAAAAGGGGAAAACCTTTTTATGGTAGCAGGTCGCTCTTGAACATGACACTTTCACTCCATCACCATGACTATCTAGGTTGGGTTGTTAGCTTGATGGTTATCGCACCATTGGTCTATCAAACCATCCATCACTTTGTTTTGGGTCAATGCTACCTATTCACTTTAGTGTCTTTGACATGTTCAAGAGAAGCCATTGAGTCAAAATTCATCTTTTGCAATACCATAAACCTTGATTTTCATAACCGCCATTCCTGAACCTTGTGTCGTCAGTCAAATTCCATCTCCAAAATCACTACACTCGCTTTGCATCGTTGATGTGGGATACATCAAGGCCCTCCTGTGGCAATTCCCTTCTTGTCGACATCACCTCATTATCCAAGAAATTGACTTAGAAACACCCATTCAGTACCTTGAGGCTTGCATGCATCAATGGCAGGTTTCTTGCTTGCGGTGAAAGGTATATATCAATGGCCTTCGACCAAAAGAATTTGTATGGAGTTCAACATCAAATCATCCATTCACATCATGCAGAATGTACTGCAGTACCTTGAGGATCATTATCATTATAGGTGATTTCTCTCACATTTGTTAACAACTTACATCATCGGCTAGTAATCAGATGGTGTCTTCCCATGTTCGACTTCAGATCACATATTCACATGGTTAGACTCGTACTTGAGCGAATGATTGAATGAGATTGAAGACCTCGTATCTAGTTTCATCCATCCGGGCTGCGTTTTCAGGGTTACTAAATCATATGTACAATGGCTTTACATTGATGGTCATTCCGATCATGGGTCTATATTTGTAGACTACTGTTTATGTACATGTAATGAAAGTTTATAAGCTGAGCATGGGTATGTCTTCCCTCATCAATTCATGTAAAATAAAATATCATGATTATGTATTGTAATTGATGCAGGTCACTTTCCACTTTGATACCTCCTCATCACATCGTAAAGCATTTCATTCGACATTGGCATTTTTCCAACTCCATGCTTTAGGGGGCAGCTGCTATAGATCCATTTAGGCACATCAAATCCCAAATTCAGATTAGTGTTTTAGGGCTCATCAAACCCTAATTTCAGTTGCTTCATGCCCTAAACAAGTCACCCTTTTGAATGCCTCCTTCCCAGACAGTTTCATGACTTGAAGACATCTAGAGATAGCCTCTAGAGGGACCATCGCAGGTAAGCCCTTATGAAGGTGCGCTACAGAGCAGTTGAGTCCACTTCCAGGGTGCTCTGCATAGCACTTAGGCTTCCTTTCACCTACGCTGGGTGAGAATGAGTGAAATTCACATAGGGTTTTGGGAATATTCTTATCTTTTGGAGTCATCTAGAAGGTTCCCTCACTTATCAACTCCTATGAGCTTGAAAATGGATGAGGAATGAGTTAAGGTGCATCCTATCCTCTCATCCCTTCATGGAAATAATTCTAAGTATGGAAGGCCATTCAATTCCACCATTAATGACAAAACCTCCTTCATCTTCCTATAAATTGACCACTCATCTAAGTTATTAGGGGCTGGATTATGTTGAATTGTAAGTAGATAATGCTAGTATGAGATTTGGCTTTGAAGAAAGTATTGTAATGCTACAAGTTTGTCATGATTTTTATGATGTGGATGGGATCCAAGCTGGAGGAATGACTTTAAATCAGACACCGATGGTTGTAATTCCTTCTTCTATCTAATAAAGTGTTTGAAATTTTTTCCATATGTTTGTATTGTTTCATAATGCTTATGTGTGTGAATTGTATCTGATTCCTTTCACTTATATTCAATAGATCGTATGCTTTGATCAATTTTTGTCTTCTGTTGTGTTTACAGGATACTTCTCAAGCGGATTAAGTACGGAAAGGAGCGATGGAATCGATACAAGGGAGATGAGAGGAAAGCAAAACTACAGGTAGGTCTCCTATCTTCTCACCTTATCTATTGCTTATAGGAAAAGTCTAAAACACTTTAAACTATTGTTCTAGATACAATTAATTATCTATGGAATTAGTATTTATCTGTAGATGCTAAATTCTCCAAAACAAGGGGAAAACCTAGTCAAGATAATTATTCCTTTCAATAGTATTATTTAAGACTCTTCACCCTAGACCAAGACTAGTCCTTCCCTCCACACTAAATCAGCCTCTTAGAATTTCGACCTCTTTCCAACAACTTTGAACAGGGCAGAAACAACGACAACTAGTAGCTTTTGGTAATAGAAAAACTTAGGAGACTTCATTCTCCCAATCCAGAACACGAAACACAAAGAGAGAGGCACCACAATTTTGATTTTTCCTTTCTCCTTAGACTTCCCCAAACTCGCATTTACTTCAGCTTCCCAGCAATAGACTTTGCACCTCTTCCCAGCTATAAGAGAACGTTGTAGTGTTTTCTTCTCAATGATGTACGAAAATAACCCACTTAAGATTGTGGATGACAAACAATGTCAACAATATAAATGGCTTCTAAACATTGTAGATCTGTAGCTATTCATAGAAACAAAACCTACCAAAATTTTGATCTATGCTACGATCATAGTTAAACAACGAAATAAAGAGTAATAACCCCAATTATCCAATGGAAATGAGATATGTAAAGAATAATTTTATAATAAAACCTGTGAAGTGAACATATAAATGTTACCAGTCCCCCTCTATTGGATGGGTCCTTGGCTATCCTCAAACGTCTTCATCTTTTGTAGAGTCTTTCTCCTCTATAATGCATAAACCCAACAAAAATATGGTGTGCGACAATAAAAATAATCAAAGTTACAACAGTGAGTGCAACAATGAAAATAATCAAAAGTGAATAGTGAATGGAAAATCCTTCTATTTATAACAAAATATTGAGTTATGTTCGAATAATGAGAAATAATAAAATGATATTGATCCCATTCTTGGAATGACCACTTGGAATATTTTATTATATTTGTTTAGGAGGGAAAAAGTATTTAAACTTTTATTTAGAAATAATAAATAAATAAATGATTTATTTAACATCTCAAGGAATTAATTAAGGAATAATAAACAAATAAGTATTTATTTAATTATTCCTAAGGGATTTAGTCAAATTTAACAAAGAATAATAATTAATTAATCTTAGAGAAAAATAAGAAAAATAATGATTTATCTGTTTATTTTTCATGATTGGGTCAAATTTAACAAGGAATAATAATAAAACAGTGGTTTAATTAATTATTCCTAGAAGAAAATCAATTAAATAGTGATTTATTTAATTATTCTTCATGGGTTTAACTATTAATTACTTAACAAAGGTGGTTTATTAAGTAATTTCTCACAGTGAAAGCAATTTTACTATGGTAAAAAGTCTACGATGTTGTCTTCAGTAAAGGAAAGGCATTCCTAAGACACATAGACATGGGTCAAACCAAGAGGATAGGGATTCGGGTGAAGAATATTTATAAAATAGAGGTAGATGATTGTGCAAGATTGAGTACGAAAGCATAATTGGTGCAAAGCGAAGACATTGGCAAGTTGTGGGTTGGACCATTTGTATCATGGGGCTTTGAAGATAATGCAGCAGATATCTACAGGACTTCCCAAAGGTAACTTGAGCAAGTTGACACATGCAAAGGTTGTACCTTTGGAAAGTACACCAAGTCTTCCTTTAATGGTCGAGACAGTCAAGAAGAGGCTATCTTAGAAGGAGTTCATACTGATTTGTGTGGACCATTCTTGACGACATCCACAACGAAGCAAAGGTATTATGTGAATTTCATTGATGACTATTCTCATACATGCCGGATTTATTTCATGTAGAAGAAGGACCAAACCTTCACAAAGTTTTGTGAGTTCAAATATTTGGTCAAGAAAGAGTCAGGGAAGAAGATCAAGGCCTTAAGAAGTGACAACGGTGGAGAATATGTCTCTCAAGAGTTTGAGGACTTCTGTGAAGCGGAAGGAATTAAACGAGAGTTGACGACACCTCATAACCCACAATAGAACTATTGTAGGGGCAGCACGGGCAATGCTGCATGACCAAGGCCTACCACTTCACTTGTGGGCTGAGGCATGTAACACATTGGTCTATTTGCAAAATAGAAGCCTGCATCACATACTTGGGGTGAAGTCACCAGAGGAAGCTTTCTCCCGTAAGAGATCAGATGTGGGTCACTTCAGGATCATTGGCTCATCAGTATATTGCCATGTGACAGTGGATGCATGAAGAAGCTTGAGCCGAAAATAGAGTTGGGGATATTTGTGGGGTACATTGATACACCTCAAAACTATTGGGCGTACTTGCCTACCAGTCAGAGGGCAATGGTTCGCAGAGATCTCAAGTTTGATGAGCAGAAGGCCATGCAAGTTTACCTTGAGAGGGAGCTCCAATTACAGGATGTGGAGGAATTGTTGGTTCCTAAGGAGGACGAGCCTCAGATTGATGTGGAGCAGCCACATGCAGAGGTTCCAGGAGTGGAGACACCCACTCAAGCAGAGTCTTCCAGAGATGGACAGAAGTGCACAAGAGGAGCTGACAGATTGTTGGAGGATGCAAGAGAGAATGTGGGAGCACCATATTCTCAACGCAGACAGAGGAGGTCACCTGAGAGGTACACTAGATACATGGCCCTTGCTGGGGAATGTGTTGAGACCGAGCCATCTTCCTTTGAGGAAGTAGTGCAGTAATCAATTGGGGTTGATGCTATGGTGGAGGAGTATGACTCCATAGTTCGTAACAATGTTTGGGACGTGGTTCCGAGACCGGAGAACAAGTCAGTTGTGAGTTCCAATTGGCTTTACAAGGTAAAGCAAGTTGATGATGGTAGTGTGGAGAAGCATAAGGAAAGATTTGTTTCCCGTAGCTTTTCACAGGCCGAGAGGATCATGTTTCTGTAGTATATTTCGACAGAGGAGCAAGATGCTGACATTTTGACAAAGGCATTGTCAAAGTGTAAATTCGAGTTCCATAGAAATAAGATCGGGGTGGAAAATAATCCCTTTCTTGTTGAGAGGGAGTGTTGAAATATGGAAACAAGAATATTCCAATTTAATTTTTCCTTGAATTAAATTGTGAATTAAAATCGAATTTAGTCTTAACAGCTACTTGGAAATAATTAATTAATTTATTTTAAATTAATTAGTTGGATAAATTCAAGTTAGAATTCTGAAGTCATGCAAGAGTTATCCCTTAAATTAAGGAGAAAAGATTGAGTTATATTTGAGTTGTAATCAGTTAACTTAGTTTACTGAGTTAAGTCCAATTAAATTAGTTCCAAACTGTTTGAGGAACTAAAAGTGAGTTAACAGTGAGTTGATGCATTAATGCACTCAACTAGTGCTACTCCAGTTAAGTGAATATTCCCTCATCAAAAACTCATGCATGTCTATTTTGAGAAAGACCCAATTGATATAAATGTTCAAGGATAGTGTACTATCAGTTGCATGTGTTTTCTCATGGAGAAAACTCATGCATGTAGTTAAGGATTCATCCTTGAGGATTGTGCAGTTTTGAAGGCTTGGTTTTCCACTTGGTAATAGGAAAATCATCCAAAAGGATCAACGCAAGGAAATAGGAGCTTGGAGGGCAGAGAGGAAGGCTATAGAGAAGCCAAGATTGCCTGTGAGCATCTGTGAGGATTGTACTGAGAGCTGGCTAGCTGTTAGAGCTAAGGCTTTGTATAATTCCTATGTATTTCCACCATGTATGATAATACAATAGTGTGGGGTTTTTAGTTGAGGCTTTCCCAAAGTATTTTCATGTGTATTGTTCCATCGATTTTTCTTCTTCTGGTTATATTGTTCAGCTCGATCTTGAAGCTTCTGCAAATTGATAGTAGAAGTAGGTTATAGTGTTCTACTTTGATTTATATTGCATTATCAGGTTAACCTACCATCAGATTTTCTACATGGTATCAAAGTTGTGAACAATATACTGAGAAGAGAATTCGAAGTTTGAAGTTCGGGGTTGTAGGTACAAATCGAATTCATATCATACTTCAAGGTTGGCCAATGGTGTTCTATGGCTTGAGACTCGAGTATTCCTTGGGAGGTAGCTCGAATTACATAGCATGGAAAGATAGAATGGAGGCTGTATTAGAAGACAATGGCTTGAAGGAATTCATTGATCAAGAAATCCCAAAGCCAGCTTCAACTAATGCAAGAGAGTTGGCTGAGTGGAAGAAGTGTGTGGCGAAGGGGAGATAGATCATCCTTGAGGGAGTTTGAGACCATATTGTCTTGAGTCTCCATGGGAAGGATACTCCATTTTCAATGTGGAAGACATTGAAGGACCTCTACCAAAATAATAGTGACCAGAGAAAATTGGTGCTCAAGGATAAGCTTCAAAGAATCAAGATGGAGAAGGGCGATACTATTTCCACATATCTGAACAAGCTCACCACCTACAGAGATGAGCTTGGAAGTGTGGGAATAACTACTTCCGATGATGATATGGTGAGCCTTACTCTCCTTGGCCTTCCAAAGATTTGGAATAGCTAACAAGACTCTATGAATGGAAGGGAGAAACTGTTGGATTGGGAACGACTGTGGTCGGATCTTATGTAGGAGGAGATCAAGAGGAGCACACGAGATGGTTCTTCATCCAAGAATGATGATAAAGAAAATCTGGCCTTAGCAAGTATGGCAAGGAAGGGGAAGGGGAAGGCTTTCCATTTCTAATCAAATTCTTCTGATGGAGGGAAGAAGGGTGACATGTCTAAAGTAAGATGCTTTAATTGTCATAAGATTGGACATTATGTGACTAATTGCCCATCGAAGAAGTCCAAGAAGGGATCCTCGGAAGGATCGGAAGGTGAGGCATTATCCTCTCAATTTGAAATGGACTTTACCCTCGTCGAATGTATGGTGTCATCGATGATGGGTTATGTCTGGTATCTTTATAGTGGAGCATCATTCCACATGACCAGTGATAAAAATTTATTCAGTGCCTTGGAGGAGAAAGACCTCAAGATGCGCATAGAGATGGGTGACGATGGAAGGTATAGTGTTTTAGGAGTGGGCACAATTGCTTTTCAGAGGGAGCATGGAGCTCCTCTCACCTTGAAAAATGTGATGTATGTGCCTGGATTGAAGAAGAACTTGGTATCGGTTGTGATGTTGGAGGAAAAAGGCTAGGATGGTGTCTTCAGTGAAGGAAAGGTGTTCCTAAGACACATAGACATGGGTCAGACCAAGAGGATAGGGATTCGGGTGAAGAATCTCTAAAAACTAGAGGTAGATGATTGTGTAGCATTGAGCACAAAAACAAAATTGGTGCAAAGCCCAGACATTGACGAGTTGTGGCACAGGTGGTTGGGCCATTTGAATTATGGGGCTTTGAAGATAATGTAACAGATATCTATAGGACTTCCCAAAGGTAAACTTGAGCAAGTTAGCACATGTAAAGGTTGTACCTTGGGAAAGTACACCAAGTCTTCCTTTCATGATCGAGATAGTCGAGCAAAGGCTATCTTAGAGCGAGTTCATACTGATTTGTGTGGGTCATTCTTGATGGTATCCACAACGAAGCAAAGGTATTATGTGATTTTCATTGATGACTATTCTCGTAAATGTTGGATTTATTTCTTGTAGAAGAAAGACCAAACCTTCACAAAGTTTTGTGAGTTCAAAGCTTTGGTCGAGAAAGATTCAGGGAAGGAGATCAAGGCCTTGAGAAGCAACAACGGTGGAGAAGAACAAGTCAGTTGTGAGTTCCCGTTGGCTTTACAAGGTAAAGCAAGCTGTTGATGGTAGTGTGGAGAAGCGTAAGGCAAGATTTGTTGCCCGTGGCTTTTCACAAGCCGAGAGGATCATGTTGTTGCAGTATATTTCGAGAGAGGAGCAAGACGCTGACATTTTGACAAAGGCATTGTCAAAGTGTAAATTCGAGTTCCATAGAGACAGGATCGGGGTGGCAGATAATTCATTTCTTGTTGAGAAGGAGTGTTGAAATATGGAAACAAGAATATTCCAATTTAATTTTTCCTTGAATTAAAATCAAATTTAGTCTTAACAGTGACTTGGAAATAATTAATTAATTTATTTTAAATTAATTAGTTGGAGAAATTTAAGTTAGAAGTCTTTCTGAAGTCATGCAAGATTTATCCCTTAAATTAAGGAGATAAGATTGAGTTATATTTGAGTTGTAATTAGTTAACTTAGTTTATTGATTTAAGTCTAGTTAAATTAGTTCCAAACTGTTTGGAAAACTAATAGTGAGTTAACGATGAGTTGATGCATTAGTGCACTCAACTAGTGCTACTCCAGTTAATTGAAGATTCCCTCATCATAAACTCATGCATGTCTATTCTGAGAAAGACCCAGTTGAGATAAATGTTCAAGGATAGTGTACTATCAGTTGCATGTGTTTTCTCATGGAGAAAACTCATGCATGGAGTCAAGGATTTATCCTTCAGGATTGCACAGTTTTGAAGGCTTGGTTTTCCACTTCGTAATAGGAAAATCATCCACAAGGAACAACGCAAGGAAATAGGAGCTTGGAGGGAAAAGAGGAAGGCTAGAGAGAAGCAAAGATTTCCTATGAGAATCTGTGAGGACTGTACTGAGAGCTGGCTAGCTGTGGGAGCTAAGGCTTTGTATAATTCCTATGTATTTCCACCATGTATGATAATACAATAATGTGAGGTTTTTAGCTAAGGCTTTCCCAAAGTATTTTAATTTGTATTGTGCCATTGATTCTTCTTCTTCTGGTTATATTGTTTAGCTCGATCTTTAAGCTTCCGCAAATTGATAGTAGAAGTAGGTTATATTATTCTGCTTTGATTTATATTGCATTATCAGGTTAACCTACCATCAGATTTTCTACATGATTATGCATTTTATGTGACGATGATGGTTCGCCATTTGTGTTGTTATCTTCTGTGGTATACATGTGATAAATGCCAATCTAGAATGTTGTTTGTAATGGTATCTACATGGTGATTTTGGGCTCTAGGCACATGGCTGAAAGTAATGGTTTCAAATTCACGTACCAATAACTTCACTCGTAGATATTTTCTAAATAGGACTTGGTTATGCACATGATACACACCATTCAATTGCATGACAAGTAGAAAGGAATCTAAATGAACATGAAGATGAAGGATGTGATGATCGAGGGCATCGGCTAACAAACCTATCACTGCATCATATTTGGCCTAATTATTGGTGGAAGATCCAATGCACACACCATTTGAAAGGACTAACATATGAAAGGGGGTAAAAATGGCCCAGGCTACCGAGGCTAGGTTCCAGGAGAAGCGACTTGCACCGTCGGCATGACCGATATACAGTGTGGATGATGGATCCATCTAAAAGGTGAAAAATACAACTGATGAGATTATGTAATCGGCCTAAATTGATGGCAGAAATAAAGACACACAAGTCAAAGGGATGTGATATGAGAGAAATTTCTTGAGGTAGAGCACATTAGGAGAATTAGGAAGAAAATGGCCTTCAAAATCCTCTGAAGAAATGCTCCCTTACTTAAGTGTAGGGGTAACCAGGGGTAGACTCAGCTTCCATGGTGTCCTCATCAGGCTGGGAGATGGGCGGGTGGGAGGAAGACTAACTACATGATGCAGCAGCATTACCTGGTGCATCCACCTGATAAATAAGGTTCACATACACATCGTCTGGAATGGTAGATGACAGAATGGTAGATGGAGGGTCTACTGATGTTGAGACCTGGGATTTTATCGAAAAAGGTTCGATAGAAGCGCGCACAGAAACCTCAGAAAGGTTTTCCTACGAGGAACTCAAGGATGATGACAGGTAAAGGATATGGACCATGGTGTTCATCATCTCGACATCGGGGCGAGGGATCACAATGGTGGGACCAGAGTCCCCTTGTTCTGGTTGAATAGTGGTACCAGAATCTAGGGGTAAAGGAGTAGATGATCCACTACGAGTGGCCTCCACTTGGCAAAGTGCCCCAAGGCAATCGCGAAATTCATCAAGATGAGGGAAACAATGGGAATAGTGACCTGTTGATGCCTCGAAATTCGTAGCAACAACATCGGGGAAACCACCCGGTCCGGAACTTAGTGCAGCTCCTTTTCCGTTTGGAATAGTGGCTCCGACTGGGGATAACGGGACCAGTTTCCCAAAGATTATAAGTGAACGGGATGGATGGATGATTTAAGATATGAAATGATAATAAACAAAATAACTAAACTATAAAAGAAATGCAAAAAACTATAAGCTAATCCCGGGACTTATCAATTCGGACAGTACAGCGTTTAATAAACTATGCTTAATGACAGGCATATAGATGACACTAACACCAAGCATAGATGTTTAATCATTTGAGATTGCTCTGCGTAAGTAGTTACGCAGAGCTAAAATAGCGAATTACTGTACTCAGTCATTTATATCATTGATACATACATGGGTGAAAGATAACAAATCTCAAAACATTCAATAGTGATATGAAATGAAGACCTGTTGTTGTATTACATACATGTATTTAATAATAGCAAAGTAATAACACAGCAATTCATATAACTGAAAAGAGAACAGATACAGATAATAGTACCATGCAAGCTGTTTGATCAATCCAATGTATTAATCGCTATGTAGCAGTCCTTCCTTCCAACCAGAAAGCATTCCAAGCAAACGACAATAGTGCACAATTTGCTTAAACAGCATTCCAAGTAAAATTAAGGACCAGTGGTCGAGTTTCAAAAAGAATATGGACTGAAGCACAATAGTGCAAACTTCAGCCTTTTAGTCTTTTACAAAATTTTACGACCCTTTCCAAAACAATGAAAGGGTCTATAAATACTATTCTAATCTAACTATTAAATATCTAAAAACTGAAAACTAAGAAATCGGCATCAACAAATATCATCTTGCAATTTGGGTGAATCGGCAGTCGGCGGCGATGCTTCAGTCAGCTGTCTCTTTGCCTTTACTCTTTCGCTGACATATAGCCAGCATTGGCTCTACTTCAGGTGGAGTATTGAGGCGAGAAGTCAGCTGTGCATCATATGTGGCATCTTGGAAATCGGCAATCAGGTATTGGAGAGCGTCGGTTAGACAGTTGAGAGCCGACCTTTGAGAATGCGGTTTAATCAAGAAAAGCCAGTATGCATCGGAGGTCAAGGTATTTACTCCAGCAATTAACCGCCCTTGTTCTTCCAGCTTAAGATAATTCTTATGCTCCAGCATATTTGCGGTTGTTATATTTCCAGGTGTGCATTGTGAAATCATATTAGCCAGATACAATGTATCATTGACTATATTGATCATGTTCGTGGAAATTGTTTTGCATCTGGATGCTGCCCTCTCTGCCTTCATTACCTGTGTTTCCCATTCCATGAAAAGTATGTTCTTGTATGTTTCACTGATTCGGGCTAAATTAGCAGCTTGCCCTTCTGGAGTATCTTGCCATTCAATATATTCTATTATTTCATCTTCGGCCTGATCCAAGTTAGTCCTGGCTTTCTCGATTTGCTTACATACTGCTGTAGATATATCACAAAGTGACTCAGCCTCAACTAGCTATCGGCACAAAAGTCTAATCTGGGATATTAAAGCGCCGTTTATCAGAGTTGCCTCTGTTCTGAAATCTTCAATGCTCTTGGCGCCTTTAATACCTTCAAGTTGTGCTGAGAGCTGAACTATTTGATCTTCTTTAGATTTCATTAACAGCGCATTTGATGCTTCCAACTGTGATAATGCCTCTGCTAACTCTCGTGCTTTAATGTCACTTTGGTCTATCCTTAGTTTTTCAATTTGCTGGATTAACAAATGATTCTCTTGTTGTTGAGCCAGCAATTGTTCTTCCGCCTGTGTCGTTTTATTCTTTGCCTCTATCACTTCTGCTTGCAATGCATATACCTCATGCTCTTTAGTCTTCAAAAGAAGACTCACTTCGGATGCTTTGTCAATGGTTGCTGCTGAATAAGCTCCCGCGAATTGCGACAGCTTTGTTAAATCTTCAGAGGGACTTAATTCTCCCTTCCAGACGACATTGCCCGTGACTGTTTGCTCATTTGAGACAGAAAGTTGATCAAGCCTTCGTCTCTTCCTTGAGCGTCTTACAACGGCTTTATGCTTAGGGCTGTAGAAAATGTCTAGAGGAGGAATTTCCTCTACCTGAAGATCAACTTGATCAGATGGATTCTGAGTAACTTCTTCAACATTCTGTACTGTGGGTGGGCCGCTGGTTCCTTCAAGAACCGGAGAAACAGTAATATCGGGAGTCTTTAAGGCATCTGAGTCTTTGGAGGCTTCTTTACCACTTATAATGGAATCAAATTGGTTCCATTCCTCAATTAATTCAGTATCGACAGAGATTTGCTTACTCTGTTCTTTTTCTTTTTCAATTTTCTGCTGTTCTTCGAATGCCTTCCGCTGTTGCTCCTCTTGTATTCTCCGTTGCTGTTCCTCCAATTCCGTTTTCTGCCTATCTTCCAGTTCTTTCCTAATTTTTTCTTCTTCCTCTCGTTTCCTTTGTTCTTCTATCTCCCTTTGCCTTCTCTGTTCTTCTATCTCCCTTTGCCTTCTCTGTTCTTGTTCAATTTGTGCTTTTTGCTGCTTTTCTGCCTGCAGTTTTTTTTGACTTTCCTCCTGTTCTCTAATTGTAACGGGAGGTAAATTTATTTCTGGCTGATCAGGCTCGCTTGAGGATGAAGTTGGGGTTGTAGATAATAACTTTAGAGGCAAAGTTTGCAACCTTTGCTTTCTAAGTTTATTAAATTCAGTTAATTCCATATCTCCATATCTCATTGCAGCAAGTTGTTTGACTTGGCTTATTGAATCAGCACCCATGAACAGGTCGTCAAACTGGTCTTCTTGATGAATCACCTTTGTCAGCTTAGCCTGTTCCAAGGCAGTGAAAGCAGCCTTGTTCGGGTCATAGAGTCTGTTGGGAATAGAAACTAGAGATAGCATTTGGAGTTTTGCTGCTTCCTTTTCTGCATGTTTATAATTTAGCAGCGTATAAACTCCAATTCTTAAGGGAAACGATGGCCATCCTCTCTTCTTCTCCTCTTTGAGAGTTTGGGTAACACCTTCAGACATTATCTGATAAGAGATTTCTCGGGCCAACAGTTTGTCTGGGATGTATACGGGAAGAACATGTGGCCTGGCCTTGCTTCCAAAAACTCTGATATAAGAAAAACATTCTTCGCCGAACCAATGGGCTACGGCTGGCAGGTCAAAAGAGGCTTCATAGGAAATCCTAGGGATAGGTCTGTCAAAAATAGAATAGTGAACGGGAACCATAAAACCATTGCAAATTTGGTACAAATGGTCTTTGTGAGAAGGTTTCCACAATTTACGATGATACAAATGAATAGGTGTTGGGTCATGGGTTGTCCATCTCCAACCAAGGACAGGAAACTCAGAATTAAAACAAAGGGCATCCATAATGTATGCAGAGTAATAAAAAGGTGGGATTTTCCTCTCACTGACTCTGGTTTTGGCCCTAAACTCACGAATAGCTAAGACCAACTTATCAGACAGGATAGTGGCCCAATCCATAATTATACTATTAACGGCCGCTTCCATTAAGGGAACCATATCAACATGGATATTTGCTGAATCATGAAATCCCCACAATCTACACATCATAATTCCAGCATAGCAGTAAGGTGAAGCCAGAGAAGCATTGGAGTACTTACCCGACATATCTTGTTTGTGTTTTGCTGGATTTTGCCTCCACTCTCGTAGAGGTTCGGCTGGTGATTCATTCTCTCTGGCAAATTTTTCCACAAATGCTCTGTTATAGACTTGCTCGGGATTGGGCAGATGATACATTTGTCTTAAGTCTTCAGGCTTGAAGGAGCCGAAAATCCTTCTATCCTTAGAAACGAAGGTTCTGTTAGTGAGAGGAACTTCTTCAATTGCCCAACGTACCACATCAGTATAAGGCAGGACTTGTTCCCTGGCTGCTATTCTGTGCATAAAAGAGTCCGCCAAATCTTTAAGAGTTGCCTCAGACTTTCTTAATTCATCCACACTTGCCTCCGTTACTGTCACTTCTGGTTGTTCTCCTTCTAGCAAATTGTATGTCCCTTGCCATGTAGTACCAGTAAGACCAGTGCATGTACTATCTGAGATTAAGCCCTTCCTTGAAGGTGTAGCAGCTTGGCCTGAGGCAGGTGTTGCAGTAGAACTTGCCATCTTCTTAGACTTTTTTCCCATCATATTCAGACTTCTCTCATTAGTTGAATTCTACACAAGTGCAAGAGAAATCGTAACAAAGAAATAACAATGACAATCCATAACGGGATAAATATATGATTTGAAGCGTGGCGAGATTATTCTAAAAAGAGGCTGCGGATTTAATGATTTGAGCAGGCGCCGTAGATGTAATGATGGTGATTTTACGGCCTACAGCTTCATAAATGACCATTACTTAAGTTATTAAACCGAATGACTCCTTAAAGCGTGTAATAGATCTTTGAAAGGTCTAATCGTAGTTGTTCGTTAATTCGAAGGGGCAAAGCTTTTAAATACGCATGCATTACCTTATCCCTTTACTTAACGGCTTTTTGAAATCTGTGATTTTGTCAAATCGATTTAAATATAACTTTAATGCTTTGAAATAATCACCTTTTGGAACTGAGGTCATCATTAAGCGTCATCATATCGCATCGGAAGTGTGTGTGTGGCGTTATTACTTGGGAAAGTTTTTAGCGAAAGCCGATTGCGATATCGCATTCGGCACGCGAACATACCCCCAGATGTGTATCAATTGCTTTTAGTGAATGCCGATAGCCGATATCGCATCGGGCCGGAGTGTTAAAACATTTTCCATACGACATAGTGGAATGCCGATAGCCGATCGCCGATATCGCGTCGCATCGGGGAAAGGTATGTGCCCTTTTGTGTGTGCATTTGCTATTGCCGATGGCCGATAGCGATATCGCATCGGGAAAAACCAAGATGGCAACCGAACTTGCGATTACTTCTTTGGACTTAACCAAAAAAATTGCTTACCACTTGCTCAATAAGGGTTTTTTGCATAAATTCATTTGATTATCATACCTTATTTGAACAAGTTTATTAATGCCAATTAAAAATTTAAAAGGGACCCATTTCATATGTAAATTGTTTGTGATAAAATTGTTATGAAATGGGGGGTTGTTGTAGGGCACAACAATTGGCGATTCGCTGGCAGAACCAGTTATCTCTGAACTAACAATTATATTTACATTTTCTCAAATAGAATCTTCATAAAAGAAAGGAAATTTCTAATATAATTAGATATCTATTGATTCTAAATAAAACAGGTTTCTTCATTAAACTTCCTCTTTTTATAAATGCACTTCGAGTATTAAAATAAGTCCTTATTGGTTTGTAAGAGTAAAAATAGAAAACTTTTCCATATCAGCTTTTAAAATAAACTCCTCTGTCACAGGTAGAGCCTCTGCTGCCAGCAAACGTTCATAGTCTCGGCAGGGTTACCTTTTAACCATGTTCTTGTCCATTGTTCCATTCACCTTAGAGTGTGACTAAACAGAATGAATTCAAAAGATATTCTCGTATTTTTTGAATTTCAATTTCTTTTTTTCCGTTTAAGATAAAAGCCATTGTCCTGGTTTGGTGGCCAGATAGGTGACAATGCCATTCACGGGTAGTAATTAAACTGAACAAGCTGGCTCGTGATGAGACCCCTTGTCTTGAGATTTCAAGCCATTACCCTGTTTGGTATGCAGTTTTGGTAATGTCAGTTAAATTATTTTCCTATGAACATGGTAAGCAGGCTTGTGATAAGACCTCTTATCTTTAATCTTTTATATTTTAGAATTACACTCTGAGTCATCAACAACTGTTGGTGAATGGGATGAACAATTATCTTATTAAGAATAAATGGATGACAGGTTCAAGAGTTGAAGATGCTGAAGATGAATTAGCTCCTATTTTTGTATAGATAACCTTTGGGGACTAATTTCAACCACTCAAGATGATTCACAGATCTTTGTTCAGAGTGAAATTTACAAAGGTGAGTCTGTAATGCTTAGAATAAAAAGACATCTAATTTCCTAGAAATGATCTCTCTTGGTTCAGGATGCTATTTTTTTAAAAAGTAAATATTAATATTACTATGGCGAGACAGCTTTTATTTACAGCGAAAGGTCAATGGGAATGTCCCACATTCTTATTCCTACAAATCCTACAAACTATGAAAAACTAATAAGCTAGAAAGAGAAGGGGTTACCTCCTCAGTTAAAGAATTTCTTCAGAAGACCATTGACAGGGAGAGAATCTCTCACCCCTGATAGATTTTGAAGTATGAATGTAGAATGGCCTACTTTTTCACAGATTTGAAATGGTCCCAGCCACAGTTTTTGGAATTTGGAATGTTTACCTTTGTGTTCGTGGGCTTTGTCCCATTTCAGGACTAGATCTCCGACTTCAAATTGTCTAGGGCTGGATGAGGCTAGATCGAAAGCTGCTTTAATGACTTGCTGATGTCTTGCATGTGTAACCTTGGCTTTGTCCCTTTCTTCTTCCAGTTTGAGTATTTGATCATGTCTAAACTGTATGGAAGAAGAAGGAGTTTCGTCTATAAATTGCACTAGGGCTAAAGATGGGAGAAGAAGATTGGTTGGTACAACTGCTTCTTTTCCATAAACAAGATTAAAAGGAGAGGTCCCTATGGAAGCTTTCTGTGTAATTCTATCGGCCCATAATGCAAATACCAAGGATTTATGCCAGTTCTTATGATTTTCTTCAATTGTTCGCTTAATGATTTTGATTAGATTTTTATTAGTTGATTCTGCTAGGCCGTTACCCTGAGGGTAATAGTTGGCAGAATATTTTAATTTGAATCCTCTTTTGATAGCGAAATCAATCATTGCATTGCCTGAGAAGTAAGAAGCATTATCAAAGACAAGAGCGTTTGGAACACCAAACCTGGTTACGATGAACTGATCTATAAATTCGATGATTGCTTCCGAGTTTGTTGTCTTTAATGGAACTGCTTCTACCCACTTTGTAAAGTAATCAGTTGCTGTAAGGATATACTTGTGTTGCTTGGAAGATGAAGGATTAATTTCTCCAATGATGTCCAATCCCCATTGTTCAAAAGGTTGTTCAATGTTGATTGGTTGTAAAGGGAAAGCTGGCTTTCGTTGTCTTCCACTGGCAGCTTGGCACTTAATGCATTTCCTTACATATTCATGAGCATCCTTAAACAAAGTAGGCCAGTAATATCCGGCATGAATTACTTTATGAGCTGTTGTATCAGCTCCAAAATGTCCTCCTGCCGGTCCATCGTGTAGCTCCTGTAAAACCTTTTGAGCTTCAGGTTTCTCAAGGCATCTTAGTAATACAGAATCATAGTTTCTCCTGAAGAGCACATCTTTAATAAGAGAAAAACTTTTAGCTTTCAACCTAATGGCTCTCTTATTCTTGTAGGACAAATTGGTAGGTGCATAACCATTCTTTAAATAAAAGATTAGATCTGAATATTGAGATTCGGAATCCGGTATACTTAGCTGATTGACTTCTTGATTTTGCTCTGTATCACCTGATTCAGGAATGTTTGATGCTCCTGCTAAGATCCTGCAAAAACCTTGACCTTTAACAAATTTTGCTGGCTTTATTTCTAGATCATATTCTTGGAGAGCTGCGACCCAGTTTGCCCTCTTTTCTCCCAATTCCTTTTGAATTAATAGTTGCCTAACTGCGGAGAAAGGAACTATTACTTTAGTATGGGTTTTAAGGAGAAAGGGTCGATAATGTTTGACTGCTTTAAAGACAGCAAAAGCTTGTTTCTCAATTTCTGAATAATTCAATTCGGCGCCTTGGAAGTTAGAACTGAAGAACGAAATGGGTGCTTCCAAATTGTCATCATTCAATTGAGTTAGTACTGCTGCGTAAGATAAGTCGGATGCAATAGTATATAATGTAAAATGATTAGAAAGATTTGGAGTATTCAGGGCTGGGACATTGATTATGGATTGTTTAATATCATGAAAAGCTTGCTTTTCTTCTAGTCCCCATCTGAAGGTTGAATTCTTTTTAATCATCTTTTGCAGTGGTAGTACAATCTGTGAAAAATCTGGAACAAATCTCTTAACGAAATTAATTTGTCCTAAAAACGACTGCATCGATTTTTTATTGTGTGGAAAAGGAATTTCAGAAATTTCCGTAATTCGCTCAGGATCTACATAAATGCCATCCTTAGATACAATAAACCCTAAGAGCTTGCCTTGATTGAGAGCGAAAAAAGACTTTTTCGGGTTAAGAGAGATACCATATGTTTTGCATCGTTGAAAAATCTGATTCAAATCATGCAAGTGATTATATCTCTTTTTAGAATATAAAGTAATGTCATCGAGGTAGACAACTACTGTTCGGTTAATTAACCCTCTAAAGGCTGTATCCGTAGCTCTTTGAAATGTCGCCCCTGCATTTATGAGTCCGAAAGGCATCTTTTGGTATGCGTAAGTTCCCCATTTTGTTCTGAATGTAGTTTTTAATTGGTCATCGGGATGGACCAGTACTTGATTGTATCCTGAGAAACCATCAAGAAAAGACATCAATTCAGATCCTGCTACCGATTGAAGGATTTGCTCCATGGTAGGCAGAGGGAAGTTATCCTTTAAACTTGCCTTATTTAAATTTCTGAAATCAATACAGATTCTGATGTCGCCGTTTTTCTTCCTGACGGGTACCATATTGGAGACCCAGTTTGAGTGCCGGACAGGAAAGATAATCTTAGCTTTTAAAAGCTTATTAAGTTCCGACTTTATCTGGCTCTCCAAATTTGGATGGATTTTTCTTAACTTCTGCTGGACTGGTTTTTGATCGGGAAGCATAGGAATAGTGTGTTGTATGATAGATGTATCATATGTTTTAAGGTCATCATACTTCCAAGCAAAAACTTGTTTGTTTTTTCTTAAAAGTTTGATAAATGCTTCCTTTTCTATGGTAGAAAGTCCTAATCCTAAATTTACATTCTGAGGAGTTTGAGCCGTTCCTAAATTAATCAATTCAAACCTAAGAGTAGAGCTCTGGAGTTTAGCATTAATTACAGTTTTAAATCTATCTTTAATGTCATAAAGATCTTCAAGCTTTACCACAGGTTTAGGAATAACGTTATCTTGAGATGTTTGCTTCATTTGAGAATCATGCTCATCCTCTTCAATGACTTGATTGTCATAGGACTTTTCAGAGGTCAAAAATTGCAGAATATCCTCGTCATGGTTGAAAACCCTCCAGCTAGTGATGTTATCAGGAACTGAAGGTCTAAAAATTAACTCTACAGAAAATCTATCAAGACTATAGTCTTCGGAAGGGAGAAGTTTGGAAGCTACGTTGGCTAGTAAATCAGCTGCTGAGTTTTGCGATCTTGGGATTGATAAAATATTGAATGCTGAGAAATGTGAAGTGAGATCTTGCACTAACGTTTGATAATGCTTAAGGTGGCTTGAGAGGCAATGGATTGTATTCCTTACCTGTTTAACAATGATCTCACTATCGCCGAATACTTTTAAATATTGGACTTTAAGGTCAATTGCCTTATATAATCCCTGAAGTAATGCTTCGTATTCGGCTGTATTGTTGGTGCATTCAAATTCTAATCTACAAGAAAGCATTGTCTTTTCGCCTTTTGGACTAACCAAGATGCAACCTGCTCCTGAGCCCTCGCTGGACTTAGAGCCATCAAAATACAAAGACCAAAATAAAGGAGAATCAGAAATATTTACATCCTTTTGATCTACATTAAAGCATTTGGATAAATTTGATTGTGAAAAATTTTCTACTTGAGATGTACAATGATTAACTTGAAAAGGGGAAGATTGGGCAATAAAATTGCCAAAGAATGATTGTGAAGAATAATTTCCCAAAATGTTATTGTTGAAAGCCACCGGCTGGTTTTCTTGTTCGAAATCGGTTACTGTATGAGTCATATGCTTCTCACGGTCGATCCTTATTTGATTTGGCTTACCCTTGTAGGGGAGCCACATATGTGACCAATCGGTGGAAATGTATCCATGTAGTTTCTCAGACCAGTCTCTGCTCAAAATTAAACCGTAAAATTCAGGTATGTCGGCTATCAAAATGTCTATTCTCTGTACTATTCTGGGATCAGCAGACAACCTGATAGTCACGGAATTAATTTCTCCTATGACCTGAACTTTGGTTCTGTCTAACTGTACAATGTGGATGGCTGACTTCTGGGGTTCTATGTTCAGCTTAGAACAAACTGAAGCTGGCATAATATTGGATGAAGCCCCTGAATCAATTAAACAGTTATGCAGATTTCGATTATAGATTTCATAGGTGAGCAAAAAAGGTGGGGTATGAGAATTGGATCTATCTCCAATCAGAACCGAATCGGTAGCCTCGACCATATCTGGAGGGGGTTGTCCTGAATCATTAGCAGCTTTTGAACTGGGAAGAGGGGAAGAAGGAACAACGTTAAATTCCCTTAGGAGCAGTTTTTGCTGATGTTTTAATTTACCTAGCTCAAACATAGTTATGTTTGCCTTGGTCTTTTTCATGTCATCGACAATATTATACTCCATATGGTCAGATACCACTAGTGTTTTGGATGTTGAAGGAGAATTAGAAATTGGAGGCTGGTTTTGAGGGGCTGCTACCGGAGATTTCTTTGGAAGAACTTTTTCTTTTGGTGTGGCAGCACCTGCGCTCCTCTTTTTGGTTTGAGTAGGTTCAGAAGCGCTTCTACTTCTTGTAGTAACCGGAAAGGCTTCTTCTTCATTCTCAGTATCAGAATTTGGGAGTATAAAATCCCACATTCCATGGCACTCAACTACTTCTTCTTCATCATGGGTCTGTTCAGTTGTTTCACCTTCCTCTTCTTCTTGGTCTGAGTCTGCATTTGATATAACATTGGGTGGCTTTGACTCTGTTTTCTTGAAAGTTCTAAATGGTCTTTTATTTGAGGTTTCAGCCACCTGTTTCTTGATATCAACCATTTCATTAGACAATGTTTTAAGGACCTTTTGTAAACCCTCCATATCATAGGGGTCCTTTGGGGTTTTCTTCTTGGAATCATCTTTAAACGAGACTTTTTTAGCTTTTCGGTCTTCAAGAGCAGCTTTCTTCTCAAGAGCATTAATGCGCTTTTCAACAGCAAGTGCTTCTTTCATGTTTTCAGCTAAGGTAGGTTTGCCAGCCCTGTCTACAAAAATAGCTATGTTGGCAGGTAAGGCAGTAATATACCATTCGCTTCTGATTTGTTCACTTGGTTTAGAGTCAGTAGGGATTTTATTCAGGAGTTTATTAAATCTAGCATTAAACTCTTTTATTAGTTCCCTATGCTCTATTCTTAAGTTGGAGAGATCATTTATTAAGGTAGCTAAGGACCTATCATCTCCATACTTGGTAAGAAACTCCTCTTGGCATGTGTTCCAACTGGTAATCAAACCAGAAGGTAAGGAAAAATACCAGGATCCTGCCGATCCTTGTAAAGTGTAGGGAAACAGTCTGACAACAACATCCTGCTCTGTCACTCCTTTCAAGTTGACTGCTAACATAAAATTGTTAATATGTTCTTCAGCTTGGGTTCCGTTATCTGGATTAAATTTAGGCAACCATTTTTCGGGAGCATCTGGTAGATCATGTAATGGTCCAGGCATGTTGACTGCACCTGGCCTAGTCCATGGATCTGCCATTGTGCTAGCAACAGGGGTTGGCACTACTTTCGGGGTTCCAGATATTTGAGGAGGTATCAAAAATGAAGAGTGAACAGGTTGGGATATTGAGGCTCCTATTCCCTGATGAACAACAATCTGTAATGGAGGAGTGGATGGTCGACTTTGCAGATGAGGAGATGAAATGGAAGATGTGGAAGAAAAATCTCCACTATCAGATCCTTCAGTGTTTTTCTTTGGCCTTTTCCTTTTGGGTAAAGGAAACTCAGTGGGTTCAATACCAAGTTTTTCGCTCTGAAGTCTGGTGAGAGGATGAGTGAGGTTGAACTGCGAAGTCGCACTGCTTTCTGATATCTCAGATTTCTGTGGTGAGATGGAGAAGGTCTGAAGTTTCTGGATTAGAGACTGGACTTCAGGGGATTCAAGACTCAGTTGTTCTGAAATATTATGGGTATGAGCAGTGGTGGTTGATTCTTCTTTTCTTTGATCATGTGCTGGTAAACCAGCATGTGATCGAGAAGGAGAAGATGGTTTGGAGGGGGAATTACTCTTAGAATGGTTTGTGGGGTTGGACCTACTTGCCATTCATAGTTGATGGCCCTCCTTCTAGCGCCAAAAATGTTGATGCCTCGAAATTCGTAGCAACAACATCGGGGAAACCACCCGGTCCGGAACTTAGTGCAGCTCCTTTTCCGTTTGGAATAGTGGCTCCGACTGGGGATAACGGGACCAGTTTCCCAAAGATTATAAGTGAACGGGATGGATGGATGATTTAAGATATGAAATGATAATAAACAAAATAACTAAACTATAAAAGAAATGCAAAAAACTATAAGCTAATCCCGGGACTTATCAATTCAGACAGTACAGCGTTTAATAAACTATGCTTAATGACAGGCATATAGATGACACTAACAACAAGCATAGATGTTTAATCATTTGAGATTGCTCTGCGTAAGTAGTTACGCAGAGCTAAAATAGCGAATTACTGTACTCAGTCATTTATATCATTGATACATACATGGGTGAAAGATAACAAATCTCAAAACATTCAATAGTGATATGAAATGAAGACCTGTTGTTGTATTACATACATGTATTTAATAATAGCAAAGTAATAACACAGCAATTCATATAACTGAAAAGAGAACAGATACAGATAATAGTACCATGCAAGCTGTTTGATCAATCCAATGTATTAATCGCTATGTAGCAGTCCTTCCTTCCAACCAGAAAGCATTCCAAGCAAACGACAATAGTGCACAATTTTCTTAAACAGCATTCCAAGTAAAATTAAGGACCAGTGGTCGAGTTTCAAAAAGAATATGGACTGAAGCACAATAGTGCAAACTTCAGCCTTTTAGTCTTTTACAAAATTTTACGACCCTTTCCAAAACAATGAAAGGGTCTATAAATACTATTCTAATCTAACTATTAAATATCTAAAAACTGAAAACTAAGAAATCGGCATCAACAAATATCATCTTGCAATTTGGGTGAATCGGCAGTCGGCGGCGATGCTTCAGTCAGCTGTCTCTTTGCCTTTACTCTTTCGCTGACATATAGCCAGCATTGGCTCTACTTCAGGTGGAGTATTGAGGCGAGAAGTCAGCTGTGCATCATATGTGGCATCTTGGAAATCGGCAATCAGGTATTGGAGAGCGTCGGTTAGACAGTTGAGAGCCGACCTTTGAGAATGCGGTTTAATCAAGAAAAGCCAGTATGCATCGGAGGTCAAGGTATTTACTCCAGCAATTAACCGCCCTTGTTCTTCCAGCTTAAGATAATTCTTATGCTCCAGCATATTTGCGGTTGTTATATTTCCAGGTGTGCATTGTGAAATCATATTAGCCAGATACAATGTATCATTGACTATATTGATCATGTTCGTGGAAATTGTTTTGCATCTGGATGCTGCCCTCTCTGCCTTCATTACCTGTGTTTCCCATTCCATGAAAAGTATGTTCTTGTATGTTTCACTGATTCGGGCTAAATTAGCAGCTTGCCCTTCTGGAGTATCTTGCCATTCAATATATTCTATTATTTCATCTTCGGCCTGATCCAAGTTAGTCCTGGCTTTCTCGATTTGCTTACATACTGCTGTAGATATATCACAAAGTGACTCAGCCTCAACTAGCTATCGGCACAAAAGTCTAATCTGGGATATTAAAGCGCCGTTTATCAGAGTTGCCTCTGTTCTGAAATCTTCAATGCTCTTGGCGCCTTTAATACCTTCAAGTTGTGCTGAGAGCTGAACTATTTGATCTTCTTTAGATTTCATTAACAGCGCATTTGATGCTTCCAACTGTGATAATGCCTCTGCTAACTCTCGTGCTTTAATGTCACTTTGGTCTATCCTTAGTTTTTCAATTTGCTGGATTAACAAATGATTCTCTTGTTGTTGAGCCAGCAATTGTTCTTCCGCCTGTGTCGTTTTATTCTTTGCCTCTATCACTTCTGCTTGCAATGCATATACCTCATGCTCTTTAGTCTTCAAAAGAAGACTCACTTCGGATGCTTTGTCAATGGTTGCTGCTGAATAAGCTCCCGCGAATTGCGACAGCTTTGTTAAATCTTCAGAGGGACTTAATTCTCCCTTCCAGACGACATTGCCCGTGACTGTTTGCTCATTTGAGACAGAAAGTTGATCAAGCCTTCGTCTCTTCCTTGAGCGTCTTACAACGGCTTTATGCTTAGGGCTGTAGAAAATGTCTAGAGGAGGAATTTCCTCTACCTGAAGATCAACTTGATCAGATGGATTCTGAGTAACTTCTTCAACATTCTGTACTGTGGGTGGGCCGCTGGTTCCTTCAAGAACCGGAGAAACAGTAATATCGGGAGTCTTTAAGGCATCTGAGTCTTTGGAGGCTTCTTTACCACTTATAATGGAATCAAATTGGTTCCATTCCTCAATTAATTCAGTATCGACAGAGATTTGCTTACTCTGTTCTTTTTCTTTTTCAATTTTCTGCTGTTCTTCGAATGCCTTCCGCTGTTGCTCCTCTTGTATTCTCCGTTGCTGTTCCTCCAATTCCGTTTTCTGCCTATCTTCCAGTTCTTTCCTAATTTTTTCTTCTTCCTCTCGTTTCCTTTGTTCTTCTATCTCCCTTTGCCTTCTCTGTTCTTCTATCTCCCTTTGCCTTCTCTGTTCTTGTTCAATTTGTGCTTTTTGCTGCTTTTCTGCCTGCAGTTTTTTTTGACTTTCCTCCTGTTCTCTAATTGTAACGGGAGGTAAATTTATTTCTGGCTGATCAAGCTCGCTTGAGGATGAAGTTGGGGTTGTAGATAATAACTTTAGAGGCAAAGTTTGCAACCTTTGCTTTCTAAGTTTATTAAATTCAGTTAATTCCATATCTCCATATCTCATTGCAGCAAGTTGTTTGACTTGGCTTATTGAATCAGCACCCATGAACAGGTCGTCAAACTGGTCTTCTTGATGAACCACCTTTGTCAGCTTAGCCTGTTCCAAGGCAGTGAAAGCAGCCTTGTTCGGGTCATAGAGTCTGTTGGGAATAGAAACTAGAGATAGCATTTGGAGTTTTGCTGCTTCCTTTTCTGCATGTTTATAATTTAGCAGCGTATAAACTCCAATTCTTAAGGGAAACGATGGCCATCCTCTCTTCTTCTCCTCTTTGAGAGTTTGGGTAACACCTTCAGACATTATCTGATAAGAGATTTCTCGGGCCAACAGTTTGTCTGGGATGTATACGGGAAGAACATGTGGCCTGGCCTTGCTTCCAAAAACTCTGATATAAGAAAAACATTCTTCGCCGAACCAATGGGCTACGGCTGGCAGGTCAAAAGAGGCTTCATAGGAAATCCTAGGGATAGGTCTGTCAAAAATAGAATAGTGAACGGGAACCATAAAACCATTGCAAATTTGGTACAAATGGTCTTTGTGAGAAGGTTTCCACAATTTACGATGATACAAATGAATAGGTGTTGGGTCATGGGTTGTCCATCTCCAACCAAGGACAGGAAACTCAGAATTAAAACAAAGGGCATCCATAATGTATGCAGAGTAATAAAAAGGTGGGATTTTCCTCTCACTGACTCTGGTTTTGGCCCTAAACTCACGAATAGCTAAGACCAACTTATCAGACAGGATAGTGGCCCAATCCATAATTATACTATTAACAGCCGCTTCCATTAAGGGAACCATATCAACATGGATATTTGCTGAATCATGAAATCCCCACAATCTACACATCATAATTCCAGCATAGCAGTAAGGTGAAGCCAGAGAAGCATTGGAGTACTTACCCGACATATCTTGTTTGTGTTTTGCTGGATTTTGCCTCCACTCTCGTAGAGGTTCGGCTGGTGATTCATTCTCTCTGGCAAATTTTTCCACAAATGCTCTGTTATAGACTTGCTCGGGATTGGGCAGATGATACATTTGTCTTAAGTCTTCAGGCTTGAAGGATACGAAAATCCTTCTATCCTTAGAAACGAAGGTTCTGTTAGTGAGAGGAACTTCTTCAATTGCCCAACGTACCACATCAGTATAAGGCAGGACTTGTTCCCTGGCTGCTATTCTGTGCATAAAAGAGTCCGCCAAATCTTTAAGAGTTGCCTCAGACTTTCTTAATTCATCCACACTTGCCTCTGTTACTGTCACTTCTGGTTGTTCTCCTTCTAGTAAATTGTATGTCCCTTGCCATGTAGTACCAGTAAGACCAGTGCATGTAGTATCTGAGATTAAGCCCTTCCTTGAAGGTGTAGTAGCTTGGCCTGAGGCGGGTGTTGCAGTAGAACCTGCCATCTTCTTAGACTTTTTTCCCATCATATTCAGACTTCTCTCGTTAGTTGAATTCTACACAAGTGCAAGAGAAATTGTAACAAAGAAATAACAATGACAATCCATAACGGGATAAATATATGATTTGAAGCGTGGCGAGATTATTCTAAAAAGAGGCTGCGGATTTAATGATTTGAGCAGGCGCCGTAGATGTAATGATGGTGATTTTACGGCCTACAGCTTCATAAATGACCATTACTTAAGTTATTAAACCGAATGACTCCTTAAAGCGTGTAATAGATCTTTGAAAGGTCTAATCGTAGTTGTTCGTTAATTCGAAGGGGCAAAGCTTTTAAATACGCATGCATTACCTTATCCCTTTACTTAACGGCTTTTTGAAATCTGTGATTTTGTCAAATCGATTTAAATATAACTTTAATGCTTTGAAATAATCACCTTTTGGAACTGAGGTCATCATTAAGCGTCATCATATCGCATCGGAAGTGTGTGTGTGGCGTTATTACTTGGGAAAGTTTTTAGCGAAAGCCGATTGCGATATCGCATTCGGCACGCGAACATACCCCCAGATGTGTATCAATTGCTTTTAGTGAATGCCGATAGCCGATATCGCATCGGGCCGGAGTGTTAAAACATTTTCCATACGACATAGTGGAATGCCGATAGCCGATCGCCGATATCGCGTCGCATCGGGGAAAGGTATGTGCCCTTTTGTGTGTGCATTTGCTATTGCCGATGGCCGATAGCGATATCGCATCGGGAAAAACCAAGATGGCAACCGAACTTGCGATTACTTCTTTGGACTTAACCAAAAAAATTGCTTACCACTTGCTCAATAAGGGTTTTTTGCATAAATTCATTTGATTATCATACCTTATTTGAACAAGTTTATTAATGCCAATTAAAAATTTAAAAGGGACCCATTTCATATGTAAATTGTTTGTGATAAAATTGTTATGAAATGGGGGGTTGTTGTAGGGCACAACATGACCATGATGATCACACAAGGCACAAGGGTGATTTGTGCATAGTGTTCTGAGTTTCTTGGCTGGTCTTAGCAAGTTAACATGGACTTTTAGGATATTTGACTCAGGGAATGCTTCATGAAGCAAAGGTTTGAGATGAGGAAGTTCAAGACAATTATTGGTGGCATGCCCAATAACTTCACAAAAAGCACATGGATGTGACAACTTTGGGGCTTTGGGGACTGGAGAATCTTGGGGAGCACTTAGGTTCGTTCCTCTTGGCTTTACCTCCCTGTCTAGATGATGTCACAACAAGATTGGTTTCCTATTGAGGTTACGGTGGAACTGGAGCAGTGATAGGGGTCGTAGGGACCGGTTGGACTGGGGTTAAAGCATGATATGGTTGTAGCTAACCAATCGGAGTGCTTTCTGGGGGATCAAAGTACAATACTAGGATCCCCAAAGTCACATTAGGAAGGACCAATGAAGCCATGATAGGGATAGAAAATACTCCTGGAGGGGGGAATAATAAAGGTATCTGGCCTACAAGGTAATGTCCTGGTAGAATAGCTCCTGGATGGTTGAGAAATGGAGGAAGGGTTCTTGGTGGGAACATAGGAGAGGCACCCATTGATGGTGGGGGTCCTGGGTGGGTGGATCCAGATGGCTCGACTGAGGTGGTAACAATGGGGTGCTGAGGAGCCGACTATTGATCAGAGGTATTGACCTCGTTAGAATCCATCATGAGGATCTAGTAATCACCAGGACCAGAAGGTTGGGGGGGATGGGCTACTTGACCTGGCTAAGTTTGAGCAGCAACAAATCCTTGTTGAGGGAAAGGATTTGTAAGCATTACCGATTGAGATGACGCAAGATTCTAAGATGACTGTTGACCTCTAGAAACTGCTTGAGCTTCCCACGTTTAGCGCATCTGGGGTAAAAGAGCACACTCATGTGTATAGTGGCCATGTACACCACAACATGCACAAGGCTTGTTCATACAAATAGCCTTATTCTGCTTAGATTGGCTGCCCTGTTGCTGGTTTTTGGTGTTAGGCTGGTTCCCCTTGGGTTCACTAGGTTGGTTACCCTTCCCCTTATTCTTTTTCTTCAAATTTTGGCGATTGGTAGCACTCTCCTGCACAAACACCTGGCCCTAAGGGAGCGGTGGCTGTTAGAGCTGAGTATACATGGGAGGCTACAGTGCTAATTCTTGAGGGGTTGAAGTGCCAGGCTGTGAATAAGAAGGAGCAACAGTTTGGTAGATGGGTTGGGGCCTGGGAAACATGTTGCTAGTAAGAGGGGCATAAATGTTGGAGGAAGTGGTGCCCCCCTATAGGTAGCCATAACTCTGCTGAGTGTACGACAAAGAGTGTGAAAGGGATCCAATGATACCGTTGGCGGCATGGGATGCCCCAGTGCATCGGCACTTCCAGGACGCGGGAGGTCTAGAATGACAGTATAGACATAACCGGATTGTGCATAAATCATATCATATTTCAAAGCAGTCTGGAGAGCTTCTTCCTTGGTTTGAGGAAAATGGGACGTGACATATTTCCCGATGGGGGATAAAAGGTTCTTAAGAAACCAATCTATATAGACCCAGTCTTCGAAAGGTGGGGCACGACATGTGCTCCTCCTTCGCCGCCACTCTTGAACATGGTCAGAAAGGCGAGTGGTGGAGGATTGATGTAATGTGGTCAATAACTTAGTACCAGTGTCATCCTGGAGAGGGAACTGGAAATATGAAAGGAATGCTTTAGCAAGCATCGCGAAAATGGAATGAGAGGCAGAGGGCTGGTCTACGTACCATTTTGTGTTGGAAATAATACTTGGGGGGGGGGGGAATCAGTATTAACAAATCACTAACTTTTTCATTTCCATACTTAGATTCATATATGCTACTTCAGTTAAGGGAACTCGCGTGTACACGCAACTGTGTTTAATGCAACTAGCGTATACCCAGTAAACTTATGATTCAGTTAATCCATTATATTTTGATCTTCAATCAGTGCATCAGAACTTCATTAACCATATAAACAGTAAATAGGTGCAGTAAAATAGAACAAATCATCACACATAAGAAACACACATGAACACCATGATATAAGGTGGAAACCCAATGTGAACAAAAACCACCTGCTGCTGTTTCCTTTAATATAAGAAAAACTTGTTTACAATCTTGTACTGGTGCAAACTCATACTAGTACGCAAGCACCCACCTGCAGAAGGCTACAACCTTCTCTCGTTCTCCAATTTCTACTGGAAGGGAGCTATAACCCCCTTAGCTCTTGTACTAGTCGATCCGTTTACTAGTACATAGGCGCCAGCCTACTAAAGGCTCCAACCTTCACTCATTCTCTAGCTGCTACTAGAAGGGAGCTCCAACCCCCTGGCTCTTTTACTGACTGATATGTTTACCAGTATGTAGGCTCCGGCCTACAAAAGGTTACGATCTTCTCTCTTCCTCCACGGACCACGTTTCATAAATTTTCATACTGGATACTCCTGAAGCACAACACCATAATCTGAAGGCCACGTTTCATCCAATTTTCATACTAGACCCATCAACAACATTGAAGCACAAAATCAATCACCACTGCAATAAACCCATCAACTACACCTGCATTATCGATCTCTGAATCACCCAATACTAAAACATTGAAACACAGTCACCAGAACACAGAACAGACAACAGAACTCTGTAATAACAACCAGATCCAACATACTTCATACTGTATATGCTACTCTAATGAATCCAACCTGCATGTATACGCACTTTTACCAAAGCGAACCCATGTATAGATCTGCAAATTCTAACTTATAACTTTGTAGCTATTCCAGACATCAATTATACCGAGAATATAACATTTACAAAATAAACATGCGTCAATAATTCAGATCTAGTCTATCCATGATCAAACCATATAATGATAAAACATTCCAAGCCTTAAGATCCCGATCCATCGTTCATCATCATCCACATGGGTGCATCCTTGGTTCAGATCAAGAAAAGCATCATAAACCCATTACCTGCGTACTAGATCTCACACTTTATCTGATATTCATCCCTTTCACACTTGCACATCTTAGCCTAATGATCTTCTCCTTATATAGGTTTAGGCCTCTATCAATACCATGGTCCAAAACCACATAGAACTAATACCTTGGACCCAATACCTGGGGTCAACACTTCAGACCAAATACCATGGACCAATACCGAAATACCATGGACCAAATACCACGGACCAAAACTTAGATTCCCAACATGTACGCACCTTTTATTCTGTAAACATGCGTGTGTATGTATACGCGACCTGGTATATGGTGAACACGTGTGTATATGCTTCTTTGTCATAGCGCACCTGCGTATACTTCTCTGATCATTAATTCTTTGCTCTTGACTTGCTGCACTATGATCTATCATATGAGGAGTTGCCATCAAGGACAACACCTATATCTTACCTGTATCATAATGCCAACATTTTGCAGCGTCTGCAGTGAGCGTGCATTGGAAGAGCTGAAGATGAATGAAGTCATCAGTTATGGAGTTGGATGAACACCACATGTGGAAGGAATGGACATGGTTGGTAGGATCTTCTCCAGCAATACCCTCAAACTTTGGGATGTTGAAGGGAAGCTTAGTTGGCATAGAGGGCCAACCAACACGATGGTGTATGGGGTCGTTTATCAATTGGTAAGATCCGATAGACTTAACCCAACCTTAAAGGGGAGCATGGGGGCTATCGAAATGGTTCCTGAGACTATTTCGCCTGATGTGACCACTGGTATTGAACCAGAGCCACCACTAGGATGGGTTCGTACACCAGCTATGGGTCCATACATGGTGATGATATGCAGTGAAGGAGGTTCGAAATCAAAGGAGGAATTAGAAGGACCAGGAGAAGAGTCGATATGGGGTCTCAGAGGGCTATGAACTCGAACTCGACGAGGAGGGGTAATATGCCCAAGAGGAAACTAGGGGTGAAGGCCTAATAGTCTCCACGATAAACACCTTGGTGGTGCAATGGTGGAAGGACACACAAAACACGGAAATGGTGAAGGGAGATCAACAATATATCTTTTGTCTCTGATGCTATGATATAAATTTATTATGTTAAGTCTTGGTTTTCTAGTGTAAACCAAGCGCCCTTCACTGAAGGTGTGCTTGTGTGTTGTTGGCTTGATGGGGCTAGACCCAAATTTGAAGTTTTTTAGCCATACAAATCCCTGTACTACTGGCACTTTTGGCAACAACCCATGGAGCGTGGACTGAGGTCTCACCCAAAGCAGTATGGGGGGATGCTGGAACCAAGTTTCCACACCCTTGAGATGTTTGAGGGGTCGATTTAGTCCAACTGTGAATACCTTCGCATAGGTTACTCCGCGCACTTTCCTGACCTGTGAGGCCTTCGTGCCCTATTGTATTCTCCTTCGCACAACCCTAACGAAGGGTTGTGGAGCTTTCGCGCTGCTAGAGAAATGATCTACGCTATTTGCCCAAGTTACCCCACAAATCTTTTTATCTTCTTATAATAGTTAGTTATCTTCACGTAAACAGATACTTTATCTTATATTCACTTATTCAACATATTCATATAAGTTCATGCAACAAATAAATAGTAACCTTACAATTCATGCCCAATATACTTCAAAGCATAAAATAGGAAACAATACATAGAAATAATGTAAAACTTCTCTTTATTATTGCTTTAATTGGTTACAGACCCAACCTACCCTGCGCACTCAGCTGCGAACTACTAGGCCTCTGCGCACTTAGTTGTAGAGCCTTATCCTACTCTACGACCCAACGACTCACCCTATACTTAGATCAGACTCAATTCATTGTCATTCATCTATTTCATTCATTCTTTCTTGTTCCTTTAAAACTTAGAGCCTCGCTCTATTTATACAATCCCATGGTCCACGGACCATGGGTAGATCTCTCAAGCTGACATTACATTGCAAAAATGAGGGCGGACAACCCTCCGACTCATTTATAATCTTCGCACTCCGCGCCCACACATCACAGAGTCTTTACATTAGACTTAGTCAAAACTTGGTCTCTAAGCCCCAAAACTTGCCTTGGGGGATCCCGTGCCCAACAGGCCCCCAACACAAACATTGTGACTTACCCTCGAGTCACTCTGTCGGTGTGGAGATCTTCATGTAGAGACATCCCAACTTTGCTCGGACTGCTACAAGGTCAACAACACACTGAATGACTACCTAATGTATCTCCTGGATGTGCTGTTCAGAGACCACGATATCTGAACTACTTCCCTGTAGTTGCTCCTGCCTCCCTTACATCTGTGCGGGCATGCCTTCAATTTTTGTTGTGATAATGTCAGCGAGATCCCAGTCCTCGAACTTTAAGCTTGACACCCTTCCCAAGTGTGCTCCTTCGAAAATGATATCATTAGGTAATAGCAGAGTCTACAAAGGGCTTTTACTGTCGTCCAGGTCCTTGGGCACCTTTGCCTTCCCCTTCCACGAAGAGACATATGCGGGAAGATTAGTTAGAGGGACTGCGCCCTCGTCCTCATCCTCTTTGATTATGATATCCTCGAGGTCTTCTTCCTCCTCATTGGTTTCCAGGTTAACCGCTTTCCCTTTTTCCTCCATTGTTAATCTAATTCACAGTGGGTTTCAAGGGGACACACGCACCGAAATCATGGGTTGTTTATCTTTCTTCAGTCTCGGTGTGTGCGGTGATTTAGGGATTTCTGCAACAATCCCGGTGCTCTCAGGGGAATCTTCTATGGTCATGGCCTACGCGGCTTCTTCGACGGTCATTTCTGCGATTACCCTTGCTTCTTCAAATGCTGCCATCTTGTTCATCCATAAATCTATTAATTGTTCAATCAGGTGCTCGAATAACACTCTCCACAGGGAAAATAGATCTCGGTTCAGAATACTCGGGGTGCATAATAGCTCAATTCTAAAATGGCCAAGTGTTGTATGCTGGGCAATCATTTGTAATTTATAGTGCCTTTTGAATTCGAATTCGACTGTTCCCCCCAAATTTGGTCCATTAATGCTCCCTTGGTGGAAGATTTTCCCAAATCTTGCCCATAAAACTCACCTTAAATGTCTACTCCCCACTCCATTTGGTCTCAAACTAAGAATCACATCGTGAATAGTTACTATAACGGTCACTTTCCAACCGACCTGTGCGGCAGTGCAACTACCCTTGCACTTTCACCTGTTGCAGACCCTGTTACATTTCTCTCCTGCACGTAGCTCTCAGGCAGAGTAGTTTATAATCCCGCACCTCCTTTAAACTACCTGGAGCACTAAGACTGTGCTTCCTACAGCTAGTCAGGTGGTCGTGCCACCTGTATAGGGTTTCAATCGACCATCCATCACTTTTCCTGGAAAAAATCTACCTTTTATTTTTATTGATTGTGTCGCTCACTTTACCATTTGCATCACACCACCATGGGTGATCCCTCTAGTAATATATGGTCTAATCCAAGGAATAAAGTTGATCAACTCTCGACAGTAGTCCCCAAAATTGTCAATGTAATCGTGCACACCCTGTTTTATCACCACGATTTTCTTAACGAGAAAATCCATCTTTATTTCTTCCTCAAGCTTCTCAACTTCCGCTTCCACCAGAGCACTTTTCGCCCTTAACCACACTCTTTATTTCATGAGTTCTTGGGTCCTAAGATCACCCTATCAGATTTCTTCCTCAGGTCCCAAATTTTCTTCTTTTTTCAGCTGTGTGATCCCTTATTCCAAGGCTCCGCGAAATTCATATCCACTGGCGCTGCTATGCATGGACTAGGCATATTATACTCTATTGGGACTACAGTGTTTGCTCCATATGCCAACATAGAAGGTGTCTGTCCCGTCAGTTTCTTGCACATTGTCCTATAAGCCCACAAAACTGCTGGTACGCGTAGGTCCCAATCACTTCATTGTGCATTATATACCATGTTCAGTGCTTCGCATACTTTGTTAAATTCTTCTACGTGGGTAATCTTCTGCGCACTTGTTTCTTTCACCCTCTGTCATTCCAACTCGAGGGACTGTTCACGCAATTTCCTCCCCAACACATGCTTATTGACAATGTTCCTCAACGCGAACTCCATGTGCATTCGCATAGGTTGTTTACGATATGTCTATACCCACTTGGACATATGCGTGCGCGGACCATCCCGTACATTATATTTATCTGTTAGTCACATTTGAGGCTTCCCAAAATGTATGCACATCATTCTCCTGCATTCTCGCCAGTCCTCAAGGCTTCCTTGGCATGTACCCAACCAGCTTGCAGGCGTAGCATGCAGTACCCACTTCAAAGCCTCAAAACGTTGCTTTTTTGGCACCTCCCTTTCAAATATGTTCAAGAAAACATCTACCTCAATTAACCCATCATACATAGGCAGATCCCTTACTTCTGTCAATACGCAGTGCATTGATCTTGTCATCATGTTACAGTTTAGCATGGTTACCTCGTGTAACCGGTTCTGCCATCGCTCTATTTCTTCATCCGAATCTGATGTACAAGAGCTTTTGCGCTCACATGAGATTCGTCCATCTGCGGTGGGGTTTACCTAGTCTTGCTCTCATATGGTTATCTTGTATATGCAGTCTAAGTCGTCATCGCTTTCATAGTCGTGCACTGGCTCAGTGTAGCGCGATCCCTTAGTAGGGTCCAAAGGTATCACTACACACACAGACTTCTTCTAAAAAATAATCTTGTTCTTTTTTAGGTTAATCACCCCATTCATGTCATTGGCCCAATCGATTCCTAAGAGCACGGGGTAGGGATTGTTTTCATTGAAAACCTCTATCACCTCAAAGTCGGCTAGCGCGCTCGCTCCTTCAATATCCACTGTGATTCCCTGCAATCGCCCTAGGGGTATTATCTTTTGTTGGTTCGCCATGCGTAGCCAAATTGGAGACCACTGCAGTGTAAGCCTCCCCATGTGCTCCCATGTCTACTTTGGCAGAATGTTCGCGTCCGATCCTAGATCTAGAATTACTTGGTCCATCTCATATTCACCAATTTGTGCAATTAGCCTCATTTCTCTTCCTGTTCTTGCCTTGTGTTTTCCAATCTTCCAGACCACGCGAGGTTCTCCTAGCATGGTCCCAACACATTTGTTAATGAGATCCTGTAGTCGCTTTACCGCCTTACTATCGCGCAGTAACTTCATACATGTTTCTAGGAATGTGGCAAGCATAGATGGGTCCATTTCCAGCTCCTATCTATCTTTTCTTGCTAAAGTGGAGGTATCAGAGAAGCTCTTCCTAGCTTCCATGAAGGTTTCGTTAATAGCGTGCTCCAAATCAAACTCTGGTTCTTTCATCAGCGCCTTGCAAACCCAAGTACTATCTTCAGGTTGTTTGCCTTTATCCTCCCCTGTCATAATCCCACTTCGGAGCATAATGTTTACATTTGGATCTTCCTCACGTAGCTCAGACCTCATGATTTACAAGTTCTGAGTCAGGGGAGGTTGGAGCACTCCCTTATCGTGCAACCTAGCTATCAGTGTGGGACAATCCTTCGTCTCATGATCAAACAGGGTATAATATAGACATGATGGACATGTTGGATTCACACAATCACAGGCATAATGTCCTCTCCCTCTGCAATTGTAGCATATTAGCTGTCTGCAACCTCTCCCGGCTCCTCCTCCACCTTGGCCTCATCCATACCCCTAGAATCTAGACCACACAATCCCTGTACCTTGGTCTAGGGGCCGCATTTCGTCCTGAACCCTGTAGGTAGGAGTTCTATCCATCATTAGATCATAACTTCTAAAGGTGCACTCATCATGTCCCACTGATCTACAAAAATTACAGAACAACTGTTGTGAATTCTACGTGTAGTTTTGCAACAAATGACAGTCGTCCGTAACATGCTTTCCTCCTATTTGACAAATCATGCACCACAAAGTAGGCGCCGCACTTGGTCCTACTTACGCTTCTGGACTTACCAGCATTGGTCCTCCTCCTGTGAGATAATTCACGAATTACAGGTGGTGGTCCTTGTCATGTCCCTAAGCCTTACATTTTATGCACCACACTTCTTCGCACACTTCTAGTCAAACTGTCCTGTCCTGTTTCAGACTCTGCATCTCAAGGCATAGGTTCTTCAACTACGCGTGGATCTGCTGAAATCCCAGGTTAGGATCCTGTATGGGGGTCTCATACAACCTCATCGCGGTCTCTAAGGCTTCGGCCTGAGTGTTTCTGGGAAAACTAGTGTCTTTTCTATCTGCTAGTCCCACTAGGATTGGCAGCTATCCTAGAAACAAACAATCAAAGCAATTTGTGATTTCCTCTATGTATGATAGATAAGGGAGAAGCAAAGGAACCAACCTGGATCTTCCGCTTGACTCCTTGCTTGATTTCTCTCCCCATTGATAGAGCTTGCAACTCCTCTCCTACTTGTCGCACTTAGAGAATACCTGTAGAAACAAAATAACAAAACGCCATCAAAGCATCTTTATCTATTATATCATAAACAATGTAGAATAAAAAATACATTGAGCATACAACGAAATTCACAAATAACAACATTCACAAATACACGATTGTATGGAGGAAAACTCAAAGAATTTTTTAAAATAGAAGGGAGAATTACAACACAGCTGTCTAATCCAGCATCATCCTCCCAGCATCAAAGCCCTCTTTACCTCATGAAAAGCAAGATCACCCAACAATACAATGCTTCTTCTCAAAGACAAACTATCAGCACTTCCTTACAAATTACAAAATTCTAGCCTCCAGATCTCTCAGATGAGGGATCCATTTGTAGATGTTTGCAAACTTGTGATCATCTCTAGGTTTTTGATTAATGTCATTCCACTTGTAGTTCTTAGTTCCACTTGGAGATTTCTTGGATCTCTTACTCATCCCTGGGCAAATTCAGAGAGGCAAGTGTCATAGGAGAAGTTTCTAGAAGATTCCATGAGCATCCATTTAGCAAACTGTCTCAGACATTTGTCCATTCTCGCTCATCGCACCCCACAAAAGGCCTCTTCAGTATGCATCACACCTAGCTAGTGTAGGAGTTAGTATGCATCGCACCCTGACAGTGGAGCAGTCAGTATGGTCTAGTTTTGGCGAGTTCTGAGTGGTTTTTCAGGTGGAACTTCTGGGGAATGATGTAATCAATAGACTATGATCCTTTAGGGTATGAAACAATACTTTTAGGGGTTAAAGAGCCCTTGGTTTATCGACATATAAGATTGGGGTTGCAGTGCCCAAATATGTCTATAACAGTTGCCCCCTAAAGCATGAAGTTGTAAATCTTTTGATGTCGGGTGAAATGCTTTATCATGAGGATCCGAGGTATTCGAACTGGAAGGTGACCTGTATAAGATACAATACAATACATCATCATCATATTACTTTCATGATCTAGCTGAGGTGGGCATTCCCATGCTCAAATTTATAAATTCATTTTCATGTACATAGGACAGATAATCGTCTACAGTTGCAGACTGGTGATTCTTTATATGTAGAGTCATCATCCCTTAGCTTGGATGATCATCTGTGCAACTTCTGTGTACATTTGATGTCTTTATATTCTTGAATATATCATAGCTCGGATGGATGAAACTATATCTAGGGTCTTCAAACTCGTTCAATCTTTGCCTGATGTACAAGTCGATCCATGTGAAAAGATGTTCTGAAGTCGAACATGGAAGGACATCGCCTAATTACCAGCCAATAATGTAAGTTGTTAATAGGCACGAGAGGAATCACCGATAATGATAATGATCCTCAAGGTACTATAGTACAATTCACATGGCGCGAATATATGATCTGATGTTGAACACCATGTAAAATCTTTCGGTTGAAGGTCATTGATGTAAATTTGTCGCCGGAAGTGAGAAATTTGCCATTGAGGCATGCAAGCTCCAAAGTACTGAAAGGGTTGTTTCTAAGTCAACTTCTTGGATAATGAGCTGATGTCGACAAGAAGTGACCTGTCATAGGAGGGACTTAATGTTTCCCACATCTACGACACGAAACGTAGCAAATGATTTTCTGGAGGTGAAAACGATGTGATGATACAAGGTTCAGGAATGGCAGTCATGAAAAATGGAGGGTGAAGGTATTGTAGTGGATGAGGCATTAGCTGGATGGTGGATTATTTGAATAAATTCTCTTGAACATATTGGTGACATTGAGATGGATTGGTAGCGTTAACCCCAAAAATGGATGGTATGGAGGACCAATTGTGAAATGACCGGTGAACAGAAAATCCCAACCTGACTCAATCAGGGTGATGGAGTGAAAGTGTCATGTTCAAGAGTGACCCGCTACCAATAAAGTTCTTCAATTTTCTTCCATTTTTCCCCAGTCATTGCTGACCAGTACCTCTTTATTTTTTTCAAGCTTGAGGAGGATAACATATACTTGTTCTATAGTTTTCCCTTCGGGCAAACCTGTTGCTATGTTTTAGCGAGCCTAGCGACAATGAAATTCGTTCTTGTTTGGGTGGACAAGTTTGTCACTATTTTTTTAATGAGTTTAATGACAAGGATAAATTGGTCCTTTTCATTTTTAGAGAGTTTGAAAAGGGATGAAAAGGAAACTTCGGTAGTCCTTTTTCGTAGCATAATCCCTTAAGTCCCAAAAAGTATAAAATAATACGAAAGGGATGAATTTCCGATCGCTTTAGCGAGCCGAGAAAGACAAGCGCTTGATCTTTTTTATGGGATAATACCTTAGGTCCAAAAATATTAAAATGTACAGGAGGGATGGTGCTTCCCCTTACTTTAATGAGCTTGAAAGGCCAATAGCTCAGAAATATTTTCATATTTAACGACCCTAAAAAGAGCTTATAGGAGACTCGTTTTTGAGGAACGAGTGGCGTTTTAGGGTAGCAACGGGTTCCGGGTAAGCTTGGAACTTCTCAAAACATGGTGATGTGAAGAGGGTGGTTAACAGAACCACTCATCACAACTGTTCCTCAAAAAGGGTAAACAATCAAGTGGAAGCATTTGATTGGCCAAAAGGATGGAGGTGACAGCAGAACACAACGAAGGCTCAAAAAGCTAATAGCATGCCAATCACAGAGGTCGTTTACTAAAGGCAGGTTTATTTTTTAATGAGCTTGAACCTTGCGTTAACATATGCTTAGTGGCGGGTTTATTTTTTAACGAGCTTGAACCTTGCGGAAACATTGCTCATTACGTTAGTCGAAGATGTTCAATTCATTGTTTAACACTTTAGATTCTTTCATCAGTCGTTCAACCTGCTCAATTGCTCCATCAAATTGATTAGAAATACATATATATGCCCAAAAAATGAATTAAAACTAACATTTTACTTGAAATACATGAATAGTAACATTAAAAAGTAGTTTACCTCATTCTATTTCAAATTTGGAATTTTGGAGCTCTGGAGTGGCTTTCCCCCTCAAATTTCATTAGTTGATTTTGTGAGATCCGGTGGACTATTCTCCGCGCCGTCAGGACCAGGTAGGAGCTAACCCTGAGCTCTTCATTTTCATTCCATCCTTTTCTAATTTTGAGCAAGTTTTTCCCTACTTCCGGGCCCTTGGGGTTTGAAGAACTCATTCTCCATCCATCGCACCTGGCCTGCATCGAAAAGTACGATGCATACTGAGCTAGACACTGGCTAGTTAGTATGCATCTCACGTCGCTCAAAGGCAGTGTGCGATGGGCGCAGAAGGGAAACTTTGCACAATGATTTTTCATGAAATTTCTGCCTGTTTTTGCTCAAATTTGGATCCTAATTCATCTTTTGTTTGTGTTTCAGATTTTTGTTGGATCAAGATGGTCATCACATGGTGTGAACATGAACATGAAGAAGAGGACATGATTGCTTTGCATGATCAGGGTACAGTTACTACATTACGGAACCGTGGTTTGCTCAAATTCTTCTGCATATCCAGCATGAGGCAACAAATCAGTTTGTTGCAGTATTTTCTTGATGCTTGGGATCCGATCAACCAAGTATTCCAGATCAGAGGCAAATCTATTCCATTGACAGTCGAGGATATCTACTTTCTGACAGGGTTATCGAGGCGTGGTGCCCCTCTCTCACTATCAGGATCCGCCCGTGGGGGTGAATCTGTGAGAGATTATATTCGCCAGTTTTGTAGAGATGGATCTCAGCCCAACAGGGATGGCAAGATCAATATCCGAGATGTCACTGATCGGCCCTTGAGGACCATTTTATTTACCTTTGCTAGATTGGCTGGCAGCGCGGCTCTTCATTTGGCCAACAGATCTTACATGCAGTACGCCCTGGAATGCCTGGAACCAAAGGTGTTCAACTGGTGTGAGGCGGTACTTCCTGTTATAAAAGAATAGATCTCCAAGGTAAAGAATGGAGGATCCAAGAATTTTGACTATGGTTTAATCTTGACTGCTTTCGCCTTGGAGAGGATTCCACTGATGCAACAAAAGTACATTTCACTAGGATTTCCAGCACCGAGGGAACCACGGATGTAGAGGTGGGTTGATCTTATGGCTAGACATGCTGGTCAATCACAAATTTCCTTCTTTGATGCCTTCTTTGAGTGGTTTGACCATCAAGAGATGGTCTTTGCGGAGTATCCGTACGTTGGGATGGATTTCCAAGGCAACCTAGATTTGGCGTTACCGGCTGGTGAACAATGGAGTGCCATAGGTAAAATGATTCGACCACATTTTTGTTTATCAGCTTTATAATGTTTTTGTATTTTTAAATGTCATCAAGACTAATCAAACTCATATGTGTGTGCAGAAATTGGGTCAGTGCGACCAATGGCATGCCCACGGGCGACAGTGGATGTTCCAGCAGGAGAGGCTGTGGGGAGGGCCGTCCTTCGAGATTTGGACATATCGGAGACCCTGGTAGTGCTGTAGGACCAGATCGAGGGCCTTACTATCGATATTCAAGATGCGAGGACCGATGAGTCACCCTTGAGGTTACAACGCCACACCATTGGTGTGCCAAGTTGATGGACCCGACTTTTGTGCATGATCGCATAGGCAGTGACATGTTATCACCAGCATCATTAGTCTAGGATGCTTTTCTACATTCATTTCGAGTTTCTTGGTCATATGACCGATTTTGTCTTGGACACAATTTTTTTTGTAAAAACTATAAACAGTTATATATTTTAGATTTTCGGAGTTTTTATCTTGGTTAAGTTATGCAATCTTGATGCAAATGTTAATGTAAAAAAATGCTTTCTTTACAAATGCTGCAAATGTCTATCTAACACAAAGTTTGCTAATGAATTAGTTAATGTGTTTAAGTTTCTAGAAATGTGTTGATATTGAATGGAATCAAAATTTCCTTCCAAAATCCTGACTCTTAGGAACATACGATAAATAGCTGGGTTTCGAACAGAATAAACGCCAGTAAGCTGTAGAACGGCGAGTTGTGAATCTAGCCTGACAACAAGCCGGTGTATGCAATGTGAAATGGCATCAGAGAAGGGCTCAATCAACGTGCTATACTCAACGATGTTGTTCATTAATCGACCAATACATATCCCTCTGAAACTTACTAACTCGCCACTTGGAGAAAAAATGGCCCAGGCTGCAGAAGATAGATTCCGTGTACTACGACTAGCTCCGTCGACATACCCAACAAATGATTCTAACAAGTCTGACATTTGCAACAAATGCAAAGTGGATTAGCTAACCAAAATAATAACTCTAAAAGAAAACAAAAATGTAAGAAAAGTATTTATACAAAGAGATAACTACACTTAATCAAGCATAGTAACACTTAAGATACAACCCGTTTCGGGGTTGCAATAGTGGAATCCCATCATAATCCACCAGCTCGTAGGCTCCTTTTTCCAATACTCATCTAACAATGTAGGGGCCCATCCATAATGGTTCGAACTTGCCTACTCCCAATTTGTCAGAGTCTTGATCATACAACAAGATCAGGTCACCTTCTGAGAAGACACGAGGCTTGACATTTTTGTCAAATTGCGCTTTGACACGTTTCTTATGTGCTTCGTTAGCCAGCGTGGCGTCACGACAGGTTTCGTCCAAGTGGATTAGTTCCAAGAAACAAGCCTCTTGATCCGGATTTAAACAGGAACGCAACAAATTACAGACATAACGATATACACAAAGATGCAGTGGAAATAATACTTCATTTTATTACTGTAAAATACTGAAATATGCTTACAAACAGAAATGGAAAGAAACCAGCTAGGGCGATGGTAGCTTATCTCTGAGAAGAGATGTGGCGGCTACATGTCTCTGAACTGTTCCGAACTGTGTTACAATGAGGCTTGAAGGCCTATTTATTGTTGAGAAACAATGGAAAACCCTTCACGTCCTGAAACCTAACCCTAGAAGATGAAACGCCAAATTTTGGGCCCCGTTTGGGTAAATTGGTACATCAATTTCTGGGGGTCATAACTTTGGCATACGATCTCCGTTTGACGCGTACGATAGCCTGTTAGAAAGATCTATCTGAGTTTAGGGCCTCAAAATAGCTCCAGAAGTTTAGGACTCGAAAAGCTGCTAAAAATAGTAAACTACGCTACAATTTAGGAAACTGAAAAAGCTGAAAGAGACAGTTGTGGGGGTCCAAATGGGATAGGTGGGTGGCCACCAACATCCACTTGGATCATTCCTCCCCCCTTAGGAAGCAATGGTCCCCATTGCGTTGAGTTCCTCCCTAAGATGAGGAAGCTTTTGCTGAGCTGGGTCTCTGGTGAGCTGTTCTGCAATCTCTGCTGTGACCAGAAATGGTGCGAAGCATGGTCGGCGATGGTCCACATTGAACACTCGGTGCAAGCGAAGGAATGGAGGAATGCTGTGCTTCAAAGCATTGTTTCCCGTAGCCTTGGTACTGGTGTAAGGACCATGTCGGAGTGGTCGGAGCTTCTGATGGGCTCTTGTAAGGCGTTCTTTCTACAGATGTAACCAAACTTTGTTGCCCACCTGAAACTTATGTGGTACCCCTGTGGGTGAGGAGAAGTTGTTCCTATGTTCTTTCATGACCATATCCCTTTACTGCTGCTGCTGCGTGGAGGAACCCTTTACAGGGGTCATGGATGTAGCAACGATCTTCCCCTTACTTTGGGAGTGAACCAAACAGATGAATTTCCTGGTCTGAGAGATGAGCTTGCTGCCTTTCTTAGTAGTGATCAAAGAGGTGGCAGTAGGTGGGGCTACCTCTGGTATCCTGTATAATGAATTCTTTAAAGAAATAATGACAGCGTGAGGCCTTGACTCATACACAGCATGTCGGCTCCACAAGTATGGTTGGCCTAATAATACATCACAAACATCTAGAGGTGTAACATCACACAATACCTCGTCTATGAAGGGCTTGATGCTGTAGGGAAGGCGGCACTACTGGCGAACTTTCAGATCTCGTCCTTCGTGAAGCCACCCGATACTGTACGGCTGCGGGTGCAGTGTAGTCGGTAGGCCCAACCGCTTCATGACCTCTGCTGAAATGAGGTTCTTTTGGCTGCCACTGTCGACAATGAATTGCAGCGGTGAACCCTTCACCCACATCTGTGAGTGGAAAAGACGCTCCCCCTCTTCTGGATCTGCAGATTCATTCTTCTGGATCTTGGCAGTGGCAACAGTGGCGCTGGGATCCCCATCAATGATTTGCTTCCCTTTGCCATTCCCCTTGTCAGGTTCTGGCTTAGGGTCAGAACATGCATCTGATTCAGAAGCCTTCAACTCGGCCACTAGCGACTTCTTGGTCCGACACTCAGTTGTGTTATGAGTGGGACTCTTGTGGAAGTCACACCACTTTCCTGTGTCCTTCTTCGGCTTCGTGGTGTTGTTCTTTTCTTGCGGCTTCGACGGGTTGTCTTGCATCACCCCGCCTTGGCTTTGTCCTTTGGGCTTCGGATTTGCAGATCCAACGTCTCGCTTCTTTTGTTTGAACTTTTGCTCGATTTTGACAGCGTATTGGTATGCTATGCCGAGTGAGGAGATGTTCAAGAACCCCATCTCTTCCTGGATGTATCTGTGTAGGCAGCCGCGGTATTTGAGTACCAGATGCAGCTCAGAATCTTTGATACCCAACTGTGTGAGAAGGGTATGAAAAATGTTTGTGAACTCCGGCACATCTTGGTCTCGTCCCTGCCACAGTGTGGTCCATTTGATGTATTTGTCCTCATAGCTTCCGACAGGGTAGTATTGCTCCTTGATGGCATCCCTGATGTCATTCCAAGTGGGTGCGGCTGAAAATAGTGAGCCTGTACTTTCATCCTTCTACTCGCAATAGGTTTCCCACCAATCCTTGACGTGGGGGGCTGCTTTGAGAAGGGCGAAAACAATCTTTTCCCGACTTGAAAATTCATGAACAGAAAAATACCCATCTAGCAGATTTAACCATTTATCTACGGCATCTGCATCTATTTGACCCTCGAAGATGGGGATTTCAAAATTAACTTGTACCTTAAATGGTGTGGTGTTTCCAGAGTAGCTGTTGGAAGCCGATGCGTTGCCTCTAGGTAGCCGTTGAAGGATCTGCGCAAAGCTATCCATCATCGCGTTCCTTTGCCGCTCCAGCGCTTCTTCGAGCAAGATTTTGATAGGATCTCGTAGCCCCTCGTCTTTCTTCTCATCTGCCACGGGAGGCCATCGGGATTTGCGAGGCTGGTCTTGCAAAGGTTCGACCAGTTCAAGCCCTAACTCCTTATATCCTGACCTCGTTGGGGACATGCAAAGAAAAACAGAGAAAAAGCAGACCGCTCTGATACCACTGATCCGAATTTAAACGGGAACGTAACAAATTACAGAGATAACCATATACACAAAGATGCAGCAGAAATAATACTTCATTTCATTACTATAAAATACTGAAATATGCTTACAAACAGAAATGGAAAGAAACCAGCTAGGGCGATGGTAGCTTATCTCTGAGAAGAGATGTGGCGGCTACATGCCTCTGAACTGTTCCGAACTGTGTTACAATGAGGCTCGAAGGCCTATTTATTGTTGAGAAACAATGGAAAACCCTTCACGTCCCAAAACCTAACCCTAGAAGATGAAATGCCAAATTGTGGACCCCGTTTGGGTAAATTGGTACATCAATTTCCCGGGGTCGTAACTTTGGCATACGATCTCCGTTTGACGCGTACAATAGCCCGTTAGAAAGATCTATCCGAATACAACCACTTTGAGAGGCAACATGGGTCCATGGACCCTTGTTTCCCTAGATTCCAAAAAAAACATCGTTTAGGGCCTCAAAACGGCTCCGAAAGTTCAGGACCCGAAAAACTGCTAAAAATAGTAAACTGCGCTACAATTTAGGAAACTGAAAAAGCTAAAAGAGACAGTTGTGGGGGTCCAAATGGGATAGGTGGGTGGCCACCAACATCCACCTGGATCACCTCTTCCTCTGAAGTTTTAGGAAGAAGATCAATTGCGAGCTTGAGAGATGAAAGTTTGCACTGTATTGGTAAGACAACTTCCACACCATACACCAATTGGAAGGGCGTAAATCTGGTCGCATTTCTCACTGAAGTCCTATATGCCCACAGGGCTGAGTACAAGATCAAATGCCAATTCCGTTTGTGGACTCCAATCATTCTTTACAGCATGCGCTTAAGGACTTTGTTGATCGCCTCAACTTGTCCGTTAGCCTGCGGATAATATGGAGTAGAACTATCATGGGACAGTCCTAATTTGGAAGTCAATTCAACCATCATGTGATTGTGAAAATGTGACCCATGATCTATGACTATAGCTTGTGAGACACCAAATCTAGAGACTACATGATTAAAAAATAAAAGAGCAGTCGTTTCGCCACTGTTGTTTAATGTAGGCATCGCCTCAGCCCATTTTGTAAAATAGTCGACAGCGACTATAATATACCCATGCCCCCCGCCGAGGTGGGGTTACATGTCATGAAATCTATGCCCCATTTAGCGAATGGCCCAACAGCAACTACAGGGTGCAGCGGTGCAGGTGGTAATTTGGTTTTGCAATCAAAAATATGGCAAGCATGGCAAATTCTGACTGCAATTATGCAATCTTTGAATATAGTGGGCCAGAAGTAACCAGCTCATAAGATCTTTTGCGCAATAGTGTAACCAGATAGATGCCCCCCACACGCACCTGAATGATAGTCATTCAGGACTTTTTCGGCCTCCTCATGCATGAGGCACCTTCGCAGAACTGTATCGACACCACGACGATAAAGTGTATCACCAACGATCATGTAGTCTTTTGCTTGGTATCGAATACGTCACTGTTCAGAGTGAGAGGTGTTAGGCCTAAAAGTTTGGGTTTGGAGATAGACCAGTATATCTCCGTACCATGGATCGCTTGATGATATTAGAAACAGTGTCTCATCCATGATTGACGCTTTAGATGTTGAATCGTTGGACAATGATGGGAGGTCACAAAGTAAATCCACGAATACCAGAGATTTCTTTGATTTGGATTTGGTGAATTCCAGATCAAACTCTTGCAAAATGGCTATCCATTTGGAATATTTTCCCCCTAGTAATTGATGCAATAGAATGTAGGTCATAGGATTGCAATTTAATAAAATGGTAGTTTTGCGAAAGAGAATATAGTGTTGAAATCTCTGTATTGCTTGAACAACTGCTAAAGCTAGCTTTTCAACATAGGAGTACCTACTTTCTATATCATTTAAATTTCAGCTTAAATAATAGACAGGCTGTTCTATCCCATTTTCCTCTTGCACTAAAACCATGGCGATGGTTGTATCTGTGGTGGCTAGATATAGGTTAAAGTCTTTTTGATAGTCAGGAGCATACATTAATGATGCTTTTACTAGGGAACATTTTAAAGCATCAAAGGAAGCTTGCGCAACCTGATCCCAGTTGAAGGGTACTTCTTTTTTCAAAAGACGCGTATAACCTTTAGCAAGTTCAGCGTAATTTGGAATGAACCTCCTTAGAAAGTTTTCTTTCCCTTGGAGTTTCTAAATTTGAAGCAAATTTGAAGGTGGAGGCATGTCAAGGATTGCCTGAACCTTACATGGGTTGAGTCGAATTTTGTCCTTAGAAACTATGAAACCAAGTAACCGACCAGAACTAACACAAAAAACACACTTGTGAAAATTGAGTCGTATCTTGTAGTGTCAACAACGTAGAAATATGGATCTCAAATTTTGCAAATGATCAGTCCGCTTTTGCGAATGAGCCAGTAGATCATCGAGATACAGTTGAACGATGTGCTGGATGTCATGGAAGGCATAGTTCATTGCCCTCTGAAAGGTTTCCCCTGCGTTCCTCAAACCGAAAGGTAGTTCACGGTACACGAATGTGCCGCATGGACATATAAATGCAGTCTTCGACTGGTCCTATGGGCGGATATTGATTTGGTTGTATCCAGAAAATCCATCCATAAATGAAAAGATTTCGCATCCAGCACATTCATCAATTATCTGGTCGATGAAGGGTGTAGGGTAGTTTTCCTTTGGACATGCTTGATTTACGTCCCTATAATCGACACACACTCTAATTGTTCTTTTATTTTTCATCACAGGAACAATATTCGATACCCAACAGAAACGGATCAGTCAACACCATTGAGGTATTTGAAGTCTTTAACAACTTTGTAACCTCAGCTCGATGTGGACAGTTTTTCGTCCAATTGTCCTCGTTACAAATGTAGCATGGATCATGAGGTTTCTTTTGCCCAGTAGGGTTCTCAGAAGATTTCTCAGGAATCGAATCCTCCTGTTTCTTCTTTTTGTCTTTCCCTTTCTTCTTGCCCCCTGGTTGCTTTGGATTCTTTCCCTTGTCAGATGACATGACATTAATCTCTAAGCCAAGAGGTTTATCATTTTCTTTTTGACTAGAAACCGCAAGGGCTTTACCAGATGGAGCCTTTGCGGTTTGCATATTTGAGGTACTGATCACGCCGTCACCGGCGTGAGAGTCCCTGTTCGATTTAGGAGGGGGAGGAATGGAAAATTTTGGTCTGGGAGTGTCACGAATTTTGTCGTAGAGCGTGCCAGACTGAGTGTAGATCAAGTCTAAGTATTGTGCATGAGAAATGACTTGCTCTTCAGTGACAACTCCTCCTTATCGCCACATCCTCAGTAATTGAAGGTAATAATGATTTAATAAACCACTCAGCCAGAAGCTGATCAGGAACATACATCTTTACCATTCGACGACAACGTCACCACTCATGAATATGATTAGATATGTGAGTGGCTGTTGTCTGTTTAAAGTTGGTAAGGAGTTCTGTCTCCGTTTTGTACCTTATGGGTAACTGAAAGTGGGTTAGACAAGTAGTGGCAAGGGCACTGAAGTTATCAAACGAAGCTCTAGGCAATTCAATATACCATTTTTCTACTGGACCAGTTAGCGTTTGCTGAAAAAGGTGAAGCCTAATCGAATCATCATTTAGGGTGTTAGATGAGTGCCACAATGAAAGGTCATTATGTGATTTGATGCATCCTCACTCAGATTTCCATTGAATTTAGGGATATCAGAGGGAAGTTTATGAGGAATCACTAACCACCAAGGGGTGTATGCAATTAGATCATTCATGAGCCATTTTAAGTCTGGTAATTCTAGAGTCGCTACAAAAGGCAACTGTTGATTCAGGTTTAGTGAAGCATACCTAGGATAAGAGGGGATTGCCTGAGCAGTAGGTCTTTGCATACCAGCAAAATGTATTTGATGCTGGTAACTTTGATAAGGTTGTTGGAAATAACCATTATAGTATGATTGTTGATAACCGTTTTGAAAAAATGGTTGTCCATTACCTGCAAAGCCTTGTTGCTCAAATCCTCGGTAAGTTTGCTGGAATTGCGGTTGTTGATATTGTACCAGCCATGGTTGTTGGACCATTTACTGTTGCCCAATACTGGATGTTTGACCAAGATGCGGAGTGATGGTACTCGTTTGAGCCTGAGTCGTTCCAGGTAAGGAAACACTAACCTGAGGTTGTGATTGAGTTGTAGAGACAAGAGGTTGTTGTATTGCACCATGAGAGACTTGAGGTTGACACACAACAAGCAATGCTTGTACTTGTGACACAGTCACAATAGCAGGTGTAGTGGGAATGTTCGACATAGGTTGGACTGGTTGCATTGAATATACAACCCTTGGTTGTTGAGGCAGTATTGGTACCCAACCACTGGATGTAATTCTAGTTTGACATGAATTTTGCTGTGAACTCTCATATGGTTGTTCTCTAGGAGGGAACAATGAAAAAGCATACTACCCTCCATATGGTGGCAGTCCAATGTTCAAAGGATATATCGGTCTTTGAAGACTAGTCTGCCCAAATTGATACTGGCATGCAGGATCAATTTGCTGAGTTTCAACATAAGAAATACCGGATGGGATTCCGGATGAACAAATAGGAACATACCATGTTGTCGAAATAGTCCTTGAGTGGACTCCAGCTAGTGATTGACAACTAGTCGGGACATATGGCATACCAACAAACATTGTAGGAATGGCAGCAGGTAGCTCTGCCATAGTTGTATTAGATGACATAGTCCTAGATGTTGATGGTTGCTCAGACATGTTTAGTCTATCCAAGAGATTTCCTAGCAATTCGACAGGAGCTTGCGATGAAGGATGATTAAAAGAACTAACTTCAGGAGTAGAAGGATACAAGTGGATCCCAGTTCTAAAATGTAATGGAGTACTGGATGGAAGATCCTCTACTATCTCTTCTATAGCAATCAGTCCAGGTGGAAGAGGTAGATCGTCAGGTCCGTAAAGTATTTCTAGAGCCAAAGAAGGTATAGCTTCTGTAGTGACAGATACTGGGGGGGTGACACCTTCTGAATTCTGGAATTCAACTTCCAGATGTTCAGGTAAGTGACCTTCAGTCTCTGGATCAGCTCTAGCTAGAGTTGTTTCAGGAATAGAAGTGTCTATCATTACACTAGGATCAGTTCTAATGTCCTCTTGTAATTACGAAACTTCTTCTGTAAAGGTGGATGTACCAGAAATGATCAGAGTAATTGTAGTCTCTAATGATGTTGAAACACAAGTTTCAAATAAACCAGGAAAGTGGAATCAGTTAAACGAGACTGTTTTTCCCAGAATGGTTTCGTTTCCGGAGTCAAAGACGGTTGACTCGCTAGTCTCCGCAAACGACCGGGTTTTCATTGACTTTCTTCCACGATTGCAGATTACTTGATCAACTCAAAATTAAAAGGGGGGAAGATGTTAATCCGAATTAAATAAATTTTAATGACACTTTGAAACAACTTTGCTTTTTCAATTTTTAAGAGTTGAGAAAAAGCTAAAGATGACTCTAGTCCCCTTCGATTTTTAATGAGCCCGAAGTGACAAGTGCTTAGATGGACCTTTTCTTTTAAGGAGTTGAAAAGGAACGAAAGTGACTACTCTGGAAATCTAGACAGAGGGATTACCAAACCAATCGCAAAACTACAATATACACCTTGGTGATAAATTAAAGAGAAATTACCAAGGACTTATGTATGGCAGTCAATCTTCCCGAATGCTGTGTTCAGTGCATTGCGATCGATAGGGCGGCAGACATAGCTTCTTATGGATAAAGGATATAAGCATATTGTGGTCTTCCAATATATACTCGACGGTATGGGGAGAAAAAGCCCGTGCTAGTACTTGTCGTATCAAAGAGGAGCAATCACCCAACCTTCGATGAAAATGATAGTTACTAGATTTTTACGACGCCGGAACATGTCTCTAGCCTAGACCTCTAGATGTGTTGCGTTAGGTTCAAAAGCATTTTTAAGTTCATTGAAATTTATTTTAGAGTTGATCTTGCTTAAAAGTTTTCCTTTCAAGGTTCACCACGTGATGTAGATGTAAAATTCCTAAATATGCAATCTAAAATGATAAACAGGCGTTGTTTATTTTTTAGCAATGAAAATCTTGGCTACTAAGGAAATAAGATTATGATTCTTTCAAACGAAGAGCAAAGAGCACACACTAAATGCACTTTTCCTAAATAATTTATTGCACACAGTCTAAATGCAAATGCAAATGCATGTATTTTTTTTTCGTCCCCCTTAATGTGAAGAATGCCAAAAAGGAAAACTAAGTATAGATCTGAACTATTTTCTTCAAAGCGACATTTCGACAATTTCTTTTCAAAATGAAAGGAAGACTAAACGACACTTTTCAATTTTGAACAGAAAAAATCTTTCGACACTTCAAATATTAACAATTCAAATCAAATACACGTCAAAAGGTTCAATCGACTATCTAGAGAAGGAAGACTTTACGACACTTCTCTTCTTTAACACAAAACAACAACTATGACACTTTTTGCACCAAAACGACAGTTCTATTTGAGTAGCTTTTTGACTAAGGATTATAAATGATGGACAAATACATAAAAACATTTACTAATCCTGATCAATGGAGGCTGGTCTATGTAAGGCAAGGAGGCTTCAGTAATGATATACTGTTCATAAGCAGCAAAAACAATTAAACAGAGCTGAAAACAAGGACAAAAAACCCAAATTTCAAGGGGAGAAATAGGATTACTCAGTCATCACACCTGTGCTTCACAAAAACAGGGATGCATCTCACCTGCTACACTCAGGAGGTGCGATGCATACTAGCTTCCGGTGATAGATAGTGCGATGGGCCAGGGAGTGAAACTGAGGTGGGATTTTGCTCAAATTTGCAGCTGGCTTCAGTGATTTAAGGTGAGCTATGATGGACAGTAAAAAAAAGCACATATGAATGATCTTGGGGGGTTACTGAGCTACCACAAGGGCATTTAGAATGCTTGCAAGTCAGATGTTCAGTTCATAAACTAAACTGGAGATTGAGTGAAGCAGCATTCATCTACTATGCACTTGCAGAGCAAGAGCAGTTTGAAGGCTATCTGGCTAACTTCAGGCTCTGTCTGTAGTCTATAAAGCAAACAATAATAAAAAATAAACAAATTATTTTATCCCTAGCGGAGTCGCCATTTTGTTTTCGAGAAAACTAGTGTCTTTTCGATCTACTAGTCCCACTAGGATTGGCAGCTATCCTAGAAACAAACAGTCAAAGCAATTTGCGATTTCCTCTATGTATGATAGATAAGAGAGAAGCAAAGGAACCAACCTGGATCTTCCGCTTGACTCCTTGCTTGATTTCTCTCCCCCTTAATAGAGCTTGCAACTCCTCTCCTACTTGTCCCACTTAGAGAATACCTGTAGAAACAAAATAACAAAACACCATCAAAGCATCTTTATCTATTATATCATAAACAATGCAGAATCAAAAATACATTAAGCATACAACGACATTCACAAATAACGACATTCACAAATACACGATTGTATGGAGGAAAACTCAAAGAATTTTATTAAAATAGAAGGGAGAATTACAACCCAGCTATCTGATCCAACACCATCCTCCCAGCATCAAAGCCCTCTTCACCTCATGAAAATCAAGATCACCCAACAATACAATGCTTCTTCTCAAAGACAAACTATCAACACTTCCTTACAAATTAGAAAATTCCAGCCTCCAGATCTCTCAGATGAGGGATCCATTTATAGATGTTTGCAATGGTGTGAGTCATCTATGGGTTTTTGATTTATGTCATTCCACTTGTAGTTCTTAGTTCCACTTGGAGATTTCTTGGATCTCTTACTCATCCCTGGGCGAATTCAGAGGCAAGTGTCATAGGAGAAGTTTCTAGAAGATTCCATGAGCATCCACTTAGCAAACTGTCTTAGACATTTGTCCATTCTCATTCATCGCACCCCATAGAAGGCCTCTTCAGTATGCATCGAACTTGGCTAGTATAGGAGTCAGTATGCATCGCACCTTGATAGTGGAGCAGTCAGTATGGTCCAGTTTTGGCCAGTTCTGAGTGGTTTTTTAAGTGGAACTTCTAGGGAATGATGTAATCAGTTGACTATGATCCTTTAGGGTATGAAACAACACTTTTAGGGGTTAAAGAGCCCTTGGTTTATGGACATATAAGATTGGGGTTGCAGTACCCAAATATGTCTATGACATTGAGTTGTCAACCTTTGCTGTGACAACACATTCCTCAAATGCAGCGATAGTGATGCTACAAACCATTCGCGGCGTTGTCCACCTGTCAGGGTCATATCAGCTTCACGAATCGTGCACTTCAGCCTTTGATCCAACTCCCAAGGAGTCTCACCTGGTAGCATTGTAATTTCTTTGAACCTAATGATTGACTGCGCTTTTGACTTCGGTCTGCTAAACTCCATAGTTAGCGCAACTTGGATAGCCACGATTCCCACATTCGGGTGATCACTAGAGTGCTTAATATACCAGGATAGTGCGTGATCCTTAGGAGCACTAACCAACGTTGCTTTCTTGATATTATCATCCGTCACTCCTTGTGCTTCCCATATAGCTTTTACCACAAACCAAAACTAGTCCAGATCTTCATTTCCCACTCCTTTGAACACTGGCAACTTTATCGAGCTCTGGGGGTGGCAGAGGTGGTACAGGCGAAGATGGGGTTGAAGGCGGTGAAGCTGGTGGTGGTGTGGGTGGGGGTGGTATACGCGGAATCCTCTGCCTTATGAAATTGATTGCACTTCTTGGTGAGACCTTTGTGAGCTCTTCCTCGTCCCCTCGCGGAGGTGAAATCAAGGGGCTAGTTTCTAGTTCTGCACTACCTTCGTTTCTGTAAATTCTCCCACTTCACGTAGCCCCGAACATCAATGTATTCACATAATCCACTTTTCACACAATATCATTTTAATCCAAGTGTTTAGAGACTTAACGTACTTACCTTGCAGTCCTTTGAGAAAGCATCGCTCGGCCTCGCTGTAGCTTACCATAGTGTCTACTGCGAACTCAGTAATGAATCCTCCTATAATTCGATCGAGCTAGTGATCAATAGCACACACGATCTTATCCTCCGATGCTTCCAATCTGTGCACCAACTCTGGGGTCCACACAATAGGACTGTCGAGCTTGCACCTTCCTTGGCTATCTGCTAGCTTCGCGATCCACTCGTACAACTCAGTAGGGAAGGATGCAAAGAAAATTTCATGGGTCTCTATGTATAGGTAGCAGTCTAACCACTCTTCTTTTGTTAGTCATGGATTCCTATTTTCTTGTGCCACGAACTCGTGGATTCTCCTATCCAACCAACCTTCAATTTCCTTCTTAGTTGGATTCCAATGATACGACATCAGAAATCTCTATGTAGATTTCGGTCTCGACAATAGAACCATTTGTTGACTTGATGGGGCCTGACCTAGGTTCAGAGTTATTTAGCCAAAAAAATCCCTATATTACTGGCCCTTTTGGCAACAGCCCGCGGAGCGTGGACTGAGGTCTCACCCGAATCAGTATGGGGGGATGCTGGAACCAAGTTTCCAAACCCTTGAGATGTCTGAGGGGTCAATTCAGTCCAACTGTGAATACCTTCACGCAGGTTACTCCGCACACTTTCCTGACCTGCGAGGCCTTTACACCCTATTGTATTCGCCTTCATGCAACCCTAACCAGGGACTGTGGAGCTTTCGCGCTGCTAGAGAAATGATCTATGCTATTTCCCCAAGTTACACTGTGGATCTTACTTATCTTCTTATAATAGTTAGTTATCTTCGCGTAAATAGATACTTTATCTTATATTCACTTATTCGACATATTCATATAAGTTTGCGCAGCAAATAAACAGTAACCTTAGAATTCATGCCCACTATACTTCAAAGCATAAAACAAGAAATAATACATAGAAATAATGTAAAACTTCTCTTTATTATTTCTTTAATCGGTTACAGACCCAACTTACACTGCGCACTCAGCTACAAGGGTCCGGGAACTCAGCTGCGGACTACTAGTCCTCTGCACACTCAGCTGTAGAGCCTTCTGCTACTCTACGACCCAATGAATCACCCTATACTTAGATCAGACTCAATTCGTTTTCATTCATCTATTTCATTCATTATTTCTTGTTCCTTTACAACTTAGAGCATCACTCTATTTATACAATCCCATGGTTTCCGAACCATGGGTAAATCTCTTAAGCTGACATTACATTAAAAAAATGAGGGCGGACAGCCCTCTGACTCATTTACAATCTTCGAGCTCTACGCCCACACATCACAAAGTCTTTACATTAGACTTAGTCAAAACTTGGGCACTAAGCTCCAAAACTTGCCTTGGGGGATCTCGTGCCCAACATGTGTGCAAGTGTATTAATTGATTAAGCCCAGACCATGTTTATAAAAAAGAGAAAATCTTGCCTCAAATAGACTGAGTAAATAACAGAAATTGAACATCAAAACAATTAACTAAACCCCACCCAAAATGGGTTTGCAAATACTGTACTGCTTGGTGGCTAAACTGATGGGAAATACATTGAAATAGTCAAGAGATCTGAATGTCAGTGTGACTAGGATCAAGTGACACTAAGCTACTGTAAAGTGGTGTAGCAACAAAAAAAATCCAGAGAGGAAGGTCATTTCAAAAAGATAGGGAGATGGGTGACAACACCAAGAGAAAAACCAATGGGACCCTAAGAGAATGACCAAACAAGTTTAAATGTGAAACTATGGATGGTAGCAACCTATCTTAATAGATCTGAAACAAAAGGTTACAGATCTAGAAAATGTGGCTGAAAGCGCTGTAGAAAGTCAGTCTTCTCACTCATCTAATCACTTCCTAGAAAGGTGGAAGTGTACTAGAAGTCCTAGGGGAGGCTAAATTTGACTTCGATGTGTAAAATAGAGTGGATCAAGGCCTAAGAGGGATGAGACAAAGGTCAAACACCCAGAAGAAAACTCTCAGCAAAACCTAGAAACAAATCTGAGAAAAACCCTAAAACCCAGAAATTGCAGGTACTGACCTGTTTTCTATTGAAATCACACTTTTTGGGCTAAAAGGTGCATTCTGAAGCCCAGATCACACTTTTTGGTTTGAAAGGTGCGTTTTGAAGCCTAGATCTCACTTTTTGGGTTGAACACTGCGATTTCTGTTCCGAGGATCCCAGTCAGCAAATCTCGGAAAAAAGTGTCGCCTTTGTTGCGGTTGGTTCCTATGACTTGCGGAAATGACTAGAAAGCTTGCAGAAGTTAGAAATTTATCAAATCTAGGGTTTAAAAACTAGGAAACATTAAGAGAATTGACAAAAGAAGAAACCCTAAGCTGAAAACCAAAGGTCACCTAGGTTTCTGGATCTAAAGTATAAAACCAGTGGAGTCACCAATTTTGTTGTAGTGTTTTCTTCTCAATGATGTACGAAGAGAAGCCACTTAAGATTGTGGATGACAAACAATCTCAACAATATAAATGGTTGTTAAACATTATAGATCTACAACTATTGATAGAAACAAAACCTGCCAAGATTCTGATCTATGCTATGATCATAGTTAAACAACGAAAGAAAGAGTAATAACCTCAATTATCCAATGGAAACTAGATATGTAAAGAATAATTTTATAATAACACCTATGAAGAGAATAGATAAATGTTACCAGTCCCCCTCTATGTGATGGGTTCTTTGCTATCCTCAAACATCTTCAGCTTCTGTACAGTCTCTCTCCTCTATAATGCATAAACCCAACAAAAATATGTGTGCGACAATGAAAATAATCAGAGTTATAAGAGTGAGCACAACAATGAAAAAAATCAAAAGGGAATAATGAATGGCAAACACTTCTATTTATAACAAAATATTGAGTTATCCTCAAATAATGAGCAATAATAAAATATTATTGATCCCATTCTTAGAATGACCACTTGGAATATTTTATTATATTTGTTTAGTAGGGAAAAAGTATTTAAACTTTTATTTAGAAACAATAAATAAATAAATGATTTATTTATCATCTCAAGGAATTAGATAAGGAATAATAAACAAATAAGGATTTATTTAATTATTCCTAAGGGATTTAATCAAATTTAACAAAGAATAATAATTAATTAGTGATTAATTACTTATTCTTAGATAAAAATAAGGTAAATAATGATTTATCTATTTATTTTTCATGATTGGGTCAAATTTAACAACAATAATAATAATAAAACAATGGTTTAATTAGTTATTCCTAGAAGAAAATCAAATAAATAATGATTTATTTAATTATTCTTCATAGGTTTAACTATAAATTACTTAACAAAGGTGGTTTATTAAGTAATTTCTCACAATGAAAGTAATTTTACTATGGTAAAATTGGCTTGACATGGTGTACTTCGATTCATCTAGTAAATTATGCTAGATGACCAATTTTTTGGTGATAACAAGAATTTCGCACTTCTACCCAATAACAAGAGAATTCGAACTTGATGGGAGAATTATGCTCCAAATGAATTCGATGAGCTTCCTTTTATAGGCTTCTTGAGGGGTCAAATGGGTGCTCAGGCCGACTTGATATTCTCTTAGGTCGGCATGGTGTGGAGGTTACATAATTCATATTTCACTCAATACTTAACCTTTTTACATGATTCAAAAGCCCAAGAAGGGTCTCTTTAAATGTACAATAACTCTATAGACTCATAATAAATCCTAGAAGTCCTTAATGGGGACTTTTACCTAAAACATGGTGACCCAAGCATGAAACCCATGCTTTAATAAGTCACAATAATAATAATAAAATTATTTTCTTTATTATTTTGACAAGTACATTACATGATGACTCAAGTACATTATTGAAGACCGAACATAGTTACTTTTTCCAACAATTAGATGGACAAATATTCTCAATATACACAACACGTAGAATTGCATTAGCCCAAAACATCAGTTTAAAATTCTTGAAAAACATCATGGAACGTACCATATTTAAGACTGTCCTATTCATTCTTTCAGCTACTCCATTCTGTTAGGGATTATAAGGCACAATTGTTTGATGTTTGATCCCATGTTGGCGAAGATAGTTTTCAAATTCATTTGAAGTATATTATTTTCCATTATCAGTGCGAATAGAGCCAATATGAGATTGTGCATGATTTTCAATCCATGCATGAAAGTTCTTGAATATTTGAAAAAAATCATATTTGTTCTTCAATAAATAAACCCAACACATTCTAGTGTAGTCATCAATACATGTCATCATATATTTATATCCATTTGCAGAAGGAATGAGTATTGGGCCACATAAGTCTAAATGAATAAGTTCAAGTTTTCTATGTGTTTTGGAATGTGAATCCTGAAAATATTGTTTATTTTGCTTTCCTAATATACAACATCACATTGCTTAAGTTTCCTAGGAATAGTAGGCAAACCAGTAACACCACTTTTCTTCAACACATGAAGGTTGTCATAATTCAAGTGTCCAAATATAGCATGCCATAAAAGACTTGATGGAAATATACCTTCATCATAATGAGAAATGTATGAGAATTTTTGTGCATGAGAAATGGTTCCTTGTAGCTTTAGAAGTCTTTCTTCTTCTATCCATGTCATGACAAGCGAGCGATCTGGTGCTTTTCTGACCGCAACCTTTCCATAAAACATATGAATTGATTGTCCTTGCTGGAGAATGTGGACCAAATACAATAAGTTTCTGCTCAACTATGGGAGATATAAAACATCATGCAAAAGAAATTTTGGAAGACCAGGCAGTTTGAGCCCGATGGTGCCAAGCCCTAATGGCTTGAGTTCTAAGTTGTCTACAAAGTATACTACTCTATCAACATTGTCAGTAAATTCTTCAAAAAAATATATTCTAAAAGTCATGTGTTTTTTCCCCTAAATCAAGCAACCAATCATTTTTCCATGAAGTAAGTGAAGCATTGAACAATCTTCAATTACTCCAATATTGCAATGTGCCACAACATAATGGGCGGATTCGAGTTCTTTACCTTTCCCTTTGTCATTGGTTTTACCTTTGGCTTCATGAATCTTTCCTGCTCAATTTCGTCCCAAGGAAACTTACATGTGGATGCATCATGTCCATCTCTATTGCAACATATGCAATGAAGATCAGACTTTACTCCTTGGAACTGGCTGCCCCCCTTGCCTCTAAAATTCCTTCTTCCTCTTCCTCTTCGACCACATCTTCCTCTAGAAGAATCTTGTGAATGATTCTTCTCTCTATGTGCAAGACATACAACTTCTTCAGAAGACTAAGGAGGTGTCTTCTTCCCAAAATCCTCCTCTCTCTCAGCAAACGTCTTCTCAAGGGAGTCAAAGGTAATTTCGTTGAGGTTTCTACTTGCTTTCAATGACTTAAGATAATTTGAATAAGTGGGATATAGTTCCTTGATATAAGCTATGAGAGGAATGTCAATTTCAACACAAGTGGTTTTTATATCATACATAATGGATCTTACTTCTAATGCTAAAGCAAGAGGGTCACCAATTTTCAATTCAAGACTGAACAATTTGATCATCAATTGGACAACTTTAAGTTCATAGTGTGAGTCATACAATTCCTTCAACTTCTGTAATACTTCAAAAGCATTTGAGAATGGTGAAATATGGCAACTCACCTCTTCGTTTACGGATGCTGCAATCAAGGCATATGCCTTGTTGTTCTTATTTTCCCAAATGGAAATCTCTTTATCTGAGGTGGGATTTGAAGGTTCATTATCTTCTTCTCCTACACAAACTCCTTTCCAAAATTCATTGAAAATGAGAGTGTGTTTTATCTTCCGTGACCATTCAGGATAGTTCTCTTTTCCAGGGAGAAATACTCCAACAATTGATATCAATGAATGCATTAAAAATATGTGTATTGTGTAAAATGTACTCTGCTGCAATATATAAAACAATGCACTTCTGGTGGTAATATATGTAAAAAAAATCTAGTTCTGGTATATATATATATATATATGACAAAGGTATTATATGGGGGAGGGTTATATGGGGAAGGAGATTTATGGGGAGGTGTTAACTGAAATGGCAGAGCAAATGTATGGGGGAGGTATTAACTATGTGGGGTGTGATGCCACAAGAGTTGGGCTCCACGATGGGAGGAAACCATTCAATTTTCAACGATACACCACAACCATAAACAACGTAAACTTTGAAATAAGAACTGATACGATTACTTGCTTTTTTGAGGTAGGAAAAAAATCAACCACTTTTGAAAAGTGTTGATTCAGAATACATCTGCTTCTTTTTTAACCATATTTTTGACACTTTCAATTTTTTATGTATCAAATATGAACAATTTTTTTTAAATCTTGGTGATTTTCATGCAGATTTGAACAATATTCAACATAAGCATTCAAATTTTATTTTTTTTAAAGACATTTTTGGCACTTTAAATTTTCTTATGTCCTTAGTATGCAAAAGTTTTTTTTTAAATGTTGATTATTCAACAATTGTTCAAGTTGTCTTATTTCTATACTTGTTTTTCGTCCTAGGATGTTAGTTTTCTAAAGGATTTTCCAAACATGTTTTTTTTTTTTTGTTTTTCTTTGAAATGATTTTTTATAATGAAATTTTATTTTATTTTGCAAAATAAAAAGAAATATTAACATTAAAAACATATTAAAAAACAGATATAAAAATATATATAAAAAAGACAAAAACATAAAAAACATAAAAGATTAACAAAATTAACATGTAAAAGCTATTTAAAAAAAAACCTCTAAAAGAATAAATAAAAATATTCCAAACAAGCATATTTAAAAAAATAAAAACTAATCCAAAGCACACAAAAATAAAAACAATTTTAAATAATTAAAAAAAAACCAGAAAAACATTAAAAAAATTATATAAAATAAAAAAATAAAAAAACATAACAATAAAACCAAAAAACCCTAAAAAAAAAACACAAAAAAACGTAATAAAAAGAAAATTTACAACATTGAAAAAAGCATAATTAAAAAAAATTAAAAAAAGAAAATTATGAACATTTTTTTTTTTTTTTAATTTGAAGCTATGGGGCCCTGTCCAATTCTTGGAATCGACCTTGGAAGACTAGGGACACTCGGTCGTTGGGCTGGGCTATCTTGGCGGCCCAGCCCAGTGGCCAAGCGACCCTGGGTTGGCCATCCGATTCTCAGAATCGGCCTTGGAAGCCTAGTGTCGCTCGGCCAATGGGATCGATGCCTTAGCGACTGTGTGCCGTTGCCAAGGCCACCCAAGCCAGCGGCTGAGCAACTCTGGGCTTCCAAGGCCGATTCTTCAATTTTCTTTTTTAATAATGTTGATAAAAATTTATAATATTCTTTTAATTGTGTTTTTTTAATGTTTTAAATAATTTTTTTATTATGTGTTGAATTTTTATTTGTGTTTATATTACTTTGTATTTTTTGTAATGTTTTTTTTTCTTTAATCTTTCTAATTTATTTTTAATGGCTCTATATTGTTTTGTTGAATATTTTTAAATTTTTTTTTTAATTAATTAAAATTGGTTTTTTTTGGTTTAGTTTTTTAATTTTTTGATTAAATTATGTGCTTTCAAATATTTATATATACATATTTTTTTTAATTTTAATCTTTTTCTTTAAATTTATTTTTTACAAGTTAACATTGTTTATTTTATTTTTTATTTCTTATGTTTTTGTATTTTTTTATATATTTTTGTGGTTTTTTTTTGCCATAATCTTTTTTAAATTTTGTATGTTTTAATATATATCACTATTTACTTGTTATTATTTTTTAAAAAAAATGTTGTGTTTCTTTTTTTTGTTTTTATTTTTTAATGTTTATTTTTTTTGTTTTTCTTTCATGTTTATTTTTTTAATGTTTTAATATATACTTTTATTTACTTATTATTATTTTTAAAATTTTGTGTGTGTATTTTTAAATGTTTTAATTTTTGTGTTTTTTTTATATTTTTCATTTTTTATTTATTTATATATTATTTTTAATATTTTATTTATTTATTTATTTTCTACAGGTCTGTGTTTACTCTCGGCTAGTAACCCAATCCCATTATATCTCAATTTAATTGTTGATTTTAAAGTTTTCATTATAAAGGATCAAGTCCGCCCTCACACTGTGTCAAATTCATGGTTGATATTTAAGTTCCCATTACAATGGGTCGAGTTTGCTTACACTATGTGTAAATTTGATGGTTGATTTTTAATTTTTTGTTTGCAATGTGTCAAGTTGTCTTAGGCTAAGATTTTAAAGTCATCATATTTTTAACATTTAAAAAAGAAATTACTCCTGGTATAATGACTCTTTCATTCAGGTGTTCATTTTTAAAGTTTTTTTAGTCATATTTTTTTCCATAATGTCATGGTTGAAAAATTGTCAAAAGTTTAAAATTTTCCAGCATTCTAGTATTCCAACATCAACATTTTTCGTTTTTAGGTTGTTTTTCATGTTTTTTTGGGGTTTTTTTACTAGAGTTCTCGTTTTGAGTTTATAGTTCCCGTTTCAAAGTTTACATTGTTCATATACCATTCAACATAGCTGGGAGTGATATAACTCGATGTATATATATTACATACCAATGTTATATATATGACAGAAGGCGGTATGCTATAGCAGTATTCAAGGTGATATATGGGTGATATATGTAACTATCGTATACCCTACAACCTAATATGTTACGCAAAAAAGAGGTAAAGAGTATGAAGGAGGCATTTTAGGGAGGAGGCGGTATGGAGAGTGGGGTTATATGGGAGCATTCAATAGTCGTTCAATGATGTTCAATGGAGAGTATATGCATGAAAAGTTCTTATGCATCCAATTCACATGGTCGATGATGTATGGGGAGTCAACATAATGGATGTTAAACTGGAGAGGAGATGTAATTATAGTAGAGATATACGAAGGGGATGTTATAACCAGAAGTTATATGTAACAAACCAATGATGGTTGCAACATTTTACTGTGATATAAACAAGTGTGATATATATAGGCCAAAGATAGCATAACAGTGTGAGGACAACATTACTAGTGAGGCAGAGTCAACATCGGCTCGTATGCAGGTATGCAGTATGGAATATGGGGACACCACAATGGAGTCGGAGGTAGTATTAACATATGGTGCAAGACAATTAATTGTAACAACGTATTGCCATCAACCATATGCATACGATACACATATTCAACGTATATAACATAACCCACTGTTAATAACTTCTCCTCCATGAGTAATACTAATGGCGTTATATTAGTCAGACTAATACCATATGTAACATAACATACCACTCGCGCAAGAGATGTGATTCCAGCCATAGTACAGTCACATCGGCTCCGAGTTCAATGCACCACAACATCTCTATGCAACCAACTCTAAATAGGAGTAGAAAACTAGCAGAATACAAGAGTTACAAGTCTAAAATGGGACCTGTGTTCTGATACCAAGTCAGGCGGGGAGATAACTCCTCAAATGAATTGTTTTTTTCCATTAAGGTTGATCATACATATATACATGGAGGGAGATACTCTTGGGATTCATCTCCCAGTGTCTCTTCATATTCCTATTCTCTTTATTTTCTATTTACACTATTTTACATATATTCACCCAATCCCAATGATTAGGTGCCAACACTTTTAAAATGATTATAATAGTCTTTAATTATTAATTGTTAATTCATATTATTATTATTATAAATTATTTATTAATCAATTATTAATTATTAGTCAATAATTAATGGTGTAGTCTAACTTATAGACGAAATAACCTTTTTCACCAGAATTCACCAAAATTTGGCAATACAATTTCAAGATTTTTTGTTGTTTAAAATACATTTTTGAATACATAAATGGATTTATCACACTTGATAATCCTTGGAGAATTCGAATTATGCAGATTAAAAAATTTAAACTCAATTTTTAAAAAATCTCCCTCAAATTTTGATTAAAATTAACCAGAAAAAATAATCGTGAAAAGGCCATTTCGTCTATAAGTTAGACTACGTCATAATTAATTATTATTATTATTAATTTTTAATTATTATTATTATTATTTTATTTTTTTGTAAGTTGAAGATTTTTCATTAGTAAAAATGTATGTACTAGGTTTGTTGACCAGTGCTATTACCATGCTATAGACAAAAAGAAAAATACCCAACTCGAAGACCCACAGCCTTATAGGCCTTACATGCCAAAAGATAAAAAGAAACAACAAGACACCAAATACCATAATTAGTCATCAGAAGTGATAGAGGCATGATTACCTAGCCTCGTCTTTGGAGGAGGTGGGCAGTAGAGACAATGGACATGTTGTTCAAAGTAAGCAAGCCAAGATTCTAGCTTCTCAATTTTCTCAGTCAGAATATTTTGATCATGCCAAAGAACCACAATTCGTTCACGAACATGGCACTGAAAGTAATGGAGTTGCTCCAACTTGGACATAATTGCCTCATGTTCTTCTCTTCGGACCCTATCGTGAGATTTGAAAGTGTCCAAGATGGACTGAAGCATCTCCTGTTGTGCTGAAGATCTCCTGATGTGACCAACAGCTACACGCCCTTAAAAAATCATGTTTCTCGAGGTGCCACCCTGATCTCGTGAACTCTGTAGGTTTTAACCCTGTATAGAAATTACCTGCATACGAATTCTAAAACATAGAAAATAAACAATGCGAGAGAATAACACATAAAACACATATACACAGAGATTTTCCCCTAGATCCCAAAACTGGGACTACCATCTTGATTTTTCATTATGTTTCTTTCAATGTTACAATACATATTTATACATGCCGAAGCATCCAATACCATGGACCAAAAACCATTGCGTCCAAAACCATGGACAAAAAACCATCGTGTCCAAAACCATGGACCGAAAACCATCGTGTCCAAAACCATGTGCAAAAATCATGCACAAAACCATAGGTAGGTCCGTCCAACCTAATATAGGGTCCAAAAACTAAATTTTCTGGGACGCTGCCCTGGACCCCATAGAGGGGGGTTACCTGCACCCCTCAAACCCCTTGTGACCCCCCCACTACACAATCAGTGCAACAAAGGGGGGGCTCCGCCCCCCTTCTAACCCCCGGTTAACTAGGTGGGCTAGTCGTGGAAAGAACATAACACAACCCAACATTCTCCCACTTGTTGTTTTCTTTCCACAGGGGGCCACAAGAGAACTTAGTCATTTATCCAGCCCTGAAACACACATTGTTTCTCTACACCAAGAGAACTTCTCAGAGCTCACATATTTTGTCAATGCATCTGCAGTATTCTTCAAAGTGTCCACCTTTACCAACAACACCTTTTTGTCTTCTATCATATCCCTCACAAAGTGATATTGAACATCATTGTGCTTTGTCTTTGAATGATATGCAAGGTTCTTTGCCAATAAAATTGCACTTTGGCTATCACAGTCTATCCTTATAGCTCCGTGTATTAACCCCATACTTGAACACAATCTCTGCAACCAAATTGCTTCCTTGCTTGGATGAGTGGCTGCCATGTATTCTGCCTCTGTAGTTGATAGTGCCACTACAGATTATTTCTTACTCATCCAACTGACTGCACCTCTAGATAGGTTAAACACATACCCACTTGTAGATCTTCTCTAATCCAAATCTCTAGCCCAGTCTGCATCAATAAATCCACAAATATCCAACACTCTGTCCAATCCTGGTCTTCCTTGGTAGCACAAACCATAATCACTAGTGCCACGCAAATACCTGAAAACCTGCTTCACTGTTGTCCAGTGCTCCTTCCCTGGTTTTGACATAAACCTGCTCAATACTTCCACTGCATGTGCAATGTCTAGTCTAGTACATACCATCACATACATCATGCTACCAACTGCACTTTCATATGGAACACAAAACATGTCCTCTTCCTCTTCTTGTGTCTTGGGACACTGTTCAACAGATAACTTTACACCTACAAGGATAGGAACCTTCACTGCTTTACTATCCTGCATATTAAACCTCTGCAACATTGTCTCGACATACTTCCTCTAGTTTAACCAGAGCTTCCTCTTTGTCCGATCTCTTTTAATTTCCATGCCGAAAATATAGTTTGCAGCACCAAGATCTTTCATGTTGAATTTGGAGGACAAATGGGTCTTCAAATCCTGGATAATTTCATTGTCATTTCCAACCAGCAACATATCATCCACATACAAGACCAGATAAATAACACGGTCACCAATTAATTTAAAATACACACAGTGATCTACTTTGCTTCTGGTGAAGCCAAGTCCCTGTATACATGTATCAAATTTCTGATACCACATCCTTGGTTACTTTTTTAACCCATATAGAGACTTCTTTAACTTGCATACCAGTTCTTTCTTACCCTTCACCACAAAACCTTCAAGTTGCTTTATGTAGATCTCCTCTTCCATATCCCCATGAAGAAATGTTGTCTTCACATCCATCTGTTCTACCTCAAAATAAAAAGCAGCAACAACAGATAAAAGTAATCTAATAGAAGTTACCTTGGCAACAGGAGAAAAAATATCACCAAAATAAATTCCCGGCACTTGGGAATAACCTTTTGCTACCAACCGAGCTTGTATTTCTCCACCTTTCCTTTTGCATTTGTCTTCTTCTTGAACACCCATTTGCTGCCAATGGGTTTCCTTCCAGTCGACAACTCCACCAGATCCCAAGCCTCATTTTTGTGCAAATATTCCATTTCATCAACCATGGCCTCTTTCTAGAGTTTTCCATCCTCTGAATCTACTACTTCCTTCACAGTTCTGGGATCATCATCAGTAATAGATAAAGAAAATTTTGAAGAGAAAGCAGATGGATTATACCTTTCTGGGTTCCTTCTTTCTCGATCTGATCTTCTCATACCCGGAGTTTGTGGCTCTTCATCTTCTAATTCCTCCTCCGCGGTAGAGTCTGATTCTTCCTCCTTTAGCTCAAACTCTATCTTCTCAAGTTCCTTTGGTTGGAATTCATGTTTAATAACATCTTCCACCTCTCTGAACACCATATCTCAGATGTACACAACCTTCCTTGTTATTGGGTTCCAAAGCTTATAACGCTTTAACCCATCCTTATACCCAATAAAGATGCACTTTTCAGATTTACTATTCAACTTGGTTCTTTTATCCTTTGTAACATGTACATATGCATCACATCCAAATACCCTCAGATGTGAAAGAGAGGGTTACTTATCAGTCCATACCTCTTGTGGAGTCTTATCTTCCAATGTCGATGAAGGTGATATGTTGACCAGGTAACATGCATTCTCCACCGCCTCTGCCCAGAATTCTTGTCCTAACCATCAATGTCTTGTTCATTCTTTTTGCAACTCCATTTTGCTGAGGTGTATATGGAGTAGTCTTTTTTTGTTCTATACCACACTTCTTACAAAATTTTTCAAATTCTCCACTGCAAAACTCTCCACTGTTATCTATCCTCAACACCTTTATCTTCTTCTCTGTCTGGTTTTCCACCAGAGCCTTAAATTCTTTAAACTTGTCAAAGACTTCATATTTCTTCTTAAGGAAATATATCCATGTATTCCTTGAGAAGTCATCTATAAATGATACATAGTACACAGACTTGCCCAGTGATGGAACCTTCACAAGTCCAAACACATTACTGTGCACAAGCTCTAATATCTGTTTCGCCCTCTTACCACCAGAGGGGAAACTCACCCGATTCTTCTTCCCATATACACAATTTTCACAGAAATCAAAATCGATAGAGCTATTACTCATACCTTCTACCATACCTTTAAAATGAACTATTCAAGGCCCTTCTCTCCAATATGTCCAAGCCTTTGATGCCACAACATGGTATTCTCTCCAGAGACTACTAGATTTTCTGCTCCACTTTCAGGAACCACAAAACTGTTGCACCCATCAACAACAGTGCTACCATGCAGCTTGTACAGAGTTCCAATCCGAACTCCATGCATCAATACAAGTTCTCCCCAAACCATTTTGCATGTATCCTTCTCGAACATTGTTTTTACACCTGCATCAGCCAGCTTACTTACAAAAATTAGATTTCTGGCTAATGCAAGAATATGCAGAACACCCGGATGTATTCTAACCCTTCCACCTTGCAACTTCACCTTTACTTTTCCCCGACCAATGATTCTAGACTTCTTGTCATCCACCAAGAAGACATCACCATCATCATATTTCTCATCCTCACAGAACCACTCTCTATGGGGAGTGAAGTGAAAGGATGCACCTGAGTCAATCAACCATGCCTCATGATCTACATGTGTACTTGAAGAAGCCAAGTACACATCCCCACCGTCATCTGAGGTGGTTTTCGCTTTTGTAGAAGGAGCATCATTAGATCCATTTCCTTTATCAGGAGCTTTAGATTTACAGTCCCTTTTTTAGTGCCCTTCCTTTCCTCATTTCCAGCACACCACCTTTACAGGTTTTCATGGAGATTTAGATCTCCCTCTAGATTTAGATCTCCTACTCCATGATTTATTTTTGTTTTTGTTCTGGGTCCATCCTCGTATAGACAAGGCATCACCATTTTGGCTCTCCATATTTTTCTGTCTCATCTCCTCTATTAGCAAGGATGAGACTATTTCATCAAACTGCAAGGCAGTTGCATTGCTACCTATTGCAATAACCAGAATATCCCATGAATCTGGTAGAGAACACAACAAACTGATGCACTTATCTTCATCTGAAATTTTAATATCAACAGATAATAACAGACTTACCACAATATTAAATGCGTTAAGATGTTCTGTGTAATATCCCTCCCCTTAATAATAAATAATAAATAATAAGAATAATAAATAATAATATAATAATAAATAATAAATAATAAATAATAAAAATAATTAATAATTAATAATTAATAATAGAAATAATAAATAATAATAAATAAATCACTTAATAATAAATAATAAAAATAATAAATCATAAATGTTAAATAATAAATGATATTAAAAATATATACAAAGAAAATAAATAAAAATAATAAAAATAAAAATAGTAATAACCATACTAAAACTCTAAATAAGAATAAATAGAAATAAAACAAGAAAACTATCAAAAAGAAGGAAATAAAACAAGAAAAGCTAAAAATCAAAAGAAAAGTAAAGAAATAAAACAAGAAAGCTAAAAATCAAAAGAAAGTTGCATGTAGACACATGGAGTGTGTGCATGTGGTTCCCCTTCCAATGTTGTTCTATTTAATAGATGGTGAGGAAGATGAGAGGTATTCTTGCATTCCATCATTCCGAGATTCTATCTTGCATTCTCTTGAGAGAATGGAGTTCTAAGACTTAGGAGTCACTGGCAGTAGTACGTTGATTGAGGGCTCGGGGGTGGCCAGTGGTAGCAAATCCTTGCACAATTGAGCCTACAGTTGGGTGGAGAGTCGTCCCCAAAATAAATATCTAATTAGCTTATTAACATTAAAGTTAAATCAAAGTGGCACTTACCTAGCCAAAAAATCATGTAATTAATTAATTAAATTCAACTGAATAGTGCTTACCCGTGCTTACCTATGGTAGAAGTAGGCTTACCGCAACCAGGTTTTGGGGATGACTCTCCACCCAACCGTAGGCTCAATTGTGCAAGGATTCTGCTACAACTGGCCACCCCCGAGCCCTCAATCAACGTACTACTGCCAGTGACTCCTGAGTCTTAGAACACCATTCTCCCAAGAGAATGAAAGATAGAATCTTGGAATGATGGAATGCAGGAATGCCTCTCATCTTCCTCACCATCTATTAAATAGAACAACATTGGAAGAGGAACCACATGCACACATTCCATGTGTCTACATGCAACTTTCTTTTGATTTTTAGCTTTCTTGTTTTATTTCTTTACTTTTCATTTGATTTTTAGCTTTTCTTGTTTTATTTCCTTGTTTTTGATAGTTTTCTTGTTTTATTTCTATTTATTCTTATTTAGAGTTTTAGTATGGTTATTACTATTTTTATTTTTATTTTTTTTCTTTGTATATATTTTTAATATCATTTATTATTTAACATTTATTATTTTTATTATTTATTATTAAGTGATTTATTTATTATTTCTATTATTAATTATTAATTATTTTTATTATTTATTATTTATTATTCTTATTATTTATTATTTATAATAAGGGGAGGGATATTACATACTCTCCCCCTTTAAGGAACTTCGTCCCGAAGTTATGTTGAATTATGCATTATTTTTATTATTTATTATTTTATTTACTTCCTGTTGCCAACACCCTCTGCTAAACTAGTATAACCAACAGGCATCAAAAGTCCCCAACACCCGGGAAATCTCAAGGAATCTCTGTCCTTTTTCCCACTTTCGGCACCAGGCTAAGCCTGACTCGGTCTGTATCCTAGTCCAAGGCTGGCCCCAAGGCTTGCGCTTGACTCAGACCTCATCTGCCCCAAGGCAGGCATCCGGTCCGGTACTCAATGACCTCGGGCATCTGATGTAATATCCCTCCCCTTAATAATAAATAATAAATAATAAGAATAATAAATAATAATATAATAATAAATAATAAATAATAAAAATAATTAATAATTAATAATTAATAATTAATAATAGAAATAATAAATAAATCACTTAATAATAAATAATAAAAATAATAAATCATAAATGTTAAATAATAAATGATATTAAAAATATATACAAAGAAAATAAATAAAAATAATAAAAATAAAAATAGTAATAACCATACTAAAACTCTAAATAAGAATAAATAGAAATAAAACAAGAAAACTATCAAAAAGGAGGAAATAAAACAAGAAAAGCTAAAAATCAAAAGAAAAGTAAAGAAATAAAACAAGAAAGCTAAAAATCAAAAGAAAGTTGCATGTAGACACATGGAGTGTGCACATGTGGTTCCCTTTCCAATGTTGTTCTATTTAATAGATGGTGAGGAAGATGAGAGGTATTCCTGCATTCCATCATTCCGAGATTCTATCTTGCATTCTCTTGAGAGAATGGAGTTCTAAGACTTAGGAGTCACTGGCAGTAGTACGTTGATTGAGGGCTCGGGGGTGGCCAGTGGTAGCAAATCCTTGCACAATTGAGCCTACAGTTGGGTGGAGAGTCGTCCCCAAAACCTTGTTGTCATCTGGCAGACATTGATCACAGATAATATAGGTATGTACTTATTTGTTGATTCTGATTTTTATTAGGAAATTAATTTTATATTTACTTTGGACTGTTACATTCTGTCACCGAGTCTCCACCTTTCATCCTCAGGTTATACAACTTTTTCCATAGGAAGAATTTATTCACGAGAGATTTAGATTGGTACAAAGTCCCTAACTTGTCCCACAAAGCCTTCGCTGTAGCTTCCCCTGATACATTCAACAATACTGAATCTAAGACACACAATCATATTGTGCTCTTTTCCTTCCAATCCAACTTATTCCATTCTTCATCGAACACTCCCATTGGTTTAATACCTAGATCTACCGCGATCCACTGATCTTTATCCACCAACAGATGTTCCATCTTGAGTTTCCATAACTCAAAACTCTGACCATTAAATTTCTTGATCTCTATCTTTCCACTGCTTGCTATCTTCTTTCACCACCAGAATCAATCCTACAGATCTCCCATTGGACAGAGTCTACCACAGGTCTGAGCGGAACCCCTCAGCAACAAAGGTGTCCCCTTGAAGCCAAAACAACTTTGATACCAAATGTAGGTTTTAACCCCGTACATAAATTACTTGCATATGAATTCTAAAACATAGAAAATAAACAATGCGAGAGCATAACACATAAAACACATATACATAGAGATTTTACCCTGGATCTCAAAATTGGGACTACCAGCTTGATTTTTCATTATGTTCCTTTCAATGTTACAATACATATTTATACATGCCGAAGCATCCAATACCATGGACCGAAAACCATCGCGTCCAAATCCATGTGCGAAAATCATGCACAAAACCATAGGTAGGTCCGCCCACCTAATATAGGGTCCAAAAACAAAATTTTCTGGGGCACTACCCTAGAACCCATAGAGGGGGGTTACCTGCACCCCTCAAACCCCCTGTGAACCCCCCGCCCCCCCCACTATGCAATCAGCGAAACGAAGTGGGGGCTCCACCCACCTTCTAATCCCTCAGTTAACTATGTGGGATAGTCGTGGAAAGAATATAACACAACCCAATACACTCGAGCCTCATCCATGGCCTGATCTTCATCCCTTGTTTTCACCCCCATTTCCACCATGAGATAGGGCCCTAAAATATCTACCACCCACGGGACCAACTAATTACATTTTCCTACTGCCAACTTCACCACCCCCACTAGGAAGCTAGAGAACGACTCTTGCTAACATCACCAACTCTCTCTTTGCCACCCCTGGTACTGCCCAACGCAAGTGATCCCTGAGCCAAGCAGACTAACTTTGACCTCACAAGAGCATGTAAGGAGCGGGGGAGTGGCTTCATCCTGGGAGCCCTGCTTAGAACCAGGGACCTGAACCGAGCCCCGACCATCCCCCACAACCACCTAGGTAGCCCCAACATCACACCCCCTACAACAAGATACACTACCAACCAGTCGACCACCACCTTAGGCCCAACACTCTGCACGCTTGCCAGGAGAGGCAAAAATTACGTAATCACTCCAGTATCCACTACCCCAATTCACCTCAAAATTGTTGGGTGTAGGAATTTCACTTAAGCAAACTCCTCAACACTTAATTGTCAACCTAGGGGTTTCGTAAAATTAGAGACGAAGCATAGGAAATGCTAGAAGTGGTATGAACTTTTACTTTTCCTAATCCTACTTATTAAATGAAATGTTGTAGAATCAGACAAAAAACCATCTTAAAGACAATCGACACCAAAGCAATTCTAGAGCCAGAATGTAAAAGAATAATTTGCAAGGAAATTAAGTAAAGGAACTTTCACACAACTAGAAGCAATTTTAAATGCTGAAATGAAATACGATGTTTATCTTCAGTATAGATGGATAATAGTTTAACAAGTGGGCCCTTGCAAAGATCTGTTTCCCAATTGATCTTCCTTCTACTGCTAGTAAGCCTAGACAATACCCCGAAAGAGTCACTTCAGGAACACAAACATTGCTCTGTTGAAAATGAGGTTGGAAAGTACCCCAATGGAGTTGCTTGCTTCACCTCCCTACATAGGAAACCTTTCTCTTCTTTCACCCTTTATTTATTTTATAAAGGATTGTGCATCAGCACTAACTCATTTCATGGGGTAGAAGAAGGATCCTGAATTATTGAGAGAAGAAGAGGTTGTTCCTTAAGAGAAGCATATATAAAACCTTTGATATTGGTTTTCTATTTTAGATTTTCCCCTTGTCCTTCTCTACTTTATTAGATAAGCGTGGAAAACACTGAAACATAATGAATCAATTATAGGTATGAGGTTCCTAGAATAGACATGGATATCACAGTTTGACACAAAGATTTCCTTACGTATGGATTGTATTTTCCATCAGAATGTCATCAACAAAAAGGTGTAACCAAGACGAAGAAGAAGGACTAAAGTTTAGCCAAATGTTGTAGTGTGACAAGAACATTTTGTATTTTTCCACATTGTGTTTCAAGCCAAATGGAACATCCTTCATGCAAAGTCTTATTAAACAAAACACAAAAGACAAGACACAAAAAGGAAAAAAATTTACAAAGACAAAACAAAAGGAGGCTAAACTGAAAAAATAATGGAGAACACAAGAAAGACTATAGAAAATTAGTTTGGGATGAATGTGCAAGGGAAACTAATATGCATCTATACCTAGTCCTAACCTAACCAGCTAGAAGGTCATGGTCAAGTATAATTAAATTTCCAATGTAACCACCGTAGCTTCTCCTGACATGCATACACAAAGATATGAGCAATTAAAATAGATATAAAATAGTGTGCAATGGAAAAGATAAGAGCTTCAATAACTTGCACAAAAAATTGAAGGTCTTGCCTATCAGCAAAAAGGTATGCCATAGCCACTACTTTTAACCAACTAGCATTCTTACCTTTTCGATGAAAAACATTATTAAACAAACCTTGGAGGCTTCTTGGGAATGTATCTTCATCTGTACTACCCACCTTAGCAAGCATGAGAAAATATCAAAACTTTTTATTTTCGATGGAGCTTTCTAGCTACCATTGCTCCAACCATTCAACGATTGGATCATGAAATTCATAACAATCCTCTTGAGAAACTTAAGATCCTTGAAAAGATTAATTTTCAATTAGAAGTCTGGGATCATGATGAGAATCATGTAAGGGAAAATCAATTTAATCATATTCGAAAGGATTTTCAAGATAGTGAGGGCCTGACATAACCATCAGTCAAGGTTGAAGTGCCTCAGCTGCTTGACAAGTATCTGAATATTGAGATAAACTGCACATATTACTCAATGTGAAACAACTATCGTTGGGTATGTTGGTGGGAGAATGATGAATCGAATGATATTTATTATTATGATCAGATGGACTATTTATGGCATGATATTATTGGTTAATAGAAAACAAGAATAGGTCAGTCTGAACAGTTTCACAAATGCTCAAAAGAATAGAATCATCTTCACCCTAGGCTCTGTGAACCATAGCAATATTTCCTCCATCAGATCTAGATACTGAGAAGTAGATGAAGGTTTAAGAAATAGTTCTATGATATGATTTTCAGATTTCCCAACTTCAGCATTAATGCATAGAGGCATCACGATTGGCACTGAAAAAGGAACAAAAGGAACAAAAGGAATAATAGGTTCCTCCTCTAGAATTAGGGATGTTTCATGATTTACAAGAGTTGGGGAGGAAGAAGCATCCAGAAGTTCAAATTCATCATTGATCCAAGTGTATACTGGTTGCTATCCTCCTATTCCACTTGGACCCCCACCACTGTCCCTTTCAGTGTTTCAGTTTCCTTAATTGTAGCACAATTTACTATTTTTGGCAGTTTTTCGGGTCTTGAACATTTGGAGCCGTTTTGAGGCCCTAAATGATTTTTTTTGGGAAAATTGAGAAAAAATGAGTCTTTAATTTATATTTGCATCTAAAATTTGTATTCCTTAGATAGATCTTTCTAACAAGATATTTTTCACATCAAATGGAGATCGTATGCCAAAGTTATGACCCTCAGAAGTTGATGTACCAATTTACCCAAACGGGGCCCATAGTTTTGGTGCTTCATCTCCTAGGGTTAGGTTTTTAGATGTTTAGGTTTTTCCATTGTGTCTCAATAATAAATAAGCCTTCGAACCTCATTTTAACATAGTTTAGAGGCATGTAGCCAACATATCTCTCCTCAGAGATAAGCTACCATCGCCCGAGCTAGTTTTGTTTCCTTTCTGTTTTTAAGCATATTTCAATATTCGATATTAATGAAATGAAGTGTTATTTCTGATGCATCTTTGTATTTATGGTTATATCTATAATTTGTTGTGTTCTGGTTTAATTTTGGAGTAGTGGTATCAGAGCAGTCTACTCTTTCTCATTTTTTTATTTGCATGTCGCCAATGTGGTCGAGATATAAGGAGTTAGGGCTTGAACTGGTCAAACCTATGCAAGACTAGCCTCACAAATCTCGATGGTCTCCCATGGCGAAAGAGAAGAAAGATGAGGGGTAGGAGATCCTTTCAAAATATTTTCCCAGATCCTTTGGCAGCTACCCAAAGGCAATGCATCTCCTTCATGCAACTACTCTAGAAGTACCACACCCTTTAAGGTACAAGTTAACTTTGACATCCCCATATTTGAAGGTCAGATAGATGTGGATGCCGTAGATAAATGGTTAAATTTTCTAGAAGGATGTTTTTTTGTTCATGATTTTTCTAGCCGAGAAAAGATTAACTTTGCACTTCTCAAAGCTGCCCCCACATCATGGACTAGTGGGAAACCTATTGTGAGAAGAAGGATGAAAGTATACCCTCACTATTTTCAACCGCACCCACTTGGAATCCATTCCTAAATTCCATCAAGGAGTAGTACTACCCTATAGGGAGCTATGAGGATGAATACATAAAGTGCATCAGGCTACGACAAGGAAGGGACCAAGACGTGCCAGAGTTTACTAATTTTTTTCAGACCCTTCGCACGAAAATGGGTATCAACGATTCTGAGAAACATTTGATACTCAAGTACCACGGCTACCTAAATAGGTATGATGAGATGGAGTTCTTGGACATCTCCTCGCTCGGCATAACGTATTGGTATGCTGTCAAGATTGAGCATAATTTTAAACATAAGAAGCGAGACTTTGGATTTGCGAATCCAAAGCAAGGGAAATGCACCCCCAAACCACATAGCAAAAGGACAAATCCAAGGCGGGGAAACCCATAACAACCCATCGAAGCTGTAGGAAAAGAACAACGATATGAAGAAAAAGGACACAGTAAAATGGTGTGAGTTCCATAAGAGCTCCACTCGCAACACCAGTGAGTGTCGGGCCAAGCAGTCATTGGTGGTCGAGTTAAAGGCTTCTTAATCAGACACATGTTCTAACTTTGAGTTAGAACCTAACAAGGGGAATGAAAAAGGGAAGCATATCATTGATGTGCATCCCAGTGCCACCATGGCCACCACCAAGATCCAGAAGAATGAGCTTGAAGATCGAAAGGATAGGGAACACCCCTTCCACTCATAGATGTGGGTGACGAGTTCTCCGTTGCATTTCATTTTCAATAGAGGGAGCCAAAATAACCTCATTTTAGTAGAGTTCATGAAGCGGTTGGGCCTACTGAATATATCACATTCGCATCTATACACCATTGGGTGGCTTCACCAAGAACGAGATCTCTGCATCAGCCAATAGTGTCACCTTTCCTATGGCATTAATCCCTTCACGAATGAGGTATTGTGTGATGTTTCCCCTCTTGAATTTTGTGATGTATTATTAGGACAACCATATTTGTGTAAGCGACATGTTGTATATGTGTCTAGACCTTTCTCTATGATGATTACTTTGGGAAATAAGTTGTATATGATACCGGAGGTAGTCCTACCTACCGCCATCTCTTTGATCATTGCAAAGAAATATAGTAAGATCATTTCATAGACAAACAAAATTGTTTTCCTTATGATCTCCCTTAGGGAAAGAAGAATATTGTGGCCACATCTTCTAGATATGACTCCTCCACACAACAACATCAGATGGACAAGGTCATGGAGGATTACAGGGACATTTTATCCTCACCTACGGGGGTGCCTTTGCACTGTCATGTCAATCACTCCTCGATCTTACGTCGGGCGCACCACTACCCAATGGACCAATATATTGATGCTTTGTTCTAGAGAATGATGAGATAAAGAGGTAGATTTAGGAGTTTTTGCAAAAATGAAACATTAGGCCAAGATCATCACCCTATGGGAGCCCGATTGTATTGGTACATAAGAATGATGGGACTTGGAGACTCTGTATTGACTATCAGGCATTGAAAAAATATCATTGTACAGAATAGGTACCCAATCCTATGGATTGATGACTTTCTGTACCAGCTAAAGGGGGGGAAATATTTCAGTAAGATCAATTTTAAGTTTGGTTATCACCAGGTGCCTATCAAATCCTCCAATGTGTGGAAGGTTTCCTTCAAATCCAAGGAGGGCCTTTTTGAATGGTTAGTCATGCCTTTTGGGTTGACGAATGCTGCCATAACCTTCATGAGATTGATGGATGATTTCGACCCTTCACCAATGCATTCATGTTGGTGTATCTATATGACATTTGATCTTCATCCAGTGTTCGAAAGAGCACATCCATCATATTCAACAGATCCTCCCAACCCCGCGACAACACAAGTTGTGTGCCAATTTGGAGAAATGCACTTTTGTCATGACCTGAGTCTAATATGTGTGGTACATAATTAATGAGAAAGGTGTGCAAGTGGACCCAACCAAGATAGAAGTCATTCTAGATTGGCCAGCCCCAACCACTCTAAGAGAGCTCCATAGCTTTTTGGGTCTTGCCAATTTCTACTGCAGGTTCATGTTGGGGTTCTCTCATATCACTTGGCCTTTAAATCAAGTAACCAAGGGCAGAGTGAAAGAAAATTTCTTTTGGCCTGAAACCCAATAGGATACATTTTCCAAGTTGAAGCATTTCCTCTACTCTGCACCAGTTCTCATTTTGCCATACCTGCAACAACCATTTGAGATTGAGGCAGATGCCTCTGACTATGCTATTGGTGCATTTCTTACTCAACATAGGCATTGAGTGGCTTACCATAGTGAGACACTTTCAAACATAATTTGAAATTATACCACCTATGACAAATAAATTTATTCCAATGTGTATGCTTTCCATTAATGGAAACATTACATTTTGGGGAAGGAAACGATCATCCACACAAAACACTAACCCCTACAGTTCATACAGACATAAGGGAAGTTGTAGAATGATATATATTAGAAATGGTCCAAATACCTGCAATAGTTTCATTTGAAAATTAAGTACAATAAGGGTAGCACCAATAATGTTGCAGACTTCCTCAGCTGATGTGGTGTAGGTAAATTCTCGATGCGGACTAAGACAATTCCTCTAGCTCGAGAGAGCGGGTCTAGCCACAAACAAACAATCTAGTGAAAATGACCTTAGGCTAGAATCAAATAAGAGGGCCTACCTCTTAAAATGTTATTCGTCTTGGTGATGATCATGCTTCCTTACTCCAACTACCTTTCGTTTCCTTCCATCGAATACCTGAAAAAAATAAACAAACAACAACAACAAACGTGATAACATACAAATTTAATTCATCCTACTTAAAAGGTCAAGGAATCTTAAGCCATCAAATGTAAGATAACACTTCATGTATGAAATCAATCAATAGTTGTATTCATATAAGTTCAAAAAGAGATTACAACCAATGCCCTGACGTTGCTGGTCTCCTTCGACATATCCGTGTTCCCACACCTCTGCTAGCATCTCATGGATAGCCCCAACAATAGAAGTTTTAAGGCTTCTTCCCTTTACTCTCAAACCAAACCAAACTCACTATTCTCCCTTCACAAACATAAACTAGAAGGATACAAGCTATGATATCTTGCTGGTTATTCAAGCTCCAAAAATACTAAGACTAGTTTAGCTTGGAAAATGATGGGTTTATATAGTTTGGATAGAGGGGAGATGGTTCCTCTTATCATGGGAGAAGGCCTTATCTCTTGGTTTTGTTCCATATTAATAGGGGAAAGGAGCCCAAACTTACTTCCTCAGCTCCATCCTGCCCAACCATTTACCAGACTTCTGTTACGAAGCTTCTAGACCTGGAAGCTTCGACTCCATATTTAAAAAACTTGCCAAAATAGGATCGGCGCGACTAAGAAATGGCTTAGTTGCATCGTACAATGCTAGGTCTAGTTTCAAACTCTGCAAATTAGCACAAGGAGGGAATGGTTCATTAGCACCAATCTTGTAAACTAGGGTAAAAGGAAGATTCTTGGGAAATTATGCAAAAGGGAATTGTTCTTCTCATGAAGAGGGACATAATGGGAGTTTCTTCATGATGGGAAAGCATGTATGGTTCATTATATAGGTCCTCTAGGATTGTGGAATGAGGATTACAGGGACAAGGACAAAATTTTGTGTAATATCCAACCACCAGTCATGGCGTTGATCATTGTGCTCGACTCCTATGGGCACGAGACTTTGGGGTTGTCGCATCTTTACAAGAGTGATCCGAAATTCGGCAACACATACCAGATACTACTGGAAGGTAAGAAAGTTCCAAATTTTCATCTCTAGGATGCATTATTGTGCCACCTGGGATATATTTTTGTTCCTTCAAGCGAGCGTGCTAAGATGATTTTGGAGGCGCACTATAGTTAGGTCGATGGACATTTAAGTGTAGAGAAAATAGTTGAAATACTTTAGAAGTATTTTTATTTTCCAAACCTTCGTAAGAATGTTAGGAAGCACATTCGATCTTACACTACCTACACCTTTTCCAAACCAACCATCAAGAAGCAAGGCCTATATACTCCTATGATTACTCATAGTCGACCATGGGAATCCATCTCCATGGATTACATGTCAGGCCTTCCTTCTACTAAGCACAATAATGACTATGTTTTCGTGGTCGTCAATAGATTCTCTAAGATGGCCATTATGGAAGCCTATAAGAAGAGTATCATAGCAGATCAGGACAACATATTCTTAAGTGCATATTTTTCAAGTCTTTGGTCGATGCAGGATACCAAACTTACTAATTCCATGACTTTCCACCCCCAAACTACTAGCCAAATAGAGGTCATCAACAGGATGCTTATACACATTCTGTGCATGTACAACTCAAAGAATCCATGCACATGGGATGAAAACATCCCCTATTTATAGCACATCTACAAAATAGCTCTCCATATCTCAACATACCATAGCCCCTTTCAGGTAGGGCTTGGATTTCATCCATTATGCCCCATTGATGTGGCCATAGCATTTTCAGCCACTTAGGTATATTTGGCTCACAACCAGTCCAAAGATGACAGGGCTAATAGCTTCATTGAGTGCGTTCAACACATCTTCCATCAGTTCCATGATATATTGGACAAATATAATGCTAGGTGCAAATCACGCCATGATTAGCATCAGGTGTCGCACAAGTTCCAGGTGGGCGATAACGTTTAGCTAAATTTGTAGAAGGAGTGCCTCGCTGGACCCCACTGCAAGATTTGATCACTCCTACATGGGCCATACACCATCACCAAGGTTGTAGGGGATAATTCCTTCTAGCTCAGCATTCCACCTTTCCTTGGTTTGCACTCAGTGTTTAATGTAGACCATCTTCGGCCATAATTTCCACCATTGTTGGACACATCCGACATTGCAAAATAGCTCACGCCAAAAGAGATAAACCCATACTACATGGAATAGGCCACAACTAATCGGATCATGGAAACAAAAATCAAGAAAAATCACCAATAGAATATCCAACTATATTGGGTTTTCAAAGCTGGCCAACTCCTACATCAAGGCAAGTGGCTCACTAGGGACCAAGTTCAGCAGAAGTTTCCCCATCTCATGGAGGCACTCAACGCAATGGGGACCATTGGTTGCTAAGAGGGGAGGACGGATCCACGTGGATATTGGTGGCCACCCTCCTATTCCACTTGAACCCCCACCATTGTCTCTTTCAGTTTTTTCAGTTTCCTTAATCGTAGCACAATTTACTATTTTTGGCAGCTTTTCAGGTACTGAACTTCTGGAGTTGTTTTGAGGCTCTAAAAGAAGCTTTTTGAGAAAAATGAGAAAACATGAGTAGTTGTTTTATGTTTGCATTCAAAATTTGTATTCCTTGTATATATATTTCTAATGAGGTATTATGTGCATCAAATGGAGATCATATACCAAAGTTACGACCCTGGGAATTTTATGTACCAATTTACCCAAACGAGGCCCATAGTTTTGGCGCTTCATCTCCTAGGGTTAGGTTTTTTTTATGTTTAGGTTTTTCTATTACTTCTCAATAATAAAAAGGCTTACAAGCCTCATTGTAACACAATTCAAATGCATGTAGCCACCACATATCTCCTCAAAGATATGCTACCATCGCCCGAGCTAGTTTTATTTATTCTATGTTTGTAAGAAGATTTCAGTATTTGAGATTTATGAAATGAAGTGTTATTTATGTAGAATCTCTGTATTTAAGGTTATATCTGTAATTTGTTTTGTTCCTACTTACATTCGGATAAACCGTGCAAAGAGATATGAACCAATGTTCAAATTTTTGTTCCAAGAAATCCCAATTTGTATCTTCTTCAGGAAATTGATAAAAAAGGTGAAGAAAATGATTAGAAAACTCCTTAACTGATTCATTAGATTTCATTATTAGTTGATTAATTCTTTTAAGGATGTATTGGTGATCATACTTATCAAATGATAAATGAAGCTCCTTGATGAGGTGTTCAAAAGAATGAATGGAAGCGGGTGGTAGGGTATGATACCATCAGCTAACTCAACCTTCGAGTGTGAGGTAGAAAAGAATACAAGCCACATCTTCATAGTCAATTTCATAGTATTCACATAACTTAAGAAAAATAGATGCATTCTTGGTAATGGATGTATCACCCTTACTATCAAACGTAAATTGTGACAAGTCATCAAGTTGTTCTGCGGAGATGAAAATTTTACCAAGGGATAGATTAGAGAAACATTTCGAGATTATGATTTGGGAATGTGCCATTTAATATAAGAGATTCAAAATATAATTAATGGGAACAACTTGTCATATGGCCCTCCTTCTAGCACCATTTGTTGACGGTGCTAGAAATTCGTCAACTAAGGGGGTCTACCCGATGAAATGTCCCAATTATGGGATCCCTTCTAGAGATAAGGTATGAATGTTATATTTTCTTAGAGATATGCCTTGGATAAAATGTTTGGCATACATAGGTAACTTTAGAGTAGTGAGTATGCCTTGTGGAATTTTTAGTTATGGATTGTATCAGGGTTCTTCAACCGAAAGGGGAGAGAAAAGTGAGTCCATTAAATACAAGTAATATTACTAATATAGAAAATACACACAAGAATATACATATGAATGAATCGTTGGACAACTGGAAAAGTAGTTCAGATAGGGGTAACGATTGTTAAAACACATACAACACACATTCAACAAGATAAGTACGAAAGCCACTGAAATAGTTCATTTTCCTTAATATAGATGAAAACAACATACATTGCAGACATTCAAATAATAATCTTACAACATTTATGAGATACACATGAAGTGTGCTAACTCAGCGAGCTTCTGAATTAAGTAAAATTTCCAAGATACATTGAGACAATGAACACCACTAGCCCCAATACTGGAGTGTTAGAGCAGTCACTTGCTCCTCCAAAAAGAACTATCTTCCTCTCTAATGCCTGATAGGAGGAGCCAAGGTGAAAAGGTCCTTTACATGAGAAATGAGGGTGTCTATATAAAAAATGGGAGATCCATCACCTCCATTATAAATCTTGGGCTACCCTCATGACTGTTTGACTTCTCAGTGACCTTTTAACTACCAATATGACTTTTCACATTACATAGATGATTCTTGGACTTCCACTTTATATTAAATTTTTCTAATATAGAATTTACATAATCCACAAAATGATGTGGCACATGATGACTCATGACATGACGTGAAATGACGCTAATGAAATGGACTACATTATTACATGGCCATGTCAAGCCACTCTTTGTTGTTGCTTTCTTTGTATTAAATAAGTGATGTATCCAATACTTCATATCCAACTCCAAAGAGTTGTGAATTAGTATGGAGTCTTCATGCGGTCTTGACCTTTGATATTTTGTTCTACTCTATTGTTCCTTTATCTTCTCACTTGATGATCATCTTATCTCTTCAACTCCATAGGCGTCTTCTAGCATGGTCTCCTCCTCCTTTTCCTCCATTATCTTCCTGTCATGATAAGCTAGAGTACTTGTAACTGAAAAACCACTCATGAAAAGCCCACATCAGTTTGAAAACTCCTAATCTAACATGTTTCATTAAATCAATTGTTAGGATTAGAACCAGGTGACTAATTAAATGATTGACTCATTGATTGTGCAATTCCAGAGGCAAAGGTTTGGGACTAAGGCTTGAGACTATACAAAGTTTAGTTTAGGATGGAAAGGTTCAAAGGATTGTGCAATTGATGGGTTCAAGAGCATAAGGTTGGGGCTTGAGGCTTGAGGCTTGATGTTGCCCAATGCAGAGTTATGGAAGGACAAACCTAAGGAGCTATGTAGTTGAGGGACTCAGGAGGTCAAGTTTGAGGCTTGATCCTTGAATTTTCCCAATGCACAATTTTGAGAGGCTAGGCTAGGTGTTGTGAAGATAAATCCCCTCTGCGAACATAGGTGGTATCTCTAGCCCAATGTGTGGGTCTAGCAACAAAACTCTTATGTTGAAAAATGCAAAGAGAGAGAGAGAAACCTACCTTGCTCTAATGCTAAGCTCTCGATCCCTTAGCTCTCAGCCTCACTCCTCGCTATTCCTTATATCTGAATACCTACAAGAGAGATCAAAAGACAACAAGAGATACAAGAGAATACATAACATATATCAAACATAAAATACTTGATAGATCAAGGAGCATCAAGCTAAATGAATAAATATTTAGACTTTTATGGAAAGTGAACATCAGATGTATATATTAAGGAATAAAAAAGGGAAGCATACAACCACTTCCTTGATGTTGGAGACCTCCTTTGTAGTGGAATTCGAAGTCCAAACCAAGACTCTTCAAGAACTCATTCTCCTAGTTAGATGGGTAACATTTGGGCATAATCTTAGCATAGGAATGTAGGAAATCAATCACCAACCACTTGGGGATGGAAGGTACTTGTTTAGACGAAGGGAGAGAGAGTTATGGATCCACAAAATAGGGAGGAAGGTCGACATCTCAAGGGGAAGGCCCTTAAAGGTAGGATCAAGAGCTCCAAATGGGGGATATCAAATATATCTCTACCCAACAACATCTAGCTCGTTGTTTCTTGAAGTTTCTAGCATATGAAGCTTCTCCTCCATTTTGGGGAAACTTGCCAGAAGAGGTTTAGTGTGGGTTTTCATATAAAACCCCATGCTAGCAGTGCTAGGTCAGCAATATGCAACCTGCCATCAACATGGGCTAGCAAGTGGAGAAAAGAGCGGTGGTCCTGAAATTTAGGGTTTCAGTCAAACCTCTCCAGAATTGACTCAGGGAAATTTTTATTCTATTATTCAGGGATGTTTTTGTATGTGTTTCATGATGAATGCACTTCATAGTTGTCATCATTTTTGCACTTTGGGATGTGGAATAGGAAGTGTGACAAAATATTGTATAACAGATGCCCCCTAAAGCATGAAGGCAAAACAACGAGTGATGGGTGAAATTCTTTAAAAGTCAAGGCAAGGACACGGAAAAACACCGTTAGGAGACCTACAAATCAAGCACGATACATATACATATCTGAAATCTCTGATATAAAAATGCATAATGATACATTAATAGGAATCTAACAATACATGAATTCACGTCATGGATGCATCCATTCGAAAATAAGGGATCATGTGCATGGATCCATGGCATGGACACAGCCATCCGAATATAAAGGTTCATATATATGGACCCACGATATGGTCGTAGCCCTCCGTATAGAGGGAAACATGTGTACAATCATGAATAAATCATAACTCCATGCAACTTGGATTTTATCAGATGAAATCCAAGGTCTTGCGCTCTATCTCAATCCGATCAATGTATGAATTCTAACATGTGAATAGATGTGTTGAAGTTGAACATGATAGAAAACCACTTGATTATCGGTCAATGATGTAAGTCATTAATAGGCATGAGAGAAACCACTAATAATGAAAATGGCTCTCAAGGTAAAACATCACAATCCACGAGTGTGAATAATTAAGTTGAATTCGAATACACGTAGAATCATTCAATCGAAGGTCAATGATGTGAACCTATCATAGAATGCAAAGAACTTGCCATTGAGGAATGCAAGCTCCAAGGTACTTGAAGGGAGTTTCTAGATCATCTTCTTGGATAATGAGTTGAAGTTGATAGGAAGTGATCTATTGAAGGAGGGCCATAATGTATCCCACATCATCGACATGAAACGAAATATGTAGTAGATTAGGTAAGTTTGATTCAGGATTGTGGCAGAAAAGTCAGAAAGTGTATAAGAGGTAAAAACTGTAGATGGGACTTCTCTTGAACATATCGGCAACAGGACTCTGGAGCTTGGCAACATTTGATTCAACATAGGATCAGAGGTCATGATGACAAAGCAGTATGATCAGATGAGTGACAAAATGGATTTCCCAAACCCAGGAAGGCAAGTGACTAAGTGAGGATATCCCAAACCTGGCATGAGAAACAGATGAGTGTCATGTTCAAGAGCGACATGTTTCCTTTACAAAACATATAAGAGATGTTCACTTTCAATTTTCCCCACTATTTCTAGTGAGTACCCCATTATTTTTTATCGCAAGCTTGAAGGGGATAGAATATAGTTCGCCCTTCAGATGAATCTATCCTAGTAAGTCTAACGAGTCCTAGGCAGACGAAACTCATCTTCTTCATGGTGGCAAGTCCTATTTCATTTAAGTTTTACAAGTCCGACAGAGGGGTAACTCGGTATCTTTTTCATGTTTAGAGAGTTTGAAGAAGAAGTGAAAAAGAAAAATCCAAAGGTCCCTCTTCGTAAATAGTCTCCTGAATCTGAGAAGGTAGAAACCAATATCTAAGAGAACCTCTTAGCCATGTTCGACTAAGGTATTCCTTTTTTGTACAATAGTCTATCTCAGTCCAGAATAGGGTTAAACTTATACTGAGTAAATGCCATTTCATTTACTTTAACAAGTTTGAAATGACAAGTACTCGGCAATATTTTCATGTTTCGATAGTCAAAAAAGAGCTTAAAGATGACTCAGGGGGTTCCTTTTTCGTTTGTTTTTATGAGTCTGAAAAGTGATAAAATAAAACTCATTGAATCAGTCAAAATTAATCACCGTCACCAAGTACCATGACCTGCCGCTGCACAAGTGAAACACATGTTACCCATTTCAAGGAAAAATATTAAAATATAAGTGAAATATGCCTTAATTTGGTAAAAATATCTTTTAAGAACTTATAAAAACTCAAAAAAGTAAAACATTTTAACCATTTTACCATTTTGTAAATCATAGAGCACTTTTACCCTATTTTACCCTAATCTTTGTTGGGTGCATGAATTGCACTTAAGAAAACTCCTCTACACTGAATTGTCAACCCAGGGGTTTCATAAACTTAGAGACGAAGCACAGGAAATTCCATAAGTGGTATGAACTTTTCCTATTCCTAATCCTACTTCTTAAATGAAATGTTTCAAAATCAGACAGAAAACAATCTTAAAGACAATCGACACCAAAGCAATTCTAGTGTTGGAATGTAAAAGAATAATTTGCGAGGAAATCAAGTAAAAGAACTTTTACACAACTGGAAGCAATCTTAAATGCTGAAATGAAATACTATGTTTATCTTTAGTATAGATGGATAACAGTTTAACAAATGGGCCCTTCCAAAGATCTGTTTCCCAATTGATCTTCCTTCTACACCAAGCAACCTATTCTTGTACTGTTGCAATCTACTTGCACCAGTGCAGGTACAGTACTTATGTGAAAAGTATATTTTACCTTGTTTATTGAAGATTTATGTCTTTATGGAGGTGATCTAAGCCTCAAGGCTTAGAGAACTCTGTTCCTGTGACAAGAGACCAACTCTTGCACCGAGACCAAATTTCCTTCACCAAAGTTTCCAATTCACTTTTGAAAGAATTAAAAGACTTGTTGAAAAGAATTGCAATTGCAAGTGAGATTCTGAGATAAATTACATGTGAAAAAGGATGCTTTAATTAACTAAACTTTGCAATGAAAGTAAACTTCATAAAGCAAAAACAATTCAAAATAATCAAGCAACATACAAAGTAATTTGCATGCATCAACCAACTTTCGACAATTCACTTATAACATTTATGTTCCTTGTTCTTAAGTCATAAACAACAAGTATAAAGTATGGTGTTTGTAATAATGTTCTTTCTTAATTCATGTAAACATTCTTAGATCCTTCAGAAGTATAACTCTTAACACTGAGAATGATTATTTGAATTAACAATACATTTGTTTGCATGAATAAAGGAAATTATAAGCATGAAAAGGAATGTAATACTTGCTGTAAAGTAAAACCAGAGTGCAGGAAACTACATGCACTGGTATAGGAAGAATCTTCCTGCACGACCTGAGCGGAAGCAAACTAAAAAATTGCAGGAAGGAAATGGCAAGAAAGTAATTTGTAGGAAAGAAATAAACTTAATTAAACTTCTAAACTACGGATCTGTTCACGTTTAACTATGAAATGAACTTAACTCAGAACTCTGAAATAAACATAAGAGAAATCAAAGCCACACAACTGCAAATGAATAAATGTTCACACAGACTTCTTAAATGGCGAAAGAACAAGGGTAAGCGAGTTGGGTTAGCTGGACCCTAGCCAACCAACTCATTTCTCGTTTAGGAAACAAAACTATTCAACACTTAATCACGCATGAAATAGAAATTAAACACAACATTTGGGACACCAACAATATTCAGACGAGGAGTGTGAAAAATCCAAGACACCATTCGTCGAGTCGTTCACTGCAGGTAAGAGATCTATCGCTTCTCTTCAATTTAGTTGTAATCTCACGTGTTTTCATCCATAGATTAGGCAGTAAATAAGGCTTTCAAAAATTTTATGTCGAGGGTGATCAACGTGAGTTTTACCCATCAGACTCGTATTGCTCACCTTGTAGCCAACTGTGTCAGCGTGCTGGAAGTGGATAAAAATATAGGAACAGTCGCGTTGGTGCAGATTTAAAAAAAAATGAAAAATCCTCCACATTTAATGATTTTTTCTCAAATTTGTTTCCATAGAAACTCATGAAATTTTGTTTTATGGATGTTCCATAAATAAATCAACCAAAAATGGTGATCGAATGGAAAGAAAGAGGACATGAAGTTGAAGATCATCAGGAAGCCCAAAACCCAAATTGCATCGCTGCGCTTCAAGCATGCAAATTGCTGAAATTCTTCTGAACTCCTAGGATTAGAACCCAGATCAAGTTACTACAACATTTGGTTGTTTGCTAGGATGTAAACCGCTAATTGTTCATCATTGGGGATCAAGAACTTGAGATTGATATCTCAAACATATACTTCATTACCGGCTTGTCCAGGAGGGAAGAATGGATTCAATTATTTGTTCCTCACCCTGTCGGGGAGAGTACGGATATACTGATCGTGACACATTGCCCAGGCTCCCAGAAAACCAAGAGTAGGAATATTAATATCAAGACCATCCTTAATCTCCCACTAAGAACTATTTTTCATACCATGGCTCGAGTTTTTGGAGCATAGGTGTTGCATGAGGCAACAAAGTCACATTTTCAATATGCTATAGATTGTCTAAATCCCATAGTGTTCAACTAGTGTGAGGGATTGTTGGTCAACATGAAGGACCAACATAAAAAGTTTAAGACAGGGAATCTGAAATACTTCAGCTATGAATCTATCTTGGTGACGTTCTTCTTGGAATGTGTACCATTGTTTCGATATTAGTGGATAGAAGTGGATGCCCCAGTGCCCAGAGATCTATGATTATTGAGATGGGGTGAACTGATGCCTCGACATGGAGGTGGTCAAAAAATGTCATTTCCTCCAGCAATTTTTGGATGGTTGTAACAACAACTAATCATGGTTGATGATTGGGCATATGTGAGTACAAATTACTGAGGAGATCTTGATCTTCCACCTCCACCCGGTACATGGTAGACTAATGTAGGTAAAAACTATTTTTCAAAGTTTTTTGAAGATTTTGATTCTTTTTGTTTCATGTGTACTGGGATTTGATACTTGTGATTTTTTCATATGTTGGACCAGAGAGACCTCCAGGGGTTTCTTCGATAGCTAGGCAAGCGACATAATAGATAGAGGATGCTCCTTATGAGGATGGAGCTGACCCGATTGTTGAGGTTGAGTGCAACCTGGAAGCCCTGACAAGAGGCATTCCAGAATATGCGTTCATTAATGAGGTTCCAAATCAGTATCAGAGTCATACCATAGGGGTGTCTGCCGAACTGCGTCAAACTGAACCGAGTCATAAGGGTTGTTTCATGCTACCATGAGAACCATGTGGATGGATAGCCATTTCTAGTCTTTATTTTCCGCACTTATGTAGGCTTGAGAAGCCATGTGCCCCAGAACACACATTTTGATATTTTGATGTAGAAATTTTTTTGCAAACACTCTATATATATACATATACATGTTTTCCTATTTTATTCATTGTTCCTACTATATGATAGTTTTTGTTTTACATATGTCACAAATGTCTATCTAATACACAATTAGCCAATGTATTTGTTAATGTGTTCAAACGTCTCAGAATATGTTGATAAGTGATATAATCAAAGTCTCATTCCAAGAGACGAACTTGCAAATACATTCTCAAAATATGAGGGTTTCTGATTGAATATTGTATCTTAAGTTGTAGTATAATGAGTTGTGAATCGAGATTAATGACTAACTTTCTAATGCCAAGAGAAATGGCTTCTGAGAAAATCTCGATAACCGCATTGTATTCAACAATGTTCTTAGTAGTACGACCTAAACATATGCCTTCTAAATTTACTAACTCACCATTAGGGTCATAGATTTCCCATGTGGTAGAAGATAGAATTTGTGTACTACAATAAGCACCATCAACAAAACTGACAAAAGGTTCGATGACATCTGAAAACCAAGTATAAAATGTGGTAAGCAGAGGAAAACACATTTGAAAAATCAAACAAACACACCAAAACCAAACTACACACTAATGTACCAAGTATTTACATGAAATCACGCCACATTGGTTTGAATTTTTCAGCTCCCAATTTATCAATGGCTTGATCATATAACAGGACCAAGTCACCTTCAGCAAAAACACGGGGAGTAACATTTTTATCGTATTGTGCTTTAACTTATTTCTTTTGAGCATCAATTACTAACACATCAATACAGCGAGTTTCATCAAGCCTTTTTAGGTAAATTAATTGTTCCTCCTTCGGTGAAGTGCCAGGGAGTATTTCAACAACTATTTTTAATGAAGTAATATCACATTCAATCAAAAGGGTTGCCTCTAGAACATACACCAATTGAAAGGGTGTGAATCCATTTGTTGTCTTAGTTGAGGTTTGGTATCCCTACAAAGTTGAAAATAGCATAAGGTGCCAATTTTTTCTATGCATCCCAATAGTGTGTTGAAGCATTGTAACCAAGACTTTGTTGACTGCCTCAACTTGGTCGTTGGCCTCTGAATAATAAGGAGTTGAGTTGTCGTGACGCAAACCCAACTGATTAGTAAGCTCTGTCATATATAATGTCAAAAATGAGATTCATGGTCGGTGACAATGGCTTGAGGGACACCAAATCAAGCTAGGATGTGATTAAAAAGGAATAGAAATTTTACTGTCAGTAGCATATGTGGGCATCGCCTTGGCTCACTTAGTGAAATAATTGATGACGACAATGGTATAACCATGCCCCTCAGCCGAGTGAGGGTTACATGACATGAAGTCAATACCCAATTTTGCAAAGGGTCTGACAGTAACAATTGGGTGCAAGGGTGCAGGTGGGGCGCTTTGTTTTTGGTTATAAATCTGGTAGGCGTGACATTTTTGGACTACTAAAATGCAATATTTGAATATCGAAGGCTACAAATAACTGGTGAAGAGGATTTTTTGATTTGTAACATATCCTGACATGTGAACACCACATGCCCCAAAGTGACAATCATTTAGGGCTCTCTTAGCTTCTTCAAGCGTTAAACATCGAAAAAGGATGGAATCAGCACCAAAATGGTACAAAGTATCCCGAATAATTAGATGTTAGGTCCCTATAATACGAGTGATTACCCCATTACTATTGTAGTTGTTTCCCTTATTAATATTTTTGTGCCCCTATTGTCCCCATATTATTATTATTGTGCCCCATAGAATCCCTCTATTGTTATTTTTGTGGCTTTATATTATTATTGTTAGGTTCGCTGCGTTATATTATGACTCCTTAGACTCCTATATATAGAAAGGAGGTTTTGTTGTTTGAATCATCCAAGAATTTTTCATTTGTGTAATGTAAAGGAGGTTGCCCCCTCAAAGAAGCAGAATTATAAGGTGTTCAACTATCTTTTCTATCTTTTTGTGAGCTGGTTTCATAACATTTGGTATCAGAGCTTTGGATTTTAGGGTTTCGCTGCTCCAAATAGATCATTGCGGAATTTTCGCTATAACTTTTTTCTGTGACGTTTCAGAAGCTAAAAGAAAAAATCATTTGAGACAAAATCGCACTGAACATCAGGTCTGAATTTCAGAGCTTTTCGCACTATATTTGCGGAGATATGATCTGAGGAAGTTGGTCTTTTTGCAGACTCTTGAATTACAATCCAAACAAGTGACCTAGGGAAAATCATCATAACTTTCTCTCTAAGCATCAGATTGAAATTTCGTAAGAAGGTACAGAAAGAGAACGGACTGTATTTTATTGTCTATATTTTTTAGATCCAAAGGTTGAAACAGTGACTCGTGGCACATCGTACAAGTTCACTCTACTAAACTAGTCTATAATCAGGTCACTGTGGAAGATTTGGCATAACTCTTCCCTGGAGAATCCAATTTGGATCAGACTAGTGGCATTGGAAAGAGGACACAGAGGGTTATCACAGGTCACAATTTCAAAATGGATGATCTGAAATTACAGAGATACATTAGATTCAATTTCAAGCTCCTACAAAGTGAAAAAAGGTGTGTAGTTTTTTTTAAATTTTTGCATAAGCTTTGTTTGAAAAATTAGTTTGAAGGAATTCAAAGGGGCATAGTAAAGCATTATTATCAGTAATTGTTGCCCCGAGGAAAGAAAATGAAAACACCTAGTAAGCAACTTGAAAGCTCTAGGATGACTCATGAAGAAGAGGAAGAAATGCAACATGATATATCAAAATTACGAGACCAAGTGCAACAAGTGTCACTTGCACAAAAAGCAATAGAATCTAAGATGGATGGTTTAAAGAAAGATGTAGAAGCTAAGATGGATGGTTTAAAGAAAGGTGTAGAAGATAAGATGGATTGTTTAAAGACAGGCATGGAAGATTTGAAGAAAGGCATGGAAGATTTGAAGACAGATTTGACAAAGTTTCTACAAGAAATGCTTACTAATGGTGAAAGGGTAGTAAAGGAAACTCATGATGAAAACAAAAGAAATGTTTTTCATGATTTCATAGACTCTAATGTTGGATCAAATACCCACCATATTCCAAAAATCGATATGAGGAAGTTTGATGGTAAGAATCCCGTAACATGGATATTATAGATGGAGCAATTTTTCGATCTCAATAATGTGCAAAACACCCCAAAAGGTACATATTGCAACTTTATATTTGGAACCAAATCAATTTGTATGGTATCAATGACTTTTCTCTCGTAAACAAATTATCACTTGGGCAATTTTTACGGAAGAATTGACAGCACATTATAAGAATACAAAAAGCAACACTTTTTTTAGCCAATTGATAAGTCTCAAACAAAAGGGTTCAATAATGGAGCACATTGAGGAGTTCCAAAAATTGAACATAAGGGTAAAAAATATTCAAGAGGAGCATAGGATTGATGTGTTCATAGGGACTTTAAATGATAATATCCAACATGATGTTCGCCTTTCGGAACCTGATTCATTAGAGAAGGAATTCAAGTTAGCAAGAAAAATGGAAAACAAAATTATGGCAACCCCGAAGCATACCACTCACAACTATAAAGATGGAAGTGTTGTTGCCCCTATTCTTCCACAACCTATAAGGTTGACACCACAACAATTGGAAGAAAAAAGAGCAAAAGGGCTTTGTTACAGTTGTGATAGCAAATACACTAAAGGTCATAAGTGTGTTGAGAAGAAATTGTTCTACATAGATTGTGAAGAGGAAGAAGAAAAGGAGCAAGAAAGGTCAAAAGAAGAGGATATACTCCAGGAAAAAATCCTAGATAAAGAAAAAATGAATCCGACCATATCTTGTAATGCATTGGTTGGAATTACCACTCCTCAAACCATTAAGATAGAAGGACAAATCAAGAAGAAAAAGGTAATAGTGTTGATTGATTTAGGAAGTACCCACAATTTTATTCATTGTAAGATAGCAAAAGAATTGAATTGCTTCCTATATCCAGCACCAGAGTGTCAAGTGATGGTTGCAAATGGAGGAATGATAAATTGCTTTGGAAAGTGCCATAATATCAAGCTATCCGTGGGAGAATATGTATTGACTAGCCAAATGCTTTCCATTCCAATGGGAGGTGCTGATGTTGTACTAGGAGTCCAATGGCTAAAATCCTTGTGTACAATAGCTTTTAATTTTCAAGAACTTTTCATGAAATTTTCTGCGGAAGGAAAGGAAGTTGAATTAAGGGGTATTGTAGGGAAACCGGGAAAGATAATCAGCTCTAATGGTATGACAAAGCTTCTAAAAAAGGAACAAAGAGGTGTAATTGCACAATTATGTTTTCTAGATGTTTCCACATCGGAATCATCCATTTGTCCAAATCTCCAAAAAGTCTTGGACAATAATTCCAAGGTATTTGAAACTCCCAAAGGTATCCCACCTATTCGTGATCATGATCATGCTATTCATCTGATTCCAGGAAGTGTTCCTCCAAACATCAGGCCGTACAGATATCCCTATGCCCAAAAGAGTGAAATTGAACGTATAGTTGCAGAAATGCTAGAGATTGGTATAATTCAACCTAGTCAAAGTTCTTTCTTTGCTCCAGTAGTATTGGTGCACAAAAAGGATGGATCATGGCTCATGTGTTCGGATTATACAGAGCTCAACAAGCTCACTATTAAAGATAAGTTTCCCATTCCTGTCATTGATGAATTACTGGATGAATTGCATGGATCAATTTACTTCACCAAGTTGGATCTTCGTTTAGGATATCATCAAATCAGAATGAAGATTGAAGACATTCCGAAAACAACATTTAGAACTCATGAGGGTCATTATGAATTTTTGGTCATGCCTTTTGGCCTTACCAATGCACCTTCTACATTTCAAGGTTGATGAATTCCATTTTCAAACCCTTCCTTAGAAAATTTGTGTTAGTATTTTTTGATGATATACTAATCTACAACAACTCTTAGAAGGATCATGTTGAAAATGTTGACAGGGTGCTACAAATATTGGAGGAGAAACAATTATATGCTAAAATATCCAAATGTTTCTTTGGAGTACAAGAGGTGGAATATCTGGGTCATATTGTATCTCATGAAGGAGTTAAGGTAGACCCTAGCAAAATTAAAGCCATTAAGGAATGGGAAAAACCCACATCCATAAAGCATTTGCAAGGATTTTTCGGGTTGACAGGGTATTATTGCAAGTTTTTTAAGAATTATGGGAGAATAGTAGCACCTCTAACAACATTATTGAAGAAAGATGCATTTTCATGGACTCCAGAAGAAACAAAGACCTTTGAACATCTTAAAGAGGAAATGTGCCAAGCACCGGTCTTAGCTACACCGGACTTCATAAAAACCTTTGTTGTGGAATGTGATGCTTCAAGAAATGGAATTGCTGCTGTTTTAATGCAAGACGAAAGACCCATTGCTTTTGAAAGTCGTCCAATCAAGGGGAAGTTTTTACAAAAAGCTATTTATGAGAAGGAAATGTTGGCAATACTACATGCACGTAAGAAATGGTGACCCTACATAATGGGAAGACACTTCAAGGTAAAAGCGGATCATGATAGCCTTAAATACTTTTTAGAACAAAGATTATCCTCTGAAAAGCAACAAAAGTGGGTCACAAAGATGTTGGGTTATGACTTTGAAATCATCTACAAAAAGGGAAGCAAAATGTGGTGGCAGATGCACTCTCAATAAAGGATGAGAATGTGGAAGCACTGTTGTGCGCCATTTATATTATCCAACCAGATTGGATAAACAAAGTAAGGGAGGAATGGAAGAATGATGAAGAAGTGTGGGCACTTATTCAAAAGTTCCAACAAGATTCCAGTACATATGATACATTTAGCTGGAAAAATGATTCGTTATGGTACAAAGATCGCTTATACCTCTATAAGAATTCCCAAATCAAACAAAAGATTCTTATGGAATTGCACACTTCTCCCTTAGGAGGGAACTCAGGATTTTTAAAAACTTACCACAGTGTTAAGAAGAATTTTTTTTGGGATGGCCCTAAATTGGATATTCAAAATTTTGTGGCGGAATGTTTGGTTTTCCAACGAAATAAATTTGAAACAATTAAGACCCTGGGTCTATTACAACCTTTATCCATTCCAAGCCAACGTTGGGAGGAGGTTTCAATGGATTTTATCACAGGTTTACCCAAGTCTGAGGGAAAGAGTGTCATCATGGTGGTAGTTGACAGACTTACCAAGTATGCACACTTTTATGCATTATCACATCCATTTAAAGCCAGTAAAGTTTCTACTGCATTTATGGAAACAATTCAAAAGCTACGTGGAAATCCAAAGATTATTGTAAGTCACAGAGATCCCATTTTCATTGGAAATTTTTGGACATAATTATTTTCTTGTCTTGGTACTCTGTTAGCTCATAGCTCATCTTATCATCCTCAGTTTGATGGGAAAACTGAGATAGTAAAAAAATGTTTGGAAGGATATCTTCTTTGCTTTGTATTTGATAAACAGACACAATGGGTCAAATGGTTTCCTCTGGCTGAATGGTGGTATAACACTTCCTTCCATACAGCAAGAAAAATGACCCCATTTATGGCACTTTATGGATATCAGCCACCATCCATCACAACATATTTAAGAGAAAATTCTAAGGTTCAAGCAGTGGAACATCACATTGAATATCAACAACAAGTCCTCCAACTCTTAAAGGATAACCTCGTGTTGGCACATAATAGAATGAAACAACAGGTAGATCAACATTGCAATGAAAGAAGTTTTGATGTAGGTGATTGGGTATTCCTACAGCTACAACCATATAAACAAATGTCCCTCAAGCAAGCTAAGAAGGATAATAAATTATCACCAAAGTATTATGGTTCGTACAAGGTGTTGCAAAAGATTGGTACTATGAAATACAAATTGGAGCTTCCTGCAGCTTCTCGAGTGTACCTAGTTTTCCATGTTTCATGTTTAAAGAAGGTTATAGGCGACAAGCTTCCAGTTCAAACAATATTGACAGAACTTGACGAGGAAGGAAAAATTATATTGGAATCAGAAGTAGTCACAGAAACAAGAACTCGAAAGCTACGAAATCGATCAATTTCGGAGTATCTCATCAAGTGGAAGAACTTATCCGTAGAAGATTCCACATGGGAGGATGAGAATTTTATATAGAAGCATCCAGGACTACTCAAGCGTTGAGGACAACACTTTTTTGAAGGAGAGGGGCATGTTAGGTCCCTATAATACTAGTGATTACCCCATTACTATTGTAGTTGATCCCTTATTAATATTGTTGTGCCCCTATTGTCCCCATATTGTTATTACTGTGCCCCATAGAATCCCTCTATTGTTATTTTTATGGCTTTATATTATTATTGTTAGGTCCGCTGGGTTATATTGTGACTCCTTAGACTCCTATATATAGACAGGAGGTTTTCTCATTTGAATCATCAAGGAATTGTTCATTTGTGTAATGTAAAGGAGGTTGTCCCCTTGAAGAGGCAGAATTCTAAGGCGTTCAACTATCTTTTCAATCTTTTTGTAAGCTAGTTTCATAACATTAGATAAGGTTGGGACTGATGTCAGATGCGACGATGTTCAGAGTAGGATAACTCCGGTCGAAAATTTTGGGTCTGGAGATAGATAGTGATATCTCCATACCATGGGTCGATAGTGCTGATGAGGAAGAGAGTTTCTTTAGGAATTAGCCCATCAGATGAAGTAGACATGGTTGTAGAAGGTAGGTCACCAATCAACTCGACGAAAACCAGTGATTTCTTCGATTTAGGTTTATCGAATTCCAAATCAAATTCTTGTAGACTAACAATCCATTTAGAATACTTGCACCACAGTAACTGACGAGTCAAAATGTGTGTCATGGGGTTTTAGTCAGAAATTAGAGTGGCCTTTTGTAAGAGAATATAGTGCTGAAAGCATTGAATGACGTGAACGACTACTAAAGCCAGTTTCTCGACATGGGCATATTGAGTCTTAGTTTCAATAATATTTCAACTCGTGTAATAAAGCACGTGTTCATTTCAATCATCATCATTCTAAACAAGTACCATAGCAATAGAATTTCCAGCTACAACCAAATACAAGAAATAATCGTGGTGATAGTATAAATGGGATCGTTTTATTTAACAAGCAAGTAAATCCCTTGGCAAGTTCAGCGTAATTCAGGACAAAATGATGAAGGAAATTTGCTTTCCCTTGTAAACTCTGCAACTGATGTAAAGAAGATGGAGGGGGGAATTCACAATGGCCTCCACCTTAAGGGGATCAATCTGGATGCCTTCCTTGGATATGAAAAACCCTAAGAGATGACCTGATTCGACAAAAAAGACACACTTGTGTAGATTCAATCAAATATTGTAGTGTCGAAATCGAAGAAAGATCGCTCAAAGCTGATCAGGATGGCTGTGATGCATAGTATAATGTGTTGGTAAGTCATCGAGATATGGTTGAACATTATGCTTAATATCATGAAAGGCATAAGATATCACTCATTGGAAGGTAGTGCTAGTATTCTTCATACCAAAAGGGATATTTTTGTAAGAAAAGGTTCCCCATGGACAAATAAAAGAATTTTTGTGTTGATCAGTGGGAAGAATTTTAATCTGGTTGTATCCAGAAAAACCATCCATAAAGGAAAAAATATCACTCTCGGCACATTCATCAATGATCTAATCTATAAAGGTGATTGGATAATTATCATTCTAACATGCCTGATTGATATCACCATAGTCAACACAAACACGGATAGTCCCTTGTTTCTTATTCATAGGAACAATATTCGAGACCCAATATGTCAATGGAATAAGTTAGATGAAACCAACTTTAAGATTTTTTCCAACTTCTCCATTTATGGAAGCTGCATTTCTAGGATGCACTGGGTGAAGACATTGACGAACAAGCTTCACATTCAGATAAGTAGGTATCTTGTGCACTACTATACTTGGATCTATGCCAAACATCTATTTGTATGAACAAGCAAAGACATCACAAAATTATTTGAAGAGGGAAGTATAAATATTGATCTCATCCAGAGAATAAGAAACCCCAACATGGATATTTTCGACAATCACTGGTTTGACAGAGATGTCGATGGGCATTGTAGTTGTAATATTTCCCATGTTTCATTCAGACAACACTTCGTGAATCAAAATAGGTGTTTGAAGTGGATTTGTTAGTACATAGGAAACAAGGGTTTCTAGACAAGAAGAAATCTCACCAAGGCTTGGGAAAAACGAGGAACAATGACGGATATCATTCCATGGAGTTTCCGTGAGAGACATAACCTCTACCATACTTTCATCTGTTGGAAATGTCTCATTCAAAGGATCTGGAGAATCCCAAGAACTGAGTCAATGATATTTCAGATATGTTTCTAGACTCATACTAAAATGATCATGAATTTTAGAAGTAGCAACAGAAGTTGAAACAATAGCCTGATATGCTTGTTCTACGTGGCTAAGTGGCATAACATCACCAAAACTGTCAATTTGATCAGGACAGGGAATGATCCAAGGATCATGATGAGTCAAGTTCATGTTAATCAAAGCGACATTCAAAGGTGGAAGAGAAAAAGTTCCCATAAGGGAAGAGTCTATAAAAAGACCTACCCCAACACTCTCATAAGGGATATCGGTATTCCCAACATATGGAACTTTTCCATTTGAGGAGTTGGAAGAGAAAAAGGTGAGTTGATTGACAATGACTATTTTCCCTTGATGAGGAAAACAGAGCACAAGAAATAGGGTAGACACCACACAAAACGTGCCATAGGTCCAGCTACGACCAAGTAGAAGATTGTAATTCAGATGCCAATCTTCCCTTTGATAATAACTTGTATCAGAAAGGTGAATTGATGCGGAAGATGAGGAACATGATTTTTGAGATCAAAAGTAATCACGTTCGAATCTATAGGATTAATCCCTCCTATGGTAGATAGTAATTCTTTCCTTTCCAATGGACAAGACTGAAGGACTTCCAAAGCTAACATCGTCGAAGGCGCTTGAGCTAAATCCTCCAAAATGTTATAATGTTGAGCAGCTTGCGCATTCAAATTATATGATGACTTCTAAAGAACACCTTTGGGAGGTGGTCATATAATGGAATCATTACTAGGTTGTTTGATATGAAGAGGACCAGAATTGGGTGGAGTGGAAGTTGTAGGCATATCAGTGTTATCCTTTTCCAAAACCGTTTTTGTTGGAGTATGATAATATTTTGATTGAGTAGAAACAAAGACAGGTGTCGTGCCACTCATAAAAACTTTGAGAGCCTATAGATGTAGAGGATTGAGGTTGATATACCAATTGAGTTTGCTATGAGGGAAAGGGTTCTTTCAACATGGTCGATGTCCCTAGTGTGCCTTTTAAAAGATGACTAACCTCAGCACAACGGGGAAAATCCTTGGTATATTGATCTTCATCACATATAAGACAAGGATATTTCATCTTGCATTTGGATGCATTATCAACAGACGATTTAGGAGGATCATGTTTAGGGGTATTAGATTTAGCCTTACCTTTACCGTTCTTTTTCCATTTATATATTTTTTTTGCTGTGGTAGATTGGAAAGCATTCACCTTGGAATTTTTACCAGTATTTTTGGGAGTATTCGAAGGAGGAGACTATGTAGTAGTTGGAATAGATTTCTGCTTCATAGAAGTAGAAGAAGTATTACTAGAAATTTGAGCTATTGACCCAATAATACCATCAATAGGTGGTGTCTCTATAGGTTTAGAAGATGTCGTATCAGTTGAAGGTCGCGGAGCATCAGGTAAGAGATCATAAAGCGTGCCATATTGTGAATATACCAAATCTAGATATTGAGCATGGGCGATGACTTTTTCTTCGGTCACATAGCCACCCATAGTTATGTATTTGGATATTTGATTAATGAATGACTTAGAAACCATTTGGTTAAAAGTTCCTTAGGAATATCGAACTTAATAAGACAACGTTGGCATCTCCATTCATGGATGTGATCAGAGATGTGGGTAGCATTTTTCTATTTCAAAGATGTTAGAAGATGGGTCCCAGTTTCATATCGAACTGGTATCTAAAAGTGAGTGAGGAAATCCATAGCCAATGTATTGAAATCTTGAAAGGAACCTCAAGGTAACTCGATGTACCACTTGGCAGCAACACCCATTAGAGTGCGTTGCAAAAGATGCAATCGAATGGAATCATCGACCCAAGATTTGGATGAGCAACATACATGGTAAGTCATGACATGAGCTTGGGGGTCTTCTCCAAAATTCCCTTCGAATTTTGGACAATCATCGGGAATTTTGGTAGGAACCGGAGGCCAATACAGTGAATGGATTATTGTGTCATTTGTGAGCCTCGACACATCTGGTAACTCCAATGTAGCTAAAAATGGAAATTGAGGATTAAAAAGCATGAAAGGCCTTTGATAAGGTCCACATTAAGGATTCCAACTTTGTTGGTACTGATTTTGCCCCCATAGTGGTAGATTTGTCTAGTTTGTTGCTAGATCCACATATTGGGCTAGAGAGATCGCCTTTGTCCATAGAGGGGATTTATCTTCACAAAAAAATGGTGACTCTAATGTAGACTTCCCTAGCTTATGTTGAAAAATGCATAGAGAGAGAGAAACCTACCTCGCTCTGATTCTAAGCGCTCAATGCTTTGATGAAGATCAAGATCCCTTAGATCCCAAGCTTGCTCCTCACTATTCCTTACATCTAAATACCTGCAAGAGAGATTAAAAGACAACTAGAGATACAAGAGCATACATAATTTATATCAAACATAAACTACTTGACAGATCAAGGAGCATCAAGCTAAATGGATAAATATTTAGACATTTGTGGAAAGTGAACATCAGATGTATATATTAATGAATAAAAAGGGAAGCATACAACCATCACCTTTACGTTGGAGACCTTCTTTGTAGTGGAATTCCAAATCCAAGCCAAGACTCTTCAAGCACTGCTCCTCCTAGTTAGATGGGCAACATTTGGGCATAATCTCAGCATAGGAATATAGGCAATCTATGACCAACCATTTGGGGATGGAAGGGACTTGATTCATAGGAAGGGAGAGGGAGTTAGGGATCCAAAAAAGAGGGAGGAAGGTCCACATCTCAAGGGAAAGTCCCTTAAAGGTATGATCAAGAGCTCCAAATGGGAGAGCTCAACCATATCTCTACCCAACAACATCCATCTCGTTGTTTCTCGAAGTTTCTAGCATACAAAGCTTCTCCTCCATTTTGGGAAAACCTCCCAGAAGAGGTTCAGTGCGGGTTTTCATATCAAAACCCATGATGGTAGCGTTATGTCAACATTATGCAACCTTCCATTAGAATGGGATATCAGTGGAGCAAAAAGTGATGGTCCCGAAATTTAGGGTTTTTGTCAAATTTCTCTAGAATTGACTCACGTTCGTTTTTCTTCTATTCTTCAAGGATGTTTTTGTATGTGTTTCATGATGAATACACTTCACATTTTTCATCATTTTGGAACTTTGGAATGTGGAGCAGGAAGTGAATAGGAAGTGTGACAAGAGACTGTGTAAAATCTCTGTCCACTGAGGGGATTTATCTTCACAACAAAATGGCGACTCTAATGCAGTCTTTCCTAGCTTATGTTGAAAAAGGCAGAGAGAGAGAGAGAAACCTACCTCGCTTTGATGCTAAGCACTCTATCCTTTTATGAAGATCTCAATCCTTAGCTCTTAGGCTCACTCCTCACTATTCCTTGCATTTGAATACTTGCAAGAGAGATCAAAAGACAACAAGAGATACAAGAGAATACATAATATTTATCAAACATAAACTACTTGACAGATCAAGGAGCATCGAGCTAAATGAATAAATATTTAGACATTGATGGAAAGTGAACATTATTAATGAATCAAAAAGGGAATCATACAACCATTTCCTTGATGTTGGAGACCTCCTTTGTAGTGGGATTCCAAGTCCAAGCCAAGAATCTTCAAGCACTCCTCCTCCTAATTAGATGGGCAACATTTGGGCATAATCTCAGCATAGGAATGCAGACAATCAATGACCAACCATTTGGGGATGGAAGGGACTTGATTTATAGGAATGGAGAGGGAGTTAGGGATCCAAAAAAGAGGGATGAAGGTCCACATATCAAGGGGAAGGCCCTAAAAGGTAGGATCAATAGATCCAAATGGGAGAGCTCGACCATATCTCTACCCAACAACATCCAACTTGTTTCTCAAAGTTTCTAACATACGAAGCTTCTCCTCCATTTTGGGAAAACCTGCCATAAGAGGTTCAACACGATTTTCATATCAAAACCCACACTAGAAGTGTTAGTTTGGTAGTATGCAACCTACCATCACCACAGGCTAGCAGTGGAGCGAAGAGTGTTGGTCCTGAAATTTAGCGTTTCAATCAAACTTCTCCATAATTAACTCAAGGTAATTTTTATTCTATTCTTCAGGGATGTTTTTGTATGTGTTTCATGATGAATACACTTCACAGTTGTTATCATTTTGGCACTTCGGGATGTAGAACAAGAAGTGAACATGAAGTGTGACAAAAATATTATGTAACACTAGGTGACTATGTATTTAAGGGGCTCAAGAGCTCAAGGTTGAGGCTTGATGCTTAGGGTTGCAATGTGTAGTTCTAGTAGGAGAACAAGCTGGGATATTTCGTAGTTAATGGGTTCAAGGGCTTAAGAATCAGGCTTGAGGCTTGAATTTTCCCAATGCACAGTTCTGGAGGGAGAACAATCTCATGGATTGTGAAGTTGCGCAACTCAAGGTGTCAGGCTAGAAGCTTCAGGCTTGACACTACGCAGTGCTCAGTTGTGGCTGATTGGGGGTAGAAATTGCATAGTTCTAGAGCTCAAGGGTCAAGTTTGGCTCTGTGACTACACAGTGTGCAGTTCTAAGAGGCAAGGTTAGGTCTTGAGGGTTGAGACTACTCAGTGCACAGTTCAGGAAGGCTAAGTGAAGTCAAGTTTCCTAGGAGTTAAGTTTTCTGGATAAGAATAAGTGTGAGATTAGTGAAGCTCAAGTGAACAGAGGAAAAAATAGATCATGATCACACACTCAAAAATTTGATGACACGACATTGATCCCTCATAAAATAAGAACAACATGAAATCCTCAATGTGATGGTGATACAACATATCTCTTTAAGTGTGACACAAAAGGTACACTTTGGAGCGAAAGTGACGACACTTGTGTGATAGTGCATAAATCTTTGGGAATAATTGTGAAACATGTCTACATGACTAGGACTCATCAATACCAAATTTACGCTTTGAAACGAGACAAAACCCTATTTTACACAATAAGCGCACTCCCCATGCCAAAGGACAACATTTGTTATATGAAAAGAAAAGTGTGAGTGACACTTGTGATATGTGAATGACAATGAAAGTGACACATGCCAAAGAAAATATAACCTGAAAGCAACACTAATTAAGGTGAAATAAAGAAAAAGCAACACTCATGAAAGAGAAGGCACACAAAAGCAACAATTTGAAAAACTCACCGAAATAGAAATACATTTGCAACCAAAAGTGAGAGATTGTTAATGAAAGTGTGTAGTAAATTTTGACATAGGTTGATCATTGCATAGGCATTGTCTTGGTGGACTCATGCTATGCCTATTTAAGCTTGCATAAAAAAGTTCGCTCATGAACTTACTACGAACTAAGCATGTTTGAGCATAGTGACTGTGGAGCATGTGTGAGCAAGTGACTGTGGAACAAACGATCACAAGATCCACGATAGGCTCAAAAATTCAAGTGATGACCAACTTTTGGAGGATTTTTGTTGCAGCGAAAATAGGTCCATATGATATGATTTATATTTGGAAATAAATGCATGAGCTTGAGGGGATTTGCTATGCTCTTAACTTGCAAGACGATACCAGAATACCAAATATGCGAATAAATATACCCAAAACATAGAACAATGAGAAATAACAACAAGTATTTTATTCAGAAAGTAATGTTCACTTGCCTCTTCGAGGGGACAACCTCCAACAGAGTTGAGCTCAATTACAAAATAAGACACAATGCTCCTTGAGGGGAGTCTCTATCCTTTATATAGGATTCATACATGCGATACCATGGGGCAATACCATGGTTCTTATTAATACCATCTATCTAATACCATGGCCCATTTGCAACTAATTGTGGTCCCTTCATTAAATGTAGGTTAACCACTTACAATTATTAATATGGGCTTTATTGACTCTTTACTTAACTATAACTATGAATCGATCCTATTACATAAATAAGGGTGTTAGGGTTGGACCCTAACATGCCCTCCCCCATAAGAATAGCCTTGTCCTCCAGGCTGAAGTTGCAGAAACTGCTGAAGGATGTAGCTGGTTCCCAGGTTGCATCTTCCAGAGAGGTGTCTTTCCACTTGACGAGGATGCGGCCACGCAGTTGCTATTCTCGTGTGTCAAGAACCTGTTCAGGTTGGAGCCAGATTGACCCTTCTTCATCCACTTCAGGTAGACTGGTTTGAATTTTGCAATGGTTCCCAATCACTTTCTTGAGGCATGAGACATGGAAGACTAGGTGGATTTTTGTAGTGGGTGGAAAATCTAGCTTGTAGGCAACTTTTCCAATGCGTTGAAGTACTTGATATGGTCCATAGAATTTTGGAGATAATTTTTTACAACCCTTGTCTTTGAGTGATGTTTGCTTATATGGTTGTAGCCTCAAAAATACCTGATCCCCTTCTTGAAATTGGCATTCTGAGCAATGTTGATCTGCCTGTTGCTTCATGTGGTTTTGGGCTTGATGAAGATTCTCTCTAAGGTGGGCCAGCATGGTTGTGTGGTTCTGTAGGAGTTGATCCACTGCTTGTACCTTCGAGCATCCCTTGATATAAGAAGTAGGGGAAGGAGGGAGTTGTCCATAAACTGCTTCATATGGAGTCATTTTGGTTGTGACATGATAGTTGGTGTTATACCACCATTCAGCTAGAGGTAACCACTATACCCAGAGATGTTACTTTTCTGAAGTGAAACAGCTAAGGTAGGTCTCTAGACATTTGTTGACTACTTCAGTTTGACCATCAGTTTGTGGATGATAGGAAGTACTAAGTTGTAGTTGGGTACCTTGTAGTCGGAAGAGTTCCTACCAAAAGTTACTAGTGAAGATTGGGTCATGATCAGACACAATGGAAGTGGGCATGCCATGCAATTTGAAGATCTGATCCATGAAAGATTGAGCGACCAAAGTCGATGTAAAAGGGTGGGGTAGGGCACAAAAATGAGCATACTTAGAAAGTCTGTCCACAACCACCATGATGACTGACTTGTTTCCTAACTCTGGAAGGCCTGTAATGAAATCCATAGAAACCTCCGTCCAGATTGAGGCCAGGATGGGCAATGGCTGTAATGTGCCTGGGGATTTGACTGTTTCTTCTTTGTGGCACTAACATATGTCGCATTCAGCTACAAAAGTAAGAATGTCCTTTTTCATGCCTGTCCAAAAAAATGATCTTCAAGTGCAAGCATACCTCTTCTGAAAGCCTGAATGTCCTGCAGTGGGAGATGAGTGCAACTCCACCAAAATGCGGCTTTTGAGGGTGGATGTTGGTGATATTACGACTCTATCCTTGTAGCGAAGAATATCATCCTACCATGAGTAGTCCGCTGTGGAATTTGGATCTACCTGCAATTGATTAATGAGTTGGGAGAGCTAGGGATGTGAAAACCATTCCTTGTGAGCCTCTTCAATCCATTCTGGAATGGGAAGGGAAATTGCAAGCAGGGTACTTTCCTCCTCAAATTGGCAAGATAACGCATTTGCTACAATATTTTCATGCCCTTTCTTGTAAATTATCTCATAATCATATCCCAGCATTTTGGCGAGCCATTTATTTTGTTGTGGTGAGGATAGTCGTTGCTCCAAAAAATATTTAAGGCTTTGATGGTCTGTGCAGATTTGGAAACATTGCCCCAATAAGTATGGTCACTAGGTATCTACTGCATGTAAGATGGCCATCATCTCCTTCTCATAGGTAGATTGTCCCAGATTCTTCCCACTTAGTTTTTGGCTTGTGAAGGCCAAGGGTCGATCTTCCTGCATTAAGACTACCCCAATACCCGTACCAGAAGCATCACATTCAATCAAAAAAGATTTGGTGAAGTCAGGTAGTGCTAAGACTAGAGTGGAACACATGGCATGTTTGAGAGCTATAAAGGCCTGTTGTGCTTCATCATTCTAGAGGAATGAATTTTTCTTGAGGAGTTGAGTGAGGTGCCTAGCAATGCAACCATAATTGCAAACAAATTTGTGATAGTAGCTTGTGAGACCCAAAAATCCTCTCAAGCTCTTCAAGGTCTTTGGTTGAGGCCAATCCTGCATTGCCTGGATCTTTTTGGGGTCCACCCTGACACCTTCACGCCCCACAATGTGGCCCAAATACTCAACTTCTTCCATGCCAAAAGAGCACTTGGACATCTTGACAAATAATTTATGCTTGCGGAGAAGTTGCAAGAGCAGATCTACATGTTGAAGATGTGTGGCCCAGGTGCGACTATAGATGAGGATCTCATCAAAGAAATCAAGTAAAAATTTTCTGAGATATGGTTTGAGCAGGTGGTTCGTAAGGCTCTGAAAAGTGGATGGGGTATTAAAAAGACCAAATGGCACGACTAGGAACTCATAATGGCCTTCACGAGTTTAGAAAATAGTCTTTGGAATGTCTACTTCTTTCATGTGAATTTGGTGATAGCCCGAGCGAAGGTCGAGATTAGTAAAGAATTGAGCCCCATTTAGTTCATCCAGCAAATCATCGACAACCGGGATGGGAAATTTATCTTTGACTGTCAACTTATTGAGGAACTTGAAGTCTGGACACATACACCATTCCCCATCTTTCTTGAGCACCATGACCACTGGTGATGAATAAGGACTAATGCTGGGACGAATGATGCTTGCTTCCAAGAGTTCCTTGATGATTTTTTCAATGTCATTATTTTGGGTGAACGGATATCTATATGGGCGCACATTTGGTGGTTGGGCCCTTGGGACCAAAGTAATGCTATGATCATGTTCCCCTCTCGAGGGTGGAAGCTCATGAGGCTTGTCAAAGACTGGCAGATGGCTGCTTAAGATCTATTGCATCTTAGGATGAATATGAAGAGAATTGGATTTGAAGGACTGGATCACATTAAATTGGGCTATAACTCCATGGTGGCCCTTTTTTAACAATTTTTCCATCCGATGTGAGCTGATGATAGAGGGAGCTCCCGCCTGGAGTCCGCGGAGGGTATGTGTGTGGTTGTTCTACTTAAAGCTCATATATAACTCGTGGATATCCATTGTGATTGGGCCAAGTGTGCAAAGCCATTCAGCACCTAAGACAATGTCGCACCCTCCCATGTGTATGGCAAACATGTGGGTCTTTAACTGATAATCCCCCATTTGAAGTTTGCATTTTCACAAAAGCCTTCACATTTCATTGTCCCCCCATCAGCAATTTGGACCAAGAAGTTAGAAACTGCTCAGACAAAACAATGCACTGCTTCTGCGACTCTTTGATGGATAAAGTTATGTGTACAACCACTATCAATCAAGACTACTACTGGGCGATGCTTAATAAAACCTCTGATTTTGAGAGTTTGGGGAGAAGAAATCCCTGCCAAATCATGTAGTGAGATAACTGGTTCTTTAGGTACATTGTCCTACTGGTTGTCCTCTTCTTCCTCCTCTGGTTCCTCAAGTGGTGGGGCTTCCTCTGATGAACTGTGATCAGTAGCATCAATTTGAAAGAATTTGGGCTCCTTGCATTTATGCCCGGGGGAGTATTTCTCATCACAGTAGTAACACAATCCTTGCTTTCTTCTTTCCGCCATTTCTGCTGGTGACACCTTTTGAACCTTGAGTGTTTGGGTAGTGCTTTGAGCCTAGGTGGGGTGACCCTTAGCTATGAAATTTGGGCAATTAGACTTTGCCGCTAATGCACGTTCTACTTCACGAGCTATCCTGCAAGCATGCAGCCATGAGATAGGGTGTTGCAGTCATACGTGGGCTTGTATGGCTTCTTTGAGACCACTGACAAAACATTCCACGTAGAAATCATCGTGTAGACCTCCTGTGCGGAAAGCTAAGGCTTCAAAGGCTGTAATATATTCGTTCACTATTCCTGTCATTCGGAGCTTAGTGAGATGACCCAAAAAATTAGATTCATGGTCAAAACGATCCGTAAGAGCTTTTTTGAATGTTTGCCAAGTCAAGGGCCTTCCATAGCAATGTTGATGCCATTGCCACCATTGCCATCTTTCATTGTCCAAGTACATGCTACCCACACTAAGCTGAGTCACATCATCCATGACGTAAGTCAGTGTGAAATATTGCTCCATTTGTGCTATCCATGTGGTTGGGTGAGAGCCATCAAATTTATACATGTCCAACTTGGGTGGTCACGGCTGGGATTGTTGGTGGGTGCCAAAGAGGTGAAGAGACTGGCTAGACTTGCCCTCAATGTTTTCATTGCCAATATATGCCTCCACGCATTCCTCCATCTTGCCCTTTGAGAGTGTTTCATTTAAGTTCTTCAGCTGCAACAGTACATCTTTCAATTGTGATTCAAGGTTGTCAATCCTCTCATTGGCCATAGCTTGAGCTCTAGTTTGTACCATGCACCGATCCGATGTACTTGAAATTTGGGACCGCCCGAAATTTTTGGCACTAACAATTGAATGGTACCACCTTGCTCAGCTCGTCAACCTGATTCTTATGGGCTAAGTCTTTGAATGAAGTTTTACTCCTTGCTTAGGAATAGTGTAGTGGCTGAATCCTAGAAAATTCAATGCTACCCAAAGTCCTGCGAAAATCACGCCCAGGTATAGGAACCCACACAATTAGTCAGATCTGAATGGCAGATCTGATTGTTGCGACGACTACAGAGCCCAAACTGCTAGATCTGGATGGCGGATCTGATGGATCTGAATGGTTGATCTGATAGATCTGAATGGTAGAATTGATTGTTGCTGCTGCGACAAAACCCCACCTACGAGATCTGATCTGGAAAAGATGATGCATGATCTAGAGATAGAGAAGGGAACTATGGTCTCCAGGAGTGTCACGTGCTACAGATTGCAATATACATAAGGGTCTGACAGTAGTACTCGGCCCAATATTTTAGGGCACTAACCAAAGAGGATCAACCATACCCTTAGCTGTACAACCTGACTACCCTATCGTACGCATGAGTAATCTCCCCGAGTGTTGTTCTCTGTGTACTGTAGCAGTAAGACAATCGATGGTTTATCTATGGCGAGGTTTCAAGCGAGCTAGGGGGCTTCCGATATACCCAGAGGGTATTTGGAAGATAGTTCGTGTGTGGTTCTGTCTAATGCGCTACTACTTGAAGGGGTACCCACAGGGGTGACAAGGGAATCCAGCAAGTGTGACCACCTCTTGTATTTCCTGCGTGCATGCCTCACCAAATCTGTAGGTTTATGCGCTCAATGACAGATCCCGTGGTTTAAAGACGCTGGAACACGTCTCTAGCCAATTTTTTTTTTTTTTGCTAAAAATTGGAGATCCCACTGGCCCTAGAAAGCGCTCTGATACCACTTGCTATTCTCTTAACTTGCAAGACGATACTAGAATACTAAATATGTGAAGAAACATACCCAGAACATAGAATAATGAGAAACAACAACAAGTATTTTATTATTCAGAAAGAAATGTTCACTTTCCTCTTCAAGGGGGCAACCTCCAATAGAGCTGAGCTCAATTACAAAATAATACACGGTGCTCCTTGAGGGGAGTCTCTATCCTTTATATAGGATTCATACATGTGATACCATGGGGCAATACCATGGTTCTTATTAATAACTGTGGTCCCTTCATTAAATGCGAGTTAACCACTTAAAATTACTAATATGGGCTTTATTGACTCATTACTTAATTATAACTATGACATCCTATTACATAAATAAGGGGGTTAGGGTTGGACCCTAACAGGATTGATGCATGGAAAATAAGGTTTACATGTGTGCTATTTCATTATTTCAATTTTGTATGGTTATTTTTAGTCTTGGAGATTTGTGAAGAAGTTGTTTTATTGAAACCCTAATGATGATATGGAAGCCATGTATATGACCCTTATGCATATTCACGATTATGACTTGGATAACTCTTGATGTGTTGTTATATCATTTTTCAGTGGTTAGATGATGTGTGCACCTAGATTTTGTTATGCGTTGGAGGAAACATATTGTGTTACCTAAGTATATGACGCCCTATCATTTTGATGTTGAATACATTATGATTACTTATGAATGATGTCAAGGTGTGGTGATGAAGGGTTGGCATGTGTCTAGGAGAAGAATAATATATACCTCTAGTATCTCAATGATTCATTGTTGGCATTATGCTCTATTGTTGGAAGAAAAGGGAAGGATAATATCATGCCTTTCCATGTATTACTTGATATTGTCTTATTGCAGGTGTATGATAATATCTATGATGTTCCATTGTAATAGCCCTAGTGAAAATTCCATGTAAGTAAAGTTAATAAAAGAAAAATAATACCCATGGTTATGGAACACTTATTCCAAGTTGAATGTTGGGAAAAACATCGTAGTGTGGGTGTTAATTTGGTTTGTTATGTCTAAGGAAATTGGAAAAGACAATGGCAAAGGCTTTGGAAAGGAAAAATGGAATTAATTGGAATTTTATTTATGAAAATAATGGAAATTAGGAGAAAATGAAGTTGAAAGGTCACAGGTTGCATGTGAGTAGGAAAATGAAGGAAAATAATGGAAAATTGAAGAAAATAAATGCCTCACTAATAAAAGGGATTATAAGGATGAGTTGGTACCTTTTGTCAATTCAATTTTGGAGTTCTCTCTCTATTCTCTCTCTCACTCTTGGATGGTTAGAGTTTTCTTGGAGCACTTCATCATTGGATCAAGAAGAGCAAAGAAGGAAAAGGAAAGCAATGATCAAGTAAAGAAGAGAAGGATCTAGCACCTACAGTGGGATTATTTGCAAGTATATATTTGCATGTGTGATTTCCTTGCTAGATTTAGCATGCATGGTTATGCATGTGTGTTCTTAGTTCTTTTGTTGTCATGGGCATGGTTTTTTCCAGGTGTGACATTGTTTTTCAACCTAGCCTTTCCATTTTCGGATAGCCATGGCGTGATGGGTTCTTATGTTTTTGGTTGAGATGGATTGACATATTGATTCAAAACCGAGTGAGGTGGTCTCTGAAATAAATAAAACAAGGCCTAGTGACATCTAAACCAGATTGTGGGTTTTGGTCAAGCCATATTTTGTGTCAATTTGGTGGGCCTAGGAATCCTTGACCTGTGAATGGTGGGATATATGATAAATCCTAGAGGTAGGTGTTCTCCCTCGGGCCTAGGAATCCCAGGATGGGATATATAGTAAATCCCAGAGACTGGAGTCCTGGTTAGGGCCTAGTGATCCATTGTGGATTGCTATAAATCATAGAAGCTAGGAGATAGGGAAATTCCTCACGATATAGGTGGAGAAATCCGGTGGAATCCATACTTTTTTTGGCCTAGTGATTCAGTGAGGATTGGGGTAAAGCCTGGTTTTATTTATGAGGGTGAGGTGGTGTAGCCTCGGGAAGCCATGGTTGAGTTTTGGTTATGAGTCCCACATTCATGCTTGGAATGGCACATGGGGTGATTGGTTGAAAGAAATATTTGGTTTAGCCAATCTATGGCTGGGTGTTTCATTGAAGTCCCAAACCTAGTTGGCTTTTGCATTCATTAATAAGAGTTTCTTTCCTTCATATTTAATGAGAAAATGTATTGGTTCATATGTGGAATTTATGGTTGATGTATCATTATTATGTCTATTGTTTATATGTTGGTTATGAGTATGTTGTATAACAATGATGATGTATGACTCTCATCATGTTTTGATTTGTAAATGAATGAACAATGGATATATGACCTAATATATGATAATGTTTCTAATGTGACAAGGCATCAATGCTTCTTAGTGATTCTCAGATAAGTATGAGACCCCTATGCTCAGATCTATTGTTATGACCTGTAGATTGCATATTTATGACATGTTTGACGAAATACTTGTCATGGCTACTAGGGGTTCAATGATCTGGATTTAAACAGGAATGCAACAAATTATAGATATAACCATAAATACAAAGATGCATTGAAAATAACGGAGTGTCGATATATCAACCCGTTGGGTAGAGGTGCTCAAGGAGTCAGATTGAACGAATGCTTGACCTGACAGTGTAACGGTACCCCTGTCGGTGAGGAGAAGATGTCCACGTATCCTCTCATGATCGTATCCACTTGCTTCTGCTGCATGGAGGAACCCTTCCCGGGGGCCATGGATGTGGCTATGATCTTCCCCTTACTAAGAGAGTGAACCAGAAAGAAAATAAATTTCCTAGTCTGGGAGATGATCTTACTGCCTTTCATAGCACAGATCAAAGAAATGGCGTTAGGTGGGGCTACCTTGAGTATCCTGTATAACGTATTACACAAAGAAATAATAACAATGTGAGGCCTTGATTCATACACAACATGTCGCTTCCACAAGTATGGTTGGCCTAATAATACATCACAAACATCAAGAGGTGAAACATCACACAATAGCTCATCTGTGAAGGGTTTGATGTTGTAGGGAAGGCAACACTGCTGGTGGACTCGAAGATCTCGTCCTTGGTGAAGCCACCCGATGTTGTACAGTTGCAGGTGTGGTATGGTTGGTAGTCCCAACCACTTCATGACCTCTTCTGAAATGAGGTTCTTTTGGCTCCCACTGTCAACAATGAATTGCAGTGGTGAACCCTTCATCCACATCTGTGAGTGGAAAATACGCTTCCCCTCCTCTGGATCTTCGGGCTCATTCTTCTAGATTAGTGGTGGCAACAGTGGTGTTGGGCTCCACATTAATGATCTTCTCCCCGTCTTTATTCCTCTTGTTGGGTTCTGACTTAAGGTCAGAACATGCATTTGATTTTGAAGCCTTCAACTCGCCACCAGTGACTGCTTGGCCCGACACTCGTGTTGTGAGTGGGGCTCTTGTGGAACTCACACCACTTTCTTGTGTCCTTCTTTCACTTCATGGTGTTGTTCTTTTCTTGCAGCTTCGATGGGTTTTCTTGGGTCACTCTGCCTTGGCTTTGTCCTTTGTTCTTCAGATTTACAGATCCAAAGTCTCGCTTCTTTTTTTTTAACTTCTGCTCGATCTTAACAACGTATTGGTATGTCATGCCAAGCGAGGAGATGTCCAAGAACTCCATCTCGTCCTGGATGTATCTATGTAGGAAGTTGCGGCACTTGAGTACCAAATGTTTCTCAGAATCCTTGATACCCAACTCTGTGCGAAGGGTATAAAAAACATTGGTAAACTCCAACACATCTTGGTCCCTTCCCTGCCACAGCGTGGCCCACTTTATGTATTTGTCCTCTTAGCTCCCGACAGGGTAGTACTACTCCTTGATGGCATCCCATAACGAATTCCAAGTGGGAGCGGCTGAAAACAATGAGTTTATACTTTCATCCTTCTGTTCGCAGTAGGTTTCCCACCAGTCCTTGATGTGGGGGGCTACTTTGAGAAGAGCAAAAGTAATCTTTTCCTGGCTGGAAAAATCATGAACAAAAAAAATACCCTTCTAGCATATTTAACCATTTGTCTATGACATGTGCATCTATCTAACCCTCAAATATTGGGATTTCAAAGTTAACTTGTACCTTAAAGGGTGTGGCATTTCCATAGTAGCTATTAGATACGTCACCCTTGGGTAGCTGTTGAAAGATTTGGCAAAGTTGTCCATCATCGTGTTCCTTTGTCACTTGAGGGATTCTTCAAGCAAGATTTTGATAGGATCTCCTGCCTCCTTGTCTTTATTTTCATCCCATGGGAGGCTATCAATATTTGTGAGGCTGGTCTTGCAAAGGTTCAACCAGTTCAAGCCCTAACTCCTTATATCTCGACCTCGTTGGGGACATGCAAAGAAAAACAGAGAAAGAGTAGATCGCTCTGATACCACTGATCTGAATTTAAACAAGAATGAAAGAAATTACAAATATAACCATAAATACAGAGATGCAGCAGAAATAATACTTCATTTCATTAATGTAAAATACTGAAATATGCTTACAAACAGAAATGGAAATAAACTAGCTTGGGCGATGGTAGCTTATCTCTGAGAAGAGATGTGGCAGCTACATGCCTCTGAACTGCATTACAATGAGGCTAAAGGGCCTTTTTATTATTGAACAATAAGAGAAAACCTTAAACAACCGAAACCCTAACCTGAGAAGATGTAACACCAAGAGTTTATGGGCCTCGTTGGGGTTAGTTGGGCAGCCAACTTCCCACGGTCGTGACTTGGTCATATTATCTCCATTTGACGTGCATGATACTGTTGAAGCCCCAAAAATCGGGTCTACAACAAGGGGGATACCCTCCCGGTCCGGACCTTGGTTGGCAGCTCCTTATTCATTTGGTATAGCGGGTCCAACTGGGGATATGGGACCAGTTTCCCAATCTATGAGTGTGTGTGTGTAGAATTTGATGTTCCTGATCTAACAGTTCCTAATTAAGATATTCTAATTCTAATTTTAATCTAATGCTACGCTATTGTAATCTAATAAGCAGCAACATCTAAGTCTATACTAACCCGGGATGTAATTCTTCTATTATGCGATCTAAAAAGATTTCAAATAACAACTGGTAATAAAGATCATTAAGCTATTATGAGAAAAGAAATCAATAAGGATGAACCACATTGCATAAAAAGTTAGACGAAACAGTTGTGAAAAACATATCGCATAATGAGCTATTCATACATTAAGTATAAACAAATAGCTATCACCGTACAAAAGTGCCAAATGATAACTCAGGCATTCATGCAATAATACATAAACAACTAAAAACTATATATCACGTAACACATAAGCAGAAATGGTTAAGAGATAAAAGTACCATTTATAACTAGTCCTACTCATGAGCTTCAAGCGACAATGATTTATCTCTCTTTGGTCTAACATCCACTAAGAGTACAGAAGTGCAACATCAGTAGCAGATATCAGATGCAAACATCAACAAATATTGTTCCATTCATTCATCAAAACCTCCTCAGAGGGTGCAAAAGTGCATGTTCTGAGGACAAGTTTTTGATAAATTTCTAGACCCTTCTCTAAATGCATGAGAAGGGTTTAAATACTACTAACTAAATAAATTATTTACAAAAATTTAGGATACGATTTAAATGACCGTCCTTTTTCTAAGAAAAAATAAAGCAAAACTATTTCTAAAATTAAATCTAATATCTAACTATTTCTACATTTGATCCTTAACATTGCAAGCATTCTGTATTTGCTTGAGTAGAGTCGGCTGACTGTCTTCCGCTTTTGGTTGAGCTAATCAAACAGAATTGGCAAGCGCTGGCACCATCTTCTCAGCAAAATCGATGATATACTTGAGAGTCATCCACTGACTATGTGGCTTTACCGTGTATGCCCAATCATAATCCCAGTTCAACTTGGTTAACCCTTGAATTTCTTCTGCCTTTTCCTTAGCTTTCTGTTTCCAGTTTGTTTTTATCATTGCTTTCTTGCAATTTTCGGGCTTACAGGTGACTGAGCAGTTAGAAGCTTTCCTTCTCGAGCAATTTTCTCAGCGATGCGCGATTAGCGCTAGGTGCTAATCGCGCATCAGAAACTGCCTCCGTTCTTTGATCCGGGCTTCTCTGATGCGTTTTTTGCCTTTTGCGCCTCTTTCTCTTATCGGGTATAAAGCTCAAAATTTGTAAAAATAATGATTTCGTGAGCTCTTGACCCTGAGCATTAAACTGTCTGTCTCTGATATCAGCATCGCTCAGTACCCATTTAACCATGGCTGTATATGAAAGATTTGTAATGGATGGCTCAACAACATTTTGTGAATCTGCGGCTCTGTTGCATGCGTATCTGTTTATAAGGGCGCCTTTTCTTTGTCTTTGGACATTGGAGCCTTCCCCTTTTCCCCGATAGCTTCCTGCACATTGCTTTGTGTAACTTTTGTTCTTTGTTCCTGCAGTTCACAAGTGAGGAGAGAGTAATGATAATAAATAATGACAGGAAAGCTTTAAATGCCAAGGATATGCAAAAACATGCCATCTGACGTGAATTGGCTCTTCGAAAAGCACAAAACCATATTTTATTAACAATTGGCGTGTAACTCATTAATTATCATTAAAGCGCGTAACCGGTTCTTGGTTTATGGAAAAACTTCTTGAATCTTGAGCCAGGAAAATATGCGATGGAATCTTTCTGCGATTTGCATCGCAGTATCGTAGATCACTGTATCACATTACTGCAATATCTTCGTGATGTTCTATCACAAGGTTGTTTGATCGCAATATCGCAAAGATCGCAAGATCACAGGTCGCTTAATCGTTTAATCGTTATGTGTATCTTATGCGATTTTGCGATATGCGATATGCGATATCGCATATTGGTGATTTTAAGGTTTTCCAACGTGAGTGTTCATTAATGCAATGCGATGCGATGGAGTTCGCGTCGCAATCTTGCATTTTATCATTTTGACTCATAAGAAAATACCCTATCATTCTTTGCACGATGCGATATTTCTTAAGGAGTGACATATAAGCACTAATTGATTTTTTAAATTTTTTGACTAAGGGTCCCCACTTATATAGTGTTATTGCTAATACTAAATAAGGAGGGGGGTTGTTGGTGGCCACAACAATTGGCGATTCGCTTGGAAGAACCAGTTATCTCTGTCTTTCTGTTGAATTTTCTAAACTTCCAAAACAGAAAAATTTTCAGAAAGTTAAACTTTATTATGGAAAGATAAACTACATTATGCTCTAACCTGTCAATGACATTTTGTTTCAACTATTTTCAACTTTGATTATTTGCTTCCTCAGGCTAGTCCTTGTATTTACATCAGTCATTACTTGGTCTGTAAAGATAAAACAAAGTCTTCTCTGTAAACAGTTTTAAATATGCTCATTTGTCGTAGGTAGAGCCTCTACTGCCAGCAGGCATTTATAGCCTCGACAGGGTTACCTGTTACCCAACAATGATCCTGTATCCTACTTAAAGCAGCCTACAACTTTCAAAGAAGAATCCATATCCACACTTATTGCTTTGATTTTCTTTTTACTCTTAAAGAACAATGTCTTGGTTTGGTAGCCAATTTATGACACAGTCATTCACTTGATTTATAACTTTGCTGAACAAGCTGGCTCATGATGAGACCCCTTGTCTTTTGATTGCAACAATCTTGAGTCATTTCCCTGTTGTGGTGTACAGTATTTGGCAAAGTCAACAAGTTATAGTATTTGTGATTATGATAAGCCGGCTTGTGATGAGACCTCTTATTCTTCAAGATGAAGTGTATCCTTGGGTTGTTCCTCTGAAAGTTGTGATCTCCTTAGCAGGGAGGAAGTCATTGTTTCCTTAAGATAGCTCTGGACGACAATAATAGAGTTTTTGGAAATAGCTGTTCTACAGAGAATCTTTATTTTGTTATTGATACCTTTCATTGTACTGACATAAAACAATTTCTTCACAAAAGGTTATTTTCATCAAACTTTATGAAGTTGAAACTAGTATCATATCTAGGCTAGAGTCTTTAACTGTATCTATCAATAATAAAGATCAATTTTCCAAAAGATTTGCTATTTATACAAGCGAAAATTCAAAATCTGAAAGAGAATTGGTGTCTTGTTCGTAAATGCCTAATGTAACCACTCACAACTGGTTTTATTATGAAAAGAAAAACAACTACTCTACAATAATAGAAGAAAAATCTTCTATGGAAAATATTTCTTGAGAATTTGTCCATTAACAGGCAAAGAGTCTCTCTTACCTGCTAAATCCTGTAACACAAACGTTGATGGACCTATGACTTCTACAATTTGAAAAGGACCAAGCCACATTCTTTGAAACTTTGTATGTTTGTCTTTCTCTTCATGAGCCTTTTCTCATTTTAAAACTAGGTCTTCCATCTAAAAATCTTTTCTGGTCATTATGTTTGAATCAAAAGAGGATTTTATTAGTGCTTTATGATGAGCATGGGTTTTCTTAGCCTGTTCTCGTTGTTCTTCTAATTTGATTATTTCCATTTGTCTTAGCTGTAAGGAGGAAGTTGGTACTTCATCAATGTATTGAACTAGAGACAAAGAGGGAATTGCTAAATGAGTTGGAAGAACCACTTCTTTCCCATAAACTAAATTAAAGGGAGAAGTGCCGATAGAAGCTTTTTGCGTTATTCGGTCTACCCATAAAGCATATATCAAAGCCTTATGCCAATTTTTATGATTTTGGTCAACTGTTCTTTTGATAATCCTGATTAGGTTTTTATTTGTATACTCAGCTAACCCATTGCCTTGTGGGTAATAATTGGCCGAATATTTAAGTTTGAATCCTCTTTTAAGTGCAAATTCAGTCATTGCATTTCCAGAAAAGTATGATGCATTATCAAACATTAAAGCGGAAGGAAATCCAAACCCGGTGATTATAAATTGATCTATGAACTCAATAATATTTTCAGCATTAGCCGTCTTGAGTGGAACTGCTGCTACCCACCTAGTAAAATAATCTATTGCTGTAAGGATATATCTATGCTGCTTAGAAGAGTGAGGAATGATCTCACCTATTATGTCTAATCCCCACTGACTGAAAGGTTGCTTAATGTTAACTGGCTGTAGTGGCAAGGATGGCTTCTTTTGTCTCCCAGCAGTAGTTTGGCAGACTTAACATTTCCTCACGTAAATGTGCGAGTCTTTAAATAACGTGGGCCAGTAATAGCATGCGCGCAAGATTTTATGTGCAGTAGCATCTCCAACATAGTGTCCGCCTACTGGCCCATCGTGGAGTTCCTGCAAACTTTTTCAGCTTTAGATTTCTCAAGACACCTAAGAAGAACATAATCATAATTTATTCTAAAAAGAATATCATTTATGAGCTGATATTGTTTGGCTTTCAACCTTAGAGCTCTTTTCTTAGTATGATTGAGGTGTGAAGGAGCATACCCATTCTTAAGATAATAAATGATATCATCCTATAATGACTCTACATCGTTTAGTCTTACCTCGCACATTTGTACCTCTGCAGATGGAATTTTAGAAATTTGTGATGCTCCAGCCAGCATTTTTCAAAAGCCTTGACCTCTTACAATTTTTGCTGGTTTAATTTCTATGTCATATTCCTGTAAGGCAGTAACCCAATTGGCCCTTTTCTCACCCACATCCTTCTGTACTAGAAGATTCCTTACCACTCGAAACGGTACTATAATTTTAGTATGGGTTTTGAGTAAAAAAGGTCTAAAGTATTTCACTGCTTTGAAAACAACACAAGCCTATTTCTCCACATCTAAATAATTTAATTCAGCACCCTGTAAATTTGAACTGAAAAAAGCAATTGGGGTTTCCGCTTTTTCTTGATTTGCTTGAGTAAGTATCGCAGCATATGACCTATCCGAGGCAAATGTATATAAAATAAAAGGCTCTGAAAAATTCGTAGTTGCTAAAGATGGAGCATTAATAATAGCTTGTTTGATCAGGTTGAATGCTTCATGTTTATCTTGGCCCCATTTAAAATTTGAGTTCTTTTTAATCATGGCTTGCAAAGGAGACACGATTCATGAAAAATCTGGAACGAATCTCTTTACAAAGTTGATCTGACCAAGGAAAGATTGCATGGCTTTTTTGTTGTGAGGTAGGGATATTTCAAAAATCTCTTTGATTCTGTCGAAATCGATGTGAATTCTAGATTTTGAAACTATGAATCCTAGAAGTTTCCCTTCACTTAATGCGGAAAAGGATTTTTTCAGGTTAAGTGAAATTCCATACCTTAAACACCGTTGGAATATTTGTTTTAAATCTCTAAGATGGTCGCTTTGTTTCTTGGAATACACGGTTATATCATCCAAATAAATTACTATGGATTTATTGACTAAACCTTTGAATGCGATGTCCATGGCTCTCTGAAATGTGGGACCAACATTAATCAAACCAAATGGCATCTTTCAATATGCGTATGTACCCCATTTAGTTTTGAATGTGGTTTTTAATTGATCATCAAGATGTACCAACACTTGATTGTATCTTGAAAATCCATCCAAGAAAGACATTAATTCTGAGCCCGCCAATGCCTGCAATATTTGTTCCATAGGTGGTAAAGGAAAATTATCTTTTTGGTAGGCCTTGTTAAGGTTTTGAAAGTCAATGCAAATCCTAATATCTCCGTTTTTCTTTCTAACAGGTACCATATTGGAGACCCATTTAGAATGTCTAACGGGAAAGATTATTTTGGCTTTCAATAACTTATTGAGTTCAGTTTTTATCTGATTTTCTAAATTGGGATGGATCTTTCTCAACTTTTGTTGGACAGGTTTTTCGTTATCGATCATTGGAATAGTATGTTGGATGATGGAAGTGTCGTATGTTTTGAGTTCATCATAGTTCCAAGCAAAAACATTTTTATATTGTCTCAAAAGACGAATATATGCTAATTTTTCTTCAGGGGCTAGGCCGAGACCTAGATTAATGTTTTGTGGTTTGGCATCGGTTCCTAGGTTTACTAATTCGTAATTCAAAGTTGAACTTTGGAGTTTTGAATTGGTAGACCTTTTAAACCGATCTTTCAAATCGTACAAATATTCTAACTTGACTATCGACTTAGGTATAGCATTGTTAGTGCTATCTTGTTGCAATTGTCAATCATGTTGGTCTTCATCAATTATTTGATTGGAGTAGGATCCTTCAGATGTGAGGAAATTTACGATATTAGGATCGTCATTGAATACTCTCCAATTTGTGATGTTATCAGGAATAGATGGTCTAAAGATTAATTCTATTGAGAATCTATCTGGACTAAAATCTTCTGAAGGAATAAGCTTAGAAGCTACGTTAGCCAAAAGGTCTGCACTTGCATTTTGGAGTCTGGGAATTGAAGAAATATTAAATGCTATAAAATGCTCAGTCAGATCTTGAAATAATGATTGATAATGTTTTAAATGACCTGATAAGCAATGTATAGTATTACGTCCCTGTCTGACCACAATCTCAGAGTCTCCGAAAACTTGAAGGTACTTGAAGTCTAACCCGATTGATTTGTACAACCCTTGGATCAAAGCCTCATATTCTGCTGTATTGTTGGTGCAATCAAATTCGAGTCTGCATGTTAGCATAATTTTATCTCCTTTTGGACTAATTAGAATGCATCCTGCTCCTGCTCCTTCGTTAGATTTAGAATCATCAAAAAATGATTTCCAAAACAAATATTTATTTACAGGACTATCTAAAAAATTGATACATTTTGAACTATTAGTTCGAGAAAAATTTTCGACTTGGGACAAAATAGAGTGTTCTAAATAAGTTGACGTGTGAGAATTAAAATTTCCAAGGAAAGAATCTACTGAGTAATTGCCAATAATGCTACTGTTATATGCTACTGGTTCATTTCCCCCCTCTAGCTTCATTACTATGTATTTCTAATGTAGTTCTCGTTCAACTTTTATTTGATTTGGTTTACCATTGTAGGGCAGCCACATGTGTGACCAGTCAGTTGCAAAGTATCCATGAAGTTTTTCTGACCAATCCTTGCTAATAATTAAGCCATAAAATTATGGAATATCAGCAACTAAAATGTCAATAACTTGACATACCTTTAGGTTGTATGACAGCCTTATGGTTACTTGATTTAGTTCGCCAATCAATTCGACTTGAGATCGATCTAGCTGAACTATACGCACAGCGGATTTCTGTGGTTGAACGTTTAACTTGGCACATATGGACTTTGGCAAAATATTCGATGAAGCCCCAGAATCCACTAAGCAATTGTGCACATTTTTATTGAAAATTTCATAAGTAAGGAGAAACGGGGGAGTATGAGATCTCGATCTTCCTCCAATTAGAGCGATGTCATTTGGATCAATCTTATTGATCGCATTAGTTGGAGGTCTTCCCATGTTATGGGAAGCTTGAGAAAGTACAGCGGCAGGCAAAGGTGCAACTGGCACAGTATGTAATTTTTTCAACATTATCTTTTGTTGATGCTTTAACTTTCTCAATTCGTAAAGAGTGATGTTGGCCCTAGTCTTTTTCATATCTTCTATAATATTGTACTCCATTTCATCCGACACGATCATTGTTTTAAATGAAGTTGATGCGTCTGTTTGGACTGGTCTGGTTTGAGTTGCTTTAGATGTCGTTTTCTTTGTTGCAACTTTATCCTTTATTGTAGACCTTGCGCTCTTTGGCTTAGGGGTAGTCTGGGGAGTATCAAGCTGATTTCTACTTCATGTGCTAACTGGGAATACTTTTTGATCTTCTTCTTTTGGGAGGATGAAATCCAACATTCCTTGTAACTCTACAACTTCTTCTTCATCGGTTTTCCCTTCAGTGGCAATTTCCTCTTCCTCTTCTTCGGATTCAGCATTTGAAATAGCATTGGGTGGCTTTGAATCCATTGAAGGGCCTCTTTTAAAAGCTCTATAGGGATTTTTTGAAGAAGTTTCTGCTACTTGCTTCTTGATGTCGACCATTTCATTGGACATGGTCTTCAGAACTTTTTGCAATCCTTCCAAATCGAATGGATCTTTTTTTTGTTTCTTCTTGGAATCTTCCTTAAAGGTGACCTTCTTGGATTTCCATTCCTCTATCGCGGATTTCTTTTCAAGGGCTATTATACGTTTCTCTACCAATATTACTTCTTTCATGTTTTCGGCTAAGGTTGTTTTATTAGCCCTGTCCATGAAGATTGCTATGTTTGATGGTAAAGCAGTGATATACCATTCACTTTGTACTTCTTCGCTAGGCTAGGAAGCAGTAGGAATTTTATTTAGGATTTTATTGAAACGTAAATTGAAATCTTTGATAGGCTCTCTTGACTCAGCCCTAAGGTTAGATAGGTCGTTGATTAGCGTTGCTGTAGACCTGTCATCACCAAACTTGGTCAGGAATTGCTCTTGGAAGATGTCCCAACTAGTAATAGATCCAGAGGGTAATGAGAAATACCATGATCTGGTTGTTCCTTGTAGAGTATAAGGAAAAATTCGAACAATAAAATCTTCATTAGTAACCCCATTGAGATTAATGGATAGCATAAATTTGTTTATATGCTCTTCTGCTAGCATGCCTGCCTCGGGATTAAACTTAGGTAGCCATTTCTCAGGATGGGCTGGTATTTGACTCAAGGGTGTAGGCATTAAGACTGCCCCAGGGTTATTCCATGGAGATTGGGCCATTGTTGAACTAACAGAGGAAAGTGTAGAAGATGATCCCTGCGGTTGGGAAGATGAGGATATTACGATTGCAGATGATTGAGAAGGAGTAGTGGGGGTTCCAGTGGACGGATGGTTGACTTCGCGGTGAAGAAGTTGAGATGGATGATGATGATGAAAGAGTCTCATTGTCGGACTCTTTAGGTGATTTCCTTGCTCTTTTCCTTGTGGGAAGGGGTAATTCGGTTGGTTGAACGCTAAAATTTTCACTCTTTAATCTAGTCAGGGGATGAGCAGGGTTATATTGCGAAGTCACGCTACCTTGAGATTTATCAGATCTTTGAGGAGAAATAGAAAATCGCTGAAGTTTATGAATCAAAGATTCGAATTCAGGAGGTTCAATAGTAGATTGTTCTAAAATGTCAGGGTTTGTAGCAGCGGTTGATGCTCCAGCGACTTCTAACTCTGGATTTAAGTGTAATGGAGAAGTCGGGGGAGATGGTGAGGGCGATTTACTCTCAGAATGGTATTCAGATTTAGATTTACTTGCCATTCATAGTTCAGGCCCTCCTTCTAGCACCAAATATGTTGAAGCCCTGAAAATTAGGTCTACAACAAGGGGGATACTCACCCAGTCCAGACCTTGGTTGGCAGCTCCTTATCCATTTGGTATAGTGGGTCTGACTAGGGATATGGGACTAGTTTCCCAATCTATGAGTGTGTGTGTAGAATTTGATGTTCCTGATCTAACAGTTCCTAATTAAGATATTCTAATTCTAATTTTAATCTAATGCTATGCTATTGTAATCTAATAAGCAACAACATCTAAGTCTATACTAACCCGGGATGTAATTCTTCTATTATGCGATCTAAAAAGATTTCAAATAACAACTGGTAATAAAGATCATTAAGCTATTATGAGAAAAGAAATCAATAAGGATGAACCACTTCGCATAAAAAGTTAGATGAAACAGTTGTGAAAAACATATCGCATAATGAGCTATTCATACATTAAGCATAAACAAATAGCTATCACCGTACAAAAATGCCAAATGATAACTCAGGCATTCATGAAATAATACATAAACAACTAAAAACTGTATATCACTTTAACACATACGCAGAAATGGTTAAGAGATAAAAATACCATTTATAACTAGTCCTACTCATGAGCTTCAAGCGACAATGATTTGTCTCTCTTTGCTCTAACATCCACTAAGAGTACAGAAGTGCAACATCAGTAGCAGATATCAGATGCAAACATCAACAAATCCTGTTCCATTCATTCATCAAAACCTCCTCGGAGGGTGCAAAAGTGCATGTTCTGAGGATAAGTTTTTGATAAATTTCTAGACCCTTCTCTAAATGCATGAGAAGGGTTTAAATACTACTAACTAAATAAATTATTTACAAAAATTCAGGATACGGTTTAAATGACCGTCCTTTTTCTAAGCAAAAATAAAGCAAAACTATTTCTAAAATTAAATCTAATATCTAACTATTTCTGCATTTGCTCCTTAACGTTGCAAGCATTCAGTATTTGCTTGAGTAGAGTCAGCTGACTGTCTTCCGCTTTTGGTTGAGCTAAGCAAACAGAATTGGCAAGAGCTGGCACCATCTTCTCAGCAAAATCGATGATATACTTGAGAGTCATCCACTAACTATGTGGCTTTACCGTGTATGCCCAGTAATAATCCCAGTTCAACTTGGTTAACCCTTGAATTTCTTCTGCCTTTTCCTTAGCTTTCTGTTTCCAGTTTGTTTTTATCATTACTTTCTTGCAATTTTCGGGCTTACAGGTGACTGAGCAGTTAGAAGCTTTCCTTCTCGAGCAATTTTCTCAGCGATGCGCGATTAGCGCTAGGTGCTAATCACGCATCAGAAACTGCCTCCGTTCTTTGATCCAGGCTTCTCTGATGCGTTTTTTGCCTTTTTCGCCTCTTTCTCTTATCGGGTATAAAGCTTAAAATTTTTAAAAATAATGATTTAGTGAGCTCTTGACCCTGAGCATTAAACTGTCTGTCTCTGATATCAACATCGCTTAGTACCCATTTAACCATGGCTGTATATGAAAGATTTGTAATGGATGGCTCAGCAGCATTTTGTGAATCTGCGGCTCTGTTGCATGTGGTATCTGTTTATAAGGGCGCCTTTTCTCTGTCTTTGGACATTGGAGCCTTCCCCTTTTCCCCGATAGCTTCCTGCACATTGCTTTGTGTAACTTTTGTTCTTTGTTCCTGCAGTTCACAAGTGAGGAGAGAGTAATGATAATAAATAATGACAGGAAAGCTTTAAATGCCAAGGATATACAAAAACATGCCATCTGACGTGAACTAGCTCTTCGAAAAGCACGAAACCATATTTTATTAACAACTGGCGTGTAACTAATTAATTATCATTAAAGCGTGTAACCGGTTCTTGGTTTATGGAAAAACTTCTTGAATCTTGAGCTAAGAAAATATGCGATGTAATGTTTCTGCGATTTGCATCGCAGTATCACAGATCGCTGTATCGCATTACCGCAATATCTTCATGTTGTTCTATCGCAAGGTTGTCTGATCACAATATCACAAAGATCACAGATCGCAATATTGCAAGATCGTGGATCGCTTAATCATTTAATCGTTATGTGTATTTTATGTGATTTTGCGATATGCGATATGCGATATCGCATATCGGCGATTTTAAGGTTTTCCAACATGAGTGTTCATTAATGCAATGTGATGCGATGGAGTTCGCATCGCAATATTGCATTTTATCATTTTGACTCATAAGAAAATACCCTATCATTCTTTGCGCGATGCGATATTTCTTAAGGAGTGACATATAAGCACTAATTGATTTTTAAATTTTTTTGACTAAGGGTCCCCACTTATATAGTGTTATTGCTAATACTAAATGAGGGGGGTTGTTGGTGGCCATAATAGATACCTTGTTGTAAATATCTCTCCAAGGACTACGACAAAAAAAGTAACTTATAAAGAGTTTTTTGGTGGTAGATTACCAAAAAAATGTCGTTTAGGGCCTCAAAACGTCTTTGGAAGTTTAAGACCTGAAAAACTACTAAAAATAATAAATTGTGCTACAATTAAGGAAACTGAAAAACTAAAAGCAACAATGGTGGGGGTCCAAGTGGAATTTGTGGGTGGCCACCAATATCCACCTGGATCATCCAATCAAATATTTGTTCAAGTATTTTCATTTGTATCATTGTTTCAATGTTGCTTTTCATTCTTGAAGGTTTCATGGAGTTTTGGGCAATGGCCTGAGTCCTGACCCCAAAAAAGTGGTACAGAATCCGGGGTCACAGGATCATAACTACCTAAAAAATACCTCATTTTCTTGCATGCCCATGTTGTGAGAGTGATTGGGGGGCCCCAGTCGCATGCATGACCATGTCATGGGAGTGACTGAGGCTCTAGGGTAGTGAAGTGTCAATTTTTTTGAGGGGTTGATCACCTCGAAGGGTTAGATGGCTCCTGTAGGTTATGTGACATGTGCAGAAGGTCAAATTGGTTGTGTTGTGTTGGTTCCACTTCCTTAAAAATACATGGGGAGTTGAATCAGATTGTAGTAGCATATTGTCACATGTTTTCTCCAACGGACCGGTTAACTTGAGGTAAATTTGGGAGGAGGGTGTTACAGAGTGGTACCAGAGCATGGTTCACCCCTTGGACTAGATGGGTGGTGTGTTGGTCATGCATTCATGTCAGTTGCATATGTGTTCCTTATACTCGTGGTCTATGTACATTTTGCATATGCATGGTGTTGTTCATGGTTGTGTTTGTGTCGCCATGTGGAAGTCGTTGGATGTGATTATCATGAGTATATGTCAATTATGCACTGGTTGTGCATGTTAATGTCGTGTGTATTATGTATGCATGCATGTCGTACATATGTTGATTATGCATGCATTGATATGGTTGTAGTTGTCATGCATGAGGTCATGACGTGTGGTTGATATGATCATGCATTGATGACTGGACTATGGTTAGGATGATATACATATACATATACATATACATATACATATACATATACATATACATATATATACATATGTTAATACGTGTATTGTGCTAATTTGGTTGATCTTGTAGATGAGATAACCTCCTCGAACTATATCGGGGTATGTTGATTATGTTTGTATTTTGGTTTAGCTGATATGGTATGCTTGGAAGGAAAGAGATTAGGGATGATTAGCAAGATGGTAGACTATAGTTCACGAGATTATCCCTATGGATCAGATGAGCAACATGGTGTTGGGAACTCTTCTGACTTAGTAGACACATATTGAGAAATTTGAAGGCAAAAATAAGAAGTTGTAATGTAGATAATGACAGAATCATTTAGGCATAGGAGAAACAAGCAGAATTTAATGCAGCAATCCTTTAGAATTTGTTAGAATTGCAGAGACAGAGACCACTTCGGATTAGCCATGGACAAGAGGACAGAACTAATGGGGCATATGGTAGTAGATCTGATGGTGGGCACAATTCAAATAGAGATGAAATCATTAGAGGCGGTAGGTTCTTGGACACTCTGAATAAGACAGGTGATGGACACATGTACTATTCTAGTTCTAGTTTAGACAAGTACTATGATCATCATCATTATCATCCTTGCAAGAGGAATGACAAGGGATATTTTCTAAACGAGTTTAAGAAAGCTAAGCCACCTAATTTTGATGTTGATTTGAAGAATCTGAAAGATGCAGAGGCTTGGTTACTTGGGATGAAGAATTTCTTTGAATTGCATGATTACTCAAAGAACATGAAGGCCAGAATAGTGACATTCAGTCTTAAAGGTAAAGAATATATCTGGTGGGAAGATGTAAGGTGGGTTAGAGACATTAGGATAGAGGAGTTGAGTTGGCATGAATTCAAAAGACTTTTCAGGAAGAAGTACTTGTCAGAAAGGTACCATGACAGTAAGGCCAAAGAATTTTACGAGCTAAAGATGGGATCGATGAAAAATGAGGAGTATATAACTAAGTTCTTGGAGCTATTGAAGTATGTACCATATATTAAGTATGAGAAGGATAAGGTTTAGATATTTTTCAATGGGTTTCCATTAGCTTTTAGAGATCGAATTGAGTATGATGAGCCTCATTCACTTAGGGAAGTTATTGGGAAACTTAAGCATTGTTATGAGCAGTCAAAGTGTAAGAATGAATGTTAGCAAGGATGGAAAGGGAAAGATACAGGTAAAGGTAAATGGATGCTGAAAAGAACAAGGCCTCAGAATGGAGAAGAGAAAGAAAATGTTGCACAATACAAGAAGTTCAATGTAGCTAAATAGGGACATGGGTCACATCAGCAGAATAGAGGTGATGGTACATGATGATTGGAGTGTTGGATGTGTGGTAAGGAATAGATTAAGAGATATTGTTCACATAATCAAGATGGTAGGCCTCATGTCTATAGTGCACAAGAGGCGTAAACTGTTGGGGATGTTGGGCAGAGCACTCCTCGTATCTATGTAGCACTAGGTAACAAGAAGGAAGAGCACGAGGCAACTATTATCGAGATGGACGGTAAGCTTTGTGATTAAGTTGTTTCCATTTTGATTTACCTTATATCTAATTATATTTATGTTATTCATGACTTGTTGGATAAGTGTGGTTTGAATAAAGAAGTGCATGCAGAATCCTAGTTAGTGCAGTTTGCTACAGTTACAAAGAAGAGAGTATGTCACTGGATAAGATATTGTGCCTTCAAGTTGAATGGTATTCCTACATCAAGACATTTGAATGTATTGTCATTGGGATAATATAGTATGTTATTGGGTATGGACTGGTTGTATCTTCATAGGACCACAGTGGATGGTTTTGAAAAATACATTAAGTACTTGGTTGACAATGGAGAATAGAGAATATTACAGGTTAGGAAGAAGGAAACATCAGTTAGAATGGTTACATCCATGCAGGTGAAGCGCAGTAATAGAAAAGGGTGTGTGTTATTTGCAATGCATATTTATAGAGATAAAGGTAAGGATGTTGAGGATGCTGAGGTATTGAGCATGTACCCAAGCTTGCAACAGTTTTCGGATGTGCTTTTGACAGATATTTCAAAGATGTCACCTCACAGGGAAGTAGAATTTTCTATTGAGTTGGTACCAGGGGAAGAAATAGTATCAAAGGTACCATACGGGATGAGCACTCCAGAGTTAGTAGAGTTAAAGTTGCAATTTAATAAAATTCTTAACAAGGGATAAAATAGGACAAGTGTATCACCGTGGGGTGCATCAGTATTGTTTGTGAAGAAGAAGGATGGTACTCTTAGGTCATGCATCGATTACAAGTAGTTGAATAAAGTAACCATCAAGAACATGTATTTTTTTTTTAGGATTGATAACTTGTTCAACCAGTTGAAGGGAGCAACAGTGTTCTTAAAGATTGATTTGAGATCAGGATATCATCAAGTATGCATTAAGGAAGATGACATATACAAGAAAATTTTCCAAACCAGGTACATGCATTATGAGTTTGTTGTAGTTCCATTTGGTTTGACTAATGCTTAAGCTACCTTTATGTGCTTTATGAATAGAGTGTTGCGTCTTTATATGGACAAGTTTTTTATTGAATTCATTGATGACATCTTGATATATTCTAAAAATGAGGAAGAGCATGCTGAGCGTTTAGTAGTAGTGTTGAGATTGCTGAGAGAGCATCAGTTGTATGCTAAGCTTAGCAAATGCAGTTTCTTTTATATATAGGTACATTACTTAGGGCATGTGGTCTCCAAGGAAGGTATAACAGTTGATCCAGAGAAGATAATGGTTATCATGGAGTGGGAAACTCCTAGAAATGTGGAAGAGGTAATATCATCTATGGGGTTAGCAAGTTATTATAGGAGGTTCGTTAGGAACTTCTCTCGAATTGCATATCTTATTATGCCATTGAAAAGGCAAGGTAAGAAATTTAAATGGAAAGAGGAATGTGCAACAAGTTTTGATCAGTTAAAGCAATTGTTGACAAATGCTCTCATGCTAAAGATTACAGATTTGGACAAGGATGTTTTGGTGTGTACAGATTCCTGCAAGAGAGGACATGGTGGAGTTATTACACAGGAAAGATAGGTTGTATGCTATGAATCGCGTTAACTAAATGAGCAAGAAAAGAATTATCTGACATATGATCTTGAGTTGGTAGCAATCATTCATGTCTTGAAGATGTGGAGGCATTATCTTCTTGACAGGAGGTTTGTATTGATGAGTGATCGTAGTGGGTTGAGATACTTGTTCGATCAACCGAATTTGAATTCCAAACAAGCTAGATGGTTGGCCACGATCAGTGAGTTTGACTTTGAGATTGGGTACATAAAGGGTAAAGAGAATGGGGTTGTGGATGATCTTAGTAGGAGAGTATAGGTGAAGTATATAGCAGATATGAGTTCTTATGGGACGGACTTACAGGATCAAATATTATAATCAGGTCAGCAGGATGACAAGTACATGGAGCTTATGCACATGTTATAATAAGGAATAGGTGGTAAATATGTGGACTATTGTCTTACAATAGATGACTTGATCAGATTTAGGTACAAGATATATGTGTCAAGTAGTGGTGAGCTCAGGAAGACTATCTTGAGGGAATTTCATGTAAAATCATATAGAAGTCACCCAAGATATCAAAAGAAATTGACAACAGTGAAAAAGTTTTATTATTGGTCGATTTTGAAGAAAGATGTGGCAAAGTTTGTGGCTAGATGCTTGGATTGTCAGCAGGTAAAGGTAGAATGTAAGCATCTAGGTGGACTACTACAGCCGATTATGATTCCAGAGTAGAAATGGGAGGTCATTTCCATGGATTTCATCACAGGTTTTTTGAGGACATCTAGACAACATGATTCCATCATGGTTATGGTGGATAGGTTGACAAAGGTAACACACTTCATTCCAGTGAAGTCTACTTATTCAGCTAGTGATGTAGCACAGGTCTTCATCAGAGATGTGGTCAGATTTCATGGTGTTCCAAAGAAGATTGTGTCAGACATGGATGTTAAGTTCACTTCCAAGTTTTGGAAGGAGTTGTTCGTGGGATTTGGGATAGAGTTGGCCTTCAGTACAACTTATCACCCGCAGACAAATGGACAGAAAAATAGGGTCAACAGGATATTGGAGGACATGTTGAGGATGTATGTGATGCATCAACAATCAAAGTGAGAAAAGTATCTTCCAGTAGTTGTGTTCACTTACAACAATGGGTATCAAGAATATTTGAGGATGAGTCTGTTTGAGGAATTGTATGGGCGGAGTTGTAATACTCCCATCAGTTGGAGTGATCCAGTTAACAGGGTGTTAATTAGACCGAACATGTTGGTAGAAATAGAATAGGAAATGTAGGTAATAAAGAAAAATATGAAGATAGCACAGGACAAATAGAAACGTTATGTAGATCGGAATAGGTTGTTCAAGGAGTTTCAGGTTGGGAAATAGGTGTACTTGTGTATCAAGCCCAAGAAGATCTCCTTGTGGATTGGATCATGTGCCAAGATAACACCTTAGTTTTGAGGAACTTTCAAGATTCTTGAAAGGATTGGACTAGTAGCCTATCAATTTGCATTGCCTCCAACAATGAAATTCGATGATGTTTCCCATGTGTCATTGCATAAGAAATATGTTAAACACGTTGATCATGTGATTGAATGGTCTATATTATAGGCGAAGCGAGATGGATAATTCCAGCTAGAACCTTAGTGAACATAGTTACCGATAAAACGCGAACTATTACCTCAAAACAGGTAGTCGAGCCCAAAAATCCCAAAAAGACATGAAAAAACACCTTGAAATCGAAGTGTTGATGCCGAAATAATTTTTTTTTTTCCCCCGAGTAAATTTTCAATATTTTTTAAAACAATAAAAGCCATTTTGTTTGGTGCAAAAAACACCTTGAAATCGAAAAGTGTTGATGCTAGAATACCATTTTTTTTTAGGGTACATTTTCAACACTTTTTAGTAATGATGTTAAAAAAAAAATATTGTGACTTTGAAAAACTTTAAATTTCCAATGATTTTCAAGCATGAAATTAACAATAAAATATCACGTCTTTGAAAACCCTTAAAATTCCAACGATTTTTAAGCATGACATTAAATTTAAAATATCAATTCTTTGGAAAACCTTAAAATTCCAACAATTTTCAGGCATGGTGCTAAGAATAAATATTTATAATTGTTTTCAGCCATAACATTAAAGATAAAATATCACGACTTAGAAAAACATTAAAAATCTTGACAAGTTTTCAACCATGGGATGAAAACCAAAGATTATGACTACAATGCAATCTTAAATTTTCAAAATATTTTAAGCATGACATTATGGAAAAAATTTATGACTACAAAAACTTTAAAAATAAACACCTAAATGAAAGAGTTATTATACCAAGAGTAATTTTTTTAAAATGCTAAATGTATAGCGATTTTGAAATCTTAGCTTAACACAACTTGATACATTGCGAAAAAAATTTGAAAATCAACTATCAAACTGATACGCAGTGTAGGTGAGTTCAACCCATTGTCATGAAAACTTAAAGACCAACCATGAAATTAACATATTGTGGGGTAGACTCGATTCATTATAACGAAAAATTTAAAATCAACTATCAAATTGCACATAATGGGATCGGGTTGCTAGACAAGCATCGACTCCCTACAAAAAAAATTATATATATATGTGTGTGTGTGTGTAAAATACATAAGAAAACAAAAATTCAAATATTGAAAAAAAATTAAAAAATAAAAGTAATAAAACATGACAAAAAAATCAAATATAAAAAATATATAGAAATTCAAATATTGAAAAAAAAATTAAAAAAACACAAGAATTCAAAAGAAAACAAAAATTCAAATATTGAAAAATAATAATAATAATAATAATAATAATAATAACAAGTAATAAAACATGCCAAAAAAAATCAAATACAAAAAATATATAGTAATGACATAAAAATAAACTATAAAATGTAAAAAAACTTTAACCATACCAAGTAAAATTTAAAAAAAGAAAAAAGAAAAATTGAAAAAAAAAATAAAACTACAAAAATAAAATACAACATTAAAAAAAATAAAAAACTAAAAAAAAAAAAAAGTCCTTGACAACCCCGAGGCCCAACTCGCCAAGGGTGGCAGGGGACGATTCATGACAAAAAAAAATTAAATTAAAAAAAAAATCAAAATTAACTTGTCAAAAAGAAAAATTTAAATAAGAAAATAAAACAAAAAATAAATAAATAAAATATAAAAAATAAGCAAAACGATATATATATATATATATATATATATATATATATATATATATATATATATATATAGAAAAATATAATAAAAATTAAAAAAGACCATTTTTTAAGTTAAAAAAAATAATAATAATAATTAAAAATAAAAATAAAAACAAAAACAATTAAAAAATAAATTTAAAATTAAAATTAATAATAAAAAAAAAAAATATTTTAAAATTTAAATAATAAAAAAATTTAAAATAAAAAATATTTAAATTTAAAACTTAAAATAAAAAATATTTAAATTAAAAAAAAAAATAAAAACAAATTATAAAAATTAAAATACAAAAAAAAACTTAAATTAAAAAAAATAAAAATAAAAAAAAATTTAAAATTGAAATTAAAATTAAAAATAAACAATTAAAAAAAACAAAAAAAAAAAACTATATATATATATATATATATAAACAATTAAAAAATAAATAAAACAAAACCAATTACAATATATCATAACGTCACCCTCCTCCCCGCTCCCCTCTACCGCCCTCTCCCCTCCCCACTCAGCCCCCTCCCTCACCGCACCCCCCTCTCCACTCTAGGCCCTCCCTCTCCCCCCTTTACCCCCCCTCCCCACTCTTGACGCTCCCCCTCCCCTCCCCGCCCGAGCTTCTCCTCTTCCACCCTCCTCCCGCCCCCCTCTGCCGCTCTCTCCCCTACCCCACTCGGTCCCCTCCCTCACCACACACCCCTCCCCACTCTCGGCCCTCCCTCTTCCCCCCCTTACCCCCCTTGTCGACCGGATAAGTCGTTCTTGCAGACAAGACCAACCTCCCTAGTATCTAATGATATCTAGCGACAAGCAAACCAAACAAATTCTATCTTTCTCTAAATATGCAATTTATAGATAAAGGCAAACAAGTGTTTTAGGCCTACCTTGGGTCCAGTGCAAGTTTTTGGAAGCCACGCTCTATTGATCCAAATGAGCTCCCTTGTAAAGAATCTGCATACACAAACAAGCACACACATTAAATAGCACCTGAAAAACCAATATAATAAAGCATATTTATCATGATGATCAAGGAATTCATGAAACAAATCACATAAGACAATTTGTTGAGAAAAATGAATCTGATTGTATTAACTTTAATCAAAGAAGAACTTTACAACCTTGGTGCCTTGATGCTGTACAAGCTCCTCCCAGGGTCCAGCAATAATCTCCTCTACTTTGACAAGTTTCACTCTCTTCCCAATGAAGCCAAAAGGTATGTAATCTCTCCTCTCAAGCTTAACTAGGAAGTCTCAATTCCAATAGCATTTACCCTAAAAAATGTTCAGCTTCTAACCTCCCTAGCAGCCAGCCTAATGCCTTAATTTATAGTGCAATGGAGGGAAGTTACTAGGTCCACCTTCAAAGGGATAAAGCCCTCCTTCAAAGGGATAAGCTCCTCTCATCAAGGGATTAGCTCCTTTAGTTTTGGGATGCATGAACCACCTAGGAGCGAACCATCCACGTCAAGATTCCTTCTAGAATCATCCAGAATTAACCACAAGTGAGTTTTTAAGAATAAACTTGCACCTTTTTGACTTTCACAGGGGTCCACACCCACTCCTTTAGAGACAGAGCGGGCAGGTCCGCAGGTAACATGACCATGGGGTGCGGGACCATAGGTAACAGTAAGAGAAAGTGCGGAACCAGAGCTTTATTGATTTTTAAGGACTTTCTCTCATTTTCAAAGCTTGACATGAAGAGCTGAGGTTTGAGACTTACTAAGGAAGATAGTATGAATGATGATAGACCCATACTGACTACAAATAGTCATGGTGACAATATTTTGTGTAACAGATTGCCCCCTAAAGTGCGAAGTCTATAGTAGATGAGGATTTCATTTATCATCTAAGAAGAGTGAAGTACTTTATCATTTCGAGGATCATCTTGTGGAGAGCCCGGTTGGAACCTATAAAAACATTCAATACAAAATATATATATGAGATCATATCATCACTGAGGTAGGCATTCCCATACTCAGATCAAAACTGACTAGAAGACTAACTACTGCTTTGATATAGGAATGGTCTTGTAATACATCACAAGTATAGACACTTGTAGACACAGTATGGACGCAACCATCTGTTTATGAATAGTCCATTGTATAATGAATACAAAATTCCTCGCAGCCTGGATGGTGGAAACTAGATCCAGGGTCTTGATTTCTGCTTCTCGAAATAGTACGATTCTATTCATGTGAATGAATGTGTCGAAGTCGAACATGGTAGAAACCACTTGATTACCAGTCAATGATGTAAACTGTTAAAAAGTGTGAGAGAAACCACTAGTAATGTCAATGGCTCTCAAAGTACTCAATACAATCCATGAGATGTGAATAGATGTGTTGATGTTGAACATGTCACGGAATCCTTTGATCGAAGGTCAATGATACAACCTATCATCGAAGGCAAGAAACCTGCCATTGAGGCATGCAGATCCCAAGGTACTGATGATTTCTAGATCATCTTTCTAGATAATGAGCTAAAGTCGATAGAAAGCGATCTGTCGTAAGCAAGCCCACAACACGAAATCATAGATCAAGTTTGAAGAAATATAGTTGCAAGGATTGACTCAGGGATGGTCAATGATGGATGACAGATATTTTGTAGATGAATGGCTTATTTGCACTGACCTCTTGAACACATAACGACACAGCAGATGGTTTGGTGACAATTGACCCAAAGTTAATACCCAGAAACCGGTTGAAGACTTTCAATATGGTTTGATCAACTGTTAGGCAAAGGATTTCCCAACCCAGGTGAATAAAAGTGTCGTGTTCAAGAGTGGTTACAAAGTATGACAAACAGGCTCATTTTTCTTTCTTTTCCCCCACCATTTCTGGCAAGTACCTCTTTATTTTTAACAAGCTTGAGGAGGATAACATTTGCTTGATTATAAGCTCATCCTTCGGATGAGTCCAACTTAGTTTAAATTCGAACCCTAAGAAGGAGTGGTCTGTTCCTATTTGTAATTGAACAGGTCCTTTACTGTTAAATTTTAACGAGTCCAGTATAGGAGAAACTCGGCGTTTTTCAATTTTAGGGAGTCTGAAAAAACTTAAGAAAACTCCAGGGTTGTCCTTTTTCGTAAATTTGTGTCTCCCAAGCCCGAAAAAGTATAAAATAATACTTGAGAGAACCGCTTGATCATTACAACCAAGGAGTACTTTTCATAATTAGTGCCTCTGATCCGAAAAAGTAAAAAAGCGATAAATGACACGTCGTTTTATAACCAATATCGAATTTGAAATGACAAAAATCTGGTAATCTTTTCATGTTTTTATGGTCAGAAAAGGGCTGTAAGTGGACCGTATTTTTAGTTCCGTTTTAACGAGCTTAAAAAGAAAAACTCGACAATCTTTTCATATTTTAGGAGTCAGAAAAGAGCTTAAAGGTGACTCTAATGTTTTTTGTCGAAAATGGCCAATTTTGCCTGAAAAATCCATTATCCTGCACAAAAACACAAACATTACTCATACCTGTTTAAAATAGATAAAAATGCTTCAAAAGTTACCTCCTTAAAGTAAAAAATAAATGAATTAAAAACTCATTTATTCAAAAAATCTTATAAAAAGGGCTTTTGTAGGTTCATTTTTACCATTTGACTTCAGAGTGAGAAAAGAGAGCTTTTGGTCAGAAATGTCTCGTGAAGATTGCGGAAAATCTGTTCGTTGGAATCAAACGTCGTCTCCTCCAGGTAATCCACATCATCATACTCTTTCATTTCATCCGTTTGAAATTTGTTTTTAGGGCTTTATTTTGTTTTTTGGGAAATTTTTAGGTTAAAAACCCGCGTGTGGGGGTCCGCAGGCATAGCATAGGAAACCTGCGGACCCAGACTTTTTTGTGAAAGGAAAAAAGTCAGGGGTCCGCACCTGCCGTGAAGGAAAAGTGTGGACCCATGCACTATCTCTAACACAGAGGGTATGGTCCCCGCAACAAAGGTTTTTAAACCTAAATTTTTCAAATTCTACCCAAAAATTTTGATTTTAAATATTCTAATCCGCCTTTTTATTGAATGTAGAGTATACATCATGCTTGATTGGTGGGAACGGGTGCATGAGGATGTGGATCTCGCCGCGATTAATAATCAACCTTCGATTGATGCATTGAAGGCATGCGGCTTATACAAATTATGGGCCATACCTTGCATGAGGGCCCAGGTGGACTTTTTACAGTGGCTGGTAGACAGGTGGAACATACAGGACCAGTGTTTCTTCATAGGTGGCCACCAGCTCGAAATGGAGCTGGAATACATTTACTTTCTGACTGGTTTTCCTAAGAGAGGTGAAAATTTGACTCTATTCGGGACTAGGCCAGGTGGCCAGTCTGTTGATAGCCTCTGGCTAGAGTTTTGCAACGACCAAACTAGAGAAAAAGGGAGTGATATCAAAACCATATCTTGTCCTGAGCTCAAAGTGATTGCATTTACTGTTACTAGGCTCTGCGAAAGTGCAGCACTACATGTAGCCACTGGATCCCAAATGCGGATGGTAGTAGACTGCTTTCGAGGCACCATCTTCAACTAGTGCGAGGCTGTGTTGGCTAATATGAAAGGCCAACTAATTAGAGCAAAGAACGGACAACTGAAGACCTTTGGATATGGTGCTTTAGTTGTGAGCTTTGGTCTAGAGAGGGTCCCAATGCTGGTCCCAAAACATCTTACTATTGGACCTGGACTTCCCCGAGAGCCCAAACTGATGCGTTGGGTTGCAGTTATGGCCCGTCATCCTGAGGAGGGAACATAAGTCGTTCGATTTACTCCTGAGTATTTTCATTAGTTGGAGAACCAAGTTTTTTCTATTCAGGACTTTCCTTATGCTGGGGTAGATTATCGTGGTGACCCAGACATGGCTCTTCCACTAGGAGAGCAATGGGATGACTCAGGAAAAATCATTTTCAACATTTTCTAATTTATTTATTTTTTTTGTTTTTATCTCATTCCAAAATTGATAGTAAAAGTTTCAAATGTAGATGTAGGTCCACGGCGACCAGCCACTCTCCGTCCCTATGAGAGGAAACAACCAACTGTAGCAGCACCAGCCCCACAGGACGAATCTACAGAGACCTTGGCCGAATTGGAGAGTCATCTAGAGCGTTTGACAGCAGACATTCCGGAGACCAGCATAGATGACATTCCTCTTAGGCTACAACGCTATGTGATTAGGGTCCCAGGACCTTTCAGGAGGTTCCTTTGTAGGGTGGCCCGTACAGTGGTTTCTTATCGTGATCATCACCAGTGATAGGATGATCGCCTGTTGTAGACTCATATGACATTTTTTGCTTTTTGTACTATCATTTTTGCCAATCATAAGGTGTTTTTCAACCTATGATCGAAGACGATGTATATTTGACACACTTCTATGCTATACTATATCACTATTACCGGCTTATCTTGTAAAACATGTTATGGAATGTTTTTAAATTTACTTGTATGATTATTGCAAATGTCTACTTAACATTCGAGAAGCAATTGCATCTGCTAATGTATTTAAATATCTTGGAATATGCTGATATTCAATATAGTCAAATTCACGTTCCAAGAGATGAACTCTCAAAAATAATCTCAATAACACTGGATTTCTAATGGCATATACTCTATTAAGCTGTAATACAATGAGTTCAGAATCTAACCTCACAATCAAACTCCGAATCCCAAATGAGATGGATTCAGATAATAACTCAATCACTGCACTATACTCTGCAATGTTGTTCGTTGTTTGACTGAGGCTTACCCCATGCATAGATACCAACTCGTCAGAGGGCGAATAGATGACCCAAGTTGCGGAAGAAATGTTCCGTGTATTACGACAAGCACCATCAGCAAAACCAATGTATGTTTGGAAAGACGTCGACATCTGCAATATCAAGAGTAAAATCAAGATAAGCAAGAATAATGATAAAAAACACTCTCTAAGCTAAGCACACTTTTTAATCTAAAACACACCAGCTAGAAAGAAAACTAACCTAACTAAAAATCTCTACACCCAGATTTAAGCATAATATCTCTTCAGGTAAAGACCATTTCTGGGTTTACCTAAAGAGACCTCGTCAAAGTCTACCAATTCATAGGCCCCTTTTTCCAGCTTTCGCTTAACAACATAAGGACCATGCCACATGGGTACGAATTTTCCAGCGCCTAATTTATCATTTGCTTGATCGTACAGTAAGACTAGGTCTCCTTCCGAAAAATTACGAGGGGTAACATTTCAATCATACTGAGCTTTAATACGTTTGGCATGAGTTTCGTTTGCTAATGCAGCATCTCATCGATTCTCATCTAGCTGAGCCAAGTACAACAAACATTTTTCCTCTTCGGAAGTGGCTGGAAGTAATGATAATGCCATTTGCAATGACGAGATTTCGCATTCAATGGGTAACACAGCTTCCAAACCATAAACTAGTTGGAAAGGAGTGAAACCGGTTGACGTTTTTACTGAGGTTCGATATGCCCAAAGCGCTGAAAATAGCATGTTATGCAAATTCGACCTATGAATCCCAATGATTCATCAGATCATGATGACTAGAACTTTGTTGATGGCTTCAACCGGACCATTAGCCTATGGATAAAATGGAGTTGAACTATCGTGACGCAAGCCAAGTTGGTCTGTAAGTTCAGTCATCATAATATTTCGAAAATGATGCCCATGATCAGTGATAATCGCTTGTGGAACACCAAACCTAGCAATTATATGATTGAACACGAAAATCGCAGCAGTTTTGCCGTCTGCCTCAAATGTAGGCATCGCCTCGGCCCACTTGGTAAAATAATCTACCGCAAGGATGATATACGCATGCCCCCCGGCCGAGTGAGGGTTACATGTAATAAAATCGATACCCCATTTTGAAAAAGGACCGACGACAATTATAGGGTGGAGAGGAGCAGGTGGAGCGCGCATCTTTCGATCAAAAATTTGGTAGTTGTGGCATTTTCGGACTGCGTTAATACAATATTTAAACAAAGACGGCCAGAAATAGCCAGCGCGCAATATCTTTTGGGCTGTGGTAAACCCAGACATATGACCGCCACACGCTCTAGAGTGACAGTCATTTAGAACCCTTTCAGCTTCCTCATGAGTTAAACAACGTCGGAAAACAGAGTCCGCCCCACGACGATAAAGTGTATCTCCAATGATCTTGAATTGTTGGGACTGGAATCGTATTTTTTGACGTTCTGATCTTGAAATTTCTTGCCGAAAGGATTGGGTTTGGAGATAAACAATGATATCCCCATACCATGGATCTAAAGTGCTAATTAGAAATAAGGATTCATCCGCAATGGGCTCCTCCACCACAGTTTCCGTGTCAGCACGCGGGAAATCACACATCAACTCCGCAAAAACTAAACATTTCTTTGACTTAGACTTTTCAAATTCTAAGTCAAACTCCTGCAGGATCACGATCCATTTGGAGTACTTTCCCCCTAGTAATTGTTTGGTCAAAATATAGATCATAGGGTTGCAATAAAAAATTACTGTAGTTTTGCGTAGTAAAATGTAATGACGAAAACGCTAGACAAGGAGGTTTGCGTTTCTCATCAGTAGATTTCGTTTTTTCTGTTTTCTCTTTCGAATTTTTATCTGTTTTATTTTTCTTCTTCCCTTTCTTTTTACTGCTGGATTTTGATTTTGCCGTAGATGACTCTACAACATGAATATCGGCAGAAATTTCTGTGGAAGAATCTCCTGTCGGGGAATCTGATAAATTTATGATAGGAGAAGAATTCTTGGAAGATTTCTTCTTACTTTTGGTATTAACCGTACCAATCATACCATCAGCGGCATGAGACCCTGAAGCAGCTACAGTTATTTGATTTTGTTTAGGAAGGTCGGGGATTTTCTCGTGTAACATACTTGACTGCGCATAAACTAAGTCAAGGTACTGAGCTTGAGAAATTACTTGCTCTTCAGTAACGACTCCTGCCTTAGCTACATCCTCAGTGATTTTCAATAATAAAGATTTGACAAACCATTCAGCTAAGATTTGATCCGGGATAAAAACTTTCACTAAACGCCGTCGACGTCTCCATTCATGAATGTGATCTGAAATGTAAGTGGACATTGACTGTTTTAATGAAGTTAATAATTCCGTGCCATTGTCATATCTGACTGGCAACTGAAAATGAGTTAAAAACGAAGTAGCTAACTGACTAAAGTTATAAAAATTGGCTCACGGTAACTCAATGTACCACTTGGCCGCAAGACCAATTAGAGTTCGTTGAAAAAGCCTTAAACGGATTGAATCATCTGAAATGGAGTTAGACGCACACCAGAGGTGATAAGTCATCACATGGTTCGACGGGTCCTCTCTTGATTTGCCTTCAAACTTAGGAATATCACTAGGCAACTTATTCGGCATTGGCGGCCAAAACGGAAGCTAGTTAATTGGGTCGTTCGTAAGGCGCGACAAATCAGGCAAGTCCAAAGTTGCAATGAACGGTAACTGACAATTAGGGTCCCTGAAACCCTGGGTCATGAGACCAGCCCCAGGAGGAGGATATCTAGGATAATGAGGAATTGGAATTGCATTTGGGATATTATATCCTCCTGGAAAACCAGTATTAACCGGACCGTACTGGGGTTGTTGAGGTTGTTGATATGTGTATCCAGGGTACGGTTGATACTGATAAACTGGCTGTTGCACAATAGGACCGAATTGGTACTGTCCCTGGTACGACTGATAAGTAAATTGAGGTTGACTTGTGACAACTATACTTGAACCAGGTTGTCCTACAGGCATTTGAACCAATGTTTGAATTGTGGATCAGACTGAGGTAAATATGCTTGAGGAGTTGATACAGGAACAGTAGAAACCATAGCTGTCGATACTCCAGAAGTAGGTGGGGTAGATTGAATGGATGTTGTAGCAGTCGCAGCAGTAGTTTGAGGCGGAGTTCAAGGCGAACTAGGCCCAGGCTGAGAAACTACAGAAGGTGCAGAAGTTTGAATAGTAGACTGGACAGGTTTCTGGGGTGAACCAGAAACCAAAGGTTGTCCAGTTTGAGATGACAACTACACATTCGGTTGCAAGATCTGTTGAGATTGAGATGGATCCCACACTAAGTTCATTCCGGGGTATGGACCCATAGCAGGTTGATAAATTTGAGGACCATAACCGGGTTGAGGGTAGGGTTGATAATTCAAAGGTACATTTCTAGCTCCTTGGACAAATGATTGACTGGAAGGTGGTTGGAAACCTTGGGTTGGGCACTGACCTTGAGGTTGATAACCTTGAGGCACGTACTGATACTGGGGTTGACCTTGAGGTACATATTGATACTAGGGTTGACCTTGGGGTACATACTGAGTCTGGGGTTGACCTTGAGGAATGTACTGTCCCGTAGGTATGTACTGTTCTTGAGGTTTCCCCCCAGGTGGTAATTGGGTACCTTGAGGTTGCCCCCCAGGTGATAGTTGAGGACCTTGAGGCTGCCCCCCAGGCGGTAACTGGCCACCTTGAGGTTGCGGATTTGGAATGGTACCTGGCATCATGAGAATATCTTCTACACTCAACAGCTTAGTCTCGTTATTACCAGTTAATAACCCTTGTTCAATAGGTTGAGGAGATGCTCTGAAAAAGTACCAGTAAGTGACTGATACCTAGAGGGAACAGAAGGACCACCATATAAAAAGGTTTCTAGAGATTGAGAAAACATGGATGACTGTCTTGACATATTTAACGAAGGATAATAACCCCTAGGTGTTGGGTGAAAAGGAATGTGAGGTGGTGAAAAACTTAGTCCCGGGTTTTCCAAAAAATTGGTCAATGAAAGATACCAAGCGTCCCTCCTAGGTGGACTGTAAAAGATCGATTCACGCTCCCTAAGTTCTATAGCCGGTTGATTTTCAGGGATAGGGATACCTTCTTCCGGAGTAACAAGTTCTTCAATAGCAATAAGTCTAGAAGGAAGATTTTGGGTAATGACTCTTTCTACCCTGGGTGAACCGGGGCCACTGGAAGTTGGAGAGGCAAATCTTGATGTTGGAGTAGTAGCAGGTTCAGTTTCAGGTTCAGATATTTCAGGTTCCTCAGCTAAATCACTAGTAGAAGAAAAACTACCAGTAACTTCGGAAAAAGAAACAGGTTCTAAAATATACTCTGGTGCTTGAACTTGGTAATCAGGATGTACAACCAAAGAAGACTCTCCTTCTTCAGGTGACCCAACTCTACTGTCACTAGGAGTTACAAGGGCTTGTAGCCCTTCAAGCTGGCTCGGTGAAAACTCAGGAGGTTGGCCCCAAAGTCTACGAGACTTCCTCGGTAATTCAGCCACGATTAAATATTTTAACTACTTCACACGCAAACAAAGAAAAATCTCAATGAAAACCACCTAAAGCCTCTAAAGAACCAAACAATTTTGAATCACATGCCTAAAGAATCTAGGAGATCAAACCACTCACAAACAGTAACTTTTCGTACTGAAAACACTAGTTGGTGATGAAATCCAACGTCGCAGAATTCAATACAGAAATGGTGGTTGGAACAGTTACCCCGACAACCTACTTAATGAATAGACTGGCACAAGTTTTTCCACTAAACCGTCTCGAGTGAAGAGAACCCCCCAGAAAATCCAAGTGAGTCTAGCCGACGTCTCCTCCAAGTACAGTGGGATCTTCCTTCCACTGTCACCTTAGGAAAGAATCCTATAGAATATGGTCACTATGGTTACCAACGGAAACAAATATACCTAGGGGAATAGTCTGTGATCCGATACACATGCAAGGGCAGAGTAGCAATCTCAATCCCCTTGAAGACTCCTTGACATAATCCAAGGTTTACCAACAAGTGACCCCAAGCTCCTTGATAATGGTTAATTCGAGGTTTACCGTTTTTAATACGTGGATATCTAGTATCGTTCCCAATGAGGAAGGATTGATTACCCCACTGGTTCGGATACGATCTCGTGCTTGACTCCTATAAGAGGAGCTTCCCAGAGCATAGATGTAACAATTGGAATTTATCTCCTACCGCAAGATACAACTACTTGTTTGTTTTACTATCTTGGAGAGTTAATTACTCCCTACTCCAAGATACTAGCCTAAGCTATGTTGGTGATAAAGAGCCCTAGAAATAAAAATATTACTAGATAGATTTTACTTTAAGCGTTATTTTTATTGGTTTTTTCTTAAGTCAAAAGGTGCGGAGATGAAACTTATGATGTGAAGACTAGACTCTAAATCACTAAAAATGCACTTAAGATGAAAAACAATCCTTTTTCTTCAATGAATTTCTAGCTAGAGAAAGAGTTGAGAATGCAAATTCTTGTAAAAACAAATCTTTCCTTAACAATCGAAATAAAAAGAAGAACTTTTTGTCTTTTTCAATACACTAAAAAACGAGACAACTAGTTATGCTCACAAAAATTTCCCTTTCTTTTCAAACACTCAAATACTACTAAAACAAACTTTTTCAAAAGAAATTTTTTTATTTTTATTTTCATAAAACACTCAAAACTATTGAAAAATCTAATCTTGAGATCTATAAATTCTAAAAAACTATTGAAGTAAAAGCTTACAAGATTTCTTTTCAAGTTTGTTTTACTTAGCTATAAGCATACTAAGGACTAATTTGTCCTGAATCACAAATCAGTCAAAAAACAACCAAATTTTGTTTTCTTTTCTAAAAATGAAATCCAAAACTTTCAACACAAGTCCTTTCGAAGTTTCGCAAAGAGAAAAACAAGATGGATTCCTCAACAAAGGCAGATTTTTCAAACGGCCAGACTCATAAGAAGGCCAGCAAAAACCAAGGTGATCTGAGGTTTCTAAGGCTTCTAAGCTCTGAGTTACTACAAGACCAAAATGAAAATCAAGCCCGACACACAAAACTTCTAGGAATTTCACCTAAAACCCTAATGCCAATGGAATTAACCTAAGAAAAGTTCCTGACAAGTCACGTGCAGATCTGGGTAGAGGCTAAAAACACATTAACAAATCCTAAGCTGACTGAAAGAGAAAATCTTAAGTTTTTCAAAATTTTGACAGGGTCCACAGGCCCCCAATTTACCCAAGTGCGGTACCGCTCTGTGTGTAAAGCAAAAGTGTGGGTATGTCCGCACTGTGTTACAAGCAGAGGGTGCGGTCCTCTCCCAAAAGTACGAAAAACAAAAAATAATTCAAGATCTACTAAACCTACCCAATCCCACACACATCAAGCCAAAAACAGAAACAAAGATACAGTTTCTCAAGTCAAAGTAAAAGCAAAGTAAAAATAAAAAATTCAAGTCCCCAGTATGGTCGCCATTTTGTCGGTTGGATAAGTCATTCTTGCAGACAAGACCGACCTCCCTAGTATCTAATGATATCTAGCGACAAGAAAACCAAACAAATTCTATCTTTCTCTAAATATGCAATTTATAGATAAAGGCAAACAAGTGTTTTAGGCCTACCTTGGGTCCAGTGCAAGTTTGTGGAAGCCACGCTCCGTTGATCCAAATGAGCTCCCTTGTAAAGAATCTGCAAACACAAACAAGCACACACATTAAATAGCACCTGAAAAACCAATATAATAAAGCATATTTATCATGATGATCAAGGAATTCATGAAACAAATCATATAAGACAATTTGTTGAGAAAAATGAATCTGATTGTATTAACTTTAATCAAAGAAGAACTTTACAACCTTGGTGCCTTGATGCTGTACAAGCTCCTCCCAAGGTCCAGCAAGAATCTCCTCTACTTTGACAAGTTTCACTCTCTTCCCAATGAAGCCAAAAGGTATGTAATCTCTCCTCTCAAGCTTAACTAGGAAGTCTCAATTCCAACAGCATTTACCCTAAAAAATGTTCAGCTTCTAACCTCCCTAGCAACCAGCCCAATGCCTTAATTTATAGTGCAATGGAGGGAAGTTACTAGGTCCACCTTCAAAGGGATAAAGCCCTCCTTCAAAGGGATAATCTCCTCTCATCAAGGGATTAGCTCCTTTAGTTTTGGGATGCATGAACCACCTAGGAGTGAACCATCCACGTCAAGATTCCTTCTAGAATCATCCAGAATTAACCACAAGTGAGTTTTTAAGAATAAACTTGCGCCTTTTTTACTTTCACAGGGGTCCGCACCCACTCCTTTAGAGATAGAGTGGGTAGGTCCACAGGTAACATGACCATGGGGTGTGGGACCGCAGGTAACAGTAAGAGAAAGTGCGGAACCAAAGCTTTATTGATTTTTAAGGACTTTCTGTCATTTTCAAAGCTTGACATGAAGAGCTGAGGTTTGATACTTGCTAAGGAGGACAGTATAAATGATGATAGACCCATACTGACTGCAAATAGTCATGGTGACAATATTTTGTGTAACACCCCTCCCCCTCCCCCCTTTACCCCCCTCCCCTTCCCCACGCGACCCCTAACCCACCCCCCTCCTTTACTGCCACCCCCCCAACACTCAGCCCTCCCCCTACCCCTCTTACCCCCCTCCCCTCCCTGCTTGAGCCCCCAGCTTGTGGCCTCTTGGCCGTTGGCTAGGGGCCCAGACGAGGAGGAGAGGGGGGTAAGGGGGGTAGGCGGAGGGCCGAGAGTGGACAAGGGGGTGGAGTGGGGTGCGGGTGCGGGAGGGGAGCAGGGAGGGGAGGGGGGTTGGGGGGGAGGGGGAGGGCCAAGAGTGGGGAGGTGGGTGCGGTGAGGGAAGGGGGTGCAATGGGGGCTGGGTGGGGGAGCGGGGCTAGGTGAGGGAGGGGAGAGGGAAGGGGGAGGAGGGATCGGGAGGGGGTGAGGAGGCGTTGGGAGCGGGGTCATTTATTTGAAAGTGTTTTTTTAACTTTTATTTAATTTTTTTTTTTAATAATGGTTTATTTTTAATTGTTTTTTTTTCAATGTTTTTTTTTAAATTGTTTTTTTAGTTGTTTTTTTTTTAATTTATTGTTTCTTTTTAATTGTTTTTATTTTTTAATTATTGTTTAATTGTTTTGAATTTTTTTTTTAATGTGTTTATTTTTGAATTTTTTAAATTTTATTTATTTTGTTATTTATTTTTATTTTTTTAAAGTTATTTCTTTATTTTTATAGTTTTAATTTTAAAAAATAGTTCTTAAATTTTATTTTATTTTGTTTTTTATTTTTAATTTTGTTTATTTTAATTATTTAATTTAATTTTAATTATTATTATTATTATTATTATTTTCTTTATTTTTTTTTTCCTTAACCCTTTTTTTTATAATTTTTTGGTAATTATTTTAATTTTTTTTGTGTGGATCAATTTGTTTTTCTTTAACTTATTATATATCTATCTATCTATATATATATATATATATATATATATATATATATATATATATATATGATGATGATGATGATGATGATGATGGTTAACGTCCACTGAGACCAAATAATGGTCTATCGGACCTAAAGAAACAAATTATCTATTTTGATTTAAGATTTTATTCCTATGCTCAAAAAGCTTGGAGAGAAGCCTCCCGAGCTCACTATAATTTTGACATTGTAAAAGGCTAGGAAGGTCGGTGTTGTAACAAAGATTGTGAAACTGAGATCTAATGTGGTTATACGCGGGGCACTCTAAGAGGAAGTGGTTTTCATCCTCGATGTTCCTATTCTGACATATATGGCAGATCCTTTTCCGTCCATGGCATTTTAGGAACTGCCCAACGACCTGTTTCACTATGGAGCTCATGAGAATTCGTTCTTATCTTTGCTATATTAATTTTCTTCTTTGAGCTAGTTAAAATAGAGAGATACTTTTGATCTTCTAGGGTGGGGTTGATGACCTTCTTATAATAACTTAATTTTCTTTTAGCCGCTAAGTCTTTCTCACACCACATTTTTTCTTTGAACTTAGAAGTAACAATATCTTTAATGTTATTTATGTTTTGCAATGCATCATTTTCGTTGATCTCCCAATAGTTTAACCAGGCCCTTGTGTCTTTATGCCACCCTCGATTGAGCCTTAGGTGGTTTTGGCTAGAATTTAAAGCTAGCTTAGGAAGTCTATGATCGTTTATGTTACTGATTTTGTGCTTGTACAACAGAAACCTAAGCATAGCTAGGCTCTCAATAGGGGAAAGACCTGCTTCTATAAGGAGAATAGGATAGGGTGTATTACTTTTAATTTTCAGGTTATAAGTTATAAAACGCTTCTGGATTTGCTCAATCTTTCTCCATGATTCTCTGGAGATGCTGCAACCCCAAACCTCACAGCCATATAAGATAACATGAGTGACTAAAGTTTCAAAGAGGAACTTCTTTTTATCCCACATTACAAGGTTTGCAATTTTACAATTATTTTCAAGACCATAGTAAGCTTTCCACCCCCCATTAATCCTTTTCTCAATGCTATGGTTCCAGTTGAGCTTGTGATGAATATCAATTCCTAGGTACTTGTAAGAATACACTTCCTCCAAGTTATTATTGTCATACATAAAATTATCGTAAGTGTCCTTCTTGGATTTGATAATCATAACTTTTGTTTTGTCAGTGTTAATAGTCATACCCATGGTAGAGCAGAAATCCTTAAGAAGCCTGAGTTGCTTATTAAGATCAGATGGGCACCTTGCCAAAAGAACAATATCGTCAACATAAAGAAGAAGGATGACGACTATCCTAGCTAAGATCGTGCCATCACATCCGGCTTCCTCTAAATAGCCTTCGAGCTTATCGATGTAAATGCCAAATAGGGTAGGGGAGAGGGGGCAACCTTGTTTAACTCCGATGTTACACTTAATATCTTTCGACCACCCTTCATTGCTCTTTAGCTTGGCAATTACATTCTCGTATAACCTTATAGCGGCAGCTCTCAACTCGAGAGGAACCTTTAGCTCTTCTAATCTATTCCAAAGTCTGGATCTAGGAACCGTATCGAAAGCCTTTCTAAAGTCCACAAAGCAACAAAATAAATTGGATTTATCATTACGACATTCCTCCGCAATGATCCTAAGCGTAACAAGGTGGTCTATTGTTGAGTGATGCCTTCTGAAACCTGCTTGGCCTTTAGCTCGCTTACCTTCACTTTCAAGCCATATGCTTAACTTTTTTTTCCAAAATACTACCATATAACTTGGCTAAGAGAGGGTTGATCATAATTGTTCGATAATTAGAGGGATTATTTGTATCCCCACTTTTAAAAATAGGGATAATGAGGCTCTCAGTCCAAGTTTTAGGGAACCCTTGCTTGACTGCTTGATTGAAAAGCTTGTGGATGTGGGGGATGAGGACAGGACCTCCAATTTTTAAGATTTCTGCTTGGTAACCTTCAATGTCCTTAGCTTTCCCATTAGCGAGGCGATTAACCCCAAACTTAATGTCTTCTAAAGAGAAAACTTCTTTCGTTGTGAGAAGGGTTTCCAAATTATCCATGACATTTGGAGATTCATAAAGCTTTTTAAGATAGGAATTCCAATCGCAAAGAGCAATTTTATTATTATCCTTATTCTTCCTAGTTAGAATCTGCCTCCAAAATTTCTTAGGAGCTACCTTAGAGAGGTGTAAGAGATTCTCCTGTCTTTGACGAATGTACTGCCTCTTTTTCCTTTTAGTTAGGGCTTTGTATATTTTTATCTTGTCCATTTTAAGAGATTCATCAACAGCTTCCTTAATTGCTCTCCTTGCACTTTTACAATCTTTGTCATATCATGGATTGGTTTTGCTATTTCTTTTATTATTTGAAACTTCAATTGAGAACTTGTTAATAGAATATGAGAGGGTTGTAGTAAAATTATGATAGAGGTCTTCTATGTTGTCTATATTAGATAAAGGAAGCAAATTAGTTTTTAATTCATTTAGAAAGAGATCATTTTTATTTCTATCAAATATTAAGTTCTTTTGGCTATAAGTATTATTTTCTATGGGAACTCTATGCATGACAAAATTGAGAGTTATAAGTAAAGGCCTATGATCAGAGTCAGGTTCATGGTCGTTTAAGATGTCAAAATTTATTATTTCGTTGTATAATGGGAGATCGGAAATAACATAGTCTACCATGCTGCTACCAAGCCCATGGATGCAGGTCATCTTGCTAGAATTGGGCCACTTCTTTAGACCGTTGCAAATTATGAGATCCTGAGCACTACAGAGCTTGACTAGCTCCGACCCAAACAAATTTTCCCCGAGATCTTCAGAGTTCCTTTTGTACCTGCTAGCCAGAGTAGGGTCTTCATCTAACCAAAGAGGATTAGGGTTGGAATGATTGCTTAGAATAATAGCTTGTTTGTTTGAAGTTCGAGCATTAAAGTCACCTATTAAAAGGATATTACCGTCATTCCTTAGGCTAGAAATATCATTCTCTAAACCATTGTAAGGGTTAGTTTTATCTAGATTCTTCTTCTTATAGAAGTTAGAATTAATGGGGGGGAAATAACATATTGCTATGTAGGACTTTTTATTATTAATGTCTTTGATCTCTATCCAACTATATTGGTTGTGAGGGTCGTTTTTATAAATCCTAACATGGGGGGAGATGTTCTTCTTAATGTAACAAGCTATTCCCCCAATGCCTCTATGGGAGGATCGCTTGTTCCAGGTAGACCATAGCGTAAAGCCATCTATGTTAGGGACCTTAGATTCTTCGTGCTCCCAAGTTTCAACAAGAAAAATAATATCAACATCATTTGAAATCCAACTTAGCTTGGGGCCTTTGTTCCATGGGAAGCCCCGACAATTCCAAGAAAGGATCCGGAGCATGTTTAATTGCTATTGATTACTATCTTTTTGGTTTCTATCTCGAATAAAGGCTTTTCTATTTCTGATTATTGCCCATTTTCCTTCCTTTCTAGCTTCTTTTACCTTTTGAACCTCCTTTCTTAATTCTGATTGGTCTTCTGGAATGAGATCTTCATTTATGAATATTCCCGTTCCTTTTAGACTTGAGGTTTTACTAAGTATGTCGTGCTTATGATCAGTGGAGCTCACCTTTATGCGGATTAGTCTTCCTTTATTCTCGGTTAATTTCCCCAACCTTGTTGCTTTTGTGAGACACAATGTTTCAATTTGTAATCTATTATGTAGTTCTGTCTGGGCTAAGGCTAAAGTATCCTCATCTACTTCCTCTTTTAAACTGAATATTATAAGGTTTAAGGCCCTTTTGTTACGTTCGTGGTCTAATTCTATTAACTTTTTCATTTCATCTTTAATTGGTTTGATATCTAACTTATCTACCACATTATTTAGGGTGATGTGGCTATTAACTTTTTCTTCTAGTTCTTTAATCATGTCTTTCATTTTAAGACTCTCTAAAGTATCAGCATCTCCTTGCTGGGATGGTTGGTTAGTATCTTGGTTATGTTTTTCTATAACTTGCAGTCTAGTCTCCATTGCCTCCATTTTATTCTCTAGTAGTTCTATTTTATTTTCTATTTGTTTTTGGATCGTGTCTTCAAGAGATGCAAATTTATTTTCCAGCATGGCTTCTAACTCTTTTTGTAGCTTGGCTTCTCTTTCTTCTCTACGTTTCTCTAAAGACTCTATATACTCATAAAGGCCTTGTAGAGTAACTGTGCTAGGTCTCCCCTTGGTAATCTTTGGTAACTGTGGTGAAATATTCATACTTGAAATTATATGAGCAAATATGTATTAGAAAAAGAAAAAGATAAGGAATGTGTGCACCTGATATCAGAAAACTTGACTGCAGATCGCCCGTCTGCCCTTGGTAATCTTTGGTAACTGACTGTAGATCGCCCGTGCCCACCGCAACCCGCAGACTCTTTCACCGAGCCTCAGAACACTTTCACCGAAGAATATATAGAGTAAGAATATATGCCAAGAATATATAGAGTATGTTTTTAACTCTTTCACCAAGCCTCATATATATATATATATATATATATATATATATATATATATATATATATATATATATCTATATATATATATATATATATATATATATATATATATATTAAAATTTAAAATTTTGGGTTTTTTTTTACATTTTTATAGGTTTTTTGTTGAATTGAGGCTTCTGTGATCCATATCAAGTTCATGAGAAAAAGATTTTCAGCGTAAATCACATGATAAATCATTTGTCGACGCGTTTTGAACCAACCAGTGTGGTTCATCGTCAGGACAAGTTGAAGAATTAGATCTAGGCTGCATGTTAAATAGTTAGAGCAGAACCTATAATGACTATATTTGACCAGGTAACGACTATATTTAACTGGTAGGCTAGACCTCCTAACAGCTATATTTGACTGGGAAACGGCTAGTTGGACTGGATAAGGGATAGGGATAGGAAAGAATAACTATATTTAAATAATATATTTAAGTAAAATAAATAAATATTTAGTTAGTTAACTTGGTAAAATATTAGATAAATAAATAATTATTAAATTAATAGTAAGTTAGTTATACCTTTAATAAATTAAAAAGGTTTAAAAATAAGGTAACATATGAACTATACATAAGAGTTATATAATTAAATCTTTCATATTTATTTAAATATTTAGTTAATTAATAGTAAGTTTTATATTTAATTACATGATTGTTGTTAGATTTGTATCTTAATAGAGTAGAATAATCTTTTTATGTTCTAATTCTTGAATAAATTATCCAATATCATTATATATATATATATATATATATATATATATATATATATATATATACATATATATATAGAGTTATAGAACATATTATCATTTTTAATTTTAAGCCTAAATGTAGATTGAATTTCAATATCAAAATAATTATTATTTTTCTTTTCCATAATTAAGCTAAATTTTGTAAATACATAATTGTTTAAAATAAAGCCTTCTACCATATAAACTAACCCACTAGAGGAGGATTATCAAGGAAGAAAACCAAAGAGGATTAAAGAACTATGGCAAAAGAGAGCAGGTAAAGGATAACAAGGGGAAGAAAACCTTTCTCAAGGGAAATATGAGCAAGCAAATAAAAGAGGGAGGGGAGGAAGGGAAGGATACAGTTAGGACGTGAGGGCAGGAACCCAACAACTACTTATCTTCCAACCGTCCTCTCTATTGAGATTGCTAGGCCTTTTCTCAATTTCAAGGGCTTCCCTAAATTTTCGGTGATGGAACTGCGAAACTCTAGCAATAACATTGGCCTCTTCGATACAAACATGATGTTTGGTCTTCTCAGCATGCTCTGCTAGTGCGGAAGACTTGGTTCTCCTATGTTTAAGGTCAGCAACGTGCTCACTAATCCTCTGCTTAATGAGGTGTCCTGTCTCACCAATCTAGGGGGTCCCACAGGAACAAGGAATAATATAGACACCCTTCATGTCCCTAGGGTTTATAGGATACTTCACTAAACGAAGGGACTTACAAATGGTATTAAGGGGTCTAAAGGTCGAGGGAATATTATGTTTCTTAAGAATCCTCGCAATCTTATCAGTGGTCCCTTGCACAAATGGAAGATGGACCCCTAGGAAACGTTCTTTAGGATCTCTTCTAATTGATGAATTTTTCACAGCTTTGAGGAAAGCCTTCTGACCCAGGTATCTACTATAACCATTTTCAACAAAGACATTAAGAAGATGGGATTTCTCTTTCTCAAAGCTCTTTTCATCAAAGATCCTTAGGGCACGAGTAGTGAGGGTGTTGAGAACGCCTAATTTCTGAGCCAGGAAATGGTGGGAACTAGCATGAAGATATTGCTCCGTATGTGTTTTCTTTCGAAACACTTGGTGGGAGAGGGAACCGTCATTATTGTTAGAAATAAGAATATCAAGGAAAGGAAGGCAACCATTGACTTCCTATTCCATGGTGAACTTAATGGCTGAGGATTGACTGTTGAGATGATCAAAGAAGAGATCTAACTCCTCTTGGCCATGAGACTAGATGACATTAGTGTCATCTACAAATCTTTTCCAAAGTTTAGGTAAGAGGAGGGTCAAGCTCAGGGCCTTGGATTCAAAATCTTCCATAAAAATATTAGCAACAACAAGGGAAAGGGGTGAGCCCATGGTAACACCATAGGTTTGCTCAAAGAACTCACCTTCAAAACTGAAAAAGGTGGAAGTGAGACAGATTTCAACTAACCGAGCGGTATCGGGATCCGTTAGGCGGTTGATCACCTCCATGGCCTCCTTAATAGGGATGCAAGTGTAAAGGGAAACTACATCAAAACTAACAAGAATGTCCCCAGGGTCAAGCTTAATGCCTTTTAGCTCCTCAACATAGGAGGTAGAGTCTTTGACGAAGGACTCAGTATGGCCAACTAAGGGTCTAAGCTTTAAGGCAAGGAATTTAGCAAGAAGGTAAGTAGGACCTCCAATGGTGTTAACAATGGGCCTCAGGGGAGCTCCCTCCTTGTGAATTTTAGGGAGTCCATAGATCCTAGGGGTGATGGGACTACTCTCAATGAGTTTATGGCACAGGGAACCCACAGAGCTACTGGACTTGATGGCAAGAGCCACAGTCCTAGAAATCTTCTTTAGTGGGTTTTTTTTTCCTTTTTTTATATATTTTTTTGTATTTGATTTTTTTTTTGTCATGTTTTTTTATTTTTATTTTTATGTTTTATTACTAACATGTTTTATGTTTTATGGTTTTATATTTTTTTTGTCATGTTTATTTATTTATTTTTGTTATATTTTTTAATTTATTTTTATATATTTTTATGTTTTATTGCTAATATGTTTTTATTATTTTTATTTTTGTCATCTTTTATGTTTTATGCTTTCTTTTACATTTTTTTTTTTAATATATTTTTGTCATGTTTTCATTATTATTTTTTTATGTTTTATTACTAACATGAAAATCACCAACATTTAAAAAAAATTATCCATACTTAATTCATTAGAAGATTTAAACCGTAAAAACTAAGTCCTCTCAACAAAATGGGTTGATGCTCATCAGAGCTTTTCAAAATCAAGATGAAAATCACTAACAAAAAAAAATATGTTCACACTTGACACATAAAAAAAATTAAAGTGCCAAAAATAAGCCCTCTAAAAAAATGTGTTGATGTTGCATCAACACTTTTCAAAATCAGCATGAAAATCACTAACATTTAAAAAAATGTGTTGATGCTGCATCAACACTCTTCGAAATCAACATGAAAATCACCAACATCAAAAAAAAAATGTTCATACTTGATACATAAGAAAATTTGAAGTGCCAAAAATATGCTTAAAAAAAGTGTATTCTCGAATCACCTCTTTTCAAAATCGAGTGATTTTTTGCTGCCTCAAAAAAATGGGTACCAGTTCACTTTCTCATTTGATCAGTAACTGTGTTAGTGTATACTGTTGTTGATGACGTTGGACCCGACAACATTCAGGGGATCACCCCAGTTTGAAGTCCCAACTAGGCCTCACACCGTTTAGTGTGGGAGTCCCATCTAGTATGATGGCCTAGTTGCCATTATCTTAAAGATTTTCCTCAAGTCTTGCTTGTCATCAAGGGAGAGTGGTCTGCTTTATCTTCAAGTAGTGAGGTTTGTGTGCCTGGTGATTACTAGTGTTACTTGTGTCAATGGTTCTTTCCCTGTAGAGGGAGAGGGTGGGAGTGAGTCCCAAGTCAATTGGGAGGAAGCCCCAACTTTGTTAGGAACACACAACATAATAGGACGTGCACATATTTCGAAAGAACAATCCACACGGATGCGGTAGTCACAACACACAAGGGAGAATAACACATTCAACACTCAGCGGATGAGTCTATGTGAGTGCAACAGTTGTTATAGCAAGTTTTATGTGAAAGGTTTGTCCGATGTTCAGGGAGGTTAGCAACACGGGAAGGACAACATTAACATCATATACAACACATTTTCATTAATATATATGTTCGAATTCAAGCTTCTATGATCCATAACTTGTTGATATATGAATATTTTCGGAAGAAATCACATTGAAAATATTTGGTCGACGTGTTTCAAACTAGTTAGTGTGGTTGATCTTTTCCTAAAGATGAACCACACTGGATGGTTAAAAACGCGTTGACCAAATATTTTCAATGTGATTTCTTCTAAAAATCTTCATATATCAACAAATATATATGTATTACAACAAGTGAATGAGTTCAAGTGTTAAACACAGGTTAAAGCAACATGCATTACAAGTGTTCAAGATCAGTCTTACAACAGTTACAATACATGTGTGAATCTGTGTTGGCCTGTTAGCAGGGTTCTGAATTAAGTGAAAGTTCCAAGACACATCGTTACACCATACATCACTAACCCTGTGGGTGGGATTTTGGAGCCACTACTTACTCCTCAAAGAAACGATTACAGACTCTCAAGGATATGTGGGAGGAGCTGAGGTGAAAAGTCCTTTACATGTACAAATGAGGGGGTATTTATAGCCAAGGGTGAAAGTGACCCTTGTGGTTGTTTGACTACCCTCATGAATGTTTGAATTCCATGACTTTTCAACTTTACATGACTCTTCATACAACAAGTGGGTCTCTTGGAATTCCACGTTACATTACATTGATTGGCAGTATGGCCCACAGTAGAGATGTGGATGACATGACTCATGACAAGACTCGACATGACAGTGCTAGTACATTCGTGTTGCTGCTGGTGTGCATGTCGAGTTGTAGTGTTGTTGGGTGATGGATGTCCTCATGGTGTGTCACAAATTCACTTCCGCATGGAAACATGCGCTGAGTCTTCGATTGTCATAGGTTTTGCTTGATGTTGCATTCACACGTTGCTCCTTGCTTGTATGCTATTAAGCTTGATAGGTCCGTACATTCATGAAAAGTGCATGTTTGTTTGTTTGTTCATTCGTGAACACATCTTACATGTTTTCTCATCCGTCCGTCCATGAACACATCTTTTCATGATCATTCGTTCACTAGCACATCTCTTTTCATGCATCATTTTTTCGTTCGTGGGTGAACATGTCCTTCTGCATGTGCTCCCTATGTTCATCCAATCCATCGTCACACCATGTTTGTTTGTATACCTCTATCTACAATCACTCATGACAAGATGACATCAAATCCATAAACCTCCTAGTCTACCATGATGCATGATCGTTTCGGACGCAGGTGAGTGAGAGAGGAGACAAGGTTGTGAGCTGGGATGGAGGCTCTGGGCAATGCTGGTGAAAACTGCGCAATAGTCACTAGGTGATGGAGATGGGAAATTTAGATAAACAATGATTGTCTGCAGGGTCTATCTTAGACGAAGGACAAAATTGTGTAGTTTTTTAGAGGAACAATCTAGGCTATGGGAAGGCTGGGCAGGCAAAATCTGCACAATTTCTAGAAGGAGCAGGTAGTGGGAGCTTGGCAGCCAAAATTGCGCAATTCTTGGAGGGAACTGGTGGTTGGTTGTTGGGACACTGGCGGAAAAATCTGTGAAATTTCTGAGGGGAACTGGCAGTCAGCTGTTAGGAGTTGGGCAACAAAAACTACACAATTCCTAGAGGGAATTGGCAGTCAGTTGTTGGAGCTTGGTACAAAAACTGTGCAATTATTGGAGGGAACTGGCAGTTGGTTGCTGGGAGCTGCTACCGAGAAAAACTACGTTGATTCTAGGAGTCTGACCTACTGATCACCTCTGCGCAGTTTCTGAGCTAAACGGATTGCCGAGTAGCAGAGGGCTTGCTCATGAAAACTGCGCAGTTTTCCAAGTGAGCAGTCGGTCAACTCACTGGAGGGCTAACTAGAAAAACTAAACAATTTTCTGAGGGAGACAAGGACAGGCACTAGGTGTTTGTCTGGCCTGTCTATGCAGTTTTCTCAGTGAGCAGAGAGGGCAAGGTCTGCAGTCTCTATGCAATTTTTGAGGGCAGTCAGTCCTGGGGTGGCTTCCGATTCAAACTCTTTGGTTGAGCAGTATGAAGGTTGATTGATTTGCTCGCGGGAAACACAGCTTGAAATGGCTTGCTTGGTGTTTCTGTGTTGTTCTAGGTGACCATCAATCAAGTCGATAGTGGGGTGATGGTTCGGTTTTCAGAGGGGAATCCGATCATCGGAACTTTAGTAAAGTGACTAAGTGTATGAATGAGTGAAAGATTTATACATGATCTAGCAAACACACACTTACATGACTAGATGATGAGATGACTCAAACCATATAGACACACCTACTCAACATGACTGACTGTTGGTGTGAGCGAAAAGTGCGATACTTGTGATTGATCGTTGATCGACCGTGACAACGCTTTTGCAACAATGTATGTGACTCTGTGTGTGAGCTTGATGGATGTTTACAAAGTGAACACTACACATGAAGCGAAGACCTTATGTATGACTAGAACATGGTAGCAAGCATGACATTAACATAAACATGCAAAAGCTTTCAGTGGAATGATCAAGCTAGGTGGGTGTGAAGACTCACACGAGCTCACAAGGTGAACTCTAGTGCTTTCAATCATCAAGTAAAGCTCTCAAAGGAGGCTCTGAAATTGGATGTAGGCCAAAGTTTTGGAGGGGGGTTGTAGCCGCTACAACACTTCGCAACACATTGGTAGAACTCTAGCTTCTCTGTTTTGGTTCATTAATAGCAAAGGGACTTGGTCCTTCGGGGAGTATTGAATCACCATGCGGGTTACTTCAGCTTCCCCACTTACCCCATGGACATACATGGTTAACCTTTTGCCAACTCAGTTAAACACAATCAAAATTTTAGCTTGATCACAGTGTTTTGAAATTGGGAAGGGTAGTTTAGCTCGCGAGTTGAATATTTTCAAAGTATGAGTTTTCATCTCTGGTGTTTCTTCGCTGCCAGCAGTCCTGGACAGTACCTCGGTGGAGTCACGCAGGAACACATGCATTGCTCCACTGCTAGTGAGCCTAGTCAGTACCCCGGTGGAGTTTCATTCTTCACCTCTTTGTGCAGGAAGCCTTTCTCTTCTTTCGCCTTTGTATTTTTTTATTTTTTTTTAAAGAGGATTGTGCATAGGAACTTATTTATTTTTGGGGTGGAAGAGGGATCCTGACTTATTGAGATCAAAAGAGGTTGATCCTTTAGAGAAGCATGTAAGATCTCTAACATAGGTTTGCTTTTTTGGATTTTCCCCTTCTTTGTTTCTACTAGTTGGATGAGCTTGAACAGACAGAGAAAAAGACTGAGTACAGGCGTGGGGCTTCCCAGTGTGGACACAGGTTCATGATTGGACCAAAACTTCCCTTGCAGACAACTCATATTTTCTATCAAGACTTCATCAAATGAAGGTTCTAACCAATCACAGAGAAAATCCAAGTGCTACAGTGTCACAAGTTCTTCGTATATCGGCCACATACTCATTCAAAAGCTAGAACGTAGTAGATGGTAGCACTTATTTCTGGAAACAAAAATAGTAAGGTATTAAGCAACTCAAACAAACAAAAACAAAAATAGTAAGCGAAGAAAACCAAATAAAAACAAAGATAGTAAGCAAGGAAAACAAAATGAAAACAACAAGCAGCAAGCAGACTATGTACATGGCACGGGGCACGGCCCAGCCTACTGGAAATAGTGCTTGAGATCTTGGTCGTTGACAGGAAAGTTGTCAATCCTCCTTTCTAGTGATTGCAGATGGTACGTGTCTGGGTCAAGCTTCTCATGGACTGTGTACAAACCAATCCACTTGGATTGGAACTTCATATGTTTACCTTTTTCTTCATGGGACTTATCCCATTTTAGAACCAAGTCACCAACACCAAAGTTAGCTTTCCCTGCAGACTTCTTATCGAACAATCTCTTCATACGGTTCTGGTGGAGAGTGAAATTTTATTTTTCTTTCATCCTTTCTTCCTGAAGCTTATGGAGAGCATCCATCCTACGTTGAACTAGCTGGCAAGGCTTTCCTTGGGATTCTTGGGACAGTTGAAGTGTAGGTAAGTAGATATTGGGTGGAAGGATGGCTTCTTTACCATAGACCAGGAAGTATGGTGAGGTGTTCAAAGAGGGTTTGGTTGTTACACAGTCAGACCATAATTCATTCATTAGGGTGATATGCCAATTGCACTGCTCAGAGAAAAAAGTCTTTTTGATTATGCGGATGAGGTTTTTATTCGCGGATTCTACGAGACTGTTTCCTTGAAGGTAACAGTTAGATGAATGTTTCAGCACAATACCATTCTATAATGAAAAATCATAAAGTTTCAACGATGAAAAGTACGTTGCATTATAAATAATAAGTGATACTGGAACGTCGAAGTGTGAGATGATGTTCTACTGGAGGAAGCTAATGACCTCCTGGTCATTCACTTGTTTGAGCAGAACTGCTTCTATCTATTGCGTGAAGTAATCAGTTGATGTTAGAATGTAGTGGTGTTGCTTTGATGAATGTGGGAAGATTTCCCAGATGATGTCCAGGCCCCACTATTGGAATGGTTCGGTCACTACAACAGGGTGAAGTGGGACTATTGATCTTTGTATCATATCGACACATCACTGAAAAACTAGGAACTTGTGGGCATATGCATGTTCATCCTTGAATAATGTGGTCAGTAGAAACAGGCTCGCATAACTTTGTGCATACTGGTGTTTCCCGCGAAGTGACCCCCAGTAGGTCCGTCATGCAGATCTTGTAGTACCTTCTCTGATTCATGTGCCTCCAAGAACCTGAGAAAAACTTCGTTATTGTGCTTTCTTGTTGGGCAGCGGATCCCCCCATAGTATGTTTTTGGGGCTTGAAGCCCGAATTTTGGTCAAGTGTAATTTAAAGACCCTGCGAAATGCAGGCGCGGAGCACAAGAGTCTAGGGTTGTCCACTCTAAAACAATATAATTTAATGTATGGTATGTCGGCCTCCCCGAATTGTATAAAAATAGCGAGGCTCTAAGTGTAAAGGAAGTCTTGAGTTTGGGATGACGAATTAGCTCTGAGTCTGTAAGTCCGAGTCTTGGGTTATATTAGTAGGAAGAGTCTCTGCAGTTGAGTGCGCAGAGGCTTGGTAGAGTCCGCAACTGTGTGCGCGGACCCCTGCAGCTAAGTGCGCAGAGCAGATTTGGGATTGTACTTGGACAAAGAATTAATAAAAGATAAGTTAATTTTGGAATATTCTATGTCTACGCTTATGTTATATTTATGTATCTCTTTACAGTTTTATGATTGCACATACTTGTTATGAATGTTGAATGATAAATGAGAATATTGGGCCCACACAATTAAGTAAGATCTATAATAATAGCACAGTAAGGATAGAGGATCTAGACAACACCCCTTTGCGCTCTTTACAGAGCTACACGGAAGCAGTTGCACAAGTTGTGAAGGATAGATGGCTACACGGAGTAGCTACAGCACGTAAGTTCGGTTCGCAAACGTCCTAGAGTTCATCAAGACATCCCTAGGGTGCGGAAACCTGGTTCCAGCACCCTCCCATACTACCTCAGGTGAGACCTCAATCTGCGCACCGCAAACTGTTTCCGAAAGGGCCGGTAGTTTCGGGATTTGTTTGGCTAAATCACTTTTGAACCTGAGTCAAGCCCCAACAAGCCAACAAATGGTTTCGTTGCCGAGATCAGGATATTCCTAAGGGATATCTGATGTCGTGCCATTGGAACCCAATGAAGAAGGAAATTGAAGAGTGGTTAGATAAGAAAATTCATGAGTTCGTGACCCAGGAAAACAGGACTTCGCAAGTATCCGAGAAAAGGTGGTTAGATCGCTACGTGTATAAAGAAATCCACGAGATATTCTTCGCATCCTTTCCTTCTAAACTGTATGAGTGGATCGCTAGGTTAGCCAACAACCAGGGAAGGTGTAAGCTTGACCAACCAATAGTGTGGACTCCAGAGTTAGTGCGCAGACTAGAGGCATCAGAAGATAAGATCACACGAGCTGTGGACCATTGGATCGACCAGATAATAGGGGGTTTATCATTGAATTTCCGATAGACACAACCATGAGCTAGAGTGAAGTAGAATGACATTTTCTCAAGGGACCGTGAGGTAAGTACATTAAATCTTTGAATACATGGATTAAGATGTTGTTATGTGAAAAGCGGGTTATGTGAATACATTAATGTTTGGAATGACGTGGAGCAGAAAGATCTATAAAGGTAACAAGGGATTAGGAAACAATCCCTTAATATCGCCTTCGTGAGAAAGCGAGGAAGAGCTCGCTCAGGTCTCTCCGATAAGTGCGGTTAGTTTGATAAGGTAGCGCATTCCGCAGTTATCACCTCCACTTACGCCACCACCTACTTCACCTCCTTCACCTCCTTCACCTCCATCCCCACCCATTCCACCTTCCCCAAACCCGCAGTTCAGCATGGCGAGCACAATCAAGCTACCCATATTCAGAGGAGTAGGGAATGACGATCTGGACTAGTTCTGGTTCGTGGTAAGAGCAGTGTGGGAAGCACAAGGGGTCACAGATGACAACATTAGGAAGGCTACATTGGTAAGCGCACTGCAGGATCGCGCGTTGACATGGTATATCAAGAACTCTAATGATGACCCAAATGCAAGACTAATAAGGATCAAGAATGCACTGAATAGAGAATTTAGCTGGCCGAAATCAGAGACACAGTCAAGCATCAGATTTAAAGAGATCATGATGCTTCCAGGCAAGACCCCTTGGGATCTGTATCAACAGATTCGCAGCATCGTGCATGGTTTGTGGCATCTTTGACACCACACCTAAGGACGGTGTTGTCGCAACAGGAACTTGCTACCCAGGCCGAAGCGTTGGAAATGGAGATGAGGTTGCATGAGACACTGATACAGGATCCGGGGTTGGGAGTTCAACAAATCCACGCTCAACTACATAATCTATGCTTAGAAATGTAGAGCTTGAAGCAGGATAGGGCACCACGGCTAGAGGTGCGCGAGGAAGTGTGGTGCGTAAAATGCAAAGGCCAGGGCCATGACAAGGATCACTATCTAGCATTCATGAACTACTTGGCAGGAGGGGGGCCAATGCCATTGAGACCAGAGGCACAGGCAGGGCCGAGGGCGACACCCACGCTATGGTGCATGATCTGTTAGATAGGAGGAAAGCACACGATAGATAATTTTCATTTGTTGCAGAAGTATATGCAAACTCCCCAGTAGTTGTTTTGTAATTTCTGCAGGTCAGTAGGCCATGATGAACGTACTTGTTGTAGCTATGAGTTAATGATGGATTGAATGCCAACCAATCGGATGCAGATAGAAACGTGAGCCCTCGACCTAGTAGCGGGGATGGTGCACAGTGGATTTCAAGGGCAAGGTTGAGAACGAGGAGGAATGGGACCAGAAAGGGGCCACAAACAGTTAATTTGTTACAATTGCGGAGGACCGGGGCACTACGCCCACGATTGTACCAACCCGACGAGAGTATCCTATTCATACTGTGCTTAGTTTGATCATGAAATGGTAGATTGTCCTACGTTGATCGCACAAATGTGTGAGAAAGGGGTACTCCAACCTACTCCGACTCAAAATATTCAAATGATGAGGTTTGAACCGCGCGAAGAAGACCCAAATGTGAATATAGTGCTTAGAAGTGGTGCGACTACAGGGGAAGATAAGGGGAAGCAGCCCGAGGAAGATACATGGGTTCGCAAGGCCCCTACAAAGGAACTTGAGTTTGACTTAGAATGCGCAAAGGAGATGTTCATGGAAGCTAAGAAGAGCTTCGCGGAGGCCTCCACTTCAGGTAGTAAGGATCAACCAGAGACAGGGATGGATCCTTCTATGCTTACTACCTTTTTGGAGACATGCATGAAACTGTTGCACGACAATAAGGTAGTTAAGGGACTATAAGAGTTGATAACTAGGTGCACAGGGTCAGGGGAACTGTGCGTAGTCCAGAAATTGGGAAAGCATGCATTGCGCATCGGGAGGGAAATGAGATTGACGACGTAAATTGGCGAGTATGAAATGGATCAGGTAATCCTAGACCTGGGTTCGGACGTGAATGTATTACCAAAGCAAACATGGGAATGCATGGGTAGGCCCGCATTACAGTGGTCCCCTATTCAATTATGAATGGTGAACCAACAGAAGATTTTTCCCATGGGACAGTTACAAGGGGTAACAGTTGATATCGAAGGCATGAGCACACAGACGGACTTTGAAGTAATAGAGATTGTCGATGACAACAATCCTTATCCCACGTTGCTAGGAATAGACTGGGCCACTAATATGAATGGAGTCATCAACCTGAAGAAGAAGAAGATGATATTCGAGAAAAAACCCCTTCACATAGTGGTTCCACTAGACCCAACCGAAGGAGCGTGCTACACCGAACCTGTGCGTGACGATGGAAGTGATGATGAGCTGGATTGTATCTACAAGATAACTGCATGAGATCAAGATTGGGTGAATTTGACTACAGATGGAAGGATCTTGTGGGAGCGCGCAAGTTCTTGCACCTCGAATTCAGACGAAGAATATGAACACTAGCACAATTGGTTGAACGAAGTGACAACAATGAATTGCAACATGATGACTAGATCACTGCGTTGCGTAACAACCCAAGCCCAAGACCTGCTAACATATTATGGATTGACAGTGGTGGATGAATTCTTGAGAAAGTTTGAGAGTATAGTTTTGGAACAATAATGGTTCGATGTGTTGAAGTGGGCATTGCATGTGACACCTACACACTGGTGGAGAACACGTCAAGGAAATGTTGAAAACTGGCGTGGTTGTAGGAGGATGATGCACCTATGATTTGGGAAACCGCAACTACGGATAGTAGATAAATAAGATGGATGCGATGACTCGCGCACGCACCTCGCAAAATGGACCAAGTCCTATGGAGAAGAACCTCAACCTAAATGGGTACTCTTATTCTACCATACCCTAGATGTCATACCCATGAATTGGTATACTGAGACGGAACTCCGACATGGTATGGGCGAATGGGATGTCTTGCGCGAGGGATTTTTGTTAACATTCACATTTGAAGATTGATGGTCGAATGCTGTTGACAATGCACTGCAATCCATAAAAGCCACCATCTTCAAGATACCACAGGAACCACGGGAAGTAGTTCAACCAGAATGAGCAACCCAGTTAAGCAGTGCCCTAGAATGTTATAATGTACAAGTAGAGGAGGATGATGACGACGCCTAAAATATTAATATTCCAGAAATTGAAGGGTGTCGTGAAGTTCGAGGACCATCAATTGAGGATCTCAACATCACTGCACCACTAAAAACAAAGCAGGTAAACATTGGTACAGACGCGGAGACAAAGTACGCGACACTTAGGGACTATTGGGATGATGCTATGGTAGATAAGGTCTCCGAGTTACTTTGTGAATACCAAGATTTGTTCCTGACCAAAATCACGAATTTAAAGGGGATCATTGGCGACTTAGGGATGATGAAGATCACTCTGAAATAGGACGCGAAGCCATTTAAGCAGCAACCTTACCATTTGAATCCGAAGTATAAAGAAAAGGTTCATGAAGAATTAGACAAAATGCTTGTAGCTAGAATTATTGAATTAGTGGAAGAATCTGACTGGGTGAGTCTTATGGTAGTACAGGAGAAAAAACAAAAGGGAAAAATTAGAATCTACGTGGACCTCAGGAAGCTTAACGATGCTTGTTTTCATGATCCATTCTCAACACCGTTTACAGATGAATTATTGGAGAAGGTTGGTGGTCAGGAAGATTACTCATTCACGGATGGCTTCTCAGGGTACCATCAGATCAAGATCGTGCCAGAAGATAGGAGCAAGACAACCTTCGCAACCGAATGGGGTTGTTTTCAATACACCATTATGCCCTTTGGACTGAAGAATGCGCTAGCGATATTTTTGCACGTAGTGGTGGCCGCGTTCAAGGAATACATCCAAAAGTTCTTGGAGGTCTATCTGGATGATTGGACTGTATTTGGGTTAGTTAAACACCATATAGCGAGCTTACGTTTGATGCTGGATACTTGCTGATGACACTAGATTGCACTGAATCTTAAAAAGTGCACCTTCCTTGTCCCCTTTGGAAACCTGCTCGGCCATGTGGTTTGCAAACAAGGCTTGATGGTGGACCCTACGAAGATTTTTGTTATTCTCAATCTGAAAGCACCATGAAGTGTCAAACAGTTACACGCTACTTTGGGGCACACTAGTTACTATAGAAAGTTTATCAAGAGCTATGCACAATAATAGCACCAATGGAAAAACTATTGAAAAAGTATGCTACATATTGTTGGAATGATGATTGTAAGAAAATTTGGGATGTTCTCAAGGAGAAAATGGCATCCGCTCCCATCTTGGTCTTCCCAAAATGCGACATAGAATTTCATGTACATGTTGATGCGTCGTGTATTGCACTGGGAGTGGTACTTATGCAGGAAGGCGCAGAAGGCATGGATCACCCGATCGCGTTCCTCAGTCGGCAACTTTCGAAAGCTAAAAATAACTATTATACTACTGGGCGCGAAGGGTTGGCAATGGTATACGTGATCCAGAAATACCGACACTATTTACTTGGCAGGTAGTTCAAGATGTATATCGATCATTCCACGTTGAAATACCTGGTGAACAAGCCTGTGTTGGGGGGGCGCATATGTCAATGGTTGTTACTATTTCAATAATATGACTTCGAGGTCATCGAAAAGCTGGGATGCTGAATTGCCGGACCAGATCACTTATCACGAATTGAAACAGAAGAGGAGCCAACAAATTTGGAAGAAGGACTACCTGATGCACAACTCTTTACAGTGCGCGTCGTGGAAAACCACTTCAAAGATATAATCCAATTTTTAGCCATAGGGACTGTGCCAAAGGAATATTTAGTCCAACATAATAAGGAATTGGTGGTGCACGTAGCGGATTTTTGTGTCATTGTGGGGCACCTCTACAAAATGGGAAACGATGAGATATTACGACGATATGTACTTGAATTTGAACGAGGACAGATCCTTGCGGAAGCACATGGGGGGTTGTAGGAGGACACTATGCAGGATGCACGATGGCACAAAAGATTCTTTGCGCCGAGCTTTGGTGGCCAACCATACATCAAGATTCGAAAGCATACTGTCAGGCCTATGACATATGTCAAAGGACTGGGAAACCATCACGAAGGGATGAGATGCTACTCAATCCATAGATGACGCTGCAACCATTAAAAAAATGAGCAATAGACTTTGTGGGACCAATCAAACCTCAGGGGAAGATGGGTGCGCGCTACATCATCACCGCGACAGAGTACCTGACTCGATGGGCGGAAGCACAATCAGTTAAGGACTGCATGACTGCTACAACTGCAAAATTTTTGTTTAACAATGTGTTGACACGGTTTGGATGCCGAAAATTTTAATGAGTGACCGCGGAACACACTTCCTGATTGAAACTATTAGCGCACTCACTGAGGAGTTCCAGGTGTATCATCAACAAAGTACATCGTACCATTTGGAAGCTAATGGGACAGTAGAAGCAATCAACAAGATTCTGGAGACTGTGCTGACCAAAGTATGTAACGTGCAGTGAAACGACTGGGACCTGCACATACCTGTTGTATTATGGGCATACAGAACCACGTGCAAGAAATTGACAGGTCAGACACCTTTCAGGTTAGTCTATGGCATGGAAGCAGTCATGCCAGTGGAATACATCGTACCCAGTTTGCAGATAGCAACAATTACAGGCATGTCATATCGCGAAGCCTTGGAAGAGAGACTCACGCAATTGGAATAACTTGAGGAAAAACGATTTCTGGTGGGATTCCATCACCAGGTCTAGAAACAACGCGAGAAAGCTTGGAACGATCACCATATCAAGTTGTGCGCATTTAAGGTAAACGATTTAGTGTTGTTGTATGACAGCAAGTTTGAAAAATTTCCCAGAAAAGTTCAGAATGCATTGGTTGGGACCATATGTGGTAAAAGAGGTCACATACAGAGGCGCGGTCCAGCTAGTCAAACTTAATGGAGAGCCCTTCCCAGGAAGAGTAAATGGAAGTAGCCTGAAGCCCTACACGGGTGGGCTAACTGTCTGACTAACCGGCCAAAGCACAACCTCCGCGACCTGAAAAGCCGGACAGAGGTGCGGGACTATAAACACAAGTACTAGAGGCTAGAATCAAAGTAGAGAATCAAGTCAGATGTAGATGATTCAGAAGAAGAAATGGAGCAGATCTAGACGGCAGCAACATGGTGGGTTGCAGACCTTCACGCCACATAGGCATAGTTGGATGGACTTTGCACAAAGATCACCGCACCAGCAGAGTGACGTGGGACGAGTCACGATGATTGTGTTGGGGTTTTGTTGGGTAGCGGATGCCCCCATAGTATGTTTTTGGGGCTTGAAGCCTAAATTTTGGTCAAGTATAATGTAAAGACCCCGCAAAATGTGGGCACGGAGCATGAGAGTCTAGGGTTGTCTGCCCTAAAACAATATAGTCTAATGTACGGTATATTGACCTACCCATGGTTCGCAGACCATGGAATTGTATATATAGAGTAAGGCTCTAAGTGTAAAGGAAGTCTTAAGTTTGGGATGATGAATTAGCTCTGAGTCTGTAAGTCCCGAGTCTTGGGTTGTAGTAGTAGGAAGAGGCTTTGCATTTGAGTACGCAGAGGCCTGGTAGAGTCCGTAGCTGTGTGCGCGGACCCTTGCAGCTGAGTGCGCAGGGCGGAGTTGGGATTGTACTTGGACAGAGAATTAATAAAAGATAAGTTGATTCTGGAATATTCTATGTCTACGCTTATATTATATTTATGCATCTCTTTACAATTTTATGATTGTACATACTTGTTATGAATGTTGAATGATTAATGAGAATATTGGGCCCACACATTTAAGTAAGATCTATAATAAAAGCACAGTAAGGATAAAGGATCTAGACAACACCCCTTCGCACTCTTTACAGAGTTGTGTGAAAGCAGTTGCACAAGTTGTGAAGGACAGTCGACTGTGCAGAGCAGCTCTAGCACACAGGTTAGGTTCACGAACATCCTAGACTTCATCAAGACATCCCTAGGGTGTGGAAACCTAGTTCCAGCACCCTTCCATACTACCTCGGGTGAGACCTCAATCCGTGCACCGTGGACTATTGTCAAAAGGGCCAGTAGTTTCGGGATTTGTTTGGCTAAATCACTTCTGAATCTAGTCGTTACATAGTCAGACCATAATTCATTCATCAAGGTGGTATGCCAATTGTGATGCTCAGAGAAAAAGGTCTTTTTGATTATGCAGATGAGGTTTTTATTTGTGGATTCAGTGACACTGTTTCCTTACAGGTAATAGTTAGATGAGTGTTTCAACACAATACCATTCTATAATGAAAAATCATAAAGTTTAAAAGATGAAAAGTACATTGCATTATCAAAAACAAGTGATACTGGAATGTCGAAGTGTGAGATGATGTTCTGCTGGAGGAAGCTGGTGACCTCCTGGTCATTCACTTGTTTGAGCAGAACTACTTCTATCTACCACGTGAAGGAATCAGTTGTTGTTAGAATGTAGCAGTGTTGCTTTGATGAATGTGGGAAGATTTCCCCAATGATGTCTAGGCCTCATTGTTGGAATGGTTCGGTCACTACAATAGGGTGAAGTGGGGCTGCTGATCTTTGTATCATGCCGACACATCAATGACAGACCGAGAACTTGCGGGCATATGCATGTGCATCCTTGAATAATGTGGGCTAGTAGAAACAAGCTCGCATAACTTTGTGTGTAGTGGTGTTTCCCGCAAAGTGACCCCCAATAGGTCCGTCATGCAGATCTTGTAGTACATTCTCTAATTCATGTGCCTCCAAGAACCTGAGAAAAACTTCGTTATTGTGCTTCTTGTAAAGCACTTTGTGCACCGAATGATATGCTCAGGCTTTGAGGCACAATGCCCTCTTCTGTCTGATTAAAATGTGATAGGGTAAATTGTTGCGCTCAAGGTACCGGTGCACATCTGTGTACCAAGAGGTTTTGTCTTTAGTGGGTGTTGCTCGCCTTATATCATAAATCTCAATTTCTTGCTACCAACCGACGATCTCTTCTTCACTCTCCGGTGTGTGTACTACTTTAGCTGCAAGTCTGTAGAGCCCATGTCCTTTGATCATGTCAATTGGCTTGATTTCAAGATCATACTATTGCAAGTCTATCATCCAGTTCACATATCGTTCACCCAATTATTGTTGTACAAGAAATGTGCGGACTGCTGGGTGAGGGACGAAGAATATGCAGTGGTTCTTTAGAAAGTAGGGCCTGAAGTGTTTCACCGCCTTGTAAAATGCGTATGCTTTCTTGTCAATGGCAGGGTAATTGAGTTTTGGTCCCTGCATGCTTGTGCTCATCAAGGAGATTGGGCATTCATCATTCATATTGTCCTTCTGAGTGAGTACTGTATTAAGAGAATTATCGAAGGCGAAGGTGTATAGCAGGAAATCCTTCTTGAAGTTTGGGCTATAGAGTACAGGAAATTCTGCAATAGCCTTCTTGATTTAGGTAAATGCATATTTTTCCATCTTTCCCTAGCTGTAAACTACATCTTTCTTGATCATGTCATGGATGGGCTTGAGTATCTATGTGTAATTCGAGATGAACTTCTGGAGGAAGTTTATCTTGCCCAAGAAGGACTACATAGCTTTCTTGTTAGCTGGGTGAGGGATCTGTGTAATAGTCTGAACCCAGTCTGGATCCACCTTGATCCCTCTTTTGGAAACAATGTGTCCAAGAAGGTTCCCCTCAAACACTGTGAATACGCTCTTTTTGGGATTCAAGGAAATCTCATATCTTCGGCATCGCTCAAAAATTTTCTTCAGATGGCATATGTGGTCCTCACGTCTTCTTGATAACATGGTCACGTCGTCGAGGTATACCACTATGCTTTGTCTGATGAGTTCACTAAAAGTGATGTCCATGGAACACTGAAAGGTTGCGCCTACATTTACAAGCCCAAAAGGCATTCTTCTGTAAGCGAATGTACCCCACTTGGTACAGAAGGTAGTCTTAAGTCTGTTAGGTTCTACTACCAGAACCTGATTGGATCCTAAAAAACCATTGAGAAGGGAAAACATTTGTTCCCTAGATACTATTTGCGTAATGTGGTCCATAGATGGCATGGGGTAGTTGTATTTGTCTGAGACGTGGTTCACGTTCTGGAAATCAACACATAGGCAGATTTCCACGGACTTCTTTCGTATAGGAACAAGGTTTGAAACCCATGTGGAGTGAAGAACTTTGTATATGATCCGTGCATCCAACAACCTGGTAATCTCTTTCTATATGAGGGGTTCAAGTGACGGTTGTACTTTTCTCAGCTTCTACTGATATGGCTTGACCCCTTCTTTGATCGGAATGATGTGTTAGATGATCCGCATGTCATAGGTTTTCAGATCATCATATGTCCACGCGAACACATCTCGGTATTGTTTGAACAAGTAGACAAAGGCTTGTCACTCTTGCTATGTGCAACATGTACCAAAATTGATAAACTTCAGATCTTGTTCTGTTCCCAGATTGATCAGTTCATGCATCATGGTGGAAATGTGGGTCTTGTTGTTCCTCGACCCTTGAAAACATTCTTGCAAGTCAAAAATATTTTCCAATGTTTACACACCTTTTGTGATAAGGTGGCCTTTCTTGTTACTAGCTTCTGCTTGTAGAGAGTGCTCATGCTCATCATCATCTATCGCTGCATCTTTGAAAACGTCACCATTGGCCATGAAATGTAGTATCTATTGATCATCATTAAACACATGTAAATTAGTTATGTTATCCAGGACCGATGGTTTGTACAAAATTTCAATAGTAAATATATCCCTAATCGGTTACATTCTTGAAGCTGTGTTAGCCAGAGCATTGGTAGTTGCATTACACATATGTGGTACAAAAATGATGTTAAATGCTTGGAAGTTAGAGATTAGTCACCATATCTCTTGCTAGTAACATTTGAGATGCAGTGACAAACAACGAATGGTGTTATGTACCTGCTGTACCACTATCTCTGAATCACCTACCATGTTGAGTGCAATCGCGTTGAGGTTGATGGCTTTCTACAAGCCTAACATGAGTGCTTCATATTCAGCAACGTTGTTTGTGTACTCAAACTCCAAGCAACTTGAAACCATATGATTTCTATTGTATGGGTCGATCAAGACACACCTGACATCTGAGTCCTCCTATGTCTTTGATCCGTCAAAGTACATGGTCCACAACTTGTTTGTACACGGACTGTTTGACATGCCAGTACCGATGCTACTATTGTTGCTACTACTACTGCTACTACTAGTACAATTACTATACATGTTTCATTACCATAGGTTGGGTAAGGAAGCAGTCTCGACTGCGTGTCTGGGCAGATGGTTGCTTGCAGATGTGTCTTTTTTCCGTTTTTTAAGCTCAAACACTTTTTTTGTCAAGTTCTTAACGAGGCGAGTGGGTTTCAATATCATTTGTCTCCTTGTCTCTTCCCTTGCTCTCCATCGCTTGGGGATTTCTACTCGTGTATTTGGAGTCCTTTGTTGGTTCATCATCCTTGATGACTCCAATCGTGTGCATGTCTTTCTCAACAACAATAGCCTCTTCGCAATTTTCTAATAGAGTTGGTTTCACAGCTCGCTTGACGAACTGCACAATGTTGGTCGGCAGTCCAGACATCTAGTAATCCACAGTGATGGATTCATGAGGTTTGGTGTCCGCTACAGATTTGTTCCATATGCATGCAAACCTCTGATTGAAGTATTTTACCTTTTCTTTCTCCTCCATCTTCAAGCTTCCCAACTCTTTGAGTAACATAGTTGGGGTCTTGTCATTAGCAAACTTTTCAAGGAACATGCGTTTGAATGCACCCCATTTCTGTATGGAGTTTAGTGGAAGGTTGTGATACCATGCAGTTGTGTAGCCATCCAAGGCACATGGAAACAATCTACATGCTACATCGTCATGTCATACCTCAAGGGTATGCAGATGTAGATAGAAGTTGTCCAAATGGTCTTATGCCTTCACCGTGCTGTCAAGGTTGAACTCTATGTTCATTCTCTCCGCTCGCTTTGGCATTTTGTGCAAAACACCTGGCAGAGCCAATGGCCCCTAAGTCATCAATTCTAGATTTTGGTCAGACATCTCTTCTTCTTCTTCATCCTCCTCCTATCCTTCAGAATCCAATGGTTCCAGCTCTGAGTCTGTTAGTTTGTCTTCGCCTCCGCCTCCTCCACTTCCTTCCCCTCCACCTCTTGTATCGAAATTTGATCCCAAGATGACAAGGGTCTCTCATTCCCCTTGTCGAAAGACTGGAGGTTCCTCTCTGTCTTCAATAGCTCCTGCCAGACCTTCAAGTGTGGAAAGAATTGCTTCTTCCATTAACGATACAACAACCCCTGTGGGAGTGGCTTTTGGCTTCCTTGATGCTTATGGAAGATGTTGTATGCCTGGGATCAATCTGACTGCTTTTGGAAATTGGCGAGTGATTGGACGAATGGAGTGAAGGTGATGATATGGAATTTTGTGTTCAGTCTTGGGAGGTGAGAAGTAACCAATTTTAGAGTCCTGGGTAGATGAGAGGGAGTGTGAGTTACTTCCTTGACTAGATGGTTTATGAGAGAGTTTGAGAGGATGTTCTACCATATACAACTAGCTACCCTCCTTCTAGCACCAGAGATGTTGATGGTGTTGGACCCACCAACATTTAGGGGATCACCCTGGTATGAAGTCCCAAATAGACCTCACACTGTTTGGTGTGGGAGTCCCATCCGGTATGATGGTTCGGTTGCCATTATATTAAATATTTGCCTCAACTCTTGCTCGTCATCACGGGAGTGTGGTTTGCTTTATCTTTGAGTAGTGAGGTTCGCGTGCCTGGTGATTTCTAGTGTTACTTGTGTCAATGGTTCTTTCACTATAGAGGGAGAGGGTGGGAGTGAGTCCCAAGTTGGTTGGGAGGAAGCCCCAACTCTGTTAGGAACACACAACACAACAGGACGTGCACAGCTTCCGAAAGAACAATACACACGGATACGATAGTCACAACACACAAGGGAGGATAACATGTTCAACACTAAGCGGATGAGTCCACGCGAGTGCAACGGTGGTTATAGTAAGTTTAATGTGAAAGGTTTGTCCGATGTCTGGGGAGGTTACCAACATAGGCAGGACAATGTTAACAGCATATACAACACATTTTCATTAATATATATGTATTACAACAAGTGAATGAGTTCAAGTGTTAAACACAGGTTAAAGCAACATGCATTACAAGTGTTCAAGGTCAGTCTTACAACAATTACAATACATGTGAAAACATGTTGGCCTATTAGGGCTTCTGAATTAAGAGAAATTTCCAAGACAAATCGTTAGACCATACATCACTAACCCCGTGGGTGGGGTGTTGGAGCCACTACTTGCTCCTCAAAGAAAATATTATAGACTCTCAAGGCTATGTGGGAGGAGTTGAAGTGAAAAGTCCTTTGCATGTACAAATGAGGGGATATTTATAGCCAAGGGTGAAATTGACCCTTGTGGTTGTTCGACTACCCTCATGACTATTTGAATTCCATGACTTTTCAACTTTACATGACTCTTCATACAACAAGTGGGTCTCTTGGACTTCCACGTTACATTACATCGATTGACAGTATGGCCCACAGTAGAGATGTGGAAAACATGACTCATGAAAAGACTTGACATGACAGTGCTAGTACATTTGTGTTGCTTCTGGTGTGCATGTCGACATGCAGTGTTGTTGGGTAATGGATGTCCTCATGGTGTGTCACAGCTTCACCTCTGCATGGCAACATGCACAGAGTCTTCGATGCTCTTTGGGTTCGCTTGATGTTGCATTCACACGTTTCTCCTTGATTGTATGTTTGTAAGCTTGATAGGTTCGTCCATTTGTGAAAAGTGCATGTTCATTGGTCTGTCCATCCGTGAACACATCTTGCATGTTTTCTCATCCATTTGTCCATGAACACATCTTTGCATGATCGTTTGTTCGTGAGAACATCTCTTTGCATGCATCGTTTGTTTGTCCATCGGAAAACATGTCCTTCTGCATGTGCTCCCTTCGTTCTTCCAATCCATCATTGCGCCATGTTTATTTGGTACCTGTATCAGTGGTCACTCATGACGAGATGAAATCAAACCCATAAACCTCCTAATCTACCATGATGCATGATCATTTCAGATGCAGGTGACTGGGAGAGGAGACAAGGTTGCGAGCTGGGATGGAGGCTCTGGGAACTACTGGTGAAAACTATGCGGTAGTCACTGGGTGATGGAGATGGGAAATCTAGATTAAAAGTGACTGTCTGTGGGGTCTGGCTTTTCTAGAGAACAAAACTACGCATCTTTTAGTGGAAAAGTCCAAGCTGCGAGAAGGTTAGGTAGGAAAAACCTGCGCAATTTTCAGAAGGAGCAAGTAACAGGAGCTTAGCAGCCAAAACTGCGCAATTCTTAGAGGGAATTGGCAACTGGCTGCTAGGACACTACCAGCAAAAACTGTGCAATTCCTGAGGGGAACTGGCAGTCAGTTGTTGGGAGCTGGGCAACAAAAACTGCACAATTTCTGGAGGGAACTAGCAGTCAACTGCTGGAGCTTAGGAGAAAAAACTACACAATTCCTGGAGGGAACTGGCAGTTGGCTGCCAGGAGCTACAGATAGGAAAAACTATGCTGATGTTGGGAGGTTTCCCTATTGATCACCTCTACGTAGTTTCTGATCTGAGAGGACTATTGGGCAGCAAAGGGTTTGCTCATGAAAACTACATAGTTTTTCGGTTGAGCAGTCAGCCGACTGACTGGAAAAACTACGCAATTTTCTGAGGGAGACAGGGACAAGCACTAGGTGTCTGTCTAGCCTGTCATGATAAGATGATATAAAACCCATAAACCTCCTAATCTACGATTTCAGATGCAGGTGACTAGGAGAGGAGACAAGGTTGCGAGCTGGGATGGAGACTCCAGTCACTGCTGGTGAAAACTGTGCAGTAGTCACTGGGTGATGGAGATGGGAAATTTGGATTAACAGTTATTGTTCATAGGGTTTGGCTCTACTGGAGGACAAAACTGTGAAGTTTTTTAGAGGAACAATCCCAGCTGGAGAAGGTTGGGCAGGAAAAACTTGCGCAATTTCTGGAAGGAGCAGGAAGCAGGAGCTTAGCAGCCAAAACTGCAAAATTCCTGGAGGGAACTGGCAATTGGCTGCTAGGACACTGGCAGCAAATACTTCGCAATTCCTGAGGGGAATTGGCAGTCAGCTATTGGGAGCTGGGCAACAAAAACTGCGCAATTCCTAGAGGGAACTGGCAGTCAACTGTTGGAGCATGGGAGAAAAAATGCACAATTCCTGGAGGGAACTGGCAGTCGGTTGCGGCGAGCTTCTAGCATAAAAAACTACGCTGATGCTGGGAGGCTGCTCTACTAATCACCTCTGTACAGTTTCTGAGTTGAGCAGACTGTTGGGCAACAGAGGGTTTGCTCATGAAAACTGCATAGTTTTCCGGGTGAGTAGTCGGTAGACTGACTGGAGGGCTGATTGGAAAAACTGCGCAATTTTCTGAGGGAGATAGGGATAGGCACTAGGTGTCTGTCTGGCCTATCTGTATAGTTTTCTCAGTGAGTGGAGTGGGCAAGGTCTGCAGCCTCTGCACAATTTTTTAGGGGAGTGAGTCCTAGGGTGGTTGTCGGGACAAACTCTCCGATTGACCTGCATGAAGGTTGATTGATCTTCTTATGGGTAGCACAGCTTGAAATGGCTTGCTTGGTGCTTCTACATTATTCTGGGCGACAGTCGATTGAGTCATTGTGGGGTGATGGTCTGGCTGTTAGAGGGGAATTCGATTGTCAGAACTTCAGCAAAGTGACTAAGTGTGTGAATGAGTGAAAGATGCATACGTGATCTTGCAAACACACACTTACATGACTAGATGATGAGACGATTCAAACCATCCAGACACACCTGCTAAACATGATTGATCGATGGTGTGGGCGACAAGCGTGACACTTGTGATTGATCGTTGGTCGACCGTTATGACACTTGAGCGATAGTGTATGTGATTCTGTGTGTGAGCGTGACGGATGTTTACAGAGTGAGCACAACATGTACACATGAAGCAAAGAACTTGAGTATGACTAGAACATGGTTGCAAGCATGACATTAACATCAACATGCAAAATCTTTCAGTGGAATGATCAAGCAAGGTGGGTGTGAAGACTCACACGAGCTCACAGAGTGAACCCGAGTATGTGCAATCATCAAGTAAAGCTCTCAAAGGAGGCTTCGAAATTAGATGCAAACCAAAATTTTGGAGGGTGGTTGTAGCCGCTACAACAATTTCATAGAAAGATGTTCATGCTCTGGAATCGAGTAATCGAGTAGGTTAAAGTGCAGTGGAAGCACTTTGGGCCCGATGAAGCTACATGGGAGGTGGTGTATCAGATGTGGTCTATATATCCTTCTCTATTCGCTAGTTGAGTGAATTATTTTGGTATATGTTTTGGTGGTATGTTTTGGTATATGTACATATGTACATAGATGCAAATACCACCATAATTTGCATTATAAATCTCAAATAAGTGGTATGTGTGTCATGTTGTTATGTTGTCATGTTCTTTTGTTTTTTATCACGTTGATCATTATAAACTGCATCGAGCTAAGTTATAAAGCTCCATGGGAAACATGTTTTTCTTACAATATTCTTGTTGGTTGTAGGTGTCATTGAAAACCAGGGATGGTGTTCCTCTAAGAGGGAGGGTTTTGTAACAACCCTAGTGAAAATTCCATGTAAATAAAGTTAATAAAAGAAAAATAATAACCACAGTTATGTGACACTTATTCCAAGTTAAATGTTGTGCAAGACATCCTAGTGTGGGTGTTCATTTGGTTTATTATGGCTAAGGAAATTGGCAAAGGCTTTAGAAAGGCAAAATGGCATTAATTGGCATTTTATTTATGATTATAATGGAAATTAGGAGAAAAGGAAGGTGAAAGGTCACATGTTTCATGTGAGGAGGAAAATGAAGGAAAATAATGGAAAAATGAAGAAAATGAAGGCCTCACTAATAAAAAGGCTTCTGAGGATCAGTTGGTACCTTTTGTCAATTCAGTTTTGGAATTATCTCTCTATTCTCTCTCTCTCACTCTTGGAAATTTGTAGTTTTCTTGGATCACTTAAGCATTAGATCAAGAAGAGAAAAGAAGGCAAAGGAAAGCAAGGATCAAGCAAGAAGGAGAAGGATCTAGTAGCTAAAGTGGGATTATTTGCATGTATTGATTTGCATGTGTTAATTCCTTGCTATATTTAGCATTCATTGTTATGCATGTGTGTTCTTAGTTCTCTTGTTGTCATGGGAATGGGTTTTTCCATGCGTGACATTGTTTTTTAACCTAGCCTTTCCATTTCTAGATAGCCATGGTGTGATGGGTTCTCATGTTTTTGGTTGAGTTGGATTGTCATATGGATTCGAAATTGAGTGAGGTGGTCTCTAAAATAAATAACACATGGCTTAGTTACCCCTGAATTGAACTGTGAGTTACGGTAAAGCTAGATTTTATGTTACCTCGGTGGGCCTAGGAATCCTCGATCGGTGAATGGTAGGATATATGGTAAAGCCTAGAGGATGGTTCTCTCCCTCAGGTGTAGGAATACCGAGATGGGATATATGGTAAAGCCTAGAAAGTGGAGTCTCGATTGGGCATGGAATCCCAAGATGGGATATTTGATAAAGCCCAGAGAATGGACTCTTTGTTAGGGCCTATTGATCTAGTGTGGATTGTGGTAAAACCTAGAGGCTAGGAGACAAGCAAATTTATCATGGTGTAGGTGGAGAAATCCAGTGGAATCCATGCTTGTTTTGGCTTAGTGATTTGGTTAGGATTGCGGTCAAGCCTAGTTCTATTGATGATGGTGACGTCATGTAGCCTTGGGAAGCATGGTTGAGTTTTGTTTATGATTTCGACATTCATGTTTGGAATATGGCAGGGGGTGATTGGTTGAAATAAATATTTGGTTTAGCCAAACTATGCTCGGTTGGTTTGTGGAAGTCCCAAACCTAGTTGGATTTTGCATTCATTAATAAGATTTATTTTCTTTGTTATTTTATGAGAAAATGTATTGGGTCATATGTGGAATTTATGGTTGATGTATTCTTATTATCTTTATTTTCTATATGTTGGTTATGTGTATGTTTTATGACAATGATGATGTATTTATCTCATCATGTTTTGATTTGTAAATGAATGAACAATGGATGTATGACCTAATAGATGATAATACAACTAATGCAATAAGGCATCAATGCTTCTTAACAATTCTCAAATAAGTATGATACCCCTATGCTCAAATATGTTGTTATGACCTGTAGATTGCATATTTATGACATGTTTGATTAAATGATTGTCATGGATAGTAGGGGTATAATCAAGTCTTTGTTCAATTATTTAAATTTGTATCATTTTTTCGATGTTACTTTTCATTCTTGAAGGTTTCATGGAGTTTTGGGCATTGACCTGAGCCTTGGCCCTAAAAAAGTGGCACAAAATCTAGGGTCGCAGGCTCAGAACTAGCTAAAAAAGACCCCAGTCGCTTGCATGCCCATGTTGTGAGAGTGAATGGAGGGCCCCTGTCGCATGCATGCCCATGTCATAGGAGAGACTGAGGTTCTAGGAAAGTGAATTTTTTAGTTATCTTAGGAGTTGATCACCTGGAAGGGTTGGTTGGCTCTTGTTGGTTATATGACATGTGAAGAAGGTTAGATTGGTTGTGTTGTGTCAGCTCCGCTTCCTTAATTGTACATGGGGAGTTGAATTAGATTGTAGTAGCCTCTCATCACATGTTTACCCAGCGAACCAGTTAGCTTGGGTAAGTGTGGAAGGAGGGTGTTACATCCATACATGTGATTTGAAGATTGTACAGTCAGGGTTTGCTTGGCAGAGCTAGAGGGATCATATATATGTCACATATTATTATGTACCTATATGCTACAGTCATAATAATTGTTATGATGGGAATTGATCACATTGTATAAAGAATGAAGTGCATTGATCTTGATGGCATGATTGAGATGAGATTATGAGCTGCTAATAGTGCTATATTATAGGATTCTATAATGATATGTGCCCTATCCACTCACATAATTTATTGAAATCCACCTAGGGTTTTTATACTATTGGTACCACAAAAGATCATATTATGCACGAATGGATTAATAAGGCGACCCAATGTGATCAGGAGAAGCTATGTATGCATCTATAGAACTCACAAATAAATTGTTAATTTAATATTTGATAGTGAGGCATCATGTAAAGCACTTATGTGTGCCCTACATACAACCATGTACATTGATGCTTTCTTATCTCACTTTTATCCTACATAGATTGTATGGGTCTCTTGTCTAAGAATATATGTATGGTAACAAAAGGATCATGATATGTGTAGCCCTAATTTTCATGGGGAGCATGTTTAGCTTGACAACTAATGGATTTTATACTTTTTGGTAGCCCATCTGGTGTATTTAATGGAGACAACATGGCCTTCTTCCAAGAGACTACCCCACCTTTTTCATTCATGTCAAAGGGGGAAGATAGATTTGATTACTTGTCGTATTGGAGGAGGTTTACATCAACACCAAGGGGGATATTGTTGACATTATGGAAAAAAAATTCCCTTGATTTCAACCTGGATCATGGTCTTATCACACTCTTGGTTACTGGCAATAGAATTACAAAGGTTGGCTTGAACAATTTCATGATGCCTTGGTGTTTTTTAGCATTAAAGAGGAGTTTTAGGAATATGCAGAGTTTAGATTATCTTTGAATTCACCTGACAAGGTGTTGTAGTAGTATGGACGAGTTGTGGGTAAGGTAACCAAGATTTTCCCCAAGTTAGCACATCTTCGTTTGGAACATAACTAGCACAATGTGATGATCCAATATCATCACTAGGTACTCCATTATGTCCATTCAATGATCTTCTCTAGTATAAAGTGTCATCCCCATGATGATGCATGTAGGTGGAGAAAACAAACAAATTGGCTAAAATTCACCGAAATACACATGGTTTGAGCAGCGATCGGATTAGTGTTTAGCAATAAATGATTGAAATGGACCATAGGTGCAATTTCATTTATTGATTGGGTCCAATGGTCAATTTGTTTGGTCTAGAGCCACAAATTGCTCTTCAATATGTTATGGAGTGATTTGGTACAAAAGTTAATTTTATATGGAGATGATCAGTAAATTGGTCCATTAATAAATACCATCAATAAGTATATGGTTTTTTCCATAGATAAATGAAGGGAAAAGAGCTTATAAAATCACAAGGAAAATTTTCAATTTTGTGCACTTTAGTGATTAATCTGAGCATTCAAAGTTTCAGTTATTTATGGATTGATGTGATCAAATTTTCATTTAGTTCTTTTTTTTGTCTCCATTGGTTGTTTTGGCATAGGCATTCAAGAATGTGATTGAATGGTTGCCTTAATTTGCATGTTAGAGTTTCAAGTGCACACTGACCTAATCTAAGCAGAAGTAGTATTAATGTATCCTTTGTGCAATCTTGTGTTGGAAATGCTAAGGGGGGTTTGAATCAGTATTTCTTTCAATTGTTAAATTATAGCAATTAGGATTTTTATCACAAGTTAAACAAAAACACAAGAAATAAAAATTAAATAATAGTAATAAAAATTATTATTATTATTATTATTATATTGATGAATATAGTGAGGAATCCAATCCTCTTTTACAAAAACCCAAGCTCCAACTTGTACAACAAAATACCTGACTTCTTCAAGACTCAAACATTAAACAAATCCAAACACCAACTTGTTCAAAATGAGGACTCCAATCCTCGCAACAAATCCAAGCACCAACTTGCTCAAAATGACTCCAATCCTCACAAAAAATCCAAGCACCAATGAGGACTCCAATACTCCATCACAAAAATTAGGCTCCAACCTACCCAATGCTTCAACAAGGCTCCAATCTTCAACTACTTCAAATAATTTTTTGATAATGGCACAATCTTAGTTTCAAATTTGGTTCAAATAAACTTTATAGGCTACTTCAAAAATATCCTCTAGAAAGACATCAAGAAAAACTCCAAAATTTGCTTCATAAAGATCTTCAGGAAGGCTTACAAAGACTGCTCCAACAAGGATTCAAGTCTGCTTGAAATATGTCTCCAAGTCCACACAAAAATGTCTTCAAGAAGTTTCAAATTTGCTTCAAAATATACAAAAGGTGTTGCTTCAGAACTAAGGATATGTTTGCACTCTACAGGATCTAAATTCTTCATAGGTCTGAGTTTGCTATAGCTTTGTGACAAGTCCAAAATTTTGATTTTTCTATATATTTGAAAAAGGTATCAACTTTCCTACCTTAGGACTGATATTACAATCTAAAATAACCTTAGATCCATCTCTTATCATATGTTTGAAGTCGTTGAATTAAGGTCAAAGTCTGCTCCAATGTAGTCTGAGGTCTACTCTAGGGAGGGTTGAGACTTACCTACAAGAATATTGAAGTTTAACAATAGACAAAACCATATCTGTTGGGTCTTGAAATTGTATTTCATTTCCATTACACTTTCCCTATTATGTCCATTATATCACCACCATTTCACCTCCATTTCACTACCATGTCATTATGTTCATCCTACTTTCATTATCATTGGGCCACATTTATGTTTTTCCAAACGTTATTAATTCTTAGCTTTTTAAAGTGAATTTGCGGTAAAAAATTTAAAAATAATGTGCATATGCTTATACCTAACAAGTGGGTTGAGATTGTTGACATGTGTAGGTCAAAAGGAGGCTTCTAGAAGACCTTTATGTGGCACCTTAAAGCCAAATTCGAATTTAAGTGGAGATAATTAGGGGATCCTGAGGATATGTGTCATATCTCCTAATTGTATTGAAACTCTAAGAAGACATGTGTCTTATCAGTTCCTATTTTGATTAGGACTCTAGAGGTAGAGGGAGATATTCATGCACTCTCATTCATGAGATGGCTTCTCATCATTTTGTATAAGTATGGGGTCCCTCTCCTTCATTTGTTAGCTTTTTAAATATGAAGCTTGTAGCATTTTAGTCTTCATAGCTTTGGAAAGCTTTGGAGAGCTTTGTTGTACTTTGTAATTTTGAAGAATTTGAATAAAGCTTTGATATTATCAACATGGAAGGAGATGTGAAGTAGATGTCATCAAGCATATTAGAATGTAAGGTAGAGTAGATTTTATATTGTAGTTTTTCTTTGATTTCATTTCAAGTATGTCATTTTATTTCTTTCAAGTTTGATAGTTTAGATTTTCCATTCATGCAATTTTAATTCATGCAAGTGTGTTCAACTGGTTGATTGTAGATTGGTTTTCTTTACATGTTTCTTCTATTTGTTTATTAGATTAGTCTCTCATGCTATATGATGATATTTCTGGAGCCTTTATCTTAACACCATTTTAGAAGTTAATTGGCGAAATATTGTGATTATAGGGGAGATGATTGGCTTTGCTTTTCATTAGTGTGCAATTAGATAGTTTAGATGTCATTTCTTTCATGCTATATGATGATATTTCCAGAGCCTTTAGCTTAACACCATTTTAGAAGTTAATTGGAGAAATATTGTGATTATAGGTGAGATGATTGGATTTACTTTTCATTAGTGTGCAATTAGATAGTTTAGATGTCATTTCTTTCATGCTATATGATGATATTTTCAGAGCCTTTAGCTTAACACCATTTTAGAAGTTAATTGGAGAAATATTGTGGTTATAGGTGAGATGATTGGCTTTGCTTTTCATTAGTGTGCAATTAGATAGTTTAGATGTCATTTCTTTCATGCTATATGATGATATTTTTAAAGCCTTTAGCTTAACACCATTTTAGCAGTTAATTGGCGAAATATTGTGATTATAGGTGAGATAATTGGCTTTGCTTTTCATTAGTGTGAAATTAGATAATTTAGATGTCATTTCTTTCATGCCATATGATGATATTTCTGGAGCTTTTAGCTTAACACCAATTTAGAAGTTAATTTGCGAAATGTTGTGATTATGGATGAGATTATTGGCTAACCATTAAAAGCAGTTTCAAGTTTTTACTTTTTAATTGCAGTAGTTTTATCTTTGCTTTCATTTAGCTGTTATCATTTTTTCTTTCATTTCATAGACATATTGCCAGCTTAGATTAAAGTTTTGATTTGTTTCATTTTCTCCTTTATTTAGAAATTAGGTTCTAACATTAGAAGTCATTATATTTAATTGTTCATTAACATTTAGAGATTTCACCTAGAAGCATAGCTTTTGTTTCTTAGATTAAGCATAAGAAACAAAACCCCCAAAACAAAAAAAAAACTATAAAACAATGAAGTAAGAAAAAGGGTTAACTAAGCACATATGGTGCACCACACTTCATCAGTTTATGATACCTGGATTGATAATTCATGTAGAGCAATTTAGGACACTAAATTGACTAGCCTTTTTAAGTGAATTTTTGGTTAAAAATTAGAAAATAATGTGCATATGCTTAAACCTAACAAGTGGGTTGAGATTGTTGACATGTGTAGGTCAAAAAGAGGCTTCTAGAAGACCTTTATGTGGCACCCTAAAGCCAAATTCGAATTTAAGTGGAGAGAATCAGGGGATCATGAGGATATGTGTCACATCTCCTAATTGTATTGAAACTCTAAGAAGACATGTGTCTTATCAGTTCCTATTTTGATTAGGACTCTAGAGGTAGAGGGAGAGATTCATGGATTCTCATTAATGAGATGGTTTCTCATCTTTTTATATCAATAGGAGATCTCTCTCCTTCATTTGTTAGCTTTTTAGTTCTGAAGCTTGTAGCTTTTTAGTCTTGAGAGCTTTGGAAAGCTTTGGAGAGCTTTGTTGTACTTTGTAATTTTGAAGAATTTGAATAAAGCTTTGATGTTCTCAACATGGAAGGAGATGTGAAGTAGATGTCATGGAGCATATTAGAATGTAAGGTAGAGTAGATTTTATTTTGTAGTTTTTCTTTGATTTCATTTCAAGTATGTCATTTTATTGCTTTCAAGTTTGATAGTTTAGATTTTCCATTCATGCAATTTTAATTCATGCAAGTGTGTTCAACCGGTTGATTGTAGATTAGTTTTCTTTACATTTTTCTTGTATTTGCTTATTAGATTAGTCTCTCATGCTATATGATAATATTTCCGGAGCCTTTAGCTTAACACTGTTTTAGAAGTTAATTGGCGAAATATTGTGATTATAGGTGAGATGATTGGCTTTGATTTTCATCAGTGTGCAATTAGATAGTTTAGATGTCATTTCTTTCATGCTATATGATGATATTTTCGGAGCCTTTAGCTTAACATTGTTTTAGAAGTTAATTGGCGAAATATTGTGATTATAGGTGAGATGATTGGCTTTGATTTTCATTAGTGTGCAATTAGATAGTTTAGATGTCATTTCTTTCATGCTATATGATGATATTTCCAGAGCCTTTAGCTTAACACCGTTTTAGAAGTTAATTGGCGAAATATTGTGATTATAGGTGAGATGATTGGCTTTGCTTTTCATTAGTGTGCAATTAGATAGTTTAGATGTCATTTCTTTCATGCTATATGATGATATTTCTGGAGCCTTTAGCTTAACACCGTTTTAGAAGTTAATTGGTGAAATATTGTGATTATAGGTGAGATGATTGGCTTTGCTTTTCATTAGTATGCAATTAGATAGTTTAGATGTCATTTCTTTCATGCTATATGATGATATTTCTGGAGCCTTTAGCTTAACACCGTTTTAGAAGTTAATTGGCGAAATATTGTGATTATAGGTGAGATGATTGGCTTTGCTTTTCATTAGTGTGTAATTAGATAGTTTAGATGTCATTTCTTTCATGCTATATGATGATATTTCCGGAGCCTTTAGCTTAACACCATTTTAGAAGTTAATTGGCGAAATATTGTGATTATAGGTGAGATAATTGGCTTTGCTTTTCATTAGTGTGAAATTAGATAATTTAGATGTCATTTCTTTCATGCCATATGATGATATTTCCGGAGCCTTTAGCTTAACACCGATTTAGAAGTTAATTGGCGAAATGTTGTGATTATGGATGAGATTATTGGCTAACCATTAAAAGCAGTTTCAAGTTTTTACTTTTTAATTGCAGTAGTTTTATTTTTGCTTTCTTGGATTTCATTTAGCTGTTATCATTTTTGCTTTCATTTCATAGACATTTTGCCGGCTTAGATTAAAGTTTTGATTTGTTTCATTTTCTCCTTTCTTTAGAAATTAGGTTCTAACATTAGAAGTCATTAGATTTAATTGTCCATTAACATTTAGAGATTTCACCTAAAAGCATAGCTTTTCTTTCTTAGATTAAGCATAAGAAACAAAACCCCCAAAAACAACAAAAAACTATAAAACAACGAAGTAAGAAAAAGAGTTAACTAAGCACATATGGCGCACCACACTTCATCAGTTTACGATACCTGGATTGATAATTTATGTAGATCAATTTAGGACACTAAATTGGCTAGACAATATCCCATGACCCTTATAAACCATAAGCCATAAACCCAAGTGTATCTTTTTCAATGTGAAATAAGATTCATAAGATATGAACTCTTATTCTTCTTCTCCATAAATTTGAATACTTTCTTGTCTTCTTGGCTAAGTTAAATGAGCAAACAAGGATGAATGATTCCTTATTTGTATTAATTCGATCATGTATTGAGAAAACTTGTTTGTTGGGGAGCTAACTTGTTCTCAAGGTAGGCCAACTTGAAGAGGGGGATAAAACTTGATTTTTCCAATTTAAAAATCCATTTCTCCTCATTACAGAGGAGTGAGAAACTATGTTATAGCTCATTGGAAAGGACTTAATGTGCTCTACAATCGTATGACATCCTTGTCTTCATCAAGTCATTTTTTTACATCAATAATAAATTATTCTTCCAAAAATCTCCCCCTTTTTTATTGATGACAACAATCTCCTCGTGTGCCTCATCATGTGCTACTCCCCTTGTCATTGTGCTACTCCCCCCAGCATTGTTGTTATCAGGAAATCTAGTGTCTATGCAGAGCTGCTAGTCCCACTAAGACCGGTAGCTATCTTAGAAACAAACAGATTAAAGTTACTTTCGCTTTCCTTTATGAGAAGTAGATAGGAGAAGATCAAAGAATACCAACCTCAATCCTTCACTCGGTTCTTTGCTTGTTCCTTCTCCTCACCGACCGGTCTTTGCCGCTTCTCCCTTGACCACTCCGCTTCAAAGAGTACTTGTAAAGTCAAAGCAGCATAATACCTTCAAAGTGCAGAGATCTACAATCATAAACAATATAGGACCAGATATATATTGACCACACAAATGCATATACTATCAAACACACAAGAATGTGGAGGAAAACTTGAATAGATTTATTAATATGAAGATTAGAAGAGAGGATTACAACCCATTATTTTGACCCAGCGTCATCCTCCCAGCATGAAAGCCCTTCTTCACCTCATGAAAAGCTTAGATCACCCAACACTATGATATTCCACCGGGAAACCAACAGAACTTCCTTACAAGATACAAAATTCTAGCCTCTGGATCTCTGGGATGAGGGATCCATATATAGATGATTGTAGGGAGGTGAGTCAGCTTCTGGGATTTTTATTAGCATCTTCTCTCTGATAGTTCTTGATTCCACTTAGAGATTGATGATCTCTTACTCATCCCTGGGCAAATTTAGAGAGGCAAGTGTCACAGGAGAAGTTTCTGGAAGATTCTATGATCATCCACCTCGCAAAATGTCTCTGCCATTTGTCCGTTCTCTCCCATTACACCCTACAAAAGGGCTTTCCAGTATGCATCACACCTTTTACACTGGGCAAGTGAGATGCATCGCACCCTTAGCACTGAGCAACCTGTATCGTCCAGTTTTGACCAGTTCTGAGCAGTTTCCCATGGAGAACTTCTGGGAGATGATGTAATCAGCTGACCTTGTTCCTTTAGGGCATGAAACAACACTTTTAGGGACTCAGGAGCCCTTGGTTTATGGACATATATGATTCGGGTTGTAATGCCCAAAAATGTCTATAATAGTTGCCCCCTAAAGCATGAGGCCGTCAATCTTTTGTTGTCGGGTGAAATGCTTTATCATGAGGATCAGAGGTTTTTCGAATTGGAAGGCACCCTGTAATAAGATACAATACAATACATTATATTCATAATATTTTCATGATCTAGCTGAGGCGGGCATTCCCATGCTCAACTTTATAAATTCATTTTCATGTACATAGGACAGACAACTGTCTGTGTGGCAGATTGATGATTCTGATAGAGCCATCATCCTTTGATTCGAATGATCATATGTGCAGCAATGATGTACATTTGATTTCTTTATTTTCCTAAATATATCGTAGCCCAGATGGATGAAACTAGATCCGGGGTCTTCAAACTCGTCCAATATTTGCCTGAAGTACAAGTCGATCCATGTGAAAAATGTTCTGGAGTCAAACATGGAAAGACATCGCTTGATTACTAGCCAATGACGTAAGCTGTTAACAGGTGCAAGAGGAATCACCGATAATGATGATGACCCTCAAGGTACAACAGTACAATTCGCGTGGTGTGAAAATGGGACTTGGCGTCGAACACCACACAAAATCTCTCAGTTGAAGGCCTTTGATGTAAACCTGTCACCGAAAATGAGAAACTTGTCAATGAGGCATGCAAGCTTCAAAGTACTGAAAGGGTTGTTCCTAGGTCGACTTCTTGGATAATGAGTTGATGTCGAGAAGAAGTGACCCGTCGTAGGAGGGCCTTAATGAATCCCACATCTATGACACGGAATGAAGAAAATGACTTTTGGAGGTGAAAATGATCTAATGATACAGGGTTCAGGGTGGCGGTCATGAAAGAATGAAGTGTAAAGGTATTGTAGTGGATGAGACACAAGATGGGTTGGTGAATTCTCTAATCAACTTCTCTTGAACATATTGGCGACACTTGAAATGGATTGGTAGCGTTAACCCAAAAGATGGATGGTACGATGGACCAATGGTAATATGACCGGTGAACGGAATAACCCAACCCGACTCAGACATGGAGTGAAAGTGTCATGTTCAAGAGCGACTTTGCTACCAATAAAGTTTCTTCAAGTTTTCTTCCCAATTTTTCCCTAGTCATTGCTGACCAGTACCTCTTTATTTTTATCAAGCTTGAGGAGGATAACATATGCTTGTTCTATAATTTTCCCTTCAGGCAAACCCGTCGCTATGTTTTAACGAGCCTAGCGACAGTGAAACTCGTTCTTGTCTATATGGACAAGTTTGTCGCTATTGGTTTTAACGAGTTTAACGACAAAGATAACTCAGTCCTTTTCAATTTTAGAAAGTATGAAAGGGACGTAAGGAAACTCCAATAATCCTTTTTCATTATATAATCCCTTAAGTCCGAAAAAGTATAAAATAATACAAAAGGGATGAATTTTCGATAATTTTAACGAGCCGAACAAAACAAGCGCTCGATCTTTTTGTGTAATAATACCTCAAGTCCAAAAAGATTAAAATCTAGAGGAGGGATAGCACTCCCAGTAGCTTTAATGAGCTGGAGAGGCCGACTGCTCGGCAATCTTTTCATATTTTATGAGTCGGACGAAAATAGCTTAAAGGAGACTCGTTTTTTGAGGAAAGAGTGATAATTTCAGGTAGCAGCTGATTCCAGGTAAGGTTTGGAATTTTCCAATCATGGCAGTGTCACAAGGATGGCTAACAAGATCACTCTTCGAAGCTATTCCTCAAAAAGGGGTAAACAATAAAATGGAGGTGAATGATCGGCTAAAACAAAGTGGAGGTGATGATGAGAACACGACCAAGGCTCAAAAGCTGATGATAATTCATTCAAAATGGTTATTTATCGGAAATTGGTTCATTTTTTAATGAGCTTAAACTCTAGGGGAAACATTTGCTCATTGCTTAGGTTTAATTTTTAACGAGCTTGGACTTCACATAAAAATTACTCATGATAATGGTCATTGATTATTTGATTTCACTACTAACACTTTGTTCCTTCGACGATTGTACTGCCTGTTCAATTGCTTCATCAAACCGATTAGTAATTAATAATACATGCTTGAAAAATGAGTTAAAACACTAATACTTTACATGAATTATGTGAAAAGTAATTTAAAAGTGGTTTTTACCCCTCATTTTACCATTTCATTTGAACTTTGGTTTGTTGGAGCTCTGGAGCTGCCTTTCCCCTTTTGATTTTCACTAGCTGATTCCGAGAGATTTTGTGGACGATTCTCGACGCCATTTGGACCAGGTAGGAGCTAAACCTGAGCTCTTCAGTTGCATTCCTTTCTTTTTGAATTCTGAGCATGTTTCCCTATTTTTCTAAGCCCTTGGGGTTTGAAAAATTCACCCTGGCTCCATCGCACCCTTCCTATATCGAAAGGTGCGATGGGCGCGAGAAGGGAAACTTTTGCACTGTTTTCTCATGGAATTTTTTGCCTGTTTTTTGCCAAATCAGGACCCTGATTCTTCTCTTGCTTGTTTTTCAGAGATTCATTGGAGAAAAATGGTTGTTACATGGTGAGAACGCGAGCATGAAGAAGAGGACATGGTTGCTTTACATGATTTGGGTACGGTAACTACACTGCGGAACTGTGGCCTGCTCAAGTTTTTCCGCATCTCTAGCATGAGGCAACAAATCAACTTGTTGCAATATTTTCTCAATGCATGGGATCCTACCAACTAGGTGTTTCAGATCAAAGGAAAATCCATTCCCTTGATTGTCGTGGACATCTATTTTTTGACCGGTTTATCGTGGCGTGGTGCCCCTCTCTCATTATCAGGTTCCGCCCGTGGGGGCGAATCCGTGAGAGATTATGTTCGCCAGTATTGCAGACAGGGATCTCAGCCGAGTAGGGATAGTGAGATCAACATCCGAGATGTCACTAACCGGTCCTTGAGGACCATTCTATTCACTTTTGCTATACTGGCTGGTAGTGCGGCTCTTCACGTGGCTAACAGGTCCTATATGCAGTACACCTTGGAATGCCTTGAACCAAAGGTGTTCAACTGGTGTGGCGCAATACTCCCTATGATGAAAGAACAACTGACCAAGGTAAAAAGCGGAAAATCCAAGAATTTCGGCTATGGTTCTATTTTGACCGCTTTCGCGTTAGAAAAGATCCCACTGATGTAGCCGCAATATATTTCACTTAGTTTACCTCCACCGACTGAGCCACGGATGCAGAGATGGGTTGACCTCATGGCCCGACATGCTGGTCAGTCCCAAGTTTCCTTCTCTGATACCTTCTTCGAGTGGTTCAACCATCAGAAAAATATAACAAAGGCATAGGGGTTACTATCTTGAGTCAAGCATAGTAACGATTAAGGTACAACCCATTGCGGGGTTGCGCCAGTGGAATCCCATCATAATCCACTAACTCGTAGGCTCCTTTTTCTAGTACACACTTAACAATATAGGGGCCCATCCATAAAGACTTGAACTTACCTGCTCCCAATTTATCAGACTCCTGGTCATAAAGTAAGACCAGGTCACCTTTTGAGAAGACACGGGGTTTGAAATTCTTATCAAACTGCACCTTAACTCGTTTCTTATGGGCTTCGTTAACCAAAGCAGCATCACGACGGGTTTCATCCAATTGGATTAGTTCCAAGAAATGATCCTCCTCTTCTGAAGTTCCAGGGAGAAGGTCGATTGCGAGTTTAAGGGACGAGATTTCACACTGAACTAGTAAGATCACTTCCAGGCCATACACCAGTTGAAAGGGTGTAAACCCGGTTGCATTCCTCATCGATGTCCAGTATGCCCACAAGGCCGAGTACAGGATTAGGTGCCAACTCCTTTTATGGACTCCAATCATCCTTTGTAGCATCCGCTTCAGGACCTTGTTGATTGCCTCAACTTGTCCGTTAGCCTGCGGATAATACAGAGTAGAGCTGTTGTGGGACAACCCTAATTTGGCAGCCAACTCAACCATCATGTGATTGTGAAAATGTGATTCATGATCTGTGACTATGCCCTGTGGAACGCTGAATCTGGAGACTACATGATTGAAAAATAAGAGGGAAGCCGTTTCGCTGCTGTTGTTTAATGTAGGCATCGCCTCGGCCCATTTGGTAAAATAGTCTACTACGACTATTATATACCCATGCCCCCCAACCGAGGTGGGGTTACATGTCATGAAATCTATGCCCCATTCAGCAAATGACCCAACAACAACTACTAGTTGCAGAGGTGCGGGTGGTATTCTGGTTTTGCGATTGAAGATTTGATAGGCATGGCAACTTCTGACTACTGTTATGCAATCTTTGAAGATTGTTGGCCAGAAGTATCCTACTCGTAAAATCTTTTGCGCCGTAGCGTAACCAGATTGATGCCCCCCACATGCGCCTGAATGGTAATCATTCAGGACTTTTTCAGCCTCCTCGTGGGTGAGGTACCTCCGTAGAACTGTATCGACATCATGACGGTAAAGTGTATCACCGATGATCATGTAGTCCTTTGCTTGGTATCGAATGCGTCATTGTTCTGAGTGGGAGGTATTAGACCTATATGTTTGGGTTTGGAGATAGATTATTATGTCTCCATACCAAAAATTGCTTGAAGATATCAGAAACAAAGATTCGTCCATGATCGCTTCTTCTAATGTGGCATAGTTGGACGACGATGGGAGATTGCATTGTAACTCCGCGAAAACCAGGGCTTTCTTCGATTTTGATTTTATGAATTCTAGATCAAACTCTTGCAAAATTGCTATCCATTTTGAATATTTTCCCCCCAGTAACTGTCGCGACAATATATAAGTCATGGGGTTGCAATCTGACAAAATGGTAGTTTTTCGAAAGAGGACATAGTGTCGAAATCTTTGTATTGCTTGAACAGCTGCGAGAGCTAGATTTTAAATGTATGAGTACTTGCTTTCCGTATCATTTAATTTTCTACTTAAATAATATATAGGATGTTCAATTCCATTGTCTTCTTGAACTAAAACCATTGCGATGGTTGTATCTGCTGCAGCCAGATATAGGTTAAAGTCTTTTTGATAATCAGGAGCATACATTAATGATGCTTTTATTAGGGATTCCTTTAAAGCATCAAAGGAAGCTTGCACGACCTAATCCCAGATGAAGGGTACTTCTTTTTTCAATAAACGAGTAAAACCTTTAGCAAGTTTGATGTAATTTGGAATGAACCTCCTCAGAAAGTTTTCTTTCCCTTAGAGTTTCTGAATCTGAAGCAAATTTGAAGGTGGAGGCAAATCAATGATTTCTTGAACCTTACACGGGTCGAGACGAATCCCGTCCTTTGAGACCACAAAGTCAAGTAAACAACCAGAACTGACACAAAACACACATTTGTGTGGATTGAGCCGTATCTTGTAGTGTCGGCAACGTAGAAATATCGCTCTCAAATGCTGCGGATGATTGGTCCACTTTCGCGAATGAGCCAGAAGATTGTCGAGATATGGTTGAACGATGTTCTTTATGTCATGGAAGGCATAATTCATTTCCCTCTGAAATGTTGCCCCTGCGTTCTTTAAACCAAAGGGTAGCTTGCGATATGTGAATGTGCCCCATGGACAAATAAATGTAGTCTTTGACTGGTCCTGTGGGCGGATGTTAATTTGATTATACCCGGAAAATCCATCCATAAATGAAAAGATTTCACATCCAGTGCATTCATCAATTATCTGGTCAATGAAGGGTGTAGGGTAGTTGTCTTTCGGACAAGCTTGATTTACATCCCTATAATCAATGCACACTCTAATCGTTCCTTGTTTTTGCATTACAGGAATAATATTCGATTCCCAATCAGTTAGAGGAACCGGGTAAATAAAACCAGCATGGAGAAGTTTTTCAACATCTGCCTTGATATAAACGGCTTTCCTTGGGTGCACCTGCCGTAGTCATTGTCATACCGGTTTGACATCTGGATACATCTTAATTTCGTGTTCAACTATGCTCGAGTCAATGCCTGGCATTTCATCATACGACCAAGCAAAGAAATCTCTGAACTCGCGAAAAAGAGCGCAATATATTTCCAGTTCTGAAGAAGAACAAGATTTTCCAACATGAATATTCTCTACAATATCTATTTTGGTCGAGATATTTATGGCGATATTCTCTTCAATATTGGACAAGTTTCATTTGGAATCCACCGTGTTTACAGTATTTGATAGAAAACCAAAAAACGAGGGAAGGTGAAGGTCACTGGGAGTATCTTCCTTGTAATCCGGAAGATAGGAACGATGGTGGTAATCTTCCCATGGTGCCCCGTCAATCATTATTGACTAAATAATTCCTTCGTCTATAGGATGTACTTGTGACCAAGGATCTGAAGGGGTGCCATATTCCTTAGACCTGTCTATCCAAATGCTTGATGAGCATTGATTTGAGTTTGCCTCCCATGCCGAAAACATTGATTGCTACAATATTTCTATTGGGCTTGGATGCAATACCTGCAGATGATCCATGGTAATATCATTTTCGGGCATATTTTGAATAGAATATATCATATTGCAGGTTCCCACCATTGCTACTTTTGCCAGATTGATTAGAGGCGGTAAGGAAAAAGTCCCCATTAATATAGGGTATTTTAGTAGGCTTACTCCGATATTTTGAAGCGAATGAGGGCTTCCATGGATCATCGGAACGCTTCCCGTAACTTGTGAACTGTTGGGGAGAAATGTTTGTTGGTTGACGATTGTAATACCTCCTTGGAAGGTGTTAGCGCTCGAATCTAGCCTCAGGCTGAAGAAGGCAAAATCCAAGGCAACATCAAACCACTTAGCCTCGTAGCTAGCCCTACGAGGACAGGAGAGGGCTCTCTCCGGGTCTATCTCGGCAAAGATCTTCAAAGGGCAGAGATAACCAATAAAGAACACTGATTTTAGGCTAGTAAACTGATAGAGAAGGTTTGATTTCAGATTTTTAGGGTTTTGGTGGAAAACAGGGGGAGAGCAATTTTGGGTGCGGGGATGGGACACAGCTTTTGCAGAGGTCTTTTTGGGGCAAGGTAGGAGACTGTCTTGATGCCTTTGAAAGAGTTGGGTGGATAGGAATGACTAGGGAGGAGCTAAGGAGAGCAATACATCACCATGAGTTCTCCTTAAACAGATGAAAACATTGATATTAAGCAAACTTAAAGGCAGAGCATAGCAATCATGAATTCTACCTTATCACTTCATTTGCCTAATTTGCAGAAGGAAAAGTGAGAAAATGATACACATAATAAATCTTACAAGTACATAAGAGAAGCACACCATCAACACAAGTAACCATAGGAATCCCAAAGAGGGCTGCAAAACCCTGGTCTTTCCTTTACCAAAATTGCAGAGATACAAAGTGTAATACAATAGAAGCTTATCCCTCAAGAGTCCAACCATGAAAATGACTAAGAAAATACATAATATAGGCAAGCCAACCTCTTCCCTTGCCTCTAGGGGTCGAGCTCATCATCCTAGGAGCTGTTTCAACCAATTCTAAACTGAGCACTACAATATAGGCAATCAAAACAACTTGCCTCTATAAGCTAGGAAACCAATTCATTCATTAATTTTTTGCCATTTTATGAATGAATCTTCTAGAATAGGTAAAAAAGTATCATGTAAACATGAAATTACATCAATTACATCAAAGAGGATGAAAAATCCAACCAAAAAGTCAAAACTAGTCACTGTTGCGTTTTCCTGTGCTGAAGGTGAAAAACTGGCAAATTTTCCCAACGCGTAGCGCGCCATTTCTCAACGTGTAGCGCGCCTTTCAGGCCACTTTTGAGGCACTTCCCGACATCCAAATGAGGCACAAGTGGGCTTGTTGGAAAGGTTTGGATGTCTACTCTCCATCCCAAGTGGAATTCTCAATTTGGTGGCCATTTTCCCCTCCAAAATTGCAATCTCCCAAGACTGCTTCCTGTGTGTCCAAAAAGTGGCAGAAGGTCATTTTTTGCTTGTTTTTTGACTTTTTGGGGGCTCAAATCTCCATGAAACTTCTTGGCAGTGGCTGAGCAAGTGTATTTTTTCATAACAAATCCAAAAATGCTGAGTTTTTGTGAAATGGACCTCCCCAACTTAAGGGTAGCGCGCAGCGCGCTACGCGTTGAGGGCAAAAACTTGTTTTTTGACCAAAAAAAAAAATTCAAAAATGACCAAAATTCCTCCAAATTCTCTGAAATTTGAGCTGAAGGTGTGTCATTTAGTGCCATGCTCCTTGAAGGAAGCCTCAGCCAAAATATGAAGGGGATCGGGCCTTTTTCTCCGTTTTAGTGCCTTGGCCAACCGTCCTTTGAGTACCTTCATTCTTGCTTTACACACATGCATTCGAGCCCAATAGTGGTTCTTCATGTGTCGGAGCATGTCTTTTTCCATGTTTGCCTTGGCCAGCAACTTCTCCAAATGAGTATTGACCCGGATGAGCATAGCCTCTCGCTCAATGGGTGTCAAATCACCGGGTCTCTTGCGAGCCAAGTTGCGGTCTTCATGGATCCTCCGCAACTCATCAAGAGTGTGCTCATCCTCTAGTTGCTTGTTGCGCTGCTCTAAGTAGGTGATTGTCCAATTTTCCATTTCCAACTTCTGCTGCAACAAGCGATTTTCAGCCTTTTGTTGCTGAATTATCTCCTTTAGCTCCGAGCTAAGAGAACTAATGTCAAGGTCAATAATGTCAATGTTTGGATCACCTGACAGTCCCTCCTCAATCATGGGCTGCTTGCCTCTCTTCGGTACCTGTGCTGCTGTCGAAAGCGAGGCCCCTTCCACATGAGGTGGAGATAACACTCGCTGTGCTGATGAAGAAGGCGAGACCCCTTTCACCTGGTGTGAAGATAATACTCGCCGTGCAGATGCAAATAAGGCCCTGTGACCTCTCTGATATGTAACAAATGGAGGGGAGCTAACATGCTCGGGCTCTGGAATGTCAAACTGATGTGAAGGCCCTCCCTCATCACGGACAACCTCAGGAGGTGGCTGTGGCACTGTGAACAAGTCACGAGAAATGAAATCCTCCCATGGAATACCCTGTTGTGCCAACTGATGCATGACCACAATCTTCATCAGTGCATAATGATAGATGCTCTTGTGTTGCTGTGCCGGGCTCTTTCTTTGCACCAAGGGCACCATCCTCTCTATATTTCGGCACATGAAGAATGGAATGTTCATCATTCGTACCCGTGTGAAATGCATCAACAAACGAATATGGTACGAATATAAACGTGAAAATCTGCCCTCGCAAGTGAAATAGCGAATGATGATCCTCATCAAAGGTGCATACTCGTCTCTTAAGAATCTGAAGGGAAAAATAGCAGTTAGGTGCCTCATATATACAGGTTTGATATATGGCTCATAATGAAATCTGTCCAACTGCTGGCGCTTGTTCCACTCTTCTCCAATATTGGGTATCCCTATTGCTTGAGCAACAATCTCGGGTGACAATGTGAAGTCCACTCCTGCAAGATTCACATGCCCATCGTGTAAATGTAGGACAAACAAGCGGACCAATTCCCTGTGGTGTTGAATTTGGGAGATTCTCTCGCAATATTCATAACATGATTGGTATCGGAAACACGTCACTGCAAGTGGACAAGCTTGTAGATAAGCCAAAGAGGTGGGCTCCTCTCTGACATGCTGACCACCTTTACCACCCCTGTGATGCCTCCTTGGCACCTCTACCTCTGGTGTTGATTCATGGTCATCACTTTGCTCATAATCTGTTTCAGTTTCTGACATGGTTTTGGAGGTAAGTGACTGAAAAATAATGCTGACTGTGCACCCAATGAACTGCTGTTTTGACTTGTTTAAATGTTGTTACCAAGGGGACAAACACACATGGGAAATGTTAGGGAAAAGGGAACATTGAGGGGATTAGGGAAAACAAATGTGAAAGGAAATTTTAGGAAAGGAACATGGAACATATACAATCATAATTTGTGGGATTTTAATGGGAAGTAGGGTTTAGGAAATTTACATAGGGTTTTAGGAATTAGTAGGGTTTAGGGATTTTAATGATTTTTAATAGGGAAATCATATGATTGCATGGAAAAATGTCAAGGAAAATGGTGATGAAAATATGGGAAAAGAGGAATGGAAAATGGGTAACCTTGGGCAGCAAATTTCAATGAAACCATAGCACATTTACATTTTTAAATTTTGACACAGCAAGGTAGGGTTTTTACTCCATATTAGCATGGCATTTTTTGCATGTTCATTGCTCATTCATCTTAGCCAAACCAAAATCACCATGGATTAGAGGCCTACCTGAAAAGATTTTGAGAGAGAAGTAGTTTTGGTGGCTTGCTGGCGATTTCCTGAGCAAGAAACCCTACGCGTAGCGCGCCCAGCCTGATGCGTAGCGCGCCTCCAATGTGTAGCGCCTGAGTTAATTTGCACTGGAAAATGCACGCTGATGCGTAGCACACCCCCAACGCGTAGTGCGCCTCCTCTGATGCGTAGCGCGCCGCTGTAATTTCCCAATTCGCCCAATGAACTTTGAAATCGACTTTACAAGTATTCTCTTGAAGTGTTGAGAGGCAAATGAGTTACCAATGAGGAGGGAGGGGCTTTTATAGGCTCACTTTTGAATTTAATTTTCCCAAAACCCACTTTATAATGTTTTTGAAATGACACTTTTTTGAATTAATTGCTGCTGACTTCTGGTTTCCTTTTTTCAAAATAAATTGGTTGAAATGATGATTTCTCTTGAAAATTTTTGCAGGGATAGCTTCTGAGATGTCTTGGCAAAGGAGACCAAGGCTGCATGCCAACTTTCGGAGAATTTGAACTTTTTACAAATTTTTACAAAAATGAGATAATGACCTTTGTCTTCAAAAAATAGGGTTTTTGAAAACAATGTAAAAATTAGCTGTACAATGATAAGAGTTATTAAAATGATGCTTTATGATGGACATCCTTCTGGCCTGCTGGTCCTTTATGACATCTCAAGACAAAGCTTGACTCAATCCTAGACCTAAGACCTTGACATGTAAAACAGGGAAATGACCTTGTGAAGATTTTATTTACTCAAGAAAACATGATCCAGCAGTGCCAAACAAGAGGGGAATAAAAGACATAAGCTTCTCCACCAGGGTTATGGCATGCCTAACGGGATGCAACATGATCACACTGATGAGACACCTAATTATGAAATGCAAAGAGTTTTGATCTCTGGTGGAGGGCTACTAGACCGACTCTAACAGAAGGGAAATGCAATCTTCCTGAAGTAGGTTGACACAATGGCAGCCATAGCATATATCCAGGGCCTTCCTAGTAGTATGCTGTAATCGAGGTTTCTGTCGATCACTTCAACATGAATTTCTACTATCTTGCCCCCAAGTTTGACTTGCAAGTTACTTAAAATCCCATATGGTGTGTATGTTCATCCATCAAATGCTTTTAATGTCATCAAAGATCGCGACAAGGGTGGAGATCCTAAAGTTTTCCAGCAACTCACCAACATAATACATGTAGATGCCCCCTCATCAATAATTGTTCAATGAACAGTTTTGTTGAGGGCTTTCACTTGAATAAGGAAAGCTAGTTGAGCTGGTAATTGAGGGTCATATCCTTTGTGATTAAAGGACACAAGATTGGAATTCGTTGGGTCAATCCCACCTATCGCTGATAATAAAGCCTGCTTTTGGGAGGGGCAATTTTGCAGTACCTCAAGTGTCGACATAGTGGACGGAGATTGGGCTAGATCCTCCACTATATTATAATGTTTCTCTGCTCTGGCATGAGGATTAAATGTTGATTTGTGTACTACTCCCTTTGGCGGCTTTATCGTTAGTTCAGGAATGATGGGTGGCACAACTTCGGTCAAAGTTGTTGTTGAACTACTAGGTTGATCATTAGCCTTGTTGTCCGATAGCTGTGGATTCCCGTAATCTTAATTCCTTGTCGATATCAAAGCATCATTTTGTTGCTTCGAAACCAACAACATTAGCACTTGGGACGAGGAAGCATTGTCACTAGCAACCAGATTTGTTCCTGGATTTGGAAATGGATCAGTTAATACCGTTGAGGTTTTTGAATTCTTAAGGAATTTTCTAAGCTCGACTTTATGTGGACAATGTTTTGTCCAATGATCCTCATCACATATGAAGCATGGATGACTTGGTTTCCTATCTCCAGAAGGGTTTGCAGAAGATTTTTTAGGAGACGACTCCTCCTGTTTTTTCTTCTTCCCTTTCTTTTTCTTCTTGCCCCCTGGTTGCTTTGGTTCTTTGCCCTTGTCAGTCGACACGACATTTACCTCTGAGGCAAGAAGTTCCTCATTTGCATTTTGACTTGGAACCGTACGAGCCTTCTTTGATGTAGCTTTTACGGTTTTCGTGCTAGTCACACATATCACGCCATCGCCAAAATGAGAGTCTTTGCTTAATTTAGGAGGGGGAGGAACAGAGAATTACGGTCTAGGAGCATCAGGGATTTTATCGTAGAGCGTGCCAGACTGAGTATATATCAAGTCTAGATATTGTGCACAAGCAATTACTTGCTCTTCAATGAAAACTCCTCCCTTTGCCACATCTTCCGTAATAGAAGGTAATAATGACTTAATAAACCATTCAGCTAGCAGCTGATCAGGAACATATGTTTTCACCATTCTACGACGATGTCGCCACTCATGAATATGATCAGATATGTGAGTGGTCGTTGTCTGTTTGAAATTGGTAAGAAGCTCTGTTCCTATTTCGTACCTTATGGGTAACTGAAAATGGGTTAAGAAGGTTGTGGCTAGGGTACTGAAGTTATCGAATGAAGCTCTAGGAAATTCGATATACCATTTTGCTACCGGAACAATTAACGTTCGCTGAAAAAGGAGAAGCCTAATCAAATCATTATTTAGAGTGTTAGATGAACACCACAGATGAAAGGTCATCACATGATTTAACGGGTCTTCACCCAGATTTCCATTAAATTTAGGAATATCTGACAGAAGTTTATGTGGAATCGCTGGCCACCAAGGGGCGTAATCAATTGGATCGTTTGTCAACTGATTTAGATCTGGTAACTCTAAAGTTGCCATGAAGGGCAACTATTGATTCAGGTTTGGTGAAGCATACCTAGGATAAGATGGGATCACCTGAGCAGTGGGTCTTTGCATACCAGCATAGTGCATTTGATGCTGATAACTTTGGTAAAGTTGATGGGCATAACCATTATGAAATGGTTGATGTTGACCGTTTTGAATATACCGCTGCCCATTACTTGCAAAGATTTGGTGCTGAGATCCTCGGTAAACTTGTTGGAATTTCGGTTGTTGATATTGCACCAGCCATGGTTGTGAAACCATTTGCTGTTGTCCATTACTAGCTGTTTGACCAAGATGAGGGGTAATGGTACCCGTTTGAGCCTGGGTCACTCTAGTTAAGGAGCCACTAATCGATAATTATGGTGGCGTCGTAGAGACAAGAGGCTGTTGAATTGCGACCTGAGAGACTTGAGGTTGGCATAGAATAGGCAACGCTTGTACTTGCAACACCATCACAATAGCTGGTGTAGTGGGGATATTTGACATAGGTAGACTTTGTTGCATTGAGTATACAAATCTTGGTTGTTGAGGCAATACTGGCACCCAACCACTAGATGTAATTCCAACATAACCTGAATTCTGTTGTGAACTCTCGTATGTTTGTTATCCCGGAGGAGACAATGAAAGGGTATATTGCCCCCCATACGGTGGAAATCTAGTACCTAAAGGAATGATCTACCTTTGAGGATCGGACTGCCCAAATTGAAACTGCGAAGGATCAATTTGCTGAGACTCAACATAAGAGATTCCAGATATTTTTCCGGATGAACAAATGGGAATAGACCATACTGTCGAAACAACCACTGGATGGATTCCATCTAGTGACTGAGAGCTAGTTGGGACAGACAGTACACCGGCGAATATTGTTGGAGTAACAATAGGAAGTTCTGTCGCTGCTGTGTCAGCTGCAATAGTCCTAGATGTCGATGGTTGTTCAGACATATCTAGTCTATCCAAAAGATTTCCTAGCGATTCTACAGGATTTTCCGATAACGGTAGACTAATTTCTGATGAAGAAGGATATAGGGTGATCCCAACTCCAAAATGCGATGGAGTACTAGATGGGGGATCCTTCATAATCTCTTCTATATCAATCAATCCAGGTGGAAGAGGTAGACTGTCAGGTCTGTAAAATATTTCTGGTGCCGAAGAAGGTATAGATTCTACAACGACAGATGCTGGGGAACAACACCTTCCGAATCAGCTGTAGATGGGGCCGATTCAGGAATAGAAGTGTTTACCTTCGCACTAGGATCAGTTCTACTATCCTCTTGTGGCTGCAGAACTTCTTCTGTAGAGGCAGGGATACCAGAAATGTTTGGAGTAATCGGAGTCTCTAAGGGTGTTGGAACACTTGTTCCAACCAAACCAGGGGACTTTGAACCGGTTAAATGAGTTCACTTTGTTCGGAATAGTTTTGTTTCTGGAGACAAAGACGGTTGACTCATAAGTCTCTGCGAACAACGGGGTTTCGATTGACTTTCCTCCACTATTGCGGATTACTGGATCAACTAAAAATAAAGGGGAAAATGATTTCGAATTAAATGAATTTTAGACGCTTTGACACAACTTGTTTTTTCAATTTTTAAGAGTCGAGAAAAAAAAAAGATGACTCTAGTCACCTTCGATTTTTAATGAGCCTGAAGTGACAAGTGTTCAAATGGACCTTTTCCTTTAAGGAGTCTGAAAAGGAATGAAAGAGACTACTCTGGAAATCTAGACAGAGGGATTACCAAACCAATTGCAAAACTGCAGAATACTTTTTACGGTACGGCAGTCAATCTTCCCGAATGCTGTGTTTAGTGCATTGCGATCGATAGGGTGGCAGACACGGCTTCCTATGGATAAAGGATATAGCCTATTGTGGTCTCCCAATATATACTCGACGGTACGTGGGAGCACAAGTCCGTACTGGCACTTGTCATCTCAAAGAGGAGGAATCACCCAACCAACAATGAAAGCGATAGTTACGAGGCTTTACGACACCGGAATACGTCTCTAGCGTAGACTTCTAAATGTTGTGCATTAGGTTCCAAAGCGTTTTTATGTTCATTGAATTTATTTTACAGTTGATCTTTCTTAAGAAATTTTCCTTTTAGGTTCACCGCGTGATGTAGATATACAATTCCTAAAGTGCAATCCAAGATGATAAACAATCGTTTAATCTTCTTTTTGCAATGAAAATCCTAGCTACTAAAGAAAGAGAGATGATATTCTTTCAACATAGAGGAGAAAGCACACACTAGATGCACTGTCCTAAACCAAACCAACAAGCAGTCTAAATGCAAATGTGCATGCATGTATTTGTTTTCAGCCTTCTTAATGTGTGAATGACAAGAAGAATGCTAAGTACAAATCTAAATTATCTTTTCAAAGTGACAGTACTAACAAATTTCTCTTCAAAAACAAAAGGAAGATAATGATGACACTTTGTGACTTTGAATTGAAAACTGCTTTCGACACTTGAAAAACTACTAATTGAAATAAAATACAAGAGTAACTATATAATCGACCATCAAGAACAATAGAATTTTTTCCTTTGACTGAAAACGACACTTGCGACACTTCCAAATCAAAAGACGATAGTTTGATTACGTTACTTTTTGTAAAAGAGAACTGTAAATGGCGCACAATACATAAAAACATTCACAATTCTTTGTACTATGGAGGTGGAATCATGCAAAGGGAGGGAGTTTCCACAGTAGTATACTGATCATAGACAGCAAAACTCCTAAATAAAGCTGCAGAGTGTGAACACAAAAACCAAAATATGAGAGCAGAAGAGGTCTTATCTGATCAGTGCACCTGCAACACAGGGAAAGTGCAATGCAGTGCACCTATAGCGTACAGGAGGTGCGATGCATCCAGATTCCCAAGAGGAGAAAGTGCGATGGTCCAGGGACGAGAATTCAACTTGGTTCTTGGTCACAGTTTGCAGCTTAGTTCAGGGATTTAGGTCGAGCTAATGATAGTCAATAAATAGAAATCACAGGGGTTGATCTAATGAGGTTACTAGAGCCACCACTAGGGCAATTAGGATGTTTTCAAATCGATTGTTCAGTTTATAAATAGAACCTGGAGATAGACTGAAGCAGCATTGATCTACTTTGAACTTGTATAGCAAATGCAGTTCGAAGGCTAGCTAGCTTAACTTCAGGCTTCGTTTGTAAGTTTATAAAGCAAACAAGTATAGACAAGCAAAAAAGCTATTCATTCCCCAGCAGAGTCGCCATTTTGTTATCGGGAAATCTATTGTCTATGCAGAGTTGCTAGTCCCACTAAGATGGGTAGCTATCTTAGAAACAAACAGATTAAATTTACTTTCGCTTTCCTTTATGAGAAGTAGATAGGAGAAGATCAAAGAATACCAACCTCAATCCTTCGCTCGGTTCTTTTCTTGTTCCTTCTCCTCACTGACCTGTCTTTACCGCTTCTCCCATGACCACTCTGCTTCAAAGAGTACTTGTAAAGTCAGAGTAGCATAATACCTTCAAAGTGTAGAGATCTACAATCATAAAAAATATAGGACCAGATATATAATGACCACACAAATGGATATACTATCAAACACACAAGAATGCGGAGGAAAACTTGAATAGATTTATTAATATGAAGATTAGAAGAGAGGATTACAACCCATTGTTCTGACCCAGCGTCATCCTCCCAGCATGAAAGCCCTTCTTCACCTCATGAAAAGCTTAGCTCACCCAACACTATGATATTCCACTAGGAAACCAACAGCACTTCCTTACAAGATACAAAATTCCAACCTCTGGATCTCTCGGATGAGGGATCAATATATAGATGATTGCAGGGAGGTGAGTCAGCTTCTGGGATTTTGATTAGTGTCTTCTCTCTGATAGTTCTTGATTCCACTTGGATCCCTGGGTGAATTTAGAGAGGCAAGTGTCACAGGAGAAGTTTCTGGAAGATTCTATGATCATCCACCTCGCAAACTGTCTCTGCCATTTGTCCATTCTCGCCCATTGCACCCTACAGAAGGGCTTTCTAGTATGCATCACACCTTTTACACTGGGCAGGTGAGATGCATCGCACTCTTAGCACTGAGCAACCTGTATGGTCCAGTTTTGACCAGTTTTGAGCAGTTTCCTGTGGAGAACTTTTGGGAGATGATGTAATCAGCTAAGCTTGTTCCTTTAGGGCATGAAACAACACTTTTAGGGACTCAGGAGCCCTTGGTTTATGGACATATATGATTGGGGTTGCAGTGCCCAAAAATGTCTATAACAATTGTGCTACTCCCCCTACCTTTATACTAGTCCCACTAACATATTATCCCCCTTTGACTTCAATAGAAAAGGGATGCTCTAATGGGATACAAGAGAGATTACCCCCATATTTTGACGAAGATATTCAAATGCTTCTTGAAGTAGGGATTTTATGAAGATGTCTGCAATTTGTTCCTTGGTGTTGACATACTCCATTTTGATGTTCTTCTCAGCAACCTATTCTCGAAGAAAGTGATATTTGATTGGAATCATAAATGGAACCCCTTTCACTTTAAATATGGATGAACTTTAATTTTTACTTATTCCAAACCCACTTTTCTAATGTCAAAGTCACTTTTGGTCTTGAGCTCTGTTTTTTCATTGGAATTGAATTTTCTTAATCACTTGGTAAACTGATGCATTGATGCTTGTGTTTTTGTCTGCAATGGCTGGAGTTGGCAAGGTGAACAAGGGCAGTAGCTTAAAACTTATTACATTAAAAAATATTGAAATTACATAAAATTTTGTAATATGGAAAATAAAAACTCTGTTTTCACCTCAAAATAGAGTTTTGAGGTAAAAATCACTTGTTGAGCATGTCTTTAGTGAAATTTTGATATGATGAACTTATTGGACCTCCTCATGTGCTTGCTGACCTTTTATTGAGTTTTTCATGACCATGGTGGAAAACCCTAGACCTAATGAGACCTAAAACCCTAAAAATGATTTTTGCAAATGTAATGACAAAAAATGACTATAAATGACCTGAACATGTGAAAATAGGCCAACAGTTAAATGACATGAGGGAAATTGACAATGAACCACTACCATCAGTTGATCCATGACCTAATGTAATGTAGCTGATCGGATGGGACACCTAATATGCATGAAAAAAGAGAAATTTGATCGCTGATGGAGGGATGAAGACACTGACACTAACATTGGCTCCAATGGGGATGGTAGCTCCTGGTAGGTGCCAAGAACCACAGATCTCTAGAAAAGTAGACCAGTGCCTCTTCCATTGGGCAAAATGGAGTCAATAACTTCAGCAAACTAAAACCAATATCTTGACTCAAAACTGACTCAATTACAAAGACTGAAAATTGACTCAAAACTAACTCAAACAATCCACACTAAATAACCAAAAAACTGAAGCCAGACATTCAGCTTTATAGCCTTCACTTCGGGCCCCAAACTGAATGAATGAAAAATGTACACACTTTGCAATGAAGGAAATAAAATGGTATGTACAATAACAAATTATGACAAAAAAAAAACTTCTCAAAGATAATATCGTTTCAGTAGCTGACCATTGACCAACCCTCCTGGACAATCTTCCCCGTACATTTCTTTGAGGAGAAAAGCATTTTGACCTCGATATGCAGCAATTCTGTATGTTCCCTTCCATAGATTCTCGAACTTGTTGTGCTTGCCTTTGTCCTCATTTCTAGCATCCCACTTTAGCACTATGTCTTCAATTTGAAATTTATTTGCCTTTGCCTTCTGGTCATAGATTTTCTTAATTCTCTCTTGCAGCCTGAAGATATTCTGAAAAACCTCCTCTCTCGTCTGCTGTAAATGGATCATTTGGCTTATTCTTCACTGAAAACGATCTTCCTCACTGCCAACTTCCTGCAGAAGTTTTACAACCAGGACTATAAGAGAGGTCGGGAACACCATGTCAATACCATATACAATCTCGAACGAAGACATGCCAATTGACTTCTTCTGACTTACTCTATCCACCCATAGTGCATTAACCAATTTCTTATGCCAGCTCTTTTTGTTTGTTTCCAACAACTTTTTAATGATATTGATCAATGATTTCTTTGAAGATTCAGCCAATCCGTTACCTTGCGAATAATATGCAGTAGAATGTCCCAAGGTAATTTTGTATTTGCTACAAAAGTCAATCATCTTTTTGGACTTGAAAGCTGCTGCATTATCTGTAATCAGTTTGTTAGGATAGCCAAAACGTGACAAAATATTATTTTCAAGAAACTAAATTATTACCGAGTCTGTGGCCTACCGAGTGGGGATCGCCTCAATCCATTTTGTGAAATAATTTGTCACTGTTAAGATCCACTTGTGCTAAGCTGAAGATGTGGGATGAATCTCTCCAATAAAATCTAGGCCCCACTGCTGAAATGGAGCACTAACTTCAACTGGCTTGAGAGGTAGAGGCTGCAACTTTCTCCTTCCCTGAAAAATCTGGCATTCATGACAGCTTGTGATAGTTTTATAAACATCAGCAAAGAGGGTAGGCCAATAGTACCCTGCTCTCAAAATTTTGTTAGCCGTCGTCTTCCAAAATAGGTGACCTCCATAGTCTCCCTTGTGAAAATCATCCATGACCTATTTTGCTTCCTCCTCAACCAAACAATTCAGCAAAATGCCTCCGGGATCTTTCCAATAAAGTGCATTGTTCATAATACAAAATCTAGTAGCCTTCAGTTTCAGAGTTCTACCTTTATTTTTAGCCATCCCCAGTGGTGGTGAAAGGTGCTGGAGCACATATACAATATCTGAATACCAAGGAGAATGGAGAAAAATTTCAGATACCTGAACAAGCGAACTATCTTCATCTTCTTCAGACATAGCAACAATCAGGTTTATGTCCAAGGCATGCAAGTTAGACTCCGCCATCAATTTTGCTAGACCTTGCCCCTTGATTAGCTTTGTTGGCTTTATCTCCAATTCATATTCTAACAAAGCTACGATCCATTTGCCTCGCCTCCCTTTCGGATTTGTTTGTACCACAAAATCTTTAATGGTTGTGTTAGGGACATAAGCAAGAATATGAGAGTGCAGAATATACACGAAAATCTTTCAAAGCTTTCAATAAAGCAAGAGCTTGCTTCTCAATAATGTTATATTTTAAGGCTGAATCTCTTATTGTCCTACTAAAAAAGGCAATTGGCTTTTCAAGTTGGTCTCTTTTCTGAATTAGACCACTGCCATAGTATGTTCAAAAGCGAATGAAAATAATATGAAATCCTGGGAATAATCCGGGCTTATTAAAATCAAAGTTGAAGAAAGAGCCAACTTTACCAGGTTGAAAGACTTCATGGCTTCTTCGGTCCACTTAACCACACTATCCTTTTTCAACATATTTGTAATTTCCCTCAAGTGTTCAGCTAGATTTGGCACAAAACAACGTAAGAAGTTCATCTTACCATTAAATGCTTGGATCTCCTTTTTACTACGAGGAAAATCAATTTTCTGAATGGCTTCCACTCGAGCAGGATTGATGCGGATGCCCTCCTTGGATATTATGTGACCGAGAAGCTTCCCCTCATCCATGGCAAACAAGCTCTTTTTGGGATTGAGTGATATGCCATATTTTCTGCAACGCTGAAAAACAATTTTCAAATGGTAAAGATGCTCCTCATTTGAATTTGAAAAGACAGTCAAATCATCAAGATACACTACTAAAAATACATCTTTTTCATTTGTGAAGTCAATGTCCATAACCCACTGAAATGTTGCACCAACATTATTTAAACCGAATGGCATCTTGGCATAGTGGAATGTTCCCTACGGAGTGGTGAATTCTGTTTTGTCCTTGTCATCCTCATGGACCAAAATTTGATTGTAGCCGGAATACCCATCGAGCAGTGACATATGAGATGCCCCAACTACTCTTTGGAGTATGTGGTCCATTTTTGGCAACAGATAATTATCTTTCAAGGACACCTTATTCAAATTTCTAAAATCAATGCACAATCTAATATCACCTGTCTTCCGCACGGGCACCAAATTTGAGATCCAATCTAAAAATCTTATTGGAACGATTATACCAACCTTGTACAATCGATTCACCTCTTTCTCTATTGATGGTAGCAAATTCGGATTTATCCTTCTCAAATTTTGGCGAAATGGCTTCTGGTTTGGCTTGATTGGAATGATATGCTGAATTATAATTTTATTGTACTCCTTCAAATCTGTATAGTCCCATGAAAATACATCAGTAAATGAAGACAATAAACTAATACCAAGCCAAACATCCTCGAATGAGGGCTTACCGTAATGCGGTTTTAGATATTTTGAGGTTGTTTCCAGATCATACTTTGACATGTGTCCCTCGTGCACAAAATGTTATTGCAGATTCCCTTGCTACAACTACAAGTAACTTAAAGATCCTGATGAATTCAAATAATAAGTTTGAAATTCATGTGAAGCATCACCCAGATGTACCTGATAATCTAAGATATTGGCAGGTGTTTCAGGATGACAAAGAGATTGAAGACTTTCTGCAAAATGAAGGCAAATATAAAGACACTTCTATAGATGGCGAGCAAGATGATGGTGAACCAGACATAGAGGTAAATCAGATGGAAGTTTTGCAGTTGAAGGACAATGTCATCCCTAAAGGCCGTATACCTTTAGAGGAATTATTTGATCAAGATGATGTAGCCTAGAAACCAAGCTTAGTGGTGACCATACAGGGGAAGAAGTGAAAAATCTTCTCTAGGAAAGATCATTCAAGTTGTAGATCTGATTGCTGATGGTGGACAACAGTCAGACACATATGAAGGCTAAAATCATCTACCTGATGACTCCAATGTTCAAGATCCTGAGCTTCGACTTAATTACCAAAGAATCAAGTTTTCAGAACGTTGATGGTAATTACCGATGACAGGGTATGTGGCAAATCAGTTATCTAGTGAAATGTTATTGATTTTAAGGGATGAGATAGCAAAATTTCAGATTTATTAGAGTTTTTTAACATCATTGCTTCTTAGCTTGAAATCTAGCCGACTCACACCTTAGAATAAATATTGTTTTCTTGGATTAGTGGTTGAAAGATTAGAAAATGAAATTGAACTATTGGATTTCCAAATTAAATCACATGAATTCCAAGACCCTAAACAATTCTTGGAAATTCTCCCTCCTCCCAAAGAAGAAAAGATAAGGCTGCCTTTCGATGGTTGGATGGAAGGATGTTATGATTTACAGCGAGGATATGACAATATCTAGCCAAGATCATATGTTAATGAGATGGGGCAGCAGATAGAATTTGGTTTCTATGATCCTATAGCTGCATATATGGACTATACTTTTAAGTTGAAAGAAAAACCAGGTTGCCTATTATAGAGCCAGAGGTACTATGGGTATATATTGTTGGTAGGATTTCCAACTATGTTCTGGTTCAAACATTATAAAACAACTGTATCTTTGTCACAGTTACTTGACTGGTTAGTATGGCGTTACAATATCACTTGATCTATTGATTTGGTTGCAAAGTAGGGTAGGACTGTGCATAAATAAGCTGCCAAAGGCAACATTTCAGTCTCCGGTATTTGTTATGTATAGTTTGCAGTATGTGTATATTTGGATTGGTATGTGTTGTTTTGAGTTTGTAGCTATTTGACCGTATTTCCCAATGGATGAGGCACTTGGTCTACGTTGTTCTTGACACCTCTAAGGAGCTGCCATCCCCAATAAGGCCGATGTTAGTTCCAGTCTTCACAGCCTATCACCAGGGATCAAAATGGGCTCTTACTATGTCTGGTTTTCAGAGATGTCTTGCACATGATCTTCAGTGCAAATCATATCCTAAGTATTTCCATTAGAAGAAGATCGAAAAAGAATTTCCAATGGTATATCACACTCCCGTAACCGGTTTTTGGATCAGAAGATATGATCAAAATGAATGATTGATTCTTGGTTATGCATGTTTTGAGATCAGTTGCTGCACACAGGGACAAGTTTACAACAAAATCAGTTTGGATAGGAATTTTACAAAAGTAAAAGAGGTTTTTGTCCATCACATACCAAATAACAAAAACCTCCTTCAGTTTATGCACAAGTGCTACTATATGGGAGATATGCAGTGATATTTGGAGCCTACATTAAAAGAAAGTAAATTTTTTATTTATTTTACTATTTTAGTCATTTTAGTGCGGTGCCATTTTACAACAGATGGAAAGTAATTTTGAAAAATCCAAGGAGGTTTTTTTAACCACAAGCCATATAACAAATATTTATTTCATTTTATTCACAGGTGTTGTGAATTTGGTTATGTGACTAGATCTTTACAACTCATTTTCACAGATTTAAATTTTGAATGATTTTTTGTTTTAGAGATGATTTTGTGGCATAGATTTCGAGCAACTGGAAATGAATTTCCACAATTTGAGAGATTTTTTTCTCCAAAATGACCTTATATACAAAACCCTCTTTCATTTTTGTAATAGGTGCTATTGTTTAGGAGATATGAGTTCATCTTCAACACTTATTTTCAGAAATTCGGTCCAAGTTTAATGTAACTGATTCTATTTTGAAGAAGATGGTTGAGCTCAATTCCCTTAATACATGGATGAGTTAAATGTATAAATTTTATTAATTTCATAGTGTAGAGGTTTGCTTTTTGCAACATGAAGAAGCATTTGGACTATGTAAAGTTTTATTGAATATCATAATAAAGCAGTTTTTGCCCTTTAGGCCTGGGATTCATCACGGTGCTGATGTTTAGTATGTTTTTCCTGTAATTCATTTACACATTATGTTTTTTCTACCTTGTTACAGTATTATCTAAGTGATATGTTAGGAATTCATCTGTAATGATGCTCCTTTCGTGATGATTTGCTATTAATTGTAATGGTTGTCTTAGCAGAATTCATCCTTGGCTAGATGCTCTGTTGAGCAACCTTGTGATTCTCTTTCATCTAAAGTTGCTGTTGCAGATTCATCCTTTGTCTGATGCCTGTAGGGTAGCGGGCTTTCTCCCTCATACTTCTCACATTTACAATCTTCACTTGGCTGAACATGGCACTTAATTTGCCCTAGGTTTGCTGGCAGAAACTAACATCGATTCCATAGTCCAATCACCCTTTCTCTTGCTGTTTTCGACCCGAAACAAATCCAATAAAATCCTCTGAGCTACTATAACTAGCCTAAAATCTACATTAAATTCAATCATCTCAAGCCCAAATTGCTAATATCCTAATTGCGATTGACAAGGAGAGAGCCCTCTCCTCACCTGGTAGGGCTAGCTACTAGGTTAAGTGTGGTTTGATATTACCCTAGACCTGCCTTGCTTCAGCCTGAATAATGGCATGGTTTTTCTAGTTTATGACAGTGGATTTGAACCTAGTCTTTCCTTTTTTCGGATGCCATGGTTTTGGGATGTTTATTTCAGTTTTTGAGATTTGGTTTGGTGGATAGATTTTGGAATTTGGGTAGGAAATGGGCTTAAGTTCCATTCCCAAAGGCCTAGGAATTCGTTGACCAATTTTGGTGGGATACATGGTAAAGCCTGAGGGAGATGTCTTGGTTTAGGGCCTAGTGATCCAGGTTTGGATTGTGCTAAATCTTGACAGACAAGGAGATAGAAAATTCCTCAAGGATAGTGATGGATTTGAGATGGAATTCCAAGTTCGGTTCGATTGTGATTAGAACACCGTTTTTGGTGTGATCACGGTTTGATGAGGGCGGAAATAGTTTAACCTTTGGTTTTCCTTGGTTTTTCGTGGATTGGTTGTTTTATGAGATCCCGCATTCATGCTTGGAATATGGCACAGGGATGAATGGATGAAAGAGAGATTTAGTTCAGCCATGTCTATGGTCGGGTAGTATGTGGAAGTCTCGAACCTTGTCAGGTTTGCCTATGATTAATAAAATCTAAGTTCTCTTACTTTTGCACTTGTTTATATGTGAACTTAATGGTTGTCTTATATATGATATTTACATGGTTTTATGCTAGTTATAAGCTTGGTTCATGTCGTGGTTACTTCATGTATTTACTTGTAATTGTTAAATGGATGGATGAAAGACCTAATTGATGATATAATGGTTTAATGGAGAAGGAGGTGATCCTTCTGGTTATGTTTCATAAGTTATTTCGGTCATTTATTCTATGTCTTGTATCCTAGACCTGCAAGTTGCATTGATGCCAAGTGTTTGATAGAATGTCAGTCCCGGTCGGGGATGCTCAGGTCTAGTCCTAAGGTTGATTTTGATATATCATCATTTTTATCATGTCTTTAATGAATTTTGAAGGTTGTAGCAAGTTTTGGGTAGAGGCTGGGATTCTAGGCTAGAAAAGTGGCTTAATCTCGAGGTCGTTGGCACATCACTGGCAATTTTGGTCCACATTCGCTGGCAGGCAAGCCAGTAAGAGGGACTTTTGGTTTCTAGTCACTCCCTTGCATATATCATGAGAGTGAATGAGGTCTAAGAGATCCAAAACTCAGTGTGACCCAGGGACATGATGTTTGAGTGGCTGACTTGTCTCTTGAGGGTTTTGTTAATGATGTTGAATGGTTGTGTGTGATATTACGTCGATTCCACTTCCTTAAAGTCACATAGGAGGTCGAATCTATTCACAGTAGCCTCTCGTCTCATGTTTATCCTGGTTGGCATGGCTACTTTGGGTAGACCTGAGAGGGGGTGTTACATCCATCATTAGATATAATGGAAATAATGCACCTGTTTGAGAAGAATGTATACTTGGATGAAGATCATCTCCCTCTGTGTGAAGGGTTCTTTTATTCCCTTTGCTTCAATAGTTGGTCTCTCTCGCTGGTTGCCGTGAGAAAAATAAAAGAGAATAGATGAACTAAAAATGGGAGCTCAAATAGTTTAGGATGATAGTGATGACGATGAAATGGTCATGATTAGAGAGAGAGTAAAAACCTCTATATTTATAACAAAATGCTAGGATAGATCTAAGTCTAGTAAAATAATAAAATATTATAAGAACAAATCAAGATCTAACCTTTAGGAGTATTTTATTATATTTGAGAGAGAAAAGGATTATTGAAATGGTCAATAATCTTTACTTAGTGAACTAAATGACAAAATAATGGTTTGTTGGTTTAATTAAGAAAAATGGTTAAAGTAATTAATAAATAAAAAAATGAATTGTTAATTTCTTGAAGGAGATATCATCAAAGTGGTTTAGAAATAATTATTAAATACCGATTTAATAATTATTTCATGGGAGAAATATGTAGTGATTAAGGAATAATAAATAAATAATGATTTATTTAATTATTCCTAGATTATATAGTAAAAAGAGATTATAAATAATTAGTAAATAATGAGTTAATAATTATTTCAATTGAGAGAAGCTAAATGATTAATGAATAATAAATAACATAATGATTTATTTAAATATTCCTATGAATGGGTGGAAATATTTTTAATTATTCTCACTAATAAATATGAAAATAACATGAAATTAATTAAATTGTTGCAGGTGAGATCACCCTAGGGTTTTGGGTTGAGAACAACAATAGAGAAGATGGCAAACAACATCAAGAAATGATCAAGTAGACAACCTAAATGCTTATTCTACTGAACTACACAGGAGTGTCCTTATCCGGAGGTTCTACATTTGGGTAGATCCCGCAAGGTGCAAAGCCTCAACTTCTCCAGATGTCTTTGAAACATGGAAATTATTCAAATGAAACATATACAACAATAGAAATATAAATCATGTTCATGATATTAACTTTAACTCATATAAATAAATGAACAATAACACATCAATATACGATTCATAAACGAATTACAACATAAATCAATGCATAAACACATTTAATATTGGAAACTGAACAACATTTCTTTATTGACGTAAGCGACAAGTAAAGTGGATAAATATAACCTGAGTCCTTCCCCAGCTCCAAGTGGAACTGTCCTCCAGATCTGTCCTTTCCCGGTGTTAGTAATCTTCCTCCATCACCAATACAAGGATATCTCAAGAAAGATGAAGCATATCTCCAACAAGGAAACAAGGATTTCCTGAAGCTTTGGGGAGTATAGGAGGCATAAGGATTTCATCAGACTCGATTAGGGATAATCTCACTATAGTGTCAATATCTCATATATTCTCCCTTAAGGCCTTCCCATGGAGGTTCATTTTTTATTTATATATATATATATATATATATATATCTTTTTTTTTTTTTTTTTTTTTTTTTTTTTTTTAGTTGGGAAATAGTTGGGCCGCGGGCTATAGGAGGTGAGTAACAGGTAAAGTTGTGAAATCTGCCCAAAATTAAGGAACTTTAATTTTTTTACGTGTTTTAACATATGTCTGTGGGTTGGGTATATGCTAACCCACGTCTACACTATTTTATCACAGGGAAAAGTAGCGTATAGGGAATAAAACACTATTTTTTTAGATTTTGGACCAAGTCTAGAAGGAAGGGTTGCCCTAGCCCATAATCATAGCATCAGATCTACCAAGCATGGTAAGTTGTGCTATAACAGATGCCTCCTAATATATGAGGTCATAAAGGGTACATGATGCCTGAAATGTATTAAATGTATAGAAGGAATCATGCCGAGACCGAGGAGGAGTTCACCAGAATTTAGCCTACCAAGCCAGCGAAAGTGATCAGAAAGAAAATGCTATCTGAGGTAGGCATACCCATGCTCGGAAATAGTAAAGCATGTCTTCATGTCAAGTGCAAAAGCAGATCCAATATGCATATAAGTATAAAGGAACTGAAAATACATAATGGATCATTTGATTATAATGAAGAAAGTACATGTCTGAATATCACATATAAAGAGATGATCAATTATGCTGAAGTATGAAGCTGATCACTGAAGTCAAGAAAATGATCCAAATATTTCCAAGTGAACATGATGGAATAAATGGTACTACACTGCAACTTGGGTGCCAACATATAAGATTTCGTTTTAAGGAGCTGCAACATATAAGGTGGATGATGTCAAGTAGTAGAAATAGGAACACCTGACAAGTGAACCAAAGCATGCTGATGCAAACTCGAGGTCTTCACTGACCGTCGTGGTACATTTCTACACAATGGGAATAAATGATCTGAATTCGATCATGTGAGAAATCATTTGATTACCAGTCATTGATGTTAGTTCCCTATAATACTAGTGTAACCTCGTATTGTTATTAGTACATTCCCCTTATTATATTGTTGTGCCCATGTAGTCCCCATATTATTATTATTATTGTGCCCCATAGAAGCCCACTATTGTTTTTTTCTTTGCTAAGTAAGGTTAATCTATTAAGAGGAAAAAAAGATATTTATAGAGAGGAACTGGCTGTAAATGAAAAAAGCCTATCTCAGCTTGTCGAAGAACTAGTTCTAAGACTGCCCCAACAGAGGGGAAACCAGTCTGATAGTGAGGGAATTACAAAAAGAAAAAGGACATCATTGAACATTTTCCTCAGTTTTCTGAAAAGAGATAAGAAAACAACATAAAACCAGCAATTCATCCTCCTGGATGCACCTACGTGGAAAAAAAAGAGGTGGAACCTAACGTTAGATGAAGTGCCACCTAGCATTGGTAATTTGGTTGATGAACTCTTCCGTGGCAGGTTCCTCCACTACCAGGCAGCTCCAATCTTCGCGGTTATCTGGCTGAGATTGCTCGCCTTCTCCTCTTCCTTAAACCTGCTGCGTGGCCTCCTCATTCATCTTGCCCATCTCCATGGCTGGCTTGGCACGCTGAGGCTCTGAATCCTCCTGCCTTTCCCTCATAGCCTCCTTCCCTTTCTGCTTGGGCTGTCCACCATGCGCAATTTCCTTGTCTCTTCTTTCATTCTACTGGTCTCTGCGATGATTGGGCTCCGCTTTAGGCATATCGCCTCCAGGGCAAGGCATCTGGGTGCTCTAAATCGCTTCCTCGGAGAAGGAGATGGAGATGGTTGTAGTGATAACTGGCTGATTGAGAGTGCTGCGGAAGTGGAAGAGCGTGGTATGGAGGGAGTGGTGCTGGGGTAGAGGAAATGGAGCTGAGCGAAGGCCTGCTCTACCTCTTCCGCTTCTAGTGTTGGGATAGCGAGGATTTTCCGCAGAGGAAGAGGGAGAGCTCGAGGTGCTTTGCCTCTAGACTTGCTATCGAGAGCTACCACCTCTCGAGCCGCCCCTTCTGCTAATTAAACACTGTCGCACCATGATGGGATATGGAGCAAAGAGAGTGCACAGGTACTTCGAGAGTGGAGAAAAGAGCAAATTTGGAGCAGGTGGAGGGCGTGAATCAGAAGCCGAGCGTGACCCAACAGCATCCCAGAACCCACCTTCGCTCGACCAACGATGCATATGAAGCTTCCAACCGAGTCCATGGATATACATGAAATTAACTACCACCACCTCTCCTCGACTATCCCCCGCCATAACTTCTGCAATAAATGGAGCCGAAGCCTAGCTAGACCTGAAGCATGAAGAGGTGATGGTACAGTCCAGGTTCTGGCTGTGCATGCTGTCTTCCCAATGCTTGAAGCCATGTGATCGCACCTTCCTCTGTATGAGGCTCATCCCATCCTTATCTAGGTGGTGCTGGGCTAGCAGGTGTCGTCCTGCTTTGCCGCACCCCTGTCCCATCTCCTTAAATGCCAGCTGAAGCACCTGCATCCGGGGAGCCTACATCCTTTTGGACCAGAATGTTGCATTCCTGTTTCTGTCCATGATTCTGAATTATATCTAGGGCCCCTGTGAGGAGAGAGTGCCTATTGTCTACTCCTAGGTGGCAAGGAAATCCGCTACCTTGTTGCTTTCCCGCCTAACATGGTTGAGAATGATTGCTCTGTTGGAGTTGAGAATATTTTCTATGGCTTCCAATCTGGCCTCAAGTCTCCAGCTAGTGGAGATTTTATTCGCATGAGCTCCATTGAGCAGTTGTTTGGCCATGTTGATGAGGAGTTGGGAGTCTCCTTCGATCTCTAGAGGCTGGAAGTCATGGTGTTGGGCTAAGAGTATTCCTTGCCAGAGCCCCTCCAGTTCTGCTGAGTTATTTGTGTCCCATCCTATGTTGCCGAAGTAGATTAAGAGAGGAGAACCCTTATGGTCTCTGAAGATGCTGCCAAATCCTGCATTCCCTGGGTTACCCTCAGAAGCTCCATCAAAGTTGAGCTTGTATCTGTGTCTTGGGGGGGTGAGCCAAAGATTCATGTTGATGCTTGTTTTTCCGATAGGATTGCAATTGGGGATTCCTTGCTAGAGTTGGAGGTTCCAATTTTTCCATATGGTTTTCTCATTAGCCAACGTGGGAAAGTCATCTGGAAACCATGTTTTAAGCGACAAAGTTTCTTCCAGGTTCTTGCCGAACTTATCCCAGATGATTTTTGAGGGAGTGCTTTGGTCTTTGAAAATGCACTTGTTTCTTTCTTTCCATATAGTCCATATGAGGAGGCCAGGTATGATTCTCCATAGATGGTTAAGGATAGCACTTTTGTAGGGACTTTGGTGCCAGAGGTGCATGGAGTTGATGATGTCCTCAGATGTTCGGCAATTTCTTTGACAGCGGAAACTGGTTTTCTCCCACAGCTGATTGGCCAGAGAACAGGAGTCCAGGAGATGTTGTATCGTTTCCTCTTGGGAGTGACAGTTGGGGCATATGGAGGGCCCCTGTATGTTCCTTTTTCTTAAATTGTCCCAAGTTAGAATTTTTCGGTGCCCAGTGAGCCACAGAAATATTGAGACTTTGGGCCAAATGCCCGGAGTCCAGACCCTTCCCCAGATGGGATCCTGAGGCGCATCATCTTGGCATTTGATTTTGTAAGCTTCTTTCGTGGTGAAGGAGCCCCTTGGGGTATATCCCCATCTCAATAAATCTTTACCTTCGGTATATCTGATTCTTCGTTTTTGGAGCTCTCTTTCCAGGTTTTCTCTTGTCTGGTTGTCAATATTTCTTATCAGTCTATTCGGGTGCTTCCATTGTCTGTAGCCTTGGTTGATCTCCTGTGACCATTGTTGTTTGACCGTTTCCCTTTGTCGTTCCTCCCAATCATAGCTAGGCTGAAGATTAAGAATGCTTTCAAGCTTAGGAAGCTAATCCCAAGTGTCCTGTTATCACTCAGGTTGTCCCCAGGTTGTAAAAAGGGATACGACCGAGGTAACCACAGACCACCTTTGGACTGCAGGTTCTGGCCCACCTGCAATCAGAGAGGGCTCTCTCTTTCAGATTTAGCTTTGTTGAAAAGGATTTTAGGCTAGGTTTTGAGTTCAGAGGGTTTTTGTTTTGTTCTTGGTGGGAAAATTGATGTTTTCAGGTAGAGAGGCAAGGCATAGTCTGAAAGTTTCAAACCATTGGGCATGGAATCGAGGAGGAGAACTGCTGGTGCATTTCTTCAGTCACAATAAGGGGAAATGGAGCAAGATAGCTGCGCATGAAACAATGTTTCAGGTATTAATGATGGAAAGAATGCTAAGTAATGAGAGGCAGTTAAGAATCTCTCAATCAGCTTAACAGATGTAGGTAACAGAGCTCTACCTAGGGGAAATTAAGAATCCCTAGATAATTGGCAAACATAGGTGAATAGGGGTAAATATGAGCCAGGAGGAATTCATATTCATAACCAATTCATTCAGAGGAAAACATAAAGAAATAGCAGAAAATGAGCATAGAGTGTATTTAAACAAATTCTAAGCTATTCTTTCTTCCTGTTATTTAGACAGTGGTAAACAATAAAACAGAGGTAAGATGTACTTATGGTTTCAGGCTGCAGCACAAGGATTCCATCTTCAGGTCTTCAAAACATTCATTTACAACAAACAGTTTGCTCTCCAAGCTTTCAGCAATATTTGATTATAGAAAAACTCATGTATACAATGCGAATCTCTAGTGAAAATTGTCATTTGACGAATGCTTGAAACAATATAGAGAGCAGTATATATAGGGAAAAACTCTCTACAACTGCTTTTTTTTACATCTTGACCTAAAAGAGGTCATAAAAAATGATTAACTGACCTAATTCTATCAGAAATAAATGCATGAAAATATCTCGGGCTGCGCTGAGGGCGACCGTATCAAAACTGAGTAAATGATGTAGTCCTCGGTGGCTTGGTTCAGTGTTTTTTGCAATAAATGTGTATGGGTTTCTGCTTCTTTGCTGTCTGTCTACATTTAAAGCTTTAACTGTGATTTGAGGGCAAGGATGGGCTTACGCCTCTTAATTTGACTTTGCTGAGGGGGTTCATCAATGCTCAGGTGCTTCGAGCCCCTAAAAAATCTTGACTGATACTCTTTGGCTCTTCTTCCTTCTCTGATACTCTCTGACAATAAATTGGGATGCTATTCTGATGTGTTGTGCGTTAAATCAGCATTTAATGGCCGTTGTTCGGCTCTGTCTTCCTTAAAACTGTCTTCTGCTCCTTCCTGAATGCTTCACGAAGAAAAACGGGTCATTTGGCGCCTTTTGGGCTTGCTGGGGGCTGCATAATGAAAAGATTCCCTAAAGATTCCCCATTTTGGCCTAATTTATCCAGCGATGAGTGATTTGCGCTAGGCGCAAATTGCTCATAAAAAACTGCCTCAGAAACTGATTCCGGGGCTCCGGGGTGCGATTTTCACCCTTCGCACTAAAAACTGATGATGACATTAGCATGACGTGACTTTGTACGGCGGGTGATGTCAGCGATGAAGTAAGCAAGATGATGTGGCGGGATGACATCAACATGATGACATCATCACGTACAGAGGTGACGTGGTAGTACGGCAGATCTAATGATGTGGCAGGACACATGGCAGGTGACTCGGCGGTACAGTGGCAGGAGGGCCACGCAGGCGGATGACGTGTCATGGTGACTGGGCAGGGGGTGATGCAGGCAGGTGACGTCATTGCGCAGGAGTGGTAAATGGTTTTGGGTGCACCGCCTTAGCGCCTGGGCGGTTTTGGAGGGAGGGGCTCCGCCACAGCCCAGAAGGCGACGCGTGGCGGGAGTACGGCGGCAATACCGCCCATCTCCCGGACGCTATCCTTCGGGAATGTTGGGAGACAGGAAGGCCCGCCAGTCGTTGATCTGGGCGCAGGATGATCGGACGGCTGGCGGGAAGGACGAGGCGACGGCGGGTTAGTGGGCGGGGATATTCACGGGAATATTCCGATTTGAATATAGCGCGGCGGGGGTTTTTAGACTTAGGGAAAGTGGGTTACAGGGTTTAATGAGCGCAGGTTAATGTATTTATGCACAAAAACTTAGGATAAGGGCAAAGTGTGGGTTTTTTGAGGGTTTTTAGGGCTAGGGGGGAAAGTTATTAGCATGACTAGGTGTCATCTAATTCCTGCTATGACACGGATGGGCTAAAAATAGCCCCAGATGGACTATTTTTTCTCTAGACTTAGAAGAAATATGGCTATATTGCCAGGGAGGGGATATTTACATAGGGGAGTTTTATATACATATTTTTAGTAGGGGAAGGGGGAAAATTGATAGGGAGTTATATACTAGAGTTAGTGGTTAATATGGTGATGATAAGGAAGCGCTAAGGTAGGGGACCTTAGGCTAATTTTGGGAAAAAGAACTTGTAAAGAAATGAAATCCTTGAGCGAAGCAGATCTCCACTAAGGCAACTGACATGGAAAATGATGAACTAAGAGGAATCAAGCAGATCTTGACCTCTTTTGGGGATATTAGTAAGTGACTTGGGGAATTAGAAGAAGGGAAGTTAGTGATGTCCAGCTTGAGCTCCACCAGATGAAAAACTATCTGCACTGTGATCTGAAGAGATAAAACACTTTGTAACACAAAATTGATCATAAGTCATCATTCTGCAACCTCACAGCTACCTACCCAGCCTACTCACCTAACATTTTTTCTTCTTTTTGGTTTGGGTGCACTTAGACATGCAAACCCAGCTTTACAATTTTTCTTTTGAATGATTTCCTATCTAAATCTATACTTATTTCTGCCAGGGCCCAGATTAAGCAGTTGGGTCCCTTTGATTCTCTACCTATCTACAGATCTGCCAAGATTAAACTGTTTGGTCAGATGTCATTCTCTATATTCTAAAGCAGGAAATTGAAACCTAGGGAGACCAAGATTAAACTGTTTGGACCTCCCTTAAATGAAAACTCTTCAAAACTGGAACAACTCATCAAAATTGGAATATAGCAGTGGCATTTGGACTAGCACACTTCATGGCTTTTTGTGGAAATATGGAACACTACAGCCTGCAAAGTATGACATATTTGGCATGTAAAAATGTCAATCATGAAAAATGAAACCCTGTTGCAACAGGAGGCTAACAGTGGCTCCACTTGGGGATGGCTTTTCCTTGTGAAAAGTCAAGAACAGCAGGTCAGACTACCTTGATCTTCTATGGTTGCTGTAAACTGGAAACATTTGTTCTGGCTGCTAAAAATGTAAAATTTTGAACTATGAACAACCACCTCCTCAACTGAATTACTGTGAATTGTGCAGCATTGCCTGCTTTCTTCTGCGTGCTTGATAATTATGCACAAAGACTGCAAATAGTTCTTTTCTACCATGAATTGCTTGTAATCTGACAGTTTTTTCTCTTGATACTTTGCTGAAAACTGGTGTAGAAACAGAGCTTTAAAAACTGTGTCTTTCACAAATTTAATGCTTTTCCTTAAACAATCGGCCTGCTTATACAAAAATAAAAATAGAGTGCTGATATATACACACAACACTGTACAAAGATATATACAAAGCTGCATCGTATCCCTTAAAAGGGGTCATGGTAATGTTTCAACATACGGTCATTGACAGGGCCTTCTTCAGCAGTGTTGTCCTCTATAGATCTGAGAAAATATGTGTTATTTCCCTGAACAACAGAAGTAACGAATGGACCTTTCCATAAAAAATCAAACTTGGCATGTTTGCCCTTGTCTTCCCTTCTTGAGTCCCATCTTAGAACTTTGTCACCAACATTGAAATCCTCAGCTTTAGCTATCTTATCAAACATTTTTTTAAGCTTTTCTTGCAAAATTTGAGCTCTGTCATAAACTTGTTCTCTAGTTTGCTGAAGATGAATGGTCTGATTGATTCTTCTTTGAATGTCATTTGGTTCAGCCTGAATTTCTTGTAACAATTTGATAGTAGGAATGCCCAAGGATGAAGGAATCTAGCCTCCATGCCATATACTAGCTCATAAGGGCTCATCCCAATGGATCTTTTGCTCGAGAGTCTATCTGCCCATAGGGCATTTACTAGCTTTTTGTGCCAGTTCTTCTTGTTTTCTTCTAGCACTTTCTTTATGATGTTGATGAGGCTTTTGTTAGATGATTCAGCCAAGCCATTACCCTGAGGGTAATAAGCTGTAGAGTGGCCTAAAGTAATGTGAAATTTGTGGCAAAAATTGATCATCTTTTTGGACTTAAAGGCAGCGGCATTGTCAGTGATGATTTTCTCAGGGCAGCCAAATCTAGACAGGATATTGCACTCAAGGAATTGGATAATGATGGTGTCATTGGCTTGTCTACAAGGAATGGCTTCAACCTACTTGGTGAAATAGTCAGTGGATGTTAGGATCCATTTGTGCTGGCCTGAGGAAGAGGGATGGATTTCTCTAATGAAGTCAAGACCCCATTGTTGAAAAGGTTGTTCGGTTGAGATGGGTTTGAGGGGCAGGGGTAATAGCTTTCTTTTGCCCTCAAAGATTTGGCATTTGTGACATGACATGGAAAACTTCTTTACATCTGCAAAAAGAGAGGGCCAATAGAAACCAGCCCTTAGAATTTTATTAGCAGTGGACTTCCAATATAGATGTCCTCCACAATCACCTGCATGGAATTCTTTCATGACATTGTTAGTTTCATTCATGGTTAAAAAATTAAGCAATATACCTTCATGATTTCTCCAAAATAATGCACCATCTATAACACAAAACTTTAAAGCCTTCATTTTCAAAAATCTTTTCTTGGTCCTGGACAATCCTGGGGGAGCACACAGGTTTAACAATACAAAGCAAATATCAGTGTACCAAGGGCATTGGAGAAATATTTCACTGATCTGTGGAGTCGCCAGCTCCAGTTCATTGTCCAGCTGGTTTATGTCTAAGGCTTGAAAATTCGTTTCAGACATCAGTTTAGCTAAACCTTGTCCCTTTATCAGCTTGGTTGGTTTTATTTCTATGTCATACTCAAGGATGCTTGCAATCCACTTGCCTCTTTTGCCTTCTAATCCCTCTTGGGTCAATATGTCTTTTACAGCAGCGTGTGGGACATAGGCAATCACATGTGAACATAAAATGTACACTCTGAAATCCTTGATGGCCTTAACAAGTGCATAGGCCTGTTTTTCCATGATTGGGTACTTCAAAGAGGCGTCTCTTAAGGCTTGGCTGAAAAAAGCAATTGGCTTTTCAGCTCCCTGTTCATCCTTTTGCAAAAGGACAGCGGCTATTGTGTGATCAGATGCAAATGAAAATATGATAAAATCTTTGTCAAACTGTGGACTGGTGAGTACAGGGGTTTGTGTCAATGCCGATTTGATACTTTCGAATGCTTGCTTGGTTTCTAGGGACCATCTTACCTTGGCATCCTTCTTCAACATGTTGCTTAACAGTCTTATTAATTCAGCTAGATTTGGGATAAATCTTCTTAGGAAGTTGATTTTCCCAAGGAACGCTTGTAGCTCTTTTATGTTTCTTGGATATGGAATTTGGAGGATGGCTTGGATTCTTTCAGGGTCAATTCTGATCCCATCTTTTGATATAATGTGGCCAAGTAACTTGCCTTCTTCGAGGCCAAATAGAGACTTCTTGGGATTCAAGGAAATGCCATATTTCCTACATGTCATAAAAATTTGCCTAAGATGTTTGAGGTGTTCTTCATCAGATTTGGAAAATGGGGTCAAGTCATCAAGATAAACAACTAGGAAGTCATGTATTTCTTTGGAAAATGCAATGTCCATTGCTCGTTGAAAAGTTGCACCAGCGTTTTTAAGTCCAAATGGCATCTTTACATACTTGAATGTTCCCCAGGGTGTGGTAAAAGTTGTTTTGTCTTGGTCGTCCAGGTGAACAAGTATTTGGTTGAAACCTGAAAAACCATCTAGCAAAGAGATTCTAGATGGCCCCACTACTCTCTGCAAGATGTGGTCCATTTTAGGCAAAGGGTAATGGTCTTTTAGGGAGACTTGGTTTAAATTTCTGAGATCTACACAAAGTCTGATTTCACCTGTCTTTTTTCTTGTAGGAACAAGATTGGATACCCATTCAGAAAATCTGATGGGTGCTATGATGCCTGCTTCAAACATCCTCTTTACTTCCTTCTCAATCGGTGGAAGAAGCATAGGGTTAATTCTTCTAAGTTTCTTCTTGAAGGGTTTCTAGTTCGGTTTTAAGGGGATTGTGTGTTGGATCACCGAGGTGTCATAGGATTTCAAATCCTCATAGCTCGAAGCAAATACATCCTGGAATTCTTTGAATAGGTCGATGTACTTGGGCTTTTGATTAGGTGTAAATTTTTGGATAGTTTGATCATTTTTGGATTTTCTGCGTCCCAATGTTGTGTTCCTCTATATCAGTGTTTATGGGTTGCAATTTTGGCTTTCTAGGAATGTCATTGGCGTCAAACATGTCTTCTAATGGGGTTAGGCCAACAGGCAGAAAGTTATCCTTTAAGTCAATGATCTCTGCCTCTTCTTTGGCAATGTCTTCCAAATGCATTTGTTTCAGCTGTTCGATGTTTTCTTTGTCAAAAATAGTTGGGTTCAGGATTTGCTTGGCTGTTGCAGCTGTTATAGCTTGGTGTTCTTCTTTTGTTTGCTATTCTGAATCTGTCATAGCATCCAAGTCAATGTTGATATTTGAAAATTCATGCTCAAGGGTAAGGAAATTATTAATCTCGTCGTCATTTTCGAACACTTGCCAATCTATAATGTTATTTGGGACAGTGGGCCTATGTTTTATTTCAGCTGTGAAGTGATGGTTTGGGTCAAAAGGGAGCTTGCATGTACTAGCAAAGGTGGCTAGGCTGTGTGCATGAATGTTATGTTCTCTTGAAATTTTGTCAAGCTTGAATTCAGTGAATGCATTGAGTATATTAGTGGCAGGAGTCCTATAGGCTCTCATTCTATTGTCGCTGGTAACAAAATTACCTTTCATCTGTTGTATGATTAAATCAGAGTCTCCTAAAATAGACACTTTAGCAGCTCCTAGTGCTTTGAGTAGTTTAAGGCCTAACAACAGAGCCTCATACTCTGCCATGTTATTTGTGCATTTAAAATTCAGTCTGTAGGCATGACCTTCTGCATGGTTGTTATATGTATTGTGAATCTAGACACCTGCCCCTGCTCCTAACTTGTTAACAGAGCCATCAAATTCTAAATACCATGTGATTTCTTGCTTGTGGTTGATGCCTAAAGTGTCAATCAACTTAGGATTGGGCAGATTTGAAATTTCTGTTTGGGGAGGTTCTTCTTGCATGCTGGTTGCAATAACTGTTGTGACAGTTTCATCAGTGTGTGCAACTGATTCTTCATTGATTTGTGCTTGTTGTGCTTGGGCCAAGGGATCATTCTTGGTTGGAGAATTTGTATCGTCATTAAACAAAATAAAGGAATCCATATCCGAATGGATTGAATAAATGGGAAAATTTTCAGGCTTGCTCTCACTACTCACCACATATTTCATGAGTGTTTCTCTATACAGTCTCTTTGGTTTCCCAAAGACTGAAATGGTGGCATAGGAAAGGTCTAATTGAAGGGATCCTTGAAGCTTTGCTCCCCATGATCTTGATAGGAGCATACCGTACTTTGGTGGAATGTCAGCGAC